>OX453313.1:21868732-23068732 GCA_949710035.1 Crambus lathoniellus | reverse complement strand
GTATAAGGAAACGAAATAATAGAATAAAACATTTTAGATAGTTTTGAAGAACTCCTAAAATGTAATCTATTTGTGTATAAACAAATTTTAAATGATTTTTTTGTTTTTATTTAAAAAACCTAATTATATACTCATTCCTGAGTAGGTATTAGTCTTGTATAGATATTTTAAACTTATTTAGTTCATTTCCAATTTAAAGAATGATATTTTACATACATTTTGAGGTTAGGTTTAGTCAAATTTCAAAAATTCATATCTAAAAACTTTTCATACCCGAGGGGGGGAGTAATACGGGGGGGTAGGCCCCCTCCCTACCCCCTCCCTCCACGAAAATCGTGGGTACGTAATCAATAGCCCTTCCCTATTTTGAAGTTTGCACAAAATCGGTCGAGCGGTTCTTCAGTTATCACATTTTTTGTAACAAATTAATACAATAAATGGCGGATCATTTTGTGAATGGGGATTTTGCTGTCAAATTTAAACTTTTCAGATGGGGACTGTGCTGTCAAATTGAAGCTTTTTTCAGTGTTGACAGTACAAGCATGTTGTTATGGCATTCATGCGGTCATTTAATTTTGGACGTGCTTCGATTAAAGCAAATTGTCAGCGATAATTATTGCTTTGTGTTTATATTTTTAAACATATTGTTGAGTGCATTAATACAAACGCTTATAGCCGCTACACACGCTCCTATCCGACCACCGATTTGGTGCGGGCGAACTTCACTGCAGATCTGATCCGCGCCTACACACGTTCAAACCAAATCTGCCAGACCAAATCGGTCGGCGCTACACACGTTCCGATTTGGTCTGGCCGACCTCTAGCCGTTGTTGCAGTGTTGCCAGCCACTGCTAATCTCCCAATATTATTATTATTTATAAATACTGAAAAGATCAATTTGCTTGCAATAAATAAATTAAAAAGAAAAATATTATCGGTTTTTAATGTTTTATTACTACAAAAAAAACAATTTCATTATTTATTAATTTTCTGTTATTTTCATTAAAATACTAAACATGCTAAATATTTACTAAAAGCAGCACTTATTGATGAGGTGTTATGCCCTTTTTATATATATTTAGTTTTACGACAAATTGCTAGTTTTTAAACAAAATATTCTAAAAAAACAATTAGATAAATAGAATCTTTTCATAAATGGCCATATTTAAACCTTTCGTTCGTTCAGTCCTACGTAAAACTCAACCCTTAAACGTAATTTACCTGCTTTAAATATTTCCGCTTTACATATTTTCTCCCTAAATCTAGGGGAAAACCTCCAAAATTGTCAACACTGCCAAGTTGGTCCGGTCGGAAGCCTACACACGTTCCGATTTGGTAGGAAGTGAAGTTCGTGCGAACCAAATCCGGCCGACCGCGTCAAACACGAATATGGTCGGACGACTACGCTACACACGTCCAGATTTGGTCTGGAGCAGACCAAATCGGCGGTCGGATCGGAACGTGTGTAGCGGCTATTAGTTGAATTGTTCAAATGTACTATGTATATGTAAGCGTGTACTGTTCTCAGTTTTTTAGCGAGCCGTCGGTGTTTCATATCCTTTACAGGTTTTTTTGAATTAATGTCAAACGCATTTACACAAACGGTAAGTTTTGAACAGTTGAAGTGAATTAAATGTATGTATGTGTGTTTCTTTATTTGAAAAAACATATTGTGTGCATACGGGTGTTTTATTTTTTTGTAACAGATGGAAGCACGTTGATTTAAAAATGAATTATTTAATGACATTTTTACACACTCTCGGTCTAATACCGATTAGACCGAGAGATCCCGGGTTCGATTCCCAATGGGGGTAAATTTTGTATTCAGTTTGGTTGGTGGAAGGAATTGTTTGAATTCCGCCTGGCTAGCAACCACCATCTAAGTCTGTCACCAGAACGACGATCTTTTCAGCATTATTGTGTTCCGGCAGTTAGAGATTAGGTAGCCAGTTCCATTGGCGTATCTAGGTTTATTTTTCAGGGGGGGCCTGGCCCCTGACATTGGCTTAACTATACCGTTTGGGGCCCGTGGCCAATTCACTACGTATTTCACCCCCCCCCCCCCCCCGCCCCTCGGGATTCTTTTTCTAAATGTTAATAAATTACTGAACCAGTAATTCCAGAAAGCAACTTGGGCTTGCTTGGGCTGAGGATATAACCAATGAAACATCATTATCAGAAGCAGATGAACAATGCATTAAATTTTACCAGTTAACCACCATGAGAGATAATGATGGCCGATACCACGTAAGGCTACCCTTACACCACAATGTCACAGTCCCGGCTGGAAGAGCCGGAGAACATGAGAGTCATATGTAATCAAATTATCAAAGTTATGTAAGTAAATTATGTACGTTATCGAAATAAGAAGAGCGTAGGGGTCGCGCGGTGATCAGCTAGGGGGGGGGGGGGGGGAGTCAGGGAATATGACTTAGCTTTAGAGCTTTCTACGAAGAGGAGAAACCGCTGTGGTTTAGAGGCAGCGGGGTCTGGTCCGGGGTAGGCCGGAACAGTGCAGACTCCTGGCGGTTAGGCGCGCAGGGGAAGATGGAGATGCTCGGCGTGGAGGTAGCACGAGGTAGTACCTACATAGCAGCAGGTAGGCTCGGGGAGATGTTGCCCGGAGATACGACCCTGAAATGTTACGATGACCAATATGAACAAGCGTTCACTAAATCCGACCGTCGCAGGAGTAGGTGTGCTGTACAAGTGGTCACGATTGAGATAGGGATAATTTATATGAAATTTAGGGAGGTACCCCGAGTATTAATGATGAAAATTCTACTAAGCACATTAACTTTTATGCCAGCGGCTATTCTTATACTAATTAAAGGTTACAGAACAAGAGGGACAATTGAAGGTGTATGTTAAAAAGTATTTTAATAAGGACACAGCCCACTCTTACTACAGGTTACGACAAGGTTAAAAATAAATATTAGCTGTGAATTGTATTTGGAGAACGAAGTAGGCAGTACTTCATTCTCTTGTAATTACAATTGCGTACAGTAGCAGAATTAGTTCGACGATGGAATAATTTTTCTACCACCGAATTAAAAATAAAATTATCACGTCCCGGACAAAGCCGAGTCTAATCAAAGTTAATGATTCTAACACTATAACGTTGCACATTAGCTAGTCAGATTTTAAACATAAAAGAATAGAAATGGAAAACAAGCCGGCTAGGTTATAAACTTCACTGGACGAAAACACTCGCGAGAAATTCACGTAAAGACTCACCCAAAGACTGGGACAATAGGTAGACGAAAGAGGGCAAATTCTGGTCGGTTCGCCTATTTATAATTTATTTATTCCAGAACCTTCTTAGAGGTACACAAAAGAGAATTTAAGAAGGGCTTATGTTTTTTTTTAATACTCATAGGTCCTCCGACCAGAACGGTCCGGTCGGTATTGGCCGGAGATATAAATAGTATCAATCAGGTACATACCAGTTCAATTTAGAAAGTGGTATGGCTTGCGTAAGGTAAACAAAATAGGTAATTTTGACCATAATTAAATTAAAGGTAATCAAGACGGCAATGAAACCCGATAATTAACAGTACTCGGTGCACGGCTTAGGACGATTCGGACTTCGCGAGCAAGCGAGACGACTGCATGACATATGACAGCTGACGTTGACATTGACGAGAACTGTCACCTGCCACAAATAATTAATTAAAGACGACCCACAATTTATATATTAAGCTTTTATATTGTTTTTAAAGTTAGTTTGATGTGATTATTTTGGGATGTACAATGTAAAGAAAAGGTGAGTGCTTAAAGAGCCGTTACAACAATTAAAAGAAAAATTGGGAAAATCGAAACCTATGGCAGTCGCAGTTCCGGCAGTTAGAAAAAAGATTTGCTAAAAATAGAATTCTTGCGCAAGATTATAAGGCGTTTATGAATGAATATTACTCACTAGGTCATATGACACCGAGCGCACGCGCTACCTTCGCAGCTAGTAACACGACGATCGATTATTATTTGCCGCATCATCATTATAGTATTGCGTTCTGAGTCTACAACCACTGCACTTAGTCGTTTTTAACGCATCCGCTAAATCAATCAACTGGTTATAGTTTAAATGACGTAATGGAAGTTGGGCCTAACTTACAACAAGACTTACAATCTTTAATCTTGAAGTGGCGTTAATACCAGTATGCGCTTACGGCGGATATTGAAAAGATGTTTAGGCAGATAAGGGTTCAAGAATGTGACCAGAAATACCAAAAAATTATCTCGAGAAATAAACCAACAGATCAGCTTCAAGAATAGCAAATGACTACTGTCACGTACGGAGTCAGAGCTGCTCCATTTTTGGCGATGATGACGTTGAAACAAATCGCCATAGATGAAAGGTCGAATTTATCAAACTTCAGCCGCTCAGAGTGTCATTGAAAATTCATTTTACACGGATGATTTGTTACATGGTTTTTACAGCATTTCGGAAGGGGTACAGCTGTAAAACGACCTTATTAATTTACTAAAATCGGGCGGTTTTAATCTTCGAAAGTGGAGCTCAAATGTAACAGTTATTAGTAACCAAGATCATTTCGACTTCAAAAGCGCTGAGTCGACTAAAACTTTAGGCCTTCGCGTGATACTACAAAAAGATGCATTTATATTTTAAGATAAGATAAGATAAGATAAGATAATTTGAGTCGAAGATAGATATTGATCACAACCAACTTACAAAAAGATCACTTCTGTCCAATATATCAAAAATTTTCGATCCCTTAGGATGGCTTTCACCTCTTACAACCAAATAAAAAAAATATTCCAAGCGGTCTGGAAATCACAGATTGAATGAGATGATCATTTACCCGACCATATTTGTGCTGAAAATTCTTCAAGAAGGGTGATAAGACTCTCTTGAAAAACTACCGACCCATCTCGCTTCTGAGCCATATCTACAAGTTGTTTTCGAGAGTCATTACGAATCGTCTCGCTCTCAGGTTCGACGACTTCCACCCTCCCGAACAAGCCGGGTTCCGAAAAGGTTATAGTACCATAGACCACATTCATACGCTGCGGCACGTTATACAAAAGACCGAAGAGTATAACTTGCCACTATGCTTGGCGCTCGTGGACTATGAGAAAGCCTTTGATTCGATCGAGACCTGGGCAGTGCTGCAGTCTCTCCAGAGGTGCCAAATAGACTACAGGTACATCGAGGTGCTGAGGTACTTATACCAAAACGCCACCATGTCAGTCCGACTACAGAACCAGAGCTCTAATCCTATCCAACTACAGCGAGGTGTGAGACAGGGAGACGTCATTTCTCCGAAACTATTCACAGCTGCGTTGGAGGATATTTTCAAGCTACTGGACTGGAAAGGATTCGGCATTAACATCAATGGCGAGTACCTAACACACCTGCGGTTTGCCGATGATGTAGTTCTCATGGCCGAGACCTTGGAAGACCTGAACACAATGCTCGAAGATCTCAGCAATGCTTCCCAAAGAGTGGGTCTGAAGATGAACATGGATAAGACGAAAATCATGTCCAATGCCCATGTTGCATCCGCTCCAGTTAATGTTGGGAACATTACACTCGAAGTTGTTGACCAGTATGTCTACCTAGGACAGGCAATCCAATTAGGTAAGTCCAACTTCGAGAAAGAGAACTCTCGTCGAATCCAGCTCGGATGGGCAGCGTTTGGGAAGCTCCGGCATATATTTGCGTCCAAAATTCCTCAATGTCTCAAGACTAAGGTCTTTGACCAGTGTGTGTTGCCAGTTATGACTTATGGAAGCGAGACGTGGTCTTTTACTATGGGTCTCATAAGAAGGCTCAAGGTTACCCAGCGAGCAATGGAGAGAACGATGCTTGGTATTTCCCTGCATGATCGAATCAGAAATGATGAGATCCGCAGGAGAACTAAAACGACCGACATCGCTCGAAGGATTGCTCAGTTGAAGTGGCAGTGGGCGGGACACATAGCGCGGAGAACCGATGGCCGTTGGGGCGGAAAGGTTCTCGAATGGCGACCGCGAACCGGACGACGTTCCGTGGGCAGGCCCCCTACAAGGTGGACCGACGATCTGGTCAAGGTCGCGGGAAGCCGCTGGATGCGGGCAGCGCAGGACCGATCGTTGTGGAGATCCTTGGGGGAGGCCTATGCCCAGCAGTGGGCGTTTTACGGTTGAAATGATGATTTGTGCTGAATTGACAAAAGTGAAATCCGATATAAATAATATAAACCAAATTAAACTACTAAGATGGTTAAGAACCGGACGGTAGGAATCCATTGAGTTACATGTGTTTTGCGATGCATCCACCAAAGCATACGCAGCCGTGATATATTGTAAAATAAATAGGAGCGATACGTCATCAATCGTACTGGTAATTGGCAAAACCAGGCTAGTTCTAGCCAGTAAAGAGATCAGTTTACCAATGCTAGAATTATGTAGCGCTTATTTATTGGCTAATACGATGAGAAAGGTTATAGACAGCCTCCCAGATTACAATATTGAAACCTATGGCTGGTCAGATTCAATGGTCACTCTTGGCTGGTTACACGGACAGCCAAACCGCTGGAAACCTTTCGTGGCAAATAGAGTCCGCCAAACCACTGATATATTGCCTGCTAGCTGCTGGAGGTATGTTAAGTCAGAAGAGAACCCGGTTGATTGTGCCAGTCGCGGCTTGAATGTTTCTCAGTTACTTCAGCGTCCCTTGTGGTGGCAGCGTCCATCATAGCTGTCTAGCTAGAGCGCGAACCAGAAGGAAACAAATAAACAAATATTTACCACTGAACAAGAAGTTCTAAAAAATAAAAACAAAGTGCCTAACGTTGTAATTTGATCAGACGACTGCATAATAAAGAAAGTTGATTATTGTACATATAACCAATCAATATATATACAATCAATTTAATTTAATACGTACCTTTATTCCTGTTGTGGAGAGTGTCCTATAAGAATAATGTGTAATGAACAAATATCAGCGGAGCGACTAACCGGGTCAGGTACTCAGGTATCTTAACAATCGGAAACGGCTGCATCATCAAGGCCGAGTAAGTAAACTTACTAATATCGCATAATCATCTCTCTAATTATATAAACATACAACCAGACGTTTTAGCGCCAGTAATACCAGCACTTATCCATACTAGTCCATACTAATATTATAAATGTGAAAGTGTGTTTGTTTGTTTGTCCGTCTTTCACGTCAAAACGGAGCAACGGATCGACTCGATTTTTGTTTGGTATGGGGATAGTTTGGGAGCTGGAGAGTAATATAGGCTACTTTTTATTACGGAAAATTATAAAATAAAAATGATTATTTTGTATACAAAATCGATAAACTGTCGTACTATACAAAACTGTAATTTCTTCCATAGCCGCTTCCAAAGAGGTATGTCAAAGAGTATTGTAATCACTGACGTTTTAGCCGCTTTGGATTACCTACTTTTTAAAAAGTGACATTTGTTTCAGGCAGTGTATAAAACTTCTTCGCGATCATTTATTTTCATCTGTCTATCTATAATAGATGTTGGTGATACGAAGTTTACCGGGTCCACTATAATTAATATGGCAAAACAACGTTTGCCGGGTCAGCTAGTAATATATATATTACGCTACCAAACTCTACCTTGGTAGTAGGATCGAGTGGGTTAGGAAAGGATTTTGAAGTCCTCAGTAATCACATCAAAGAAATGAAATCTCAAGAAGGAGTAGCTGACATCATCTCATACCATGACGTTCATCACCACGTCACCATCTACGTTTTGCTGGGCGGAGCGATCATCGCTGTGCTCGCTTGGGCATGCCACCGGCTAAGTGCGCACCGCTTGGCGCGCCGCGCCACCCCTCCTCGGGACAAGGTCGACGCTACGTAGGTACAGTTCTAGTGCTAGTGTACAGTGCGCGAGTGTCATAGAAAGCGTTTCGAGTGATAGTGATAAGTGTAAAACTAGTGAAAATAAGGAGGCAATAAAGCCTAATGCCTCGCAAGTGCAAAATACCAGTGTGCATGTGGACAAAGCTACGATCCCTGACTTTAGTAGACCTTTTGTAATCATTTCACTAACATAGTAATATAATTTTATTTTTAAGCAATGTTTCTTCACCTTGTTATTTCATTAAATACCATTACCATTACACATAATACTAACCCTACCATTATCTCTAGTTTTCTTTTCTCCCCGGGAGCATGTACGAGCTATGTACATTGACCGCGCCGCGGCCGCGATCGGCCCGCTGCGTCCGCACCACATCATCAGCATTTTTATGTATTGCACAGCGACTTTACTTAGCTACGATTTTTATATATTTTTACTTCGGTAGAGCATCGACTACATCGCGTGCATACTCATTCTACCAACCATTCGCGAGTGTTGCATACATTACCATTTCACCATACCATTTAATTCTTATTTGTAGTTATTTTCTATACAGTATCTTTGTTGTTATAATATTCCTCTCGTGTACAATATATATTAGTGTTTTACCATAATCCGTGACTTTACTTTACCATCCCTAAAACTAAGAGTAGAACTATACAGGAAGTATGTTAAAATTTTTTTGCTCAAAACACAAGAAATTGTAACATTTTGTAACCGAGGCGTTGACAGATGACCATCAGAAGAGAATCAACCAAAGACACAGAGCCATAGAGTAACTTAGTATATATGGGTCAGTTCTTTTTTTATGTGTTACCACATTTAAAACTGGAAAAGTCGCATTTTGTCAGCACAGCGTTAGGATTGTACAAGAAAAGTGACATTTTGAAAGAAAAAAATAAAATTCAAAAATAAGTGCCGTTTTGAAAGAATAACCACTTTTTAACCGATTTCTAAATCGAAAAGGAGGAGGTTCTCTATTCGTCTGTATGTATGTTTTTTTTTTTTTTTTTTTTTGTGTATGTCCACCGATTACTCGAAGACGGCTGAACCGATTGAAATGGTTCAAACGTTATTACATCAGGTTGGTTTCCAAGTTAGTCCCATTTTTTGAAATGTTTTCGTTACCACTTTATGTGATTTTAATACGTATCTTTAGGCATAACTCCTTTGTTTATAAACCGATTTAGATGATTCTTGTTTTGTTAAAAAGGGGATACCTCAAGGTATTTTAACCGACTTCGAAAAAGGAGGTTTTGAGTTTGATCACATACCTATTTACCAGAAAACACGTAAATTGCCTGCACGATGCACTAAAAAGAGTGAAATAAAAATTATTTTTATAAAAAAATAAAACCGCCTTCTAAAAAACCACATCAAAAAAGTAAGAAATAATTCCTCACCAAATAAATAACGTAAGTACTTTGAAGTCGGGCGGGTTTTAACAAAAACAACAAAAAATTGTACATGTTTCACGCCCGACTTCAAAGTACTTACGTTATTTATTTGGTGAGGAATTATTTTTAATAATTTTTTTCTTAGTGAAATGTTACGTTTTGATGCGATTTAAAGACTTCTATGTACGTAATTCAGTGTTCCTAGTATGAAAAAAAATATATTTAAAAAAATAAAATAAAACGTGACGTAAAGTGACGTTTTGATCGCCTACTCCTCGACTGGACCCTCTGTTCCTAATTGACATCTTTGGCGTTTGCAAAGATCGTTGAAATCGATCTCAGATTGCAATCCCAGAAGTTTCGCAGATTGCTTGCAGTTTTTACTCTCATAAAATGGAAATTTCGAATTTTTTCAAGTGATAGTGACAGTGATTTAGAGTAGTCCTAGGTTAGTTATCTGATTGGGATACATATTCCGATAGAGACGCAGAGGAAGATAATCAACGCGCTTCTTCGCGAAGATGAAGGGTGAATTACATGAATTACATACAGAGTCTTGACGATGCTGAATTTACATTCCGGTTTCGGTTAGGCAAAAAAAAAAGTATTTTTATTTGTTTATACAATCTAACATACCAAGATACTAATTATTTGCAGAAATCATGGAGTATCGCCCCTACATCAATTGCTGTTGGCGCTTAGATTTTATGCGCTGGGAACAATGCTGATATCTGTAGCAGACTTTGTAGGGGTCTCAAACTCTACAGCCGGTAGGATAGTGCGAGACATATTATATGAAACCTTTATTAATATGCATCAAAATACAGCAGAGAGGTTTTATGAAATAGCTGGTTTCCCTAGAGTTCTTGCATCTATAGATTGCACACATATACGTATACAGTCTCCATGTAAGTACACATTAGCAAGTCAAGAACTTACTATTATGTTACATTACCAGCTTTCAAAAAATCGCTCCATTTGTGGGTGGAAGCTAAAATGCCACAGACAGACAAATACACAAGTCAAACTTATAACATCTTTTTTTTGTGTCGGTGTTAAAAAATAACATTTACCTACCTCTCTTTTTAGGTCAAGTGATAGGCGAGGAATTTCGAAATAGGAAGGGATATTTCACACTAAATGTCTAAGCAGCCTGTGATGCTGATTTAAAATTTATGAATTATGGTGGCTCGCTGGTCTGGGTCATCACATGATGCAACTATTTTCAATAACTCAGTTTTAAGAGGTTACAAACAGAAATTTAAATATTTTGTTTTTAATCATTCTTCAATTCCAATTTACGACTTCATCATTCTTTGTAGATTGATCCAGCTGAGTAAGGATTAATGACATTCAAGAATCCAAAATTAATTAATTAAACAAAATTAATGTTTAATTTAGTTTATAAATTTTATTTTATTTTCAGTTCGGTGTGGTGCTGGTCAGTTTGGTAATTGCTGGATACTAGAAGATAGTGCCTATCCAAACTGACCTTATCTGTTGACACCGCTTTTAAATCCAACCACTGGAGCTGAACAAAGATCAAAACAAGAAATATAATTGAACGGTAATATTGTTGTAACTTTATATAAACACATACCTACAAAACATAGTATTATTTATTTGAAAAATTTAACATTAGAATTTGAATTTTTCAGAACATTAGGTGTATGGAAGCGACGCTTTCCTGTTGTGGCACTCACATTACGTTTAGCACTCTCAAATGTGCAGGCACTTATAATAGCAACAGCAGTTCTACATAATATTTGTAGAAATTATAACTTAGAGGAAGTCTCTCTAGAAGTTGAGCTGCCATCTCTGATCGAGAACAACGGAAATGGCTTACAAAATATAGATGGCTGATTATACAGAGGGCTGATCTAATAAACAAATTATTTTATATCATTTTAGGTAAATTAGATATATATGAGTGATAGCTTTGTGCCCGCGGCTTCGCCCGCGTGGACTACACCACCTTATCCCGCGGGAATATTATATTTTTCCGAGATAAAAAGTAACGTAAGTTTCTCTCCACGCTACAAAGTATCTGTGTTCCGAATTTCAGCCAAATCCGTTTAGCACTTTTGGCG
Organism: Crambus lathoniellus; assembly: GCA_949710035.1. Taxonomy (NCBI): domain Eukaryota; kingdom Metazoa; phylum Arthropoda; class Insecta; order Lepidoptera; family Crambidae; genus Crambus; species Crambus lathoniellus. The sequence goes on along the minus strand of OX453313.1, from coordinate 23,057,398 downwards.
TGCAAGTTTAGATGTTGTAGCGTGTTGCTTGTCGCTCCCGAATTCTTAGTTTTTAGCTAGTTTTAATTAGTTTCTTATTCTTATTATGATTACAGTTTCATCATCTCTCATACGATTTTATTGGATTTCATTTTAAAATTTCATACATAATAGAAATAAAGGGGTAATAATTTTGTATTTATTTTTACATCTGTTTGTTTACGTGATATTTTAGTTCATTTACTTTCTCTCAGTTTTCCTTCACACTTCGCGTAGGTTGTATATCTATTTGTTATTCTTCTCGCTATTTCGTATTACTACCGAGTGATTACCCAAATTCTCATTTCAAAATATTGTATTATTTTTCTTTTACGTTTTTCCTTTCGATTTTCAAAATTCCTAGTGTGTATAAAAGTATATAAAAGGCTTATAAGCGAAGTACGGCAGTCATTCTTCGAGTTTAGTTCGCTAGCTGCGAACTAACGTTCTGGCCATTCCCTGGCCTTAGGCAAAGGCCCGGGACTCAAGAAAGCTCCGCGCCGCGCTCATCCAGTCCATGCGCTACCCCCACGTGACCGGCGGGCTCGGTGACCTGCTGCGGTTCCCCTGCGTGGCTTGTTGTGTGCCCTTTTCTGCGGTGCTCCTCAATCGTAACCTGCCACGGGCCATCTCCACGCAAGCTCTCTCTCTCTCTCTCTCCGTGTGTCTCTGCGTGCCCTGCCGCGGGTCTTTTTCTCCGTATTGCTGCCTATCGCGACCTGCCACGGGCCTCCCCAACACGCTGGAAGAAAAACCATACGCGTGGGCCGGTCGCGTCTGCGTGTGCCAGTGATCTTTCGCGTGTGAGAGTGATCTTCCCACTTGTACCTCTTTTCCCGCTAGTCTCTTACTCCCCGATAAGACTCTAATACTTTAGTTACGTAGCATATTGTAAATAAACCACCTATTATTGGTAATCTAATCTTCTGTTGTTTACTTTCTCACCTGTAGATAAGCTCCTCCTTCATCTTAGGCTCTTCTTTCCTCTGTAACGCTACAATGTGTGGATGTTTGTTACTCAATCACGGACATTGTCCGCAAATCCGAAATCCGCCCCACTGTGCGTCGCTACCAAGTCTGGTTTTCTTATGCAGTTATCAATTTGATGTTATGCAGAAACATTTGAAGCCTTGTCTTTGGTTATATTCTGCGCTAATTTTGATCATAAGGGTTGCACGTTGCAATAATTTACCCACATGTATAACATTTTAAGGATGGTGATGGATAATAAATTTTGACTGATAATATGCATTGATTGTAATTTGGGTAATGGCTTAACGCTTAACTTTATTTTTTTTTAGATTGGATGTGTGAGACCGGAGAAAACTATGCTAGATGCAAATATTGTAATGTCACATTAGTAGCTCACAAAAAAGAACTTAAATATCACGCAAATAGTAAAAACACATCTAAGTCCAGCCAGAAATCCTTTCGTGAAAACAGTTTCAAACACTACCAAAACAGCGGAATTAAAGTTAGCTGTAACTGAACATGGTGCCATACAAAACGTAGCTCATTTAGTGAAAATCCTGACATGTATTGATCCGAAATCAGAAGTGCTGGAGACGTTAAAATACACAGAATAAAATGCAGTTTATATGTGTACCTAAGTTTGGAAAGCAGATATTACGCGAATCAACTTGTATTATTCAGGAGTCAGACATGCCCATACACGGAGTGCAACGCCAAGCGCAATAATGGATCAATCAGATCGCATGGGGGCGGGGTCGCGGGCTGCACCGGAGCAGTTTTAAAGGAAAATGTACAATGAAGTGTTAAGGTTTAAGCTAGAATACATTAGACTAAGGATGTTTGTTAATAGGTCTATTGTAGACAAACAAGAGACGCGAGGCATTCGGTTTTGTGAAATGGCTCAAGGTGGTCAGAAATCTAACAAAGAGGACAAATTGTGATATTGTTTAACTTATTTGTATATAAACATAAGTTGATTTTATCGATAAAATCAATAATAAAAGTTAAGAGTAAATTCAGTGCTACGAACGAGCAGGTGTTATTAAGTTAAGTTAACCTAGTCTAATTGAAGTGTAGTTATTTGACCTTATTTTACAGAGACGTAATATTATTATGATGTTGACAAAAAAACTTAGGTAAACTCAGTTTGCTGCATTCGCACGCCTTTCAAGGTCAAATTAATACACAATCTTATATTTCATTTAACTTTGTGTCCAATTACTTTCTTTAGAATAATTAGTTTAATTTGGCAGAATTGTTTTTTTTTATCTCACTTTGCTTTTCCCAATTCATTAAATGAATTTGCCTAGGAGCCTAAAGGCCTTAGCACTATTATTTATTCTGTGCCTAAAGTGAGAGGCCAAATGCTTGCTGACGTGAGAAATCTGGTCAAAATAATCAAAAGTTTCTAGTAAATTCAATTTTAATCAATAAATTAATATAACACTTACCTATTCTGTTTTCGAAAGAGATATTCTGTTTTAGAAATCCACTTCATTAATAGAACTAATTGACTCAATTATCTTCTTAGAGTTGAAATTGAGGAATACCTACTGAGTTTTAAAACCTGTGTCATTTTCGATAGAAAAAAACTTTACTGAAGGATAACAATATAAATTAAACTAACCTTTCTTATAACTGGCAACTAGCTTTCGAAGGTATTTGAAAAATTTATCTTGTTTTAAAAAAAACAACACTTTACTTTTCCCATACAAACCAGTCGTCAAACATTTAACGTATACCGTCACCGTGAATCTAAGCAAAACAAAGACGCACCTTTGTAAAATTGTTAGTAAAATCACATTCCTGCGGGATAACGTCATGTAGTGCACGCGAGCGAAGCCGCGGGCGGAACGGAAGGCTAGTGATAAATAAAAATATTGTGATTTAAAATAATAACAAATAGTAGGTAAGTACCTAATAATAATAAAATTAGTGCTACAGCAGCCGTAATTCTTGAAACATGTTCACAAAATTAATTTCCAATATATTGACATTAAAATTCTTAAAAACAGTCTGTCGGTTCAGGAAGCATGTCTTCATGTTGATTTTTCAGAAAAATATGCTCTTTAATTTCTCGCTCGAAAATAAAAGAGCATAATTCTCGAAAGCTCGAAATTCAAATATTTTTCGAAGATAACACAGTTTGTGTATTGTCAGAATTTCACAATCGAAAAGTTCCATCGAAAACCACTCGAACGCAACGAGTGGTACGGACCAATCGAAGTTAGAACTCATAAACGAACTTAGCTGTCAAAATGAATTTGTTAAGATATGGGACAGTTTAGTTTTTTTTCAGGGAGTAATTGATATTATACGGACTTACTTTGCGCCACTCCTCCAATGTTTGTTTGGCCCCCGTGATAGTATTACGCTCGTCGGCTATCCTTCCCCACCTCCGTTTTGCTTCAGTTTTCTTAAATGTACAGCTAAACTTGCCGTTTTTTAGTTCGGGGTCCGCCTCCACTAAATGGACAAGGCGGACCTTTTAAAATAAATTAAAATTGTTTTTCAAAGTTTTTAAAAACGTCGTAATGAAACTTAATAAATTGTCTATGCTACGTTCCACTCGTTCCCCAGAATACGAAATCTATGAAACGTTTTAACTTTTCAGTAAAAACCACAAACGAAATGTTCGAATTACCACACTGAAAAAATTCGACTGCTTGAGAATCGGGCCACAGGCATTCCATTTTGGCGGTAGCCACCAACAAGTGTCTTTACACACTTCTGTGGCGTACATTCACAATTTTACTTTCGCTACCGTTACTCCAATTTCATTTTGCACAATTAGTAATTGCTTGAGTTGCGACATGACGCACCAGCTATTTGGGCACACTTGGTGCCCCTAATTCAGCACGTAGTTGAAATTAATTAAATTTAGCTAAAACTTTATCCCGCGGGATAACGTCGTGTAGTCCACGCGGGCGAAGCCGCGGGCGGAAAGCTAGCACATAATATTTTGAATACATCTGGAAACCTTTCACTGTCCAGACGAATGCTCTGACTGCTGAAATACGGAGTCAATAATTAGTAATTTTCTTTTCATTTTCAATATAATAAAAATGCATTTGCAAAAACGTAATTTCGGTGCACCTCGGGGAAATGGGTTCGAAAAAACACGTAACACTGAGGCACAGCAATATTAGCGTCTCTCTCGCGTATGGATTTCTCCCTGTACGGTTCCGAAACACTTGTGAATGGCGGGTTATTTGCTGCGGAGCCGAGCTCGACGCAGCAAATAATGCGGTTGGTGCATCTTGCATATTGTGTTTTTTACAACATGGTTTCGAAAAATAAGTATTATGTAGAAGAGACTCAGGTATTACATAAAACAAGAACCCATAGTATAGCTTCTACTTGCTGAAAATAAAAATAAATACCGCCAAGATTTTCTTCGTAGTTCTGGTCGGTAGCTTCTAGCACAAAAATGGGAGTACCCACTATACAAAATTGCATTAAAATATGGCATCATAAGTGGAATGCACTTTTTGGTAACTGGAAATACCGCCAAGATTTCCTTCGTAGTTCTGGTCGGTAGCTTCTAGCACAGAAATGGGAGTACCCACTACACAAAATTGCATTAAAATATGGCATCATAAGTGGAATGCATTTTTTAGTAACACATTCGAATATTTATCTTTTTAGGAAATATTTAAGAAACAGAAAACTACAACTGACGCCAAGGAGGCGAAAAATCAACATGATAAGGAACAACGATTTAGTTAGCAAACATTTTGGGTGGTCTGTCTTGTATATGTTACTTAATTAATTACGTTTACTTTACTTAATACGTTACATAATTGATAACGGTGATTTTTATGTATTGACGTACCTATATTTTTGTAGGTACCTACTAGATTTAAAACCGGGAAAGAGGAAGCCCGCTACATAATATATGCTTTTCTAGACCACAATCTATCTCTGTGTCAAACATCCAGATCCGTTCAGCTGTTTCGCCGTGATTGATTCGCATTTACGAGTATTATTAAAATCATCTCAGAAGTCTAATTAGAAAGTATTACTAAGGTCGGATAAATTACACTAAAAGCCATTCTTGTTTATTCTTTATTTAAAGAACATCCAAGCGGGCACACACAATTGGAATCAATAACATAAGCTGGGAATACCTACACGCGGTGAAGGCGGAAACAGTTTAATCTGGCTGAAACTACCATTAACTACCATTAACGCTGAAGCGTTGATTATCTTCATCAACTTCACCAAGAGGTAAATGGTTTCGTGATGACACTCACACACCCCTCCGTGAGGGTTCTGTAGTCGTGTAAGTAGATAATACACTACCGCCACTGAAATGGCGCCTGGCTCGCATGCATCAGCTGCATCCAGGCGCAGATCGAATTACTCGTGTTGTCACTGTACGCATTGGTAATACTTTGGCTAAACGACCTGTTGTTAAGGTCTGTCCATTGCCCTCCGAGTAGGCAACGTTAGTCTACTTTCTTAGTTATAACTTATAAGCTAGGTTAGTAACATTTTTCTTAATTTCTTTCCTAATAAAATATGTATATTTTAAGGTCGGCAGCATGTTCCGTACTTTGAACAAAGTGTATTAAGTATTAACGCTAGCACAAATCATTTTCTTTTCTTTAAAATTATCAAATTTGGTACTGTGTCGGTCCACAATACTGCAAGCTTTCGAAAAACGAAACGCAGCACCTTTCTATAGACATGTGCTGCCTCTAGCTTCAGTTTAGAGAACTAATCCGTTACGCGCGCGCTGTGTGTCACTCCGCACCAAAATTCGTAAAAACCACAAAAATATCTCAAAACCGAACTGCGAACTTTACAAATAACTAGTGCACATCTAAATAAGAAAAGGTTATCCGTCAGCAACCAGCGACCACTCCTGGGGCCTCAGGGAGACGACACCGGCGAAGCTACAGGTACGTGGCCAATACAGTCCTTATCCTTAGCGAACATTTATCATACATGATATTTATTCTTAATATTCCCTTAGTCTCATTACAGGAATACGAATTACAGCATGTATTTCCTATGCCAGTTCCCCATAATTTACAAGATTTAACTTACGCTCTTATTCAACCAAGTAAAAGATTTCTCGGAATAACAACTACCTACTTAATCGACTTTCTTATGTTCAGTTTAATAATCGAATCATGTAAGAAATTGTCTAAAGTAGATTTTGTATATGAAGATGTAAATGAATACTCTTCCATGTCTAACCTTTTTTGCGAATCACAATTAATAACAAAAGTTTTAAAGGAAATTCCAAAAGAATGAAATGGCAAAAACTAACTAATAATCGATGGATATTTATATATTCAAAAATGACTATCGACTGTTCTAATAAAGAAGCTAAAGAATACGAACTTTCAAATACTAGAATTTTAATTCTCGAAAATAATTGTAAAGGCTATGCTAATTTAATACAAATAAGTGCTACTAGTGACATTATAACTAATTGGGTACCGTAGGATCGGGGTACATTAGCCCTAGGGTGCTACTTTAGCATAAAGTTTGAACTTGCCGCCACTCCGTACTGCAAGAGCTATTGAAGTAGTTGGCGTTATATCTAATAGATGGCATATTGAGCCGTCGGTAAAACAGTATCGGCGGTTATTTTAGTGCACTGGGTACATGTCAAAAGTGACATTATGTTGGAGACTGGAAAAACTACAATATTATGAGCTGCAAACTTTCACACCAGACGGAGATATTAGGTAAGTTTATGTGTTGACTTGTTTTCAGTTGTATAACATATGTATCTGAGATCCTAATGTGAAGTAAATAAACCGATGTAGGTCCTTTTGTAGAAATTATGTGAGAAATAAAACGGCAGTATACTTTGCTCCTCATTTTCGGGTTTCTTTGGCCCACGGGCTAAAGTAGCCCGAAGTTTTTTTCTGCATTTTGTAATTTCTTTTTATTAGCTTTGTCTTATTGTTTTTTAATTTCAGATAATCAGAAATGCCTACAATATATAAAAAAAAGCAGGAAGTCGGCGTTACATCGATTATACACTAGAACACTTGGAAAAATGTCTTGGAAAAAAGTTGAAGCGTGTGGAGGCAAATCCTCAGATCTGTAATGGTGGTGCAGAAGCTCTTTTTGAGGAGGAGCGACTGATTGATTACAACCGACTTGAACCGAGTCAATAATCAAATGTTGTCAGACTCTCAGATTTGTAATCTATTAGAAGAATCTGCCTTGGAGGAAGTTCAGATCTCAGAAGAAGCTCAGAGCTATAATGTTAAACCACCAGCCGTTATTGAGAAGGGACGACAGAATGGAAGTAACTTGTACTGTGACGGTGATTACGTATTAGTCAAATGGAATGCTAACATTTATCCCGGACAGTAAGTTGCATGAAAAGAGGAAAATTTTGGAAATGGCCTGCTATAAAAGATGAGCAGTTATATTCTTAGGTAGCTGTGTTAAAAAAAATTAATCCTCCGAAGTTTGTAAAGAAAGGACTGTTTACAGTTCCTGAAATTGACAATTAAAGTTTTAGTTCATTTAAATTAGTATGTAAGTAAGTAAACGGATGAGGCTGATTCTCAATTTTTAAGACTGATAATAATTATCAGATTTCAACGTGACGTCACATTTCTATAGCGCCATACTCTAAAATTTCGTTATAGAAAGAGATAGCTAGAGTCACAATCAAGTAGCTCATAATTCGCTTGTTTTAATACATTTTCTTTTTTCACATTTGTTATTCAATAATGTTATATTTCTGAATGTCTTATTTAATTATCTTCATTTCAACAACAGTCAATCACCCAATTACACATCTCCTAGTGTCGATATTGATTTAACTAAAGATAATTGTTGTAACGATGAAAAGTTAAATTTAACTCAACACTTATTTACGCCGTTTCACATAAATAATATTGAGTTAGATGATTTTAATTTAGCATCAGTGAAACTTCACTCTATTGAAGAACAAACAAAAAGTAGAGAAGAAAAAGGATTTAAAATTAGAACCAGTGCTCATATCCCTTACCTTTTATATGTTGTTTGTGGATTTGTAATAATATATTTTATGTATAGACTACGTAAAATTTTCAAAGGAAAGAAACGTCATAAAGATAGACATTCTAATAATGATGATAATAATACACCAACAACTTGCTCTGAAACATAATCTTGTGGCATCCGAGGTGCCGTACTACAGGTATGCACCAGAACAGGGGCCCGATTCTCAGGCATTCGAACTTTTTCAGTGTGGTAATTCGTATGTCGAACATTTTCTTTATGGTTTCTATCGAAAAGTTAGAACGTTTCAAACAAACTAAACTGTCCTACATGTCAACAAATTCATTTTGACAGCTACGTTCGTATACGAACATCGATTGGTCCGTACCACTCGTTGCGTTCGACTGGTTTTCGATCGAACTTTTTCGATTGTAAATTCTGACAATACACAAACTATGTTATATTTGAATTTCGAGCTTATAAAAGTGAACTTTTCTCGATTGCCTGAGAATCGGCCCCCTGGTCCTTGAAAATAGCCATGCCACATTGTATTGGGATCGATCTATCATTACAGACAGGACTATTGTATAAGATTTTAAACTTTCGCGTTCCATTATAATTATAAACAAGAGTAACGGGACTCAACGAGACATTTATTATGAAGTACATATTATTATGTACTTACAGCTTGACGTTTAAATTGTCATCAGCGTGGAATCCAGTGATTATCAAGTGTAAGCCGCGAGTTTTACCGTTCAAAACAAACCCCGATACTGTGAGTGTTGTGTGCCGTAATGACATCACTAGCGATGACAAAAACAAAAAAAGTGACAATTTGAGGGTGGCCGAAGATCTCCAAGCCCGCCCGAACAGACGTCGCCGCGCACCGCCAGTCTGCTTGTGACCACGGCTGTAGCAACACAGCCGAAACGTCAAGCTGTAAGTACATAATAATATGTACTTCATAATAAATGTCGCGTTGAGTCCCGTTACTCTTGTTTATAAGGACTATTGTAGCTAATAAGCCTGATATTGTATTGATAGATCGACACGAACGCCGCGCAATAATTGTTGATGTCACTGTGACAACCTTGTGAAAGCTGAAAAAGATAAAGAAAACAAATATCTTGATTAAGCTCACGAGATTGTTGACATGTGGGATATTGATTCTGCAATTGTTGGTCCGATAGTCATATCTGCCCATGGTCTGATAGTCAAGAGCCTCGATAAACACCTTAAGAGGCTTGCGTTAGGTGGATGGATCGGGAGTCAGATGCAGAAGGCAGTACTTCTGGACACGGCCCGTACAGTGAGAAGGTTACTGTCTCTGGATCTTTAACCATCGGTAGCCGGGACCCTGATCTTGCTACCGTTGGGGAACTGCATTTTTGTATTTTTAAATGTTATATTTTTTTGCATATACACATAGCGCGGAGAACCGATGGCCGTTGGGGCGGAAAGGTTCTCGAATGGCGACCGCGAACCGGACGACGTTCCGTGGGCAAACCCCCTACAAGGTAGACCGACGATCTGGTCAAGGTCGCGGGAAGCCGCTGGATGCGGGCAGCGCAGGACCGATCTTTGTGGAGATCCTTGGGGGAGGCCTATGCCCAGCAGTGGGCGTCGTACGGCTGAAATGATGATGATGATGATGATATTTTTTAGTGTTATACATTGTAAAACTTTAATGTTTAGAAATATAATTTTGTAAATATTTTAAATGTAATAAAGGGAATGATAATAATGACAGCAAATGCTGTATCCAACTATTTAATCAGTGTTATACTAAACGGACAACCGAACACAGATTAGTACCTCATTTAGAATTAAACTAAGTGGAATCAACCACCATTGATGAAAATGATGAAAGAAGACCAATGAGGTTAAAGAGATCATCAAGTTCTAATTCTGAATTGAAAGACACTTATAATTTAAATAATTAAGTACATAGTTATTTTATTGCAAATAAGATACTTATCAGACTATGTAATCAATAGAATGAAATATGGAGACAACTATTCTATCAAATTATACGAAGCTCCTTGTCCAAGACAGAATTTACAAGTAGTAACGCTCTTTGTACCAGCGACCAGTCACAATGTTCAAAGCTATAACTAAAAAAAAAAGTTACACTTTACTCTATGGTCATGCTTTATGGAATGTCATTACGTTTTTTGTGCAAGCGCCGTCACAATATTTACAATTTTAAAAGTGTATTTATCTCTTATATTACAACTTAAAACTAGTAATGTTTGTCGACAAAAGGAAAAACCTTGTGCAGTATCATGTGTATTATGTGTTTTATAGTGAAAATAACCGAGTTGAGGTGCCGATATTGTTTTAGATGGTATGACAACAAGGTACTCAATATTTCAATCATGAGACATCCTCCAAGGATAAGACCTCATTTATCTGTTTTTTACTCGCTAAAGTACGTTTTTTAATTCGGTGCAAAAAAAAAAACAGTATTACCATATTAAAACTCAATATTCACATTCTGTACAATTCTTTATTTGTGAACGACATTGCCGTTAATTCAAAACATGCTTTGACTGGATAGATATTTGTTTAACATTATTAATAAAAGTAAAAAAATGGAAATTACTCTTACGTAAACAACAAAATAATTTTTCAAAGGGATTTTAGATGGATATTTTTTTCACGTACTGGCAACACGCAGGCACAAAATATTTGTGACGCAGGGGTGACAAACCTACTTTAACATGTGTGTGATTATTTGATTGATTTTGATTTGTATTTTGTTTACTTTACTTGGGCTCCTATCTGCTTCGCGTACAGTGCTTCTTTTACATTATTTTGTAGATTTCTTCTTGTTTCTGTTATTGTTTATGTTTATTGTTAAGTTTGAACCGTTGTTACTTGTTACTATTGTGTCTGTACTATTACTATCTAACCCATTTTGCATTATTTTATGCGCTTTACCCCAGGATATAGTTTTTATAAGAAGATTTTAACAAAATCTGTAAAACCAAAATCTCACAATAAATATGGTTTAAAAGAGACATGAAGAAAAAGGTTTACGACACCCTGTTGCCAAAGTCAAATGTGAAAGTGACATATTTTTTTTTGCACCGAATTAATAAACGTACTTTAAGTAATGTAAGTACTAAATTATTTATTTTAATACCAGAAAACTTAAATAAATAGTATCTTACAAATTGGAGGTTATGAAGAAAAAGGTTTACGACACCCTGTTGCCAAAGTCAAATGTGAAAGTGACATAATTTATTTTTTGCACCGAATTAATAAACGTACTTTAAGTAATGTAAGTACTAAATTATTTATTTTAATACCAGAAAACTTAAATAAATAGTATCTTACAAATTGGAGGTTATGCTTTCGTCCTTCCACCTTCCGGAAATCCTTTTTACCTATGTAAAATTTCAAATTATGATGTTGGCTATCGTACTTCCTCATCATTCCCGGTAAAAACATCTCTTTCCTTTCTTCTACCGTTACGTCGACCAACATTTTATAACGTGTTTCGTTCATAATTTTTAATTAATTTCAAGTGTTTTGTGTCAACGGGTGAGTTATTTAAGAGTCATTTAAAATGGGAAAAAGAAAACACGATTGTAAAGTCGAAAAAATTAAAAAGAAGATTAGAAAACTAGAGAAGAAGTTACAACGAGAAAAAGCGGTCGACACTAGCAGTGAGGAAGGAACGCCACCACTAGAAGACAGGCCAAACAGAGAAGAAGCCAACAAAACACAAGAACCACAACTAAATGTCACAGGTTTGTTAAGTAACACAATAAATAAGATAGATTGCCAATAGCACAAGCAGCCAAGCCACATGTCTGCCTTCCTGTTGTCTAGTGCTATCACAATGCAGATGGACAGTACACAAAGACTTAATACAATATAGTGCTATCACACAGCGGATAGACAGTAGGGTGATGTGGTAAACAGCTGATCAGTGGGGTACACTCGATAACGTACACTTCTAGCATAATTACTGTATGTAGTGTCTTTGCGTTTGTGTGCAAAGAAGCTCCCACGCAGGTAAACCCCTCTCCTCTAGTCGCACGCGCGCTGTCGTCACAGGTGGAAGTGTGAGTGTCAGTTTTTGGAACGTGGTGCGAAAAACATTATTTACGTAAGTTGCAACTTTGTTTATATTTTTTTAATTATAATGAAATTCCATAACATTTCTTTACTGTTGTATGAAACAGTTTACAGTCTAACATTTTTTTCTATTCAACCTAGTAGAAATCCATCCAAGTATATAATAAATTACCCACGTCCATAACTGAAATTAAAGATACTAAACTGTTCTGCACAAAACTAAGGTCACTTTTAATTAAAAAATGTTATTATTGTTTGGAAGATTTTTTTAATGATAAATTTGAATGAGTAAATAAGTTTTTTGACATATTGCCTAGTTATTTATTAATCAAAATTATTAAAATTTCAATTTAAAATTATTAAAATTTATAAAAAATTAAATTATTTATATATAATTATAAATATTATATAATTATATACTAAGGTATTATTTATTAATTATTTTGTAATGTAATTATTAATTTAAATGTATTAAGTAAATAATGGTTAATTATTAATTAAAATGTAGTTTTTTGTATAAGTATGCATAATGTTAAGTATATAATAATAAAAATTAAGTGTTTTGCCATGCCCTTACAGGACTCTTGTTTGTGACTAAACAATTTATGTAACACCATTGTAAACAACAAGATGCAATAAATAAATGATAATGATAATGATAATCTAGTTTTATAATTTTAATTTAATATTTTATTAAAAGATGACCCCAAGGTCTACAGTTGATCTGATCGTAGTAGTACACAGTTGATCTTGATCGACTGTGTACTAGTACGTGCTAGTACGATCATATTATTATACATCATTTAAGACGGAGACAGTACCTATTTACATTTTTTTCTCTGTAGAAATGATTTATACATAAATAAAAATATATAAGCCTACACTTCATATTTATCTTAAAACTAGTTTAAAAGGCCTCACCAAGCAAAAGACGTTGACGCTAGCGCCACCTTATAAAAAGGTATTTCTCTATTTTTACTTTTAAATAAAACCCCTTTTGACGAAAATCTATACTGAACTGCGAACGTTAAGTTGATTATTTGTGTTTTTAATGGATTTTTTGTATTTTTTTTTGACGTTTCGGCACCTTTCCAGGGGCCATGGTCACGGAAACTACCCACTATTTTTTTATTTTAATAAAAGAATATTCCTTATTTTTCGTTCGGAAACAGGATACGGTTAGGTATTAATTATTTTAACTTTATATTTAATTATGACAAGAATGATTTATTAATTTAAGATTTTGATTTGTTCAAGTAATTAGGAGAATAGTTATGTATAGAGAAGCAAAAAATTACTGCCAAACAATAGAAAAAGGTGTAATGTGGCGCTAGCATAAAGGACATTGCTGATGAGTCCCTAGTGGAGAAAGGTGTATAATTTTTTAAATATTTTCTGCTTTCAGGATGCCACGTCAAAAAAATGAAAGGAAGATATGAAAACACTCCGAGGAACAAATGAAAAAAGCCCTTGCTGAAATAAAAAAATGGGAAAGTATTAGGCAGGCGGCAAATGATAACAATATTCCTTTTGCAACGTTGCATTCATATTCTAAAAAAACAAACCCAGAAAGGTTCACGCCCAATTACACCGTAAGGCAAATTTTCACCACTGAGCAAGAAAAAGCCTTGCATGATTATTTTATAAAATGCTCCTTGATGTTTTACGGTTTAACAGCCAAAGGTTGCCGCACCGTGGCCTACGAGATGGCAAAATATATTAATATTGCAGTTCCACCTAGTTGGGAAAGAGAAAAAAAGGCTGGCTTGGATTGGCTTCGAGGATTTCGGGAAAGAAATGCTGACATTACTTTACGTAAACCTGAAAACTGCAGCTTAGCCCGTGCGACCGCTTTCAACAAGGAAACCATAAAAAAATTTTTCGACAACCTCGAAACGGTAATCAAACGTAATCCAATTTTTGCTGACGGAACAAGACATTTAACCAAGACGAGACTGCTACAACCACTGTTCAAAAAAGTCCTAAAATAATAGCACTAAAAGGAAGACGCAATGTTTGCAAAGTTTCGAGCGGGGAAAAGGGCACACTTGTAACCACGTGCAATATTATATGTGCTGCTGGTTATGCACTTCCACCTGCGATTGTATTCCCTCGAAAAAATACAAACACTCGTATGAAGAAAGGCACCCCGCCAGGTTCGGAAATTCTAGCATTTCCCTCTGGGTGGATAAATACTGAGCTTTTTGTCGACGTGATGCGACACTTTATCAAACGATCAGGCTCCTCCAAAGAGTTTCCCAGTATCCTGCTACTAGACAACCATGAGTCACATTTATCGATCCAAGCCCTGGATTTGGCTAAGGAATCCGGCGTCCCCGTTCTCACGCTGCATCCACACACGTCAGCTAAATTACAACCCTTGGATGTCCGGTATACACGGGCCCTTTAAGACATATTATTCAGCAGCTATGGAATCCTGGATGATGGAGAATCCAGGATGCCCTGTAACCATTTATGACGTTGGTGGCATGATTGGGCAGGCGTTCGAGAAGTCTATGACGCCGCAAAATATCAAGAATGCTTTTAAGAAAGCTGGAATATTTCCTTTTGACAGGGACACGTTTTGCGAAGAAGACTTTTTACCGAGTTTTGTGACTGACAGACCTGAACCATCGTCATCAGGTGCACAAGTAGCTGACTCAAATATGCCAGGGCCTGCTGAGCAAGAACCATCCACATCAGGTTTAGGTTTACAAATGGCTGATGGGGAAGTTGAAGACTTCGAAAATGTTTTATTAGATTTACCTCTGGACCTTCATGAACGCACACCAACACCATCGACAATGCAAGACCTTTTAAATTCTGACATCAGTCTTTTATTTAATGAAGATAACCCTAACGCCTCTGTTATCGCCCAAACGCCATCAGGAGTCCTACAAGAAACAATAAGTGGTATCCTTCAAGAAATCATTACAAACGTAATTCGGCGCTCTAGCCTTCCAAGCACTTCTCAACTTTCTAGCACTCTGAACCAAATTAATAGACTGATACTACCGCATGAATTAAGAAAGCCATTACAAGCTGCAGCAAGACAAAACAAAAGAAAACCTAGGAAGTTAGGAAGAAGCCTAATTGCGACTGATACACCAGAAAAATACCAAATTATGGCAAAAAAAGACACTTAAAAGAAAGAAAGAAATTATAGTAACAGGAAAAAAGAAACAATATGTACGAAAAGTTCTACAAACTGATGATTCCGATGATGACGAAGAACCTATATTAGCAGATGACTCTGATGGCGAGAATTGGTTAAGTGAGGAAGAAAATATAATAACAGAAGAATCACTGAAACGATCAATACCAGCCTTACCAAAAGAGGGACAATACGTTTTAGTGGAATTTGCATCCAAAAAACAAAAATTATATTATTTTGTCTAAGTTTTAGAAGAAAGAAATCGTTCCCTTGATCTCTACGTTAGTTTTTTACGTCACAAAAAAGGACAATTTTCAATGCCAATAGAACCAGATTTAGCTTATGTAAAGGACGACAGTATTAAACTCATATTGCCAAAGCCTAATGGAAGTTAGGAAGAAGCCTAATTGCGACTGATACACCAGAAAAAGACCAAATTATGGCACAAAAAAGACACTTAAAAGAAAGAAAGAAATTAAAGTAACAGGAAAATAGAAACAATATGTACGAAAAGTTCTACAAACTGATGATTCCGATGATGACGAAGAACCTATATTAGCAGATGACTCTGATGGCGAGAATTGGTTAAGTGAGGAAGAAAATATAATAACAGAAGAATCACTGAAACGACCAATACCAGCCTTACCAAAAGAGGCACAATACGTTTTAGTGGAATTTGCATCCAAAAAACAAAAAATATATTATTTTGCTAAAGTTTTAGAAGAAAGAAATCGTTCCCTTGATCTCTACGTTAGTTTTTTACGTCACAAAAAAGGACAATTTTCAATGCCAATAGAACCAGATTTAGCTTATGTAAAGGACGACAGTATTAAACTCATATTGCCAAAGCCTAATGTCAGTGGCAGTACTGCTCGCCAACAATCATACTTAAAGTTTGATATAGATTTGAGTTGTTTGAATATTCATTAATGATACAAATGACATTTATTGTTTAAGGGAATCCACTACGCCAACGACCTGGGGGCCAACGTTAATGTTCGTTCGTACGTTCTGCTAACGTTAAGTCACAATCGTGTCTCAATGGTCTTTCAATTGTAGTGCTTTTTTACACACTAGTTACAAGAATTATGACAGTATGATGTGATGTGAATGTAGTGTATGGTGTGACCATCAGTAATATTATGAAAAAAGTAGGTACAGTCGCCAGCACGTCAGGTTACTACAAACTGTCAAATTTCTTTAAATAAAATTCAACCTTATGTCCAACATTTAGAGTTCAGTTTCAATTAATAAATTTTGACATTTTGTAGTAACCCGACGTGCTGGCGACCGTACATATTTGATGTAAATAGTGTGTAAAAAAGCACTACAACTGAAAGACCATTGAGACACGATTATGACTTCACGTTAGCAGAATCGACACCAAACACAAGAATAATTTGTTATTAAGTTGTTTAAATTTTGACTTTTTTGCATTCACAATGCAATTTTTATTATTGAAAAATGGAAAATGAAGTATTTTGAAAAAACCGACCCGTCTCATAACCAGTCCGATGGGACTCGAACCCACGACCTTTCGCTATCCGGGCGACTGCTCTAACCACTGAGCTACGGAGTCGTGCTCAGTGGTTAGAGCAGTCGCCCGGATAGCGAAAGGTCGTGGGTTCGAGTTCGAGATGATCGTACTGTGCTGAAATGGGTCACTGGATATGAAATTCCCTTTATAGAAATTCCATGTTTCAATTGTGAGCCTCAACAGTGGTCTAGTGAACAATTTGAAATAATTAATTAGAAATAAATAAGTTAATTGGTCTAGGTCCTATTTCAGAATGTTTATATACTATAGGTCAGTGCACATCACCAATCTTTTTAGTTAAAAAACCAAATGGAAGTTTCAGATTCTTATTAAATTTGAAAAAATTAAACATGTATGCACAGGCTGAACACTTTAAACTAGAAGATATTAGAACAGCTTATAAACTTATGTCCCAACATTGCTACATGACAACTCTGGATTTAAAAGAACTGTTCTGTACCCATATCTGATGAATACAAAAAATATTTAAGGTTTACATTTAATGGAAAACTATTTGAGTTTAATGCCCTACCCTACGGATTGAGTACAGCCCCTTTCGTTTTTACAAAAATTTTAAAACCTGTTATCGCTTACTTAAGAAACAAAAACATTATCTTATCTTCATATTTAGATGATAATATTTTCTTTAATAGTTCTTTCAGGGGATGTAAACAAGACATAGAAAGTGCATGTATTTTATTACAAAGTTTAGGTTTTGTGATTAACTTTGACAAAAGTGTTTTGGTACCAAATAAAACATGCAAATATTTAGGATTCATATTGGACTCAACAAATCTTTCCATCTCAGTGCCTGCCTACAGATAAAAGGATTCCGATAGTAGAAAAACTAAATATATTTAAACAAAAAACATCTTGTAAGATTAGAGAATTGTCTAAATTAATAGGCCTTTTAAATTCAGTTTGTCTTGCAATTCCATATGGTTGGGTTTATACCAAATTATTAGAGAGGGAGAAATACTTAGCCTTACTGAAATCAAATGGAAATTATGATGCAACAATGTGTTTAGCAAATCATTTAAAATCAGAGTGTTAATGGTGGATAGAAAATATAATAAATTCAATTTCAATTAAACAACACAAGTTTAAGTTGGAAATTCATACTGATACCTCAAATACTGGTTGGGGGGCAGTCTGCGGAACTGAGACAGCTTCGGGCTCTTGGTCTATTAAAGAAATAAGTAATCCTATAAATCGTTTGGAGTTAAAAGCAGCGTTTCTAGGACTCCAATGTTTTGCTAAAGACCTATCAGATTGTGAGGTGTTATTGAGAGTTGATAATACAACAGCTGTGGCTTATATAAATAAAATGGGAGGTATACAATTTCCTCAATTAAATAGCATGTCACGTGAAATCGGGCAATGGTGTGAAAAAGGAAATATTTATATTTATTGTTCCTATATAAATACCAAAGATAATTACAGAGCCGATAGGGAATCCAGACGTGTTAATATTGAATGGGAGTTATGTTCTAGTGCATATAAGAAAATTTTAAATTCATTTGTGACCCCAGAGATAGACTTATTTGCCTCTAGAGTCAATATGAAATTTAAAATAATTGTGGCATGGAAAAGAGATCCTAAGGCCTTTGCAATTGATGCCTTCACCCTAAATTGGGGAAACATTTTTTTCTATGCTTTTCCTCCATTTAATTTTAAAATGTTTAAACAAGATTAAAATGGACAAAGCAGAGGGTATTATGGTATTCCCTCTGTGGCCCTCTCAGCCCTGGTTTCCCATACTGAAGTCACTCTTGACATCAGATATTTTAATTTTTAAACCAGAAAAATACTTACTCTTATCCCCTTTCAGAATGTGCCATCCTCTTCACAAACAACTTGCCCTGGCTGCCGGTCTGCTATCAGCACGGCATACATAAGAAGAGGCACACCAGAGTCCGCTATTGACACTATTATTAACTCTATAGCAAATAGTACCCTTAAACAATATAATACACTGGTCAGCAAATAAACCGAGCCACCAGCGGGTGGCTGTTCCTAGGTAGCGACCTAGGAACTCTGATTCGATTTTCTCAAAAAGTATAAAACTTACAACTATCAAAGTTATACCTACAAAAAGTGCGTTTCATGGTGATTAAAATGACTACAAATCAATTCGAAAGTACCGTCAACTCGCATTGTAATCAAGCAACAAACACAATGCTAACGATTTGCTCTGTTTTCACCAGAGTTTGAAATTAGCGTTCTTTTTCTCTACAATGAGGGTAGTCGGATATTTCTTATCATTTCTTTAGTTTTTGTCCATCGTTTGCTCAGACGCGTGTGTTTTTGCTACTTTTTTCGATTAATAATGGATACAACACCTCAAGAAGCAGCTCAAGCTGTAGCATTACTTCAAGCAGGCATTGCGCAACGTGAAGTCGCTCGAAGGCTTCGACTCAGCAGATCTTCGGTGCAACGAGTTTACAGACGATACCTAGAGACTGGAGCATTCGATCGCCGTCCAGGTACGGGCAGACCTAGGGCTACATCAGCAGCATTACTGTTCTGCGAAAAGTCTGCGTGACGAACGCCAAGTGGTCATAAGTTCAGATACCGTCAGAAGGAGACTTGCTGAACGGAACCTAACCCCAAAAAGAGCTGCAACAGGCCCAGTATTAACGGTAGCACACCGTCGAGCACGACTTGAATTTGCTCGAGAGCATAGGGATTGGACATTAGAGCAGTGGAGTAATGTACTCTTCACTGATGAGACCAGGGTGAGTCTACATGGAAGTGATCGACGTCGGAGAGTATATCGTCGCCCTGGAGAACGTTATTCTCAATGTTGCATCGAGGAAACTCTTGCTTATGGAGGAGGATCTGTAATGGTCTGGGGCGTCATCTCGTTAACAGCACATACAGCGTTAGTTTTCATCGAACCGACGGGCCGTACACGTGGACTGACTTCTCATCGCTACATTACTGAAATCCTCGCAGACCATGTGGTACCTTACGCAGGATATATCTGACAGGATATGCAATTGATGCATGATAATGCACGGCCTCATGTTGCTCATGTGGTGACCCAGTATCTACGCGACGTCAGCATTCGTACGATGGACTGGCCAGCTCGAAGCCCGGACTTGAATCCGATAGAACACTTATGGGATGAGCTGAAACGTCGGGTTCGAGCCCGTGTACCTGCTCCAACAAGGCTTCCAGAGCTGCGAATCGCAATTGAAGAGGAGTGGAATACAATTCCTCAAGATTTTATCGTCAGGCTCGTAAGGTCGATGAATACAAGGATGCTGGAAGTTATCCGAGCAAGGGGAGGGAATACGAAATATTGATCAAAAACTTTTTATTTTATCTTTGTTTTTGGCTTTAATTTTTTTTTTCACTTTATCATTACTAACGATTGTCACGACTGGAAAACGACTCTTCTTTGTAAAATCCTTAATAAACACTGAAATATTGATTAAACCTAATGAGTTTCCTTTCATTTTAATCACCATGAAACGCACTTTCTGTAGGTACAACTTGGATAATTGTAGGTTTTTAGTTTTTGAGAAAATCGAATTAGAGTGCCTAGGTAGCGGGTGGCTCGGTTTATTTGCTGTCCAGTGTAGTTCTTTTAAGCTATGGTGGGCATTCTGTGGTCGTTCCCATATCGACCCCTACCAAACCTCCATCTCAAATGTTTTAATATTTCTCACTGAACAGCTTAAATCAGGTGCATCATATGGTACAGTTAACTCCACAAAATCAGCAATAAGTTTGGTATTAGGGCCAGAAATAGGATCGGACCACAGAATCAAAAGATTTATGAAAGGAATCTTTCGGTCAAAACCACCTATGCCAAAATACAATCTAACATCGGACCCGGGTCTAGTTCTAAATTATCTAGAAAATTATTATCCTAATGAAACCTCGCCTTTAGAGATCTTGACTAAAAAATTAATTACAATACTTGCCTTAACAACGGCCCACAGAGTCCAAACTCTTTCTTTGATAAAATTACAAAACATTAAATTCAATAATACAGGTGCACACATATTTATCCCAGATTTAGTAAAAACCTCTAAAGCACGAAATTTTCAACCATTGCTTCAGCTTAAAACATGTTATATATGTGTGCGTGTGGCAACACACCCGCCATGTTATCTTTGAATAAAGTAGTACGCTAACAGTAAGCAGTGGTTTCACTTGTCTCCGTTCCACGTATCTATCAGTGGCGACGAGGATGGGATAATAAAATTAGAAATATGTCCAATCACCACCCTAAAGGCATATTTAACAATAACAGAACCAATAAGAAACAAAATTGAAAATTTGTTTATCTCTTTTAAGAAACCGCACAACAAAGTGTCATCCCAAACGTTAAGTCGCTGGATAAAAAATACGTTACAAGTGTTAGCTATGTGTATTTAAAATGGTAAATAAAATAAAATAATATCTATGTTAATGGTTTGTTAATAATTTAAGATTAAATATACAAGTTAATTGACTTATCAAATCAGATACGATTATGTTTATAATAATATGAATATCACCGGCAGTATGCATTTGACAGGTCGCGTTTCACCCCCACCTCTCAGTAATTGCTTTTATCGCTGGAAGTCGAAGCCAGCCAGCTCAGTGGTGTTCTTACTCCAGACCACGACGGTCAAATGTATAATGACAGTGCTTGTACCTAGTATCTACTTGTAAAAATTATTGTGTGCGAAATGTGTAGAATAAATTAATAATATGATTGATATACATTGATCATTAGGCATATGATTCCTTCAATTCAGAATAGTGGGATCGTTCTGCGCTCACGTGAGGAACAGGTTTGTTTAATACGAGAAAAGAAAAGGTGAGTTAACCTGACATTGTATTCTTTCATTTTCTCTTTGAATAACTTCACATTTAAAACTTGAGTAAAAGTTAATTACTGTAATGCTTGGTTTATAATTTAAAAACCTTAGTACTTTTAAGCAAAGATGAACCATAAGATAATTATTGATAATAATACGAGGCTCCCGTCTCCCGTCACCGGGCCCCATTAATTGTTTGATAAGAAAGAATGACCGCCTTGCGTTGGTATTCGTTATGAGCCTACCTACGACTCGTGTTTTGTTTATATTAAGTAATTACTTCGGCGTACCTAGTCTTAACTTTCGCGTTGTTCTTTGTGTCGAGATTGTATTATTATATTGGGGCCCGGGATTGTGACATATTGGAAAATGTGGAAAATAAATCTTGGGGTAAAAATAAACAAACGCCCCAATTATTTTAATTTATTATTGTTTTATATTAAGTACCAACAATTGATTTATTAGCGTTTTACAAGTTATTTTCAGTGGCGAATATAAACTTATGTTACTATAATACTAATATGTTTTATACGACCGTCGGTTTTCAGTTCTTCCAAGACATTGTTTTGTAACAATGCCGAGTGAGAGGCAGTCGCGACGCCGATGACGTGGGGAGTCACGTCAGAGGTCCCGGTCGGCGGCCGGCGGGACGACGACGCCGTCGCCGCCTGAGCGGTAGCCGCCGCTGGAGCGGTAGCCGCCGCTGGAGCGGTAGTCGCCGCCTGAGCGGTAGCCGCTGCTGGAGCGGTAGTCGCCGCGCTGCCTGAGCGGTAGTCGCCGCCTAAGCGGTAGCCGCCGCTGGAGCGGTAGTCGTGTCTGGGACAGGAGCTGCGGCCGTGGTCGGAGCCGCAGTCATCGCCGCAGCGATTGCCATGGTCGGGACGGAGTGGAGTGCGGTCGAGATGCACCACGAGATCCAAATGGTTATGAAAATGATACAGGTATAAAGTCTATAGCCACATCCGCTCCTTGTACTCCAGACACTAATGTATTGTTTTTTTACACATGTTTAAAGATTTAGTTCAAACCATGAAAACTGACAGCTCGTTATGAATGTTGTCTCCGAATCTAACCCGTCTAAGCGGAATCAAAATATTGAAATGTGGATCACAAAAATTAATGAATGTGCAGAAATTTATAACTGGTCGGAACGTCAAATCATTCATTAATCCTTGCCAAATTGGTAGGATTAGCATAAAATGGTATCAAGGACTTTGAAGTCTTAAGTTTTCCTGATCTGAATGGCAATCCAAACTACGTTTAGCTTTACTTAGCGATGAGTATTATGCCCAGTTGTTGACGGATATGCTTGCTTGCAAGACTCTTTTCGATGATTCTTTCGAAGGATACTTCTATGCGAAGATGATTCTTATAAACAGATGTAAAATAAATGGTAAAGATGCCATAGATTACGTCTTGTTTTGTATTTAAGACCGTTCTATCATAACAAGTGCGGAAGCAGCACAGTTCTTCGACGCTGATAAGTAACTTGTATACCTAAAAAAAAAGGTCTAAAGTCAGTTAGGAAAGCTGAAAAGCATAATGCTCAGCAACCAAACATATCCGACGACAAACGTTATAAAGACCAATTAAAAGATGTGAATTGTGCAGTAAAATTGGGCATAGTGTTGATTGTTCTATGAAGAAAAATGATAACCCAACAAAAACTGTTTTACGTAGGTATACCTATCACAACAATTGTTGGTCAGCCCTTGCTTTATTGATAGATTAGACTAATAAAGCATTATTGATTTTGGGAGCCAGAGTTCGATACTTGAAGAAAGTACTTACAGCACGGCCTTTGATTAATGTGTGGTCAGTAAATGACTTACCGATAATGAGAGATTTCGGCGATTCAGCAGTAACTGCATATATGCAAGTGTGAGAGTCAGGTAGAAGTTGATACTGTAAAAGCAAGTTTGCTCTCTTTTATAGTTCCCGATCACCTCTTGCAAGTTCCTTTGCTTTTGGGTCAAACTTTCATTGAACAAGATCATAATTATATTATTATTATGTTTATGAAATTATGAAGACCATTTAAGTCAGTTTATTCGCAGCAAAAAGACATATATTACTAATCATTGACTTGTTTACTAAATACGTCATAATACCTATTAGTTCCAGCAAAAACGCACTAACAAAATATACATTCACGAACATATTAAGCGATTATTTAAAATGAAAATACTTATTGATCGAAATCAAAATCTTAAATGATTAATAACACGTTTCGTAAAGTATCCGGTTTCATTTACCTATTATATTGAAGAAAATCATTCATTGCCTACCTACAACTTTTGACTTTCGTAAAACTTTTTGGTCGGACTGACGACGCCCAACAAACAAATTGGTCATATAAACATGTCTTATGCGACTTTCGGTTATGTAACTGTTAAATAGATGTTATTAGACAACTACAACGTTATGTTACCGTTATTCCTACGATTTAGTCCTATAACTAAAAGGTCCATTAAATTAGTTGAGTAAACGTTTTTATAACTACTTTATACACCGTCGTATAATGGTAGGAAAATATAGGTTACGTGAACGTTTTTACGACTGTATTTTGCAACGTGTCGTATAGTGGTGCCCGAGTATAGGCAAACATCACAAGAACGAATGAATGGAATCAACGGAATGTGTACAATAAAAGTCGATGTTAAACAAATATCCGACATTTCAGTCACCTTCTAATATCTATGCAACAGTTATAGGACTTCAATGGTTCCATAGCAGTCTGGGTAAAACTATTAGGTATGTAACCAAAAAGTCAGTAGAAAACTGTTATTTAACATTTAAGCAACGTTGGAAAGTTCTTGACTAACTTTTATTGAACTTCTAAATAACAATAATGTCGTTTAATTTGGACCTATTTCGCGTTGTATAAACGTTTACAACTACGTTTATACGATCCACTTTGTAGAACCAAAAGGAAATGTAAAACGTCTTCTCAACTATTATTAATCTGGTTAATCTGTATAACATTTACGTTGTAAATCTATTTCTAAAATTAAAATATGGAGATTTATTTCAATCAATAATATATGTAATAATAATGCATTTATTTCAAGTAACAATGTAAAATAAAGCGAAAATGGAATTTGTATAAAAAAAAATTTACATGCTGTTGTTAATGGCTGAATGAGCCGAACTTTTGAACTAGATTTAGACACTCAGTGTACCCTATTCAAAGGCAAATACATATATTTATATTTCTATATCGGACAGAGAAACTTCTTTTACTTCAAAAACGTTTCCAAGAATATATCGGTTCATTGGGGATAAAATACATATTAAATGCCATACCCACGTCAAGATATGGACAAAAGAACGGTAAAACATAAGAGTGCTATCTGTCCTTAGGTACTGTCAAAAATATTGACAAACCTGAAAATCTATGGGAGGAATTACGTTTAGTTTCCGTAATCCAGTGGGGCTTTAATAATACAATTAATAAGGTGACTGGCAAAAGCCCTGCTCAGGCACTATGTAGAATTAATTTAGTAGGAACTAATGATTCAGCAACATCTCTCTATACCATTTAAAGTGAATTGTATGATGAAAATAACGTAGAAGCTATTCGACATAAGATAAGTGAGCAATTAGAATAATAAACATAGAAGAAACTTTAATTATTGTATTGGTAATCTTGTTAGAGTTGAAATTGAGTTTCCTTCTTGTGGGCAAAACAGGAAACTGGTTCCCAAAATTCGTGATCCTTACCGTGTTGTTAAGATTTTTAATAATGATAGATATATGGTTGAAAATACTCCATTATGCTGGAAATGTAATTGACCATTTAAAGGTGTGGATAAAATACACAAATGGCTTGTTTTCATAGAACTGTAGAAGATAATGAATCAGATAATGTAATTGGCAATAAAGTTGTTAATAAAAGTGGTTCTTTTACAAATAATGATGATAGAATAACACAATCAATAAAGGAAAGTCCGGAAAGTCACCATCAGAAGTACTTACTCTTTGGACTTAAATTAACAAATATAAATGAAGGGCATATTAGGTCGGCAATCGATCCAGATTTAGACAATGATAACTTAAATAACGATTGCGAAAGTTCTACACCTAACGATCAGTCTAATAATCTGGAACTTTATTCATAATATTGAAACATCAGATATGAAATCTAAAATTAGCTCTATGATAGCTACAGATGATGACGGGGTGTTAGCAACATGTAATCATAGTAACTCTGCTCTTGAATTAGATATTGTAAGAGTTGGATCGGAAGTAGACGATTTTGTTTTAGGATTTCAAGAAAAACAAAGACAAAATTTCGATAAGAAAAGAAAACCTGAAAAATATATTTATAATTTAGGAGACTTAGTCAGAGTGCAAAAGTAGTATAAACTACTTTAGCGCAGGCAAGAGTAAAAAGTTACTGCCTAAATTATCAGGACCATATAAGATATACTTTTTAACGCTCTCTGACATGTAAATTACGAAATAGAAATAGATTAGCTTTACCTTTAACTAAATTGCATATAGTAGGCTCTGGAACCTACCACATATCCATAAAAAATTATAATAAAATACCCAACTATATTAAAAGTGTAAGACAATGGTAAAATATTTCCATGGTTATGTTATAGTGGTATGGAAAGCGATTCAGATAGCGCTAGTAATGATGTAAATGATAACGATCATGTTGATGATTAAGTTACATGAAGATTCTTAACTCAAATTCGTATATGTAATGTAATAACAAGTGTCTTTTTATTTGTTATATTTGTAACACTCTGAATGATAAGGTAGCACCTCCTTTGTTTGCAACGTGCCTAAACCGATAAGTTTATTACTGTTTGTAAGCGCAACGTGCGCAAATGTCTTGCCACAAAGTGTGTTAGCGCAACGTGCGCGAAGTTCTATGCACAAAGTGTGCTTGCGCAACGTGCGCAAAGTCCTAAGCACAAAGTGTGCTTGCGCAACGTGCGCGAAATCCTAAGCACTAAGTGTGCTAGCGCAACGTGCGCGAAATATCATAAAATTAAGATGTAATTTGTATTTTTAAAATAACTACCTAATTGAGATGTAATTGTAAAATACAAATATCATAAGATTTAAATGTAATTTATATTTTTAAAATAACTACCTAATTGAGATGTAATTGTAAAATATCATATTTATATAATTGTTTGTACTAATTGTTTGTACTAATTGTTACTAAATAATTTATTGTGATACGTTCACGAGGACGTGAAAATATATCAGGATGGACGAGTTGTTAGCTATGTGTATTTAAAATGGTAAATAAAATAAAATAATATCTATATTAATCATTTGTTAATAATTTAAGATTAAATATACAAGTTAATTGACTTATCAAATCAGATACGATTATGTTTGTAATAATATGAATATCACCGGCAGTATGCATTTGACAGGTCGCGTTTCCCCCCCACCTCTCAGTAATTGCTTTTATCGCTGGAAGTCGAAGCCAGCCAGCTCAGTGGTGTTCTTACTCCAGACCACGACGGTCAAATGTATAATGACAGTGCTTGTACCTAGTATCTACTTGTAAAAATTATTGTGTGCGAAATGTGTAGAATAAATTAATAATATGATAGATATACTGTTTCATTAGGCATATGATTCCTTCACAAGAAGCTGGTATTGACACAGATATATTTACAGCACACAGCACAAGACATGCTTCTACCTCTGCCGCTTAAAGATCAGGCAAAAATATAGATATCACTCGTTATACTGCAGGTTGGTCTCAAAATTCGGCTACTTTTGCAAAGCATTCCAATAGACCCATTGAGACAACATCAGATTACAGTAGCATAATTTGCAATACTGTTACCAAGTAAGAATACATATTAGACCTCTCAAGGTATAAAAATGTAATAATTTTAAGTTTTTTCTTTTTCATGATTATTTAATATAAAAGATGTTGATTTAATTTAAATGTGTGTTTATTTATAAATTAAATCCCCTTCTGGTGCAGTATTCACAACCCTTACTTTGAACATCTACTTGTAAATCCCGTCTTGGACAAGGAGCAAGTAATAATTATGTGAATAAACGAACTTACCTTAAGTGAAGTTCTATCATAATTATACGAAGGTCCTTGTCCAAGACGGGACTACCCTCCCTCCCTTAATATCTAGCCCTCC
Source organism: Crambus lathoniellus (assembly GCA_949710035.1). Lineage (NCBI taxonomy): Eukaryota > Metazoa > Arthropoda > Insecta > Lepidoptera > Crambidae > Crambus > Crambus lathoniellus. Next base: position 23,029,708 of record OX453313.1, on the reverse strand, counting down.
AGATTTAATTCCAGGGTTGTTCATACAAAATGTGTGCATAATATACCTACCTACGATATATTTATGTATGTACAAGACCGATGGTTCTTATACATGCCTTCAAGTTATAACTTGAAGACATGTATACAGTACCTGATACACTGTTAAACAAACGTAAAGACATTCCATAAAGCATGATCATAGAGTAAAGTGTTACTTTTTTTTTTAGTTATAGCTTTGAACATTGTGAAAATTGTGAAAAGAATATATGCATTTTTACTATCCTTTGTGATAAGAGAAAAATGTAACGAATAAAATTATATTTTCATTCTCATCTTTTATTTCTATTTTAGAAATATATTATTATATTGTAACTAGAATAAGATAAATATGACTAAATAATCCCTTTAATTCTAATGATATGATTTCATTACAACGTACCTACCTATAATATAAATTTGTTAGAAATATGTAAGTACCTACTAACCAATATTGTACTTTGTAATTTAGAATATAAGAAATTAATTGTATAACTTCAATATAATCAATCAATTTTATTGTAACTGTTGAACTAAACAATCCTTTTAACCTTTGTTTAGTTTTATCAGGGGAGGTGTTATGATTTATATTGTGTAATATTGTATCACAGATATGCAACATTGTAACCAATCACCAGAATTCCTAATCAGAAAAGATCAGAGGTCAAGACGACAATTTAAATGTTTATCTAATGCTTTTCATGTGCCGCTATCGTTTCTCTTAATTACCAAAATATGTTATCTTGTTTTTAAGCAACATTGTAAAACAATGTGTTACGTATCGGTGCAACATATGAATTGCTGACCGGAGTTTACCTTATTACTGGGCCACATGGAAATAACCCTGCACGAGGCGCCGACGCAGCACAACGTGACGCCGCCGCCGCCGCCGCCCCGCGCCGCCCGTCGCCGGCTCAAGATACACATATTCACGCCACTTTTGTTTCCCACATCGATCAATAGTCACGCAATTTAATTGTAATTTTTATTGTAATAAAATTTTAAGAATAAACTTTGATTTTTTTTGGAACCTTCGGCTGTCGCTTTTATAATTGGCGCAGTCGGTCGCTGTAAAGTAGAGTCAGTGAATCGATCACGTCCTAACGGCGGTCCCGAATCTACGGAAGCTGCAGTCCGGAGGAGATACAGAAAATCGATCGGCAGAGAAATCAAAGATGTATATGTGAGTACCTAGATCTTACTAGAGTTGCTCTCCTTTTTATTCCTAGTGTTCTTATAATTTTCCAAGATTTTCCACCCACGGCAATATCGGTCACGTAGTGTAAGTAATTCAAGTAAGTTAGCAATTTTAGATTCGAACAGAGATTTAAGTTTAGAATCAATCATGGGAGGACCAGCCGGCCTAGCATGAGCGGCTTATAACGCGCGATATGATATGGTACGGCAAGTTGTCTTGCTTACCCCACTAAGGTGTAAGCAAGACGGCATGCCGTACCATATCATATCGCGCGTTATAAGCCGCTCATGCTAGGCCGGCAGGTGTCGGAATAGATGAAGCTAAGTCAGAGGCTAGTTTTTCAACTAGAATTAACGACTCTTACGTCGACCAAATTTATAGGGTGCTTAGAATCGTTCCCGATTTTGACGGAAATTCGGCAGTGCTAACGCGATTTATTAATTTGTGCGACACTATTGTGTCGCAGTACGTGAAAGTTGAGCCCGGTCACGATCTCGGCAACCTAGCCGTAATAAACGGAATTTTAAATAAAATAACAGGTCCCGCGGCCCGCACCATAAACTCCAATGGAGCCCCGGGAAATTGGTCAGGGATACGTCAGACGCTTATTAATAATTTTGCAGACCAGCGCGATGAGGCCTCGCTTTACAACGACTTGTCGCTTCTTACAAAAGGTTCGGCCACACCTCAGGAGTTTTACGAACAATGCCAAAACTTATTTAGTGTAATAATGACTTACGTAAATTTACACGACGAAGTTTCAACTACAATTGAGGCAAAACGCACCTTGTATAAAAATTTAACCCTTAGATCTTACCTGCGTGGTCTACGCGACCCCCTTGGTGCTCGAATAAGATGTATGCGACCTGAAACCATCGAGGACGCTCTTGAGTACGTCAACGATGAGATGAATACCTTGTACTTACAGCAGCGCAATGATCATCTTCCTGAGAAAAAGTTGCAATCTACGTCTTCATTTAATAATCAACCAAAATTCTCTTACAGCTTACCACCCGCAATGCCTTATGCACAACCCCCTCGAACATTCGGTTTTAACCCCCCAAAGCCTTTTAATATGCTCGGTCCGTCAAGGCCATTTAATAATCCCGCTGGACCCTCTCGACCATTTAACGCACAACCACCACAGAGGCCAATGCCGAGTTGGAGACCCCAACCGCCTCATTTTGGTGGCCCGTCGCGTACTCAACAAATGTTCGCTGCTCACCCGCCTAACTATAGACCTCAAAGTAATGTGTTTAGATTACCACCCCGAAATCCAGGTTTCAGTTATAATAATTCAAACGTCGTTCCTACACCCATGAGCGGCGTCAGTCATTACGTCAGTAAGCCGTTCAGCCCGCGAGCACCCCATGATTGGACCAAAAACGGGAATCCGCCCCCGTCTAATTATTTTAAAACGCGAGAGCTAAATTTTAACGAGTTATACGACCAGACCGAACAGTACCAACCTTACCACGACTATTACGACTGTTACCAATACGAACCTGACTATTATGACCAATCCGAGTTTACCGATAACCCTTACTATTCTTGCTATCCCGAAACTCAACCCCCGGTAGACGAGACTGGCGACGTTAACGCTACAGATAATAATAACGAGGATTTTCAGATCATGGCAAAGTCAGAAAAACCAAAATAGAAATAAACTTACATACGCAACGTCAACTACCCTATATTCAAATAGCAAATCCACCCCTTAAGTTTCTTATCGACACAGGCGCTAATCAGTCTTTTATTAGCCCGTTAGCCGTAGAAAAGTATTATCCTCACATACCGTGCAATTACGATCCATTTGAAGTAACTAATATTCATGCCACAACGCGAAATGACTACTCTATAACATTACCTTGTTTTACAGAACTAAACGAAAGAGATGATATTACCTTATTTATTTATAAATTTCACGATTATTTTGACGGGTTAATTGGCTACGATTTATTACAAAAATTGGAATCAAGTATTGATTTAAAAAATAAAGTGCTAACTACAAGCAGGGGGGGCTCACTCCGCAATTCAATTGTCTTGTCTACCGCGAGGTAGAGAAATCACGGGTGTCACGCCCGCTCAGTTGTGCACGCGACGCCACGCGAGAAAGAAGTCACCTAAGTAGTTTACTATCGGCACACTTTCGCGCCAAAACACAAGTGTGTTACTGGTGTTACCTTGTGGTTTTACCCATAGCAAAATGCGTAATATTAAACCTTATTATTCTGCGGCCTTCGGTTGTCTTAACAACGACAGAAAGAGACCGGATTTAAAACTTCATAATCTTCTTAGAAAACCTGAAAGAAGTTTTTTTGTGTGACTACACTGTCTTATTCTATAAGTATAAGTATGTAATACTTAATGATCCGAATATTTGATTTAAGGACCCCGCTCTACCTTAGCATAGGTAATTACGACGAAAATAAAAATCGACAAAGTGATTCTCGCTTTGCAGCGTGACGCTAGCGCTCATCGCCGTGGCAACCGTGCCGTGGCGCACATAGGAACTACGCGGACGCGCGCTGCGCCCGCGCTGTTACTATCTACTTACTTACCTTAGCTTGTTCTCACTTCACGATAGACGTTATCGAATAACTACGCTAAAATCAACAAAATGTACACTAAACTAAGGTAGGTACCTACCTACTTAATATACGTAAGTATTTCGTTCGAGTAGCTGAAGCACTTTATACAATATTTTTGACTTCACTGAGCTACGGAGTCGTTACGGTCTGGCCTGGCCACGAAAATGCGCGGCGGCGACACGGCGACGCGAGCGAATTACGCAATCATTGCGCGCTCGCAACAGACGCCTAATGAAATAAGTCAATGAGACACACCGACGGATGCGCAATTCGTTCGTTGCCAGGCAGTTAGAGTATTCGCCCGGACAGTGAAAGGTCGTGGGTTCGAGTCCCATCGGGGCTAGTTGTGAGACGGGTCGACTTTTTAGCGACTCCGTAGCTCAGTGGTTAGAGCATTTGCCCGGACAGTGAAAGGTCGTGGGTACGAGTCCCATCGGAGCTAGTTGTGAGACGGTCGACTTTTTCTAATACTTACCTACCTACTTCATTTTCAATTTTTTCAGTAAGTAACAAAAATTGAACTGTGAATGCAAAGAAGTAAAAATAAAATTCTAAGCTTTCTGTATTTAAAAATCATTTGCGCTATTTGTTATTCCTTTTACTTACTTCGTCGTAACATTGCAGTCGAGACGACCCTAGTGCGGCAACCAAGACCACCCAAAACCAATTTGGCTTAAGCGTTTACGAGTAATAGAACCGTATTACGTACAGCTACGGTTCAATTTCGCTTGTAATGAACGGTAAAATAGTTAGGCAGGCGTGCGGGTGCAAATTATTTTAGACCTAATTGTCGCGTGGAAAAGATTGATAATTCATTGTAACTGTTTCGGAAGTGAGCCTTCTGCTACAAATATTATTCTGTGCTACAAGGCAGTCTTAGATCCCGTTACTTATGTATGACTCTCGTAATTGTAATTTATATGAGGAGATAATACCCGCGAACTCAACTAAGATAATACGAGTACCAGTAAACTTCAAAGATGGCGATGCGTATATCCCGGAGCAAACTATTTCAAATTGCTTTATAAATTATTGTGTATCAACTGTTACTAATAATCGCTGTTTCGTAGAAGTCAGTAATCCCACTAGACACGACATAATTTTTTCGATGGATAGACCCGTTAGTGCGGAAGTATTTAATATCGATTGCACGCGCACCGATCAACCATCCGATCGCGTGTCTGAAGTTTTATCCCGCCTTCGTACAGACCATTTGAATCCTGAAGAACGTGCTAATTTAGAAAACTTGTGTGCTCGTTATGCAGATGTCTTTTACATAGAAGGTGAACCCTTGACCTTCACCAATAAAATTAAACACAGTATACGTACCACTGATGAGGTTCCTGTTTATACTAAATCTTATCGCTACCCATTCATTCATAGGCAGGAGGTACAGGATCAAATAACTAAAATGCTTGATCAAGGAATAATTCAACCTTCACAATCAGCCTGGAGCTCACCTATCTGGGTTGTTCCAAAGAAAGCTGATGCTTCAGGAAAAACCAAATGGCGCATAGTTATAGACTTTAGAAAAATTAATGAAAAAACTATCGACAATAAATACCCGATTCCGAATATATCAGATGTCCTCGACAAACTTGGCAACTGTCACTACTTTACCACCTTAGATTTTGCCAGTGGCTTTTACCAAGTCGAGATGAACCCCGACGATGTACAGAAGACAGCATTTAACGTGGAACATGGGCACTTTGAATTTTTAAGGATGCCCATGGGACTTAAAAATTCACCGTCCACATTTCAACGCGTTATGGACAATGTCCTAAGAGATCTGCAAAACGTAGTATGCTTGGTTTATCTTGATGACATTATAGTTTTTAGCGTTTCATTACAAGAGCACATGGTGAATTTAGAAAAGGTATTTAATAGACTCAGAGAATCGAACTTCAAAATACAAATGGACAAAAGCGAATTTTTAAAATAAGAGACCGCTTACCTTGGTCACATAATCAGCAAAGACGGAATAAAACCAAACCCTGACAAGATCGCGGCTATCCAGAAATTTCCCTTACCAAAATCAGCAACAGAAATTAAACGATTTTTAGGACTACTAGTCTACTATAGGAAGTTTATCCCTGACTTCGCCAAGATAACGAAACCTATGACTCAATGCTTAAAGAAAGGTTCAAAGATAACACCTAACGACACTAACTACGTAAACTGTTTCGAGACATGTAAAAAACTATTGACTAATGACCCGATCTTACAGTATCCTGATTTTGACAAGGACTTTGTACTTATCACAGACGCTTCGAACTTTGCAATTGGTGCTGTGCTTTCCCAGGGTACCATAGGCAGTGATAAGCCAATTGCTTACGCGTCACGTACCTTAAACTCTAGTGAAATTAACTACAGTACAATAGAAAAAGAACTTTTGGCAATAGTATGGGCTACGAAATACTTTCGACCCTACTTATTCGGTAGAAAATTCAAGGTAGTTACAGATCACAAACCGTTACAATGGGTTATGAGTTTAAAAGAGCCAAATTCTAGACTAACACGTTGGAGACTAAAATTAAGCGACTATAATTTCACTACAGTTTATAAGCAGGGCAAGCTTAACACCAACGCCGATGCTTTATCTCGCATTGAGATAAATAACGAAGACACCAGTTCCATTTTAGTCAATCCTTCTGAAAGACCACCATCATTGGGATCCAGTACAGCATCAGCCCACACCAGTGCTGAAAACCCTATACTTGAGATTCCCATCTCAGACGATCCCCTAAACAAATTTAACAGACAGATATGTTTTATTGTAGTAGGAGACATTAAAAAACGACCGACAGTAACTAAACCTTTCGAGACACATACTAGAACCACTATTCAATTAACTGAGTCTAACCTTGAGGAAGATGTTGTCAATGCTGTAAAAGAATATGTGAACCCGAAAGTCCAGACTGGCTTGATAATCCATCCCCCATTAGCTATGTACAAAATAATCCCTATAATTCAAAGTAAATTTAAAAATTCCGCTATGAAACTAATCTTAACCAAAGTAGAGTTAGAAAATATAAAAGAATACTTACGTCAACAAGAAATCATACAAAAATATCACGAAGGTAAAACGAACCATCGTGGTATTAATGAATGTTTGTTGGCCTTATCATCCAAATTTTATTGGCCAAAGATGAAAGAGCATATAACAAAGTATATAAATGAATGTAATATTTGCGGTAGAGCTAAATACGATCGTCATCCCATTAAGCAGAGATTTTGTATAGTGCCCCCTCCTAGTAAACCATTTGAAACACTTCATCTCGACCTTTTCACAGTTCAAAGTGAAAAGTACCTGTCTCTAGTTGATGCTTTCTCCAAATACGCTCAAGCGTATTATCTAAGAGATGGCACAGCGTTAAGCGTAGTTCAATCATTACTTCAATTTTGTACTCACCATGGTGTTCCCATAACAATAGTTACAGATCAAGGCCCTGAATTCTCAAACCAGCTATTTTCCGAGTTCACGAGGCTGCATAAAATTCAGCATCATAAAATTCTTGCTCATACTCCCAATGACAATGGTATAGTAGAAAGGTTTCATTCAACCATCCTGGAGCACCTAAGAATCCTTAAACTTGAAAAGAAGAATGAACCAATTATTAATTTAATGCCTTACGCAATACTCGCATACAACAGCTCCATTCACAGCTTCACCAAGTGTAGACCCATAGATTTGATAACAGGACATTTTGACCCACGCGATCCGTTAAGACGTTGACTTAACTGAACACCTCCTACAACAATACACATTAGAACATAAAAAACTAATGACCAACGTGTACGACTTAATTAACGAAACAGCCTTACATAACAGGACGGAACTAACTGAAAATAGGAACAAAGACCGTGAACCTGAAAAAGAATATCTCCCTAACCAACAAGTTTTTATTAGAAATCCCCTAGCTAACCGACAGAAACTAGCACCCCGTTATACTCAAGACACTGTACTTGCTGACCTCCCAATCCACATATTTACTAAAAAGAAACGTGGCCCCGTCGTCGCTAAGTCACGCCTGAAAAGAAGCCCTAACGACCCGACATTGTTACAGGACACTTCTATTACCGATCCTGCTTCAACTGACCAGAGGACAAGAAATAACGATTGACTCCTTAGACGATGGACCAGGAATCCTCCCTTTCAGACTAGGACCCACGAAGATTGTAGCTCATTATCACTCCTTTCTAAACTATATTGACCTTAATAATATCTCTTCACAAATTAATTTAGTTAAACTACAATTAAATGAACTAAAGCCGCAACTAAGTAATAAAACACTATCTTTGTACGATCCACATGTCGAGCATTTACGTTCTAAATTAGATAAAATTTCTGAGCAATTGTTAAGTTTTAAGCCAAATCGTAATAAGAGAGGTCTCATCGACGGTCTCGGATCCGTAATTAAATCAATTTCCGGTAATCTCGATTATACGGATGCTATTAAGTACACTAATGCAATTAAACTTCTGCAAAATAACGAACAGAAATTAGAATCTGAAATAAATAACCATATAACGCTTAATAAGAATTGGATTTTCCATAGTTCAAAGGCAATAAATATTTTAGTGCAAAACCAAGAAAAAATCAACCAGGTTCTTAAAGTTATAATGGACAGTGATAGTAGCAAAGATAACGATCTTATTAAATATGCCCATCTGGCGCAGCATCTTATTATCTTAGGAGATAATGTTGAAGACTTATCTCAGGAGTTATATAAGTTAGAAAATACGTTAGCTTTTATTCGTACATCAGGTACGCCACATTCTATATTAAGTATTAGCGAGGTAAGGAATATATTAAGTAAACTAATGACTTTATATCCTAAAGATGAGGTCATTGACGTAGAATATAGAGATTTCTATAACATAGTTAAGTTAGGCTATTTTTACGTGGATAATCAGATAACTATAGTTATTAAAGCGCCGATTGCCTACCCATCCAATTTTTCCCTTTATAAATTAGCCATTATCCCAAATAAGAATAATAAAGTCCTAATACCATCCTTACCCTACATAGCAACTTCTGGGACAGATTATATGTACATGGAGGCTGAATGCCCGAAGGTAAATTCATGGTTTCTCTGCGAAGCGCAATCCCAGTATAGAATCCAGAATGATCCCGACTGTATCCAGCATCTTATCAGCAAACAGCAACTACACGAATCCTGTAAGCCAACCTCAATATTACTAAAGAAAGAAGCGCTCGAACAACTAGACGATCGACACTACACACTATGCTTTCCCAAGCCAACCAAAGTCAAGATTACCTGCAGTCAAGAACTATACAAAACTCTCCAGGGAAGTTACTTAGCTGTCATTCCGTTTAACTGTTATCTTTAAACGCCGGAATTTACTGTAGCTAACACTAACGAGCGAATCGAAGGACATCCCGTGAAGATCATGGAAATGCCTCAGTATGATGAGTCGAGGCACCAAGAAAATCCACACTTCATCTTAAACACCGTCGACTTGAAAAATCTCCACACCATCAATACGAAGATCTCCGCGCAGGCTCCGATTCATCTGGAACAAGTAACCGACCTATCGCTATATCATACTACGATCCCAATCTACGTCATACTACTACTGAGCGTCGTAGCACTGATCGCTGTCGTAGCAGTCCGACGACTACGAACCCGTAGTGCTAGATCCAGCAACAGCCCCGAAGGAAGTAAGAACAAGGTTCCCGATGCGATTTATGCATTACCGAATCCGAAGATCATGGACCAGCGAGAAATAAGAGTAGATCCCAGTCAAATCTCAGCGACCATCTCAACCAAAGGTTTTCAATAGTCACTGAAGTACGGGGGGAGGTGTTACGTATCGGTGCAACATATGAATTGCTGACCGGAGTTTACCTTATTACTGGGCCACATGGAAATAACCCTGCACGAGGCGCCGACGCAGCACAACGTGACGCCGCCGCCGCCGCCGCCCCGCGCCGCCCGTCGCCGGCTCAAGATACACATATTCACGCCACTTTTGTTTCCCACATCGATCAATAGTCACGCAATTTAATTGTAATTTTTATTGTAATAAAATTTTAAGAATAAACTTTGATTTTTTTTGAAACCTTCGGCTGTCGCTTTTATAATTAATGGTGATCATTGTATTCACATCCTATTTTTCTAAATATTATCTCCATTACATTGTAAAGAGGTCTTATCTTAACCCCCAAAATATTGTATAAACTCATTGTTTATCAATTTTTAGAAGTAATTAATAAGATATCCAAATAACCTATATCGTAAATTAATAAATAAATTTATCATATCAATTCCCTTGTATATTGCTTTTGAAATGCGTCAACGTTTTCTGGAAAATAATAGAAAACGAGATAACAAAACTGTATAAAAGCAATGCTTCTGCTGAGACACTTCAGATCTTGGATAACTTTTGTAGTAGCAGCTATAGTCATAATTCTTACCACGTTGTACCTCCAAATTGTATTGAATAATAGTTTCAAATAAAACAATAACATTGTTCATGAAAAGTTTTATTCAAGAAGTCTTCCAAAGAAAATAGCCTATCCTGCAAGATCCCAAATCGGAGATCATAAAATTAGCCAGAATATTTATCTGAATTAAATAACAAAACTATTTTTTTTTATGTTCGGCGCTCAGGTCGCCACCAAGAATCAGACTATTGTACAGCTTGTGTTGTAAAAAAATGTATGGGGAAGGGTTTTTTTTTGTTATTAGTATGTGTAAAATGATTAATCTACTTCATAAAAAAAAAATACCCCAAAATAATGTGTTTTATTTATTCTACACAAATCTATATACGAATTGTCGTTCACCCTATTTCAACTCCGAATACTCATACATAGCAAAGTCAAGCTCTAAAAAGTAACATATTCTTATTACAACGATATATCGGAAAACCGATATATATCGATATATCGACGACTAAAAATATCGATATTTATCGAAATCGAAGATACGCCGATATTATAATAACTATTATTATTCCCTTTATTACATTTTAAATACTTACAAAATTATATTTCTAAACATTAAATTTTTACAATGTATAACACTAAAAAATATAACATTTAAAAATACAAAAATGCAGTTCCCCAACGGCAGCAAGATCAAGGTCCCGGCTACCGATGGTTAAGGATCCAGAGACAGGAACCTTCTCACTATACGGGCCGTGTCCAGAAGTACTGCCTTCTGCATCTGACTCCCGATCCATCCACCTAACGCGAGCCTCTTAAGGTGTTTATCGAGGCTCTTGGCTATCAGACCATGGGCAGATATGACTATCGGAACAACAATTGCTGAATCAATGTCCCACATGTCAACAATCTCGTGAGCTAAATCAAGATATTTGTTTTCTTTATCTTTTTCAGCTTTCACAAGGTTGTCGTCATGGGGAACAGTGACATCAACAATTATCGCGCGGCGTTCGTGTCGATCTATCAATACAATATCAGGCTTATTAGCAACAATAGTCCTGTCTGTAATGATAGATCGATCCCAATACAATGTGGCATGGCTATTTTCAAGGACCTGTTCTGGTGCATACCTGTAGTACGGCACCTCGGATGCCACAAGACTATGTTTCAGAGCAAGTTGTTGGTGTATTATCCTGGCCACTTGGTTATGTCTATGCAAATACTCGCCGTTTGCGAGACGAGAACAACCGGAGATTATATGCCTAAGGGATTCACCCGGACGATGACACGCTCGGCATATATCCACTGTGCCATCCCTTAGGATATACTTTCGGTAGTTATTCGTCATCACAACCTCATCCATAATTGCACAGACAAAACCTTCGGTTTCACCAAAAAGATCACCGAAACGGAGCCAGGATACTGAGGCTAGTAAATCTTCGTCGGGCCCATGGAGAGCCCGGTAGAATCTGCCATGTAACTCCTTGCTTTGCCACACAGTGCTGCGGTCGGACGTACTAAGTACTACAGGTTTGCGCCAGTTTTCTTTTGCTAAAAATAGAGGAGTCAGTCCATTGTCAACAGCAACTACATCTCTATGAGACCCCATATCGACTTGGAGAAAATACTCCCTAAGATTGCATATCTCGCGGTTATGCAATGTCTTAGCATTTAAGAAGCCACGACCACCGCACTTCCGCGGGATATACAATCTCATGGTCGATGAACGTGGGTGATGTATGCGGTGTGCTGTTAGCAATGTACGAACTTTTCTATCCAGGGCATCCAGTTCAGTTTGAGTCCATTAAAGTATGCCGAAGGAATACATCAGTACCGGCATGACCCATCCATTGTATGCGCGAACCTTGTTTCCGCCAGACAAAAGACTTTTAAGGACTTTTGATAGGCGCCCCAAGAAACGCTCACGCAACGACTGTTTCATGTCAGCATCGTTGATGCCTAATGCCTGTGACATACCTAAATATTTATAGGTTTCGTTTACGGAGAGAGATCTAAGATGAATAGAATCCGAGAGTTGTATACCCGTAGATTCCATTATCTGACCACGCTTTACATGCATGACTGCACATTTGTCCACACCAAATTCCATTTTAATGGCATTACTGAAAGCTTCAGTAACCTTCAGTAACTATTATTATTATTGTTATGATTATCGCAGGAAATTCAATAGAAATGGTAAATTGTTAAATAAGAAGTTAAATTAGAATGCAAATGTGTTTTATAGGACAGTGTATTGACTCTGCTAGTCATGAGCATTAATTAAAAGTACACAATTGTTGTTAGATTTTTTATTGAAAGTTAAACAAATGTCGTTGTTAAAATTAAAATGTTGGCTTTATAAAGTTATAATTATATTTAATAATTATATTCATACTTGCATGAAGTCATAACCAAAAATAATAACAGATTGGCCGGAAACAAACTCGGCAGGAGGCCGTTTGGTGTTACCGGCCATATTGTTTTGAGCGAGCTATAAAGGAGGTAGGATAAAGCGGAGCGGGCCTCATTCTGCATCGGGAAGTCAAAGCTAAGTATTCTATTACATCGATGTGAGATTATTGGTGTTGTAAATTTGTTAGATATCTAATGCGAAACAAACTTGAATTAGCATCAAATAGTTTCTGTTGGAATTTGTTATTCTTTATCACAATATTCTATTGTTGTAAATGTATTAAAACTATTATCAGTATGGTTATAATTCAAATACACATTGTGCATTTCAAACTGAAAAATGTAATTTGTCTGACGTAATTTATGAAAATAAAAGTGTTTGATGCAGGGAGAATTGCACCCCTTGGCGAGTTTCTTGCTGGTTCTTCTCGTTACAAGGTCTCCCGCCGTAGGGTTTTCTGAACCAATAGCGTAGCATCCTTGACAATCACAAAGGCTTAATAATTACTTGAATAAATGAATTAGTCCAGGCAAAATAAAGTTTGGGGTCACATTAATGGCACCTTTAACAAATTTATTTTTAAATAATAATATTGCCTTTATTTTGAGCACTCATCGTGATTTTGTAGGTATACTGGTGTCCGTTCGAGAGAAATACCTAAAGTTGTGTTTTGGCCGTTTATAATTAGACAAAAAAGGCACTTTAGGTGAATATTATAATATAATCTATGGATACTCTTTAAATTATGTTAGGCAAGTAATCCCTGACGTGAGCACAATATTCTGCACATTACAACGCTTTTTCAGTCACGACGTAAAAAATGAGACTTACAAAATCGCACTTTCAGAGATTTTACTACTTATACACTATAAATAAAAACCTCGAACCAATTTTAAGTTTTCACCTAGGTGACTTTCTTGGAACCTGGTTAAAAGTGTTTTTTTTGTGTTAAGTCGGTTATACATTAAAGTCACTTCGGTTTTTATGTAAGATTTCCATTTACATATTTATTTTATATATAAAAAATCATTATCCCCTGATAACATGAGAAAGATTCCTCAAAATATAAATAAATGCACAATCACCGCAAAGTAATAAAATAACTCATTCAAAATCCAAATTACGCGTGACCTTGACGGAGCGTCCGCATGGCCAGTCGGTGTGCGAGAGAGACGGAGTTATCGGGCGTGAAAAGGATGGATAGACGCGGCGCGTTGCCGCACTGCGGCAATTCATCCTACTTCCTGATTAAATTGATTAAGTGAAAGTTTAGATGTTTGGATGTTGGTTGTTGCTCGATCACGCCAAAACAGCTGAACGGATTTGGCTGAAATTTGGGATATAGATACTTTGTAGCTTGGAGAGGAACATAGGTTTGTTAGTTTATTTATTACACAAATTCGCATCTTATTATCTAAACTTCAAAAAAGTTTGCTGCGTATTGTCCGCAGACTAGCCAGAGTAAAATTATTGACACTTTAATTGGGGATGTGATTTTTTACAAGCTTTTATTTAACTTGCAGTGTATGCTTGCAGGTTTGGTATGGATGACAGTCCAATAATAAAGTAAGGCCAGCAAAAAAGCTTGTCACAAAAATGATTTTTTTACAAAAAACTTATTTTTGTGATAATTCGAAAGATCATATTATATTTAAGTTTTAAAACAAACTATTTTTATTTAATTTTTTTATTGCAATTCGGGTTTTGGTACTATTTTGACAGGAAAATAGCAACGAAATGTTAAAAATATAAAAAATCCAAGATGGCGGCCAACTTTTTTGTTTGTGGGCCGATTTTGATAAAATTCGATTTCTAGTACTATTTTGAAAAGAAAACAACAACGCTTTGCTAAAAATATAAAAAAATCCAAGATGGCGGCCAACTTTTTTGTTTGTGGGCTGTATTTGATAAAACTCGGGTTTTGGTACTATTTTGACAGGGAAATAGAAACGCAATGTCAAAAATGATAAAAATCCAAGATGGCGGCCAATTTTTTTGTTTGTTGGCCGATGTCCATGAAACTCGATTTCTAGTACTATTTTGACAAGAAAACAACAACGCACTGTTAAAAATATAAAAAAATCCAAGATGGCGGCCAACTTTTTTGTTTGTGGGCTGTTTTTGATGAAACTCGGTTTTTGGTACTATTTTGACAGAAAAATAGCAACGCAATGTAAAAAATTATAATAAAAAATCCAAGATGGCGGCCAAATTTTTTGTTTGTTGGCCAATTTTGATAAAACTCGATTTCTAGTACTATTTTGACAAGAAAACAACAACGCACTGTTAAAAATATTAAAAAATCCAAGATGGCGGCCAACTTTTTTGTTTGTGGGCTGTTTTTGTTGAAACTCGGTTTTTGGTACTATTTTGACAAAAAAAACAACAACGCACTTCTAAAAATATAAAAAATCCAAGATGGCGGCCAAATTTTTTGTTTGTTGGCCGATTTCGATGAAACTCGATTTCTAGTACAATTTTGACAAGAAAACAACAACGCACTGTTAAAAATATAAAAAAATCCAAGATGGCGGCCAACTTTTTTGTTTGTAGGCTGTTTTTGTTGAAACTCGGTTTTTGGTACTATTTTGACACAAAAATAGCAACGCTATGTAAAAAATAATAAAAAATCCAAGATGTCGGCCAAATTTTTTGTTTGTTGGCCGATTTCGATAAAACTCGATTTCTAGTACTACTTTGACAAGAAAACAGCAACGCAATGTTAAAAATAATAAAAAATCCAAGATAGCGGCCAACTTTTTTGTTTGTGGGCCGATTTTGATAAAACTCGATTTCTAGTACTATTTTGAAAAGAAAACAACAACGCACTGCTCAAAATATAAAAAAATCCAAGATGGCGGCCATTTTTTTTGTTTGTGGGCTGATTTTTATGAAATTCGGGTTTTGGTACTATTTTGACAGGAAAATAGCAACGCAATGTCGAAAATGATAAAAATCCAAGATGGCGGCCAAGTTTTTTGTTTGTTGGCTGATTCTGATGAAACTCGATTTCTAGTACTATTTTGACAAGAAAACAACAACGCACTGCTAAAAATATAAAAAAATCCAAGATGGCGGCCAACTATTTTGTTTGTGGGCTTATTTTGATGAAACTCGGATTTTGGTACTATTTTGACAGGAAAATAGCAACGCAATGTTAAAAATATAAAAAAATCCAAGATGGCGGCCAACTTATTTGTTTGTGGGCCGATTTTAATGAAACTCGGTTTTTAGTATTATTTTGTCAAGAAAACAGTAACGCAATCTTAAAAATACAAAAAAATATTCAAGATGGCGCGTTTTTTTTGTAGGCCGATTTTGATGAAACTCTGTTTTAAGTATTATTTTGACAAGAAAACAGTAACGCAATGTTTTTGTCTGTCTGTCAGTCAGTTTCATCAAAATCGGCCCACAAAAAAGTTGGCCGCCATCTTGGTTTTTTAATATTTTTAACATTGCGTTACTGTTTTCTTTCAAAATAGTAGTAAAACCGAGTTACATCAAAACCGGCCCACAAAAAAAAAAGTTAGCTGCCAGCTTGGTTTTTAAATATTTTTAACTTTGCGTTGCTGTTTTCTTACTGCTGTATGGATAAACTGTGTCTTAGCCTTCGATGCTATTATTCAAGAATATTAACATAAGAAAGCTTGACATTGCGAGTAGTACCTATTGGGAAAACTAAAATAGCGTTGATAGAAAATAGCCTAAAAGGCCAAGTGCGAGTTGGACTCGCTCATGAAGGGTTCCGTACTCACTTACTGTACCGATTGGTTATACCTAGCCAAAATTCCACTATAATTTTTCGTCAGCAAAATATAACTTTGTTTTTCATAGTGTTTTGCGGTTTTTGAATATGTAGTATATTATATCTCAAAAAGTACTTACCTTAAAAATGACATGCAAGTTTCTCAAACCATTTTTTCTCAAAGTCTACCTTTTGAAAGATAGAACCTTCTAAAATGGTAAAATGTGTGTCCCCCCCCTCTAACTTTTGAAGTAGAAGAGTGAAAAATCTAGAAAAAATAAATGCTGTAGATCTTAATAAAAACTTTCAACGAAAATTGGTTTGTACGAGATATAGTCTCGTTCAAACCAATTTTCGTTGAAATGGTTTGAGAAACTTGTATGTCATTTTTAAAGACATATCTATAGATACCCCACACGAATAATAATTTGTTTGATTAAAAAAATATATTTCGGTTTTAGTTCCATGTATGGGGAGCCTCCCTTAATTTTTTTTTATTTTTGTATAATAATCGTAAAGCGGTTAACAGAATACATTTAACTACCAAGTTTCAACTGTGTAGTTTTTATAGTTTTGGAATAAAGTGGCTGTGTCATACGTACGGACGGACAAACGGACAGACAGACAGACAGACATGACGAATCTATAAGGGTTCAGTTTTTTGCCATTCGGCTACAGAACCCCCCAGATCCTTGGGGGAGTCCTATGCCTAGCAGTGGGCGTCGTCGTTCGGCTGACATAATGATCTTCTATCAATTACTAAAGGATAATGGGCAATTTCTAAGGGCCTTGGCTTGGTAGCCAAAAAAATGTGTGCAGCCACTTCGAAACTATACATTTTTTCAATCTATACAGATACCTACCTGATAATGTTTTACTACTATGAAAGTTTCTTTTTGTATTTTCAGTTTGGAAACAGTTATAAATGGTTAAAGAATTTATTCATATAAAAGATCTTTCTTTTCTACATTCTCTAAATATTCCTGCGGTGGTGTCGTGTGAGTGGGGTCGTTACGTTCCCTAAAATATGGTTGAACGAAGCGATTTGGCTGGCTCATGTCATGCGTCATGCTCGTGAACGGGTGCTGCCAGTGGGGTGGGTCTGCTCGTGTTAACTTGTGTTAAAGGTGTTCGGGATATGGTTTATAATAGTATTATACTCGTAATATAGTTTTGTGAGCGAGCTGGTGTATCTCTTAGTAATTTTTGTAAGTACTCGTGTCTTACAGTAACAGCAATTTTTTCTAATTATTGTTGTAAGTACTTAATATTGATTCAAAAATTCCTTTTATTTGTTAATACTTATAGATTTGAATATACGGCGCAGCTTGCAGTTTCCTTTTTATTAATCCTATAATATAATGTAAATAAGATTAAGATTAGTGCGTCCATTAAACTATTTGATTCCTCGTTTAGTTGAAAATTGTTTACTGTTTTAGGTAATAAGCAAAATTGTACTTACTTAAGGCGGTATTCTGTATTGTGATGAAAAGTAACCTTACTATTATGTAAAGGTCATTTTTCAAATTTGACGACTCTGTATAAATTAAAACAGGGAGTAAAAAATAGCCCATGGCGAGTTTCTTGCCGGTTCTTCTCGTTACAAGGTCTCCTGCCGTAGGATTTGTGAACCGATGGCGTAGCTTCATTGACGTTCATAAGTGTTGAAACAAACCTAAATTGAATGAACGAAATTAAATTTAGTTTTTTTTTATGTATTTCAGTAACTATGCATACAGTACTTTGTGCCCATACAAACTTTTTTAAGAGAATAGAAAATCTAAGAAATGAGATTATTTTTTGAAGTGGCCGCGTACGCGTAGGCTACCAATTTGCCCATTGCCCTTTATACAATAAAATATTATGGTCAAAATAATATAATATGGTTATACTCAAATAAACAAATACTTGTAATTTTATAGTGCTACCAAAACATCTTGAGCATGAAATGTTAATTCGTAGGTATAGTTGTTTAATATTTTCGCTATTATCCCTGATTTAATTTTAGACTTTTTTGTTTGTTTCAGGTTTATCACAAAGTACAGTTTGCAGAATTGTAAAGTTTGATAATCAAAGTGGTGGAAAATTCATGACTCCAGCTAAACATTTTACTGCAAAAACGTCGAATATAGCAATTCTGCAAAGATTTCAGAACAGTGTGCTCAAAACAATAGTGAATGCCCCATGGTTCATAAAAATGGAAGAAGTCCATGAGTATCTGAATATACCAACCGTCAAACAGCACATAGCCAATGGCATTAGTTCGTATAAAGATCGAATTGGTATTCATAAGAACAAACTGGCCCAGTGTCTTATTGAGCCATTGCAAACAAGACGCCTGAAAAGACTGCATCCTTGGGACAGCATACAATAACTATACCAGTTAGCAAAACACAAAGGCAGCCTGACACTGGAAAGGCATGCCTACACGTCTGCATTAAAACCAAAACAATTGCTTATGGTCTCAAGACCGATCGCATGTTTGCAAACAAGTACGAACGTATTATATCGAAGTCATCTAAATTTTTAGGAGTGTTTAGCTGGAGTCGAGAATTTTCCACCACTTTGATTACCAAACTTTACAATTCTGCGAACTGTACTTTGTGATAGAAACAAACAATAACAGTCTAAAATTAAATCAGGGATAATAGTTTTCAATACCTACAATGTTTTCTACGAATTAACATTTCATGCTCAAGATATTTTGGTCGCACTATAAAACTTCGAGTATTTGTTTATTTTAGTATAACTGGTATAACCTCTTAAGTTAGGATAAAAGTATTAAAAATGTACCTATGTGGGGTAATTCAAGAACTAACATCCAGGATCAATATAATACTTTGTGAATACGCGTCGTGCAACTTACTTACTTACCCGTGAAATCCGCGGTGCGTTGGTAAACATCGTCGAGACTACTGAGCAACTTTCCTGCTTGGAACTCCGCCAAACATCGTAAAAACACCTAGAAAACTATATCACGGGCACCGACACGGATTACCTTATTCATAGTTATGAAATTTCCACTTCTCTTCTACGAAATACAATAAACAAATAATACTTATAAATAGTCATAACTTTAAACTTTTTAAAAGGCATTCTTATGGCCGTTTTCACCAAACGTTAAGACGTTCCTAAGGCAATGCTTATCGTTAAGCGATTCTTAAATGGAACTTTTACGTTTCACCACAACTTAAGAATGCCCTAAGTAGTTAAGAAGCTCCTAAAGTTAGGACACAGAAAACAACCGCTTAATTGTTAAGGATCAACTTAATGTCAAATGAAACGTCAAACTTGACTTGAGTTATCTTCGTAAATCTTGAATAAAGTTTAAAATAATCATGAATTTGTATAATAAAAAATGAATGTGTAAGATTTGTTTGAATTTCTGAATTTCTTTGACGATTTTGACGACGATGAAGGTGATATTGTACGCATAAAGACAACGACGGATAAAGCCAATACACACGATGCGCTCTCATGCTGTGGAAATATACGAGAACTTGTATCTACATTACGGAAAATGTTGGTTTCCTAGAACTTTCAAGACTTTCAAAGGAACTTTATGGTACCTACCTAATCTATGTTACAATTCATTTTTCAGAAGTGACATTCTATAGAGAAATTAAACTTAACTAAGACGTTCCTATCTAGGAATCTTTTTAGTAGTTTTGGTAGTTGAAACGTAACAGTATCATAAGGTACTGTTTAAATTAAAATATTCTTAGCTAACAAATACCTTACGAGTGATTGGTGAAAACGGCCATAAATTTTCAAAACTACTTATTTTGCTAAGTATACCGACTGAGACGCACGGGGGTCCCACCCCACTGATAATGCGATGTTCTTCAAATTGTATCTGCGGTTGGGAATTCTCGCCTTAATGACGCGCGCGCCTCACTTCATTTGCGTTTTTGATAATAATTATAATAAGATAACTATAACATATTGGTACGGGATTTTTATTGTTTTGAGTTTATATAAATTATTTCTACATGGATTCCAAAACAAATTCGAGGAGACTTTATTGTACGAATTTTAAAATCAAATAAAACTGCATTAAGAAAAAAGTACCAGAGTCACCTTGGTGATAATTGGTATACTTATTAGTATTATTTATATACATGCTATGATTAAATATCACTCGGTGTGCCATTATTGTTATAAAGTTAGAAATAATTTGACATAGTATATTCGAAATACACTCAATAAATCGACCTAGACGAGAGATTATTTATTCCTTAATTAAAGCATTCTAAAAGACTCTAAAATGAACAAAATCACCAGTTTTCCATTTTTTGTTCACACCCAAATTATTTTTTCTTACTTTATTGATTAATTAACCGACAAGTACGAAGTTAATATCAGGGATTATTCTGATTTCCGGTTTTTCAAGTATTAATTTATGTTATTCCAAATTATCACCCAAAGTGCTAATATTGCAACCTACTCCATACAAACACATTTATTTTGACTGGACTAAATACGAATATTAATTATTGAGTTATTTATTGTTATACCTGACCCATAATCTTAACAATATAAAAACCTTTGCGTGTCCCGAAAAGGACGGATGAATGCAACGATCGAAAGGAAAAGTACTTTTGTACTCGAAATCGATACTTTCTATTCGATACCGTGTCCCTTGTCTCTACTGTCGTTTTGACTATGGTCGAAATAACTACGGTCAAAAGACCTACTGTTCAAAATAACTATTGGTCGTTACACCTATTTTTAAAATAACTAATGTACGAAATCACTACTGGTCATCTCACCTACGAACAACTCACCTACGAATATTTCACCTACGGTTGATTGAACTACTGGTCATTGTCAACCTCTTTCCCTGGCCCGGCTAAAGGCAGGGAATAGAGTGAGCAGATTTAATATTAATAAATAAAAGTAGTTTTTAGATGTATAATTTTAATAACAAAAAAAAGAAACATACCATGTACCTGTAATTAGGCATCAAATTATTAATTACAGTTACTAAATTAAAAAATATATAGATTAAGTTTTTATACTACATGTAAAACAAATGAGTGGAGTGGGTACCTAATCTTTTGCTCTCTTAAAATAATAAATAACACGGAAGATTATTTTGTTCAAGTAAGTAAAGTTATTTACTAGAAAATCGTGATAAAAAGGGTACGATTTTATACCGTCGTCGTCGCACCGAAGTTGCAGTAGAAAATCGTGGCCATAAAGGGTACGATTTTATACCGTCGTCGTCGCACCGAAGTTGCAGTACAAAATCGTGGTCATAAAGGGTACGATTTTATATCGTCGTCGTCACATCAAAGTTGCCGTATTTCTTGCCCAAATAAAGGTCATAAAAATTGGAACGCCCTTACTTGATGCAGACAAAAAGCACGGATAAACGTCAGGATCACGACTGGAGCTGCAGAAATTCGCAGATCGTTGACAGTCGCAGATCGAATTCATAAAAACAATGAAATCTTTTTATGAATAATAATCAGGTAATATCCCTCCGCTTCCCTCCCTTTAGTTATTAATCCAATTATCATGGAAATGATGCAATGTAGCGTCTCTTATTAGCCAACAAAACTTTCCGAAAACAACCAGAAGTATGAAAAGCCCAACAATAATGTATGTGATTCCTACAAGGAATCAACAAAATTTTAACATCTGTTATAAAATTATATTAATTTGGAGCAAAAATATGCTTCACGCCTTGAGAAGTCAAAATTTTCCCAAGAAAGCGCGGGAAACGCGTCGAAGATGATCGGCACAAAAAAATAATAATATGGTGAGCAGGATGAACGATGTAAAACTTATGTGTAAGAAAAGGATAGTGGAATACTTAATATTTTTAAATGTTGTCGAACATGAATTAAAAAGTTATTAAAATAAAATACATAGATACCAAGGAGTTTTATACAAGAAGGTTCATAGTTTGAATTTGGAGTATGGATGAAATGAGGTCGCATGTGTGAAATAAATATAAAATAAGGAAAATCAATGAGTTATAATAACACATCAGTGTTTTATACTTGTAAATAAATAAATAAGATGGAATTTTAATACATATGATAATGACACGTTGTCTTTCTATATACAAAAAAACACAACGTTACATCATTTCACCTACGGTCATTTCACCTACGGTCAACTCACCTACACGGTTTATTAAGTTTAAAAATAGTGACTCATGTACAGACACGAGCAATAATATTATGTAAGTATACAATATACAATACAACATAGAACTTTGTCACACTGTAGCGTTCCAAAAGAAAACGATCAGTGTCACAAAAGTCATTCAATATTGTAATATGACATAGTCCTATGTTGTATACATATTATTGCTCGTGACTGGATTGCTGATAGGTGCGAGGAGCGAAGCGACGAGCATGTTAGGTTTACACGAACATACCGCGCGAGCCGAGCGAGCGAAGCGAGCGTGCCGCGGCAGCGGCCGGCGAAGCGCCAGAAACGACCATATACATATTCCCATTTCCTATTAAACTGAAGGTAGGGGGGGTGTATAAAGTCGATTCTGGTAATAAAAATTGCATTGTGAATGCAAAGAAACTAAAAATTAAAATAAGACCATATACATATTCCCATTTCCTATTAAACTGAAGGTAGGGGGGGTGTATAAAGTCGATTCTGGCGCTTCGCCGGCCGCTGCCGCGGCACGCTCGCTTCGCTCGCTCGGCTCGCGCGGCGTTTTGGTCACTGTTCTAACCTAACCTAACCTGAAACGTCTGTTACATTTTGATGGATGGCGGGGGGCTTCGCCCCCCGTCCCCCCTTCTGTTTTTCCTAAAATATATAAAAATTTTGAAATTAGTAACAAAAATTTTTTTCTTCCATCGGATGTCTCCTAGGCCTAGGTATCTCCGGGGTACCATAGGGGATCGAAAATTTTGTTAGATTTCAGCTATGAAGCACCGTTTTCGAGATATTTTCATTTTTATAAAATTCATTCTTGAAAATTCTTGAAAGTCCCCGCTCCATACTAAAACAGTCAAAAATTTTATGTTTGCGACACCCTAACCAAAAAAACAATCCAACGCGCCCAAATCCATTTAATAAACTTTCCAATTAATAAGCTTGTTGTAGGCGAGTCGTTCATAGTCGAAACAACCAGTCGATGAAATGAACATTAGGCCAATCGTCCGTTAGGTGAATCAACTGTAGTTCAATCAACCGTAGGTGAAATGAACAGTAGTTGAGTCGTTCAATAGTCATTATGAAAATATGTGAATCGATCGTAGTTATTTCGACCATAGTCGTAATGACCGTAGTTATTATGATACATACCCTCTCTACTACTACGCACCACACCACTACTTGCTTAACCGAATGACTGTTGTTTGTAAGTTGTTGTATGTGAGTGACTGTGTCTGTGGTCTATGAGTGAGCTGTCTGATCTGAGGAACCTAATTAGTCTGTGTTGCTTGCTGTTCTCTGTTTAAATAACTTGTTTTGTTCGCTGTTGCTGTTAAAATTAGAGATTAAACGAACTTACCTGAAGTGAAGTTCTATCTTAATTATACGAAGGCTTCGTCCGAAGAGATTAGCTTGATTTAACACTTGTAGTACGCCCTAGTAATCGCCAATTTCACACTATATTGAGAATATACCTACTTATAAATTAAAAAAGTAATAAAAGAAAATTATTATTTTTTAAATTTCAAAAGTGGGTAGTCAACATCGATCTGGCTCAAGCGCCCATCATAGCTGTCATTTAGTTTAGAGTATTATATTTTTCGAATCATATAGGGGAGTAGTTAATAACTTTTGGGAGGGAGGGAAGCTAATCTCTTCGGACGAAGCCTTCGTATAATTAAGATAGAACTTCACTTCAGGTAAGTTCGTTTAATCTCTAATTATACTTCATGATTCGTCCTCAAGATTAGCTTGATTTAACACTTGTAGACGTTTAGAGACTAAGTGTTCGAAAAATATGCAAAAATTGTAATATATAGGCTACTGAATAATATAGATTGAAATTATAACTTAACTTATACTATCTTGCTTCTTTATTTTCTCAACATAGAAACAAAAAGCAATAAAAAAGTATTATTTGTTACATAAAAAATCAACATCGCTTATGAAATAAACGAAAAATATTTTGATTAAGCACTCAAAACAGTGGTGCCAAATTTTTTATCACAATTGCTGTTTACTGTCCTGTTATAAAATTTGGCAAACGTATGTGATTCTGAAAACCAACCTGCAGTTTTATAATCTGGTCTATGCTAAAACCTAAATTTTGCGCAGCTGACGTAGCAACATACCGGGTATTATGCGCAGTGAACGTAGAAATATCAATTCCACTTAAATGTAACGTATTTTTTATCCATTTGAATAAGGTTTGTGACGTAACAGGCTTATATGGCTTTCGGTAACTAATAAATAAATTGTCGGAATCAGGACAGAGAAACATTTTCATTTCAAGATAAGTAATCAAAACTCTTGCAGGACAAATACTTGGCTTTTCGTTATAAAATGGTATAACGAGCAATGTGTTTTTATTTTTTTTTTATTTATATATATATATATATATTTTCCAGATTCTAACTTTCGTTAGCAAACCACTTTTCAAGACAATTTAAAATCTGTGCTATATTCCAGACTTCATTAAATTTAGGGGATGGAGGTCTGGTACGAAAAACTCCTTTAATAAATCTTTTTATTTCTTGATTTAGTGATATATCAATTTTAGTTATTAAAGCCAAAGCAGAATGATAACAGTTAATTGTGCCATACTGAGCGCCACTGTTTAAAGCAGATGCAAAAAATTTTGTATATCGGGAATTGATACTTTCGTATAAGTTTAGTTTATTTTGTTGACAATAAATAAACCACTTTTAATAGCAAACTTCGTATTGTTTATACGAGTTATCCAAAAAGGGGTTAAGCATGACGTCCAGAGAAAATTATTTGACGCCTCTTTGTATCATCACCATCACCAGGGCAATGGAGTTGCGCATTTGTTTGCGGCTGGAATTTGTAGACAAAATTAGGTTTGAATCTGCTTTGAAAACGAATTGTTTACTTATTAAAAGACTCTTAAATAGTGGATACCACGTTTATGTGGACCAAAATGGAACAACTATTATATCTGTAGCATTGTCAGAGATAGTCTTTTTTAAACATTTAGGCATCATTGTGAAAGGAGGAGAAACATTAAAATTTAATTTCGACCACGACACTGAAAAAAAAACATTTACGGCGTATGCATCCGGATCCTTATGCCATGGATATATATCTTTGACATTTATTATTTTTAACGACTAGCGTATCAATGAAAATATCTAATATGAGATGCAAAAACGTAAAGATTTTTACGTTTACGCCATTGCCAGAGGTCTTTTGCGATCTCTGTCAGGTGTGGGGAGTGTATATCACCCATACGGTTTACGTAGGAAATTACCGTGGTATTGTCAGTTCGTAGAAGTACTTGACAGTTAGTATCTTAACCAATAAACGCAGCAAGAATTCCTAAATAATTTATTGTCTGCTACTTTCTTTTACACTCCATAAACCACTAGCTCTGTCGTCTCCACATGCAATTCCCCACCCCGTAGTTGAGGCACCTGAAAAACTTCCAGGTCATACTTGTCTATTTTTATTTTGGTGCGGCTCCACCAATAGAAATCCTGTTCCAAGTAACAAGGTATATCCATGTACTAATTATACATATTTCAAATAATTTAGTATACAACCAGCTGCATTTCACGGCGGGACAGGCGGATATTAACAGTCCAATAAAACTAACAAATTCTCTAATTTTACACCTTTTTAAGTTAGAAAACTTTTGTATTGCAAATTTAATTTTGGCAAAGTGACCTAGAATTTCTTTTAGTTTTAACTATATTCTAAGAACTTACAAGACTGAGAAGGTATAAAATTAGTTTTATCGGTATTTATAAGGAAACCTAAGCTTGTAAGCAACTTTACGGTATCTTGTAAGTTTTAAGACCCTTATATTAGACAGAGGTCATCCAAATATATTGTTAACAGGTAACCATATAATCATGAGTATTTCATGACCGGTTTCATGATAACTTTAGTGAAAAAAGGAGCTGTGTTTAAACCAAATAATAAGACATTAAATTCATATGCATTTTGATCAAATTGGTATCTTAGATATTTTCGGTCTTCCTTGTGAATTTTTAACAAAAAGTATGTCTTTCAGGTCTACTGTGCACGGTTACAATCTCTCGGTATCAATTTTATTACTGTTCTTAAATCCTTGAGTTTAAAATGTCTTGAGTCAATAAATTTATTTAGTGATAAGTTTAAGATGAAGGCATTTTCCCATTTGGCTTGGGTACTAAAAAACAGTTGATAGATATTGATCATATTCAGAGATCTCTGAAATTGCAGAGACAGCAATTTTTTTATTTCGTGTATGAAAAGAGCCTTTTCCTTTTTACTACATTTTTGGGTTGACGGTGATACAGGTTGCATCGGCTTTCGATTGAAGGGAATCTTATATCCTTTTTATGAAAAAGAACCAGTGGGTCCTTGGTAATCATTAAAAATTCTTTATAGAATAATGATAAACGACCTGCATGCGTTAACGTATTTAGCGTCGGCTGTTGTTCTGTCTCTGCCACGGATACTGCGACTGCTTCGATAAGTTGATGAGCCGTCTACGCGTCGAAGTCGTTGCAGGCTCCTTCGTCCTGGGAGGGCCCGTCGGCCTGCGACTAGGACCCGGACCCTTCCAGTTTAAATTTCGCGAAGAACTGTATAACTTACTTATTAGGAAACTTTTGTGTCGTTGATTGCTTTGGGTCTGTGCTAGACTTGTTAATAGCTTTAGCTGATTTTTTGTTTTCCCTTAAGTTTTCGCCGAATAATTGTTTATCAATTTTGATTTTTTGAAGAGAATCCCTTAGATCCATCTTCAGGGCATTCAGAAAAAAAATTGTAAATTGAATTAGAATGTTGACAATCACACATAATTTTTGCCAAATCCATAAGTGTTTTAGCAAGGCTGTATTTTTCTCATTTGCAGACAATATAATAGTATAGATTTAACCAGACAAGTGTTTCCAGCAGTCGATTCCTTCTGATTCAGTTGAATAGGCCTTATTGTGTTTAGCAATAATATCTGAAACAGCTGCTTTAATCTTAGGATCAAGCTCAGGTGGGTCAATCAATTTGCAATTTTCTGGGGTCATGTACTTACGAGTTCTTTACGCAATTCTTTGTTAATACCTGTTGTGACCCAGTGCTGGAAAACTCCAGCACTCCTTACTGAAGTAGGGTCAGTACCTAATATTTCTAATACTTCACTATCTAAGTGTATGTTTTCTGTTTCGAGAGCAGACGTTTGATCTGAAGGTAGATCACGCTTCGGAGCCTCAGTCGACGAATGACCATCCTGTATATTTGTAATGTTTTCAGACTGGGATGTACTGGGGATTGGTTCCAAGTACTTGTTCTAATTGTCCTTCAGGTTAACCCTTAGAACATGGTGCGTCGAGGTCTACTATGACCTCTTGGTCGTATGTAAGGGACAGAGTAAGCCTCATGTTCATACAATTTTAGCATGTCAGTATAATATTGTAAGAGACAGTCCCCAGTTATAACAACACGTACTGTCCGCAAACAACACTTAGTAGTACCTTATAACAGTCCCGTTGTACTGTTTGTAGGACCCAGTGACTGCAGTGTATATAATGATGATTATGTTATCCTTATTTGAGATTATGTATTGCTTAACCTTAGGTATGCAATTAAATTTCGTAAGAGACAGTCCCAGTTCGAAAAAAAGTACTGTCCGCAAACTATTGAAAATCGACACATCATAATAAGCATAATACTTTAGAGTACATAGCTGTTTTTTAGCTTAGTCACTTATGTAAATTATTTTCAGTAAGAAGCAGTCCCAGTTCAAAGAAAGTACTGCCCGCAAACTGTTTAACAGTACCAGTTCAAAAGAAAAGTACTGTCCGCAAACTATTGAAAATCGACACATCATAATAAGCATAATACTTTAGAGTACAAAGCTCTTTTTTCGCTTAGTCACTTATGTGAATTATTTTCAGTAAGAAGCAGTCCCAGTTCATAGAAAGTACTGCCCGCAAACTGTTTGGAATCTACTTATACGAGAACTTGTAAAAGTCTGTGACGAACTAATGCATTTATGTTCAACTATAACTTTAAAATTAATTAATAATTTTGTTACACTTTATTGAAAGTATTTATTTTACAAACTTAGTAATAAGTAGGTAGTTAAATAGTCAAACCGTTTTATCGTTGAACGTAATTATCGTTTGCATTTTTTGCGAAACGTTAGAAAACCAGGTCACTGAACTTCAATATGCAATATAATATGTCAAGGCCAGTGACTTATAAATGTATAAAAATACATAACGTACCTTAAGATAAGGACGACGAGCGATAGAATTGTTCCGATAACTCAGAACAAGATAAATCTCACCTGTGGTGGTGCTTCTTTTTTCGCTCCAACTTTCTCTCCAATCTTATAATTTTTCGTTAAATGTGTTCACAGTTATCTTTTTTGCGTTTGGGCATCCTAAATAATCACTTTTAACAACAACTAACAACTTTTTTAACACAATTTAAAAACTAGATGTGAATCGGCGACGCACTTGAAAGCGAATGACAGCTATGATGGGCGCTTGAGCCAGATCGATGTTGACTACCCACTTTTGAAATTTAAAAAATAATAATTTTCTTTTATTACTTTTTTAATTTATAAGTAGGTATATTCTCAATATAGTGTGAAATTGGCGATTACTAGGGCGTACTACAAGTGTTAAATCAAGCTAATCTTGAGGACGAAGCATGAAGTATAATAAAAAGATGAAGAGAAGTAAATTGTGGTCGGTTTTTCAAAAAAGAAGGCGATGATGCCGTTTGTACGATCTGTAACAAACGGGTTAAAACGTCAGAAAATACGAGCAATCTCGCTTCACAGATTAAATACAAACATCAAGAAGATTGTGACGCTCTGGCGATAAATCTTTGGAGAAATCACAACGGTAAGTCATTATTTTCTCATTAAATATGAAAATAGTCCAATTTCTGAATTAGATTTTCTTCAATTCGATTTCTTGTTTGATTGACGTTTCTATAGACATTTTTGTAGATTTGTTTTTTCTTTTATTCGGAAATTTTAAAGGACATGTCCCAATATGGGCCACGTCTATGTACACCATCCCCAAATATGGAGAAAAATTTACTGATGCTGAGAAAAATACAAATTATTTTATAGAATAAATGGTTATTAATAAAAACAATCAATATTTTTTACTCGAAATAAGGAGTAAAATATGGCAACTTTTCGTTAAAAAAACTGCCAGTGTCACTGTCATCGAGTTCAACTCTACTGACTACTCTGTGCTGTGTGCATTATTTGTTGGGTAAGTTGGGTTTGTTGTCGTTGGTTGTCGGTTGTCCGTAGTCGTGCGTGCGTTTGAGTTGAGTTTCGTGGGTTTCTTGAGGATTTTAAAACAACATCGCTTTCGTTTATTGGATTTGTTATCACCGTTTTACTTTGTGACCTGGCTTCCGTATTGTTTGGTTTGCTACCTTCCTCATCTGTTGACCCGGCTTGTGTTTTTTGGACTTTACTTGGCATGCGATTTGGACTGTGTTGTTACGATAGGATAAATACGCTTCATTTATAGTACAGTTAATAATTAACTTGATAATCCACCATATTATGGGAAAACTTCATAATAAAATATTTCTTTGATGTTTCAGGACAATGGCGCTCTGTATTTCGTGTTCTTCAGAAATACATGATGATTGACAATATTATCAGTGTAGTGATATGGGTCCTGAAATCATTTCTGCAATTGAAGGTGCCTTTGGTCACCTCCGTGGATATAGCCACCCCAACCAAGACGAGTGCCCAGGTTTTGAGGGTGCAAGACGTTAGTTTAGCGTTAGTTTTGATTTGTTTTGGAAAAAAATCGTTTGTTTCGATTTCCTTCATACCTTTTTTTTTTAAAACAAAAGTGGGGTGGCTATCTTCACGCTAGCCACCCCATTCCACCGATTGGTTTTATTTAAAGGTTATTCGAAAGATATTTTTTAGTATTGTTTGTT
This sequence comes from Crambus lathoniellus, assembly GCA_949710035.1. Lineage (NCBI taxonomy): Eukaryota > Metazoa > Arthropoda > Insecta > Lepidoptera > Crambidae > Crambus > Crambus lathoniellus. Next base: position 22,999,262 of record OX453313.1, on the reverse strand, counting down.
TTGATTCAAATTTTCATTTGTTTAGACTCCGTATGTGAAGATAGCCACCCCATATGACAAAATAAAATAAAAATTGCGCATATGATTGCTTTCCGTTAGTTTTGATTTGTTTTGATAAACTTTTGTTTGTTTTGACAAACCAAAAAAAGTTATGAGTTTTTTTGTTTTTTTTGAAAAAACCACCATAAGTATTTGTTTTGAAGAAATTCCCGCAATTGTCTAGGTTCAAATGAAAGATGCAAGTCTTAGCTATGACATAAATAAGTAGTTTCGTTTGTTTTGCAATAGACAACTGTGTAGACCAGGATCAAACACACAGTTCGTTATAATTACCGACTCACTCACTTCAAACCGCTATAAGTATTTGTTTTGAAGGAATGCCCGCAATTGACTAAGTTTAAATGAAAGATGCAAGACTCAGCTATGGCCTAACATAAGTAGTTCCGTTTGTTTCGAAATAAACAACTGTGTAGACCAGGATCAAAATATAATTACCTACTCATTTCAAACCGCTATAAGTATTTGTTTTGAAGGAATGCCCGCAATTGAATATGTTCAAATGAAAGATGCAAGACTCAGCTATGGCCTGACATATATAGTTTCGTTTGTTACGAAATAAACAACTGTGTAGACCAGGATCAAAATAACGGTTCGTTAAAATTACCTACTCATTTCAAACCGCTATAAGTATTTGTTTTGAAGGAATGCCTGCAATTGACTAAGTTTAAATGAAAGATGCAATTCTTAGCTATGACCTCAATAAGTTGTTTCGTTTGTTTTGAAATAGACAACTGTGTAGACAAGGATCAAACATACGCTTCGTTCTAATTACCTACTCCTTTCAAACCGCTATAAGTATTTGTTTTGAAGGAATGCCCGCAATTGACTAAGTTCAAATGAAAGATGCAAGACTCAGCTATGGCCTAACATAAGTAGTTTCGTTTGTTTCGAAATAAACAACTGTGTAGACCGTATTTGTATATGCGAGCGTTCGTACGAAGCATCGTCGCACGCAACACTGACAAAATTTATCGCGCCCGAGCCCCCCGCCTAAACAATAAAAACAGCGTGGTTTGGGAGTTTTTTTTTAATTATAATCATTTATATTTTATTAAATAGATATTCTGTACCTAACTCATTTATTAATAACTAGCTTCCGCCCGCGACTTCGTCCGTGTGGGCATTCGAGAAAATACTTAGGGGACCAATTACCAGGATAAAAAGTATTCTTTGTTTTAATTTCATAAAAATCCGATCAGCCATTTTTACGTGATTAGGCGGCTACTCCATCACCAAGCGAGCAGCCTCGCGCCAGCCAGAACGTTTGCCCCGTGCGGCGGGCCTCGCACGAGGCTGCTTACTTGGTGAGGGAGGACCTGCCTAATCACGTAAAAACGGCTGATCGGATTTTTATTGAATTAAAACAAAGAATCCTTTTATCCTGGTAATTGGTCCCCTAAGTATTTTCTCGAATGTCCACGCGGACGAAGTCGCGGGCGGAAGCTAGTAAATAATAAGTGTCTGTTTCACAATCAAAAACTTAGTTCTGATTAGCTTAGGTACCAAGAACTTGTAAGGTACCAAGAACTTTTAGGGTACCTACTTAAGATGATTTAGGTTTCTTAATTCCCCCCTTTGGTTTGATTGGGTTTTTGAAAACTACGAAATGGGTTGTCTATTTGTTTTATGAAGTAAGCCTATAAAGTTTCAAGTTGAAATGTCTATTTTTCCCCCTGATTTTTCATTCAAAATTTCACCCCTATTTCAACCTTTTAGAGGTTGAATCATGTTCAGCGTGTTAAACATCAAAATAAATGCCATTTTCGCAATCGTCATCCCATAAAACCTCAATAACGACATCCATATCGATTTTTAGGTTTATTTATCCCATTTCACCTCTAAGGGGTAGATTTTCGAAAAAATACGAAATATGTGTTTGCTTATTTGTTTTACTTTCCGACCATAAGCCTAAACAATAAATTTAATGAAGGACTTTCCACATACAACATTTCATCCCCCTTTTCACCCCTTTGGGGGTGGAAATGTCAAAAACGCTGGCACAGGAAAATATTAATTTTCAATTGCCAGCCTAAATACAAAATTTGAAGATTCTATTTTCAAAATTGACGGACTTTCATACACATATTCATCCCCTATTTTACCCCTGGGTTTGATTTTGGAAAAATTTAGAAATGGGTTGCCTATTTGTTTTAAGAAGTAAGCCTACAAAGGTTCAAATTGAAATGTCTATTTCACCCCTGATTTTCCATTCAAAATTTTACCCCTATTTCAACCTTTTAGGGGTTGAATCATGTTCAGCGTGTAAAACATCAATATCAATGCCATTTTTGTAATCGTCATCCCATAAAACCTCAATAACGACACCCATATCGATTTTTAGGTTTATTTATCCCATTTAACCTCTAAGGGGTTGATTTTCGAAAAAATACGAAATATGTGTTTGCTTATTTGTTTTACTTTCCGACTATAAGCCTAAATAATAAATTAAATGAAGGACTTTCCAGATACAACATTTCACCCCCCTTTTCACCCCTTCGGGGGTGGAATTGTCAAAAACGCTGACACAGGTAAATCTTTATTTTGAATTGCCAGCCTAAATACAAAATTTGAAGATCCTAACTTCAAAACTGACGGACTTTCATACAAACATTTTTCCCTTGTACATTCTTAGGGGTGGAATTTCCAAAAATCCTTTCTTAGTGGATGCCTACACTATATAACGTATCTATGTGCAAAATTTGAAGTCTCTAGGTTCAGCGGTTTGGGCTGTACGTTGATATCTCAGTCAGTCAGTCAGTCAGTCAGTCAGTCAGGACTTTGAATTTTATATATATAGATAAAGAGTTGATTTCAATTAACAATAATTTAAAATCCTGATCTTTTTTAACGCTTTCAGACAGTCAGACAGTCAGTCTGCTTGTGACCACGGTTGTTGCAACACAGCCGAAACGTCAAGCTGTAAGTACATAATAATATGTACTTCATAATAAATGTCGCGTTGAGTCCCGTTACTCTTGTTTATAATTATAATGGAACGCGAAAGTTTAAAATCTTAAATAATAAATACTTGAAGAAAAATAATAAAAATAAATTATTTAGGGTTAGCCATTCATAAACTAATTTAACTTTAGTATGTGTAAAATTACACTAAACCTTATTTTATACCCTTTGAAATATAAGTTTTATTGTGTAAGTACTTACCTTATTTTATTTTCCTCCCTTTGTATTTCAAAGGGGTTTAAATAAGGTTCAGTGTAATTTGACACATCATCATAACAGCCCGTAAAAGTCCACTGCAGGACTAAGAGCCACCCAGGGTTTTGCCGTAATCTCCACGCTAGGCAGGCGGGTTGGAGATCGCAGAATTTAATATTGAGATAATCAGAGAACACTGCTGCCTATTCTCTGCGTAGTGTGTAGTCCCTAGGTCGACTTTTACGACACCCTCGGGAAGAGTAGGGGTGGTGACAATTGTATTCTATTCTGCCGTCACCACACGGCACTTTGACACATACTAAAGTTAAATTAGTTTAGAATTGGCTAACCCTAAATCATTTATGTTCAAGTATTCACTTAAAATTCATTTAAAATTTCCACTTACTTACATAACATTTTTTGCTTTGCTTTTTGCAACTTAAATTCACGCTGCCGCTCACGAAAGTTGACAGTGTTGTTGAAACTCACGAAAACGAGCACACGATTCCACACATGAACCATAGAGAAAGATAATAACATGAACTCGCGCGCGGGGTTGGCATATAAGTAAAAACTAACTCCTGGTCAAGGAATATGTATGTACTAGTTGTAGGTACATATAAATTCCTTGCTACTGAGTTTTGATAGTGATCTCTGATTGGTCAAAAAACTCAGTTGTTAGAGTTTGCGCGCAAAATCTAACTGCCGAGATTTTTGACCAACCTGTCTTTGAGTTCTTTTGTATCTTTGAGGTAATAATTATATTGAAGCGTACTTATTATATTTATTTTTATTTTATGATTAGTTGATAAGTTCGAATATAAATTACATTTTGATAGCTCTCACCCGAAATCTGTCATCCGAAATGAAGATCTCTTCAAAAAAGCGGAAAACAGATGTCTGACAGACACGGACACGGTCAGACAGATGTCCGACAGACACGGAAACGGTCAAACAGATGAACAGACAGACGGAAAGACAGACGGATGGACAGACAGACGGTCAGGGAGACGGACTGGCAGACAGTCAGACGGACGGACAGAATACATGCACGTGGCACGCGTTCGTGCTTGCACCAGGCCTGTCTCACTTCCATACAAGCGGCGCAAAATCCCCGAGATATTTACCTACTATTCTGGAAAACAACCTAATTTCAACCTTTTGCATTGCGTATAGCGTTCATAGTACAATAACTGTCTGCCATCTTGCTGCATCTGCTAGGGCTGTCAGAGGTACTACTTTATTTGTGAAAGTAATACACGCGAAGCGAGACAGATGGCGACACATGGCGGATGCGTGCGCTGCGTGTGCGACAAGTCGAGCGAGTGCCAGCCTATTGAGACAAGTCCGGTGACCGGACGCTTGCGTTTATCATACCTAAACTCGGGAGTGAAATTTCTGTACCGTAAGGTACTAATATATATTCTGTGCTTGCACACGCATCCTGTGTGAACCGGCCTTAAGTTTCTCGTGCTGGTTATGGATTATGGTAGGCGTGACTCACTCCGCAATTCAGTCGACATAAATAAAAGCTCGTGAGTCACAAATTTAGTGAAAAACACTTTTAGTTGATTTTCGTGAGAAAACCTCGTAATACATGTCTACACGGAACGAAACTCAGATTCAATAATTGTAGCGCCATCTATTGAAGTAAATGAGAACCTCGTGAAAAAGTCGCGTTGACCAGTGTGGTTTGAAAAGCTCGGCTACGCGGTTCATCCCGTGGTTTTATTCATAACCTCTTATAAAAAATATATTTAGTATGGAAAAAATGCAGAGCTTGTAAGAATGTATAGGGGAGAGTCCTACAGTACCGGCCAGCATCCAGTACCGGCCAGTTGCAAGTTCTTTAATTCTATAATAGATGGCGCTAAAAGTCTCATCGCTATTAATGCGTTACACTGGTGCAAGTACATGCCCCGCGCGGCGTCAACCTGTCGCGACAGGTTTACTGTCAGTGCAAAGATGTATGTGGAGTGCGATGAACGCGTGCTACGTTATTAAATTTCTGTTCGTGATTTTCGAAGTTCAGGGATTCAATCCAAAAAAAGTAACTCCTGGTAAGATTACTATGCATATATGACTATTAGATGCCGAATAATAATTCAAGCTTTGTACGTTTGTTTTCATCTTAAATCGAAATTCTTTTTTTTTTTTCGTTTCCTCCAGTACCGGCCATTACGATGTCCTGCAGTACCGGCCATTTATTAAATTCGTTTTTAAAAGGTTTGCATTAATTACAGATACACAAAAATGCCAAATGATGAAAATAATGGATTTCAGGAAAAGGTGTTAATAGAAAAGGCAAGAGTTTATTATCAGGAAGAGATGTTAGTAAGAAAATAAAAAAAAATACCAATGAAAATCTACCTCCTACTCACACACCGATTGAAGAAGACACAGTTTGCCCTTTGTGCGCTGAATGTCATGAAGAAGATTGGATACAGTGTGGAAACTGTAAAATTTGGGTTCATGAGGCTTGTGCAAACATATCGGAGCTGTCTGATCAGTACACTTGCGATTATTGTGCTGTCTAAATGGTTACCTACTTACTGGCCGGTACTGGAGGCCAATTATTTTTAATCTTATTTTTCCTAGTCTTTGAATTGCAATAATAAAGCTGATTATTTCAAAACGATTTAGTAGTTTGTTATTTTTATTTAATAGCCTAATAGTACTTCTAAATATATAAGCAGGTACTGAACATATAACCTTAGGTATTTTGATTTTTTTGTAAATAAACCTTAAGGTGACGGTACTGTAGGACTCTCCCCTACGTGTTTATCATACGTAGTATACGACAGTACTAAGATATTTTGTTGTCTATGAAAACCTCTCAAGTAACATTAGACACTTTTCTGTAAATTATTTGCGAATATTTGTCTTCAGAATCATTGAATAATGTTTTAAACATGAAAAATCCACTACATGTTTTACTTGGCTTCATTCAAAAATTTTCACTGTACGGTTTTTTTCATCTCCTGTAAAATTTGGAGTAATGCACATGCGAGGTTTTCACAGCCCGCCGACGATGATGGGCGTTTTCACATTGGACGATAACGGTAACGACACGATATTACACCGATATCGTCCCGATATCGTCCGCCGATATCGGCACGATATCGTCACGATATCGTCACGATATCGGAACGATATTGGTATGTGAAACGATAACCAGCAGCTTGCTATGCGGTTAGTTGCATTACGCCAGCTAAAGTAACCGCGCGGCTCCAAGTTTTATATTAGTTATTATACTAGTATAGGTATTCGAGGTAATAATGGCAGCAGTAAACAAATAACGTTTGCTTTATCTTTTATATTTACGGCGAAAAAAACGATATCGTCAAAGAACATTTTGGGTTGATCCTATTCTTCAAGTGCGATATTTAGAGGGAACATATTACCTTCTCTTCGATAAACTGTGTGCACGAAGTAAAATGTTTTATAAATTTTTTCGAATGAGCCAGGACACTTTCGAGGACATTTTATTTATTTGGTGGATCAACAGTTAAAATACCAATTATAGATCCACACCAATAAGGCGCATTATTTTTACATTCACATATTACTTACCTCTATAAAAAAAGCGCCTTTAAAAATTCCACCAAAAAGTAAGAAATAAATAATACCTCTATACTGAATTAACACCAAATAAGGTAAGTAAGTACTTTCAAGACGTCGGGCACTTCAAAGTACATTTGTTGTGAATACAGTATTAGAGTTAGAGTTATTATTTCTGAATTTTTGGCGGCATTTTTTTTAAGGGACTTTTATTTTTTATAAAAATATTTTTTGTCATTCTTTTGAGTGCATCATGCAGGCAGTTTTTGTGTACCTACCTATTATCTTGGTAAATTGTACCTATAGTATAAACTCATCTTATAGCCGCTACACACGCTCCTATCCGACCACCGATTTGGTGCGGGCGAACTTCACTGCAGATCTGATCCGCGCCTACACACGTTCAAACCAAATCTGCCAGACCAAATCGGTCGGCGCTACACACGTTCCGATTTGGTCTGGCCGACCTCTAGCCGTTGTTGCAGTGTTGCCAGCCACTGCTAATCTCCCAATATTATTATTATTTATAAATACTGAAAACATCAATTTGCTTGCAATAAATAAATTAAAAAGAAAAAATTTATCGGTTTTTAATGTCTTATTACTACAAAAAAAAAACAATTTCATTATTTTTTAATTTTCTGTTATTTTCATTAAAATACTAAACATGCTAAATATTTACTAAAAGCAGCACTTATTGATGAGGTGTTATGCCCTTTTTATATATATTTAGTTTTACGACAAATTGCTAGTTTTTAAACAAAATATTCTAAAAAAACAATTAGATAAATATAATCTTTTCATAAATGGCCATATTTAAACCTTTCGTTCGTTCAGTCCTACGTAAAACTCATGAACGAGCATTAAATTGAATCCTCTGAAAATCCCTTAAACGTAATTTACCTGCTTTAAATATTTCCGCTTTTACATATTTTCTCCCTAAATCTAGGGGAAAACCTCCAAAATTGTCAACACTGCCAAGTTGGTCCGGTCGGAAGCCTACACACGTTCCGATTTGGTAGGAAGTGAAGTTCGTGCGAACCAAATCCGGCCGACCGCGTCAAACACGAATATGGTCGGACGACTACGCTACACACGTCCAGATTTGGTCTGGAGCAGACCAAATCGGCGGTCGGATCGGAACGTGTGTAGCGGCTATTAGATTCCTGCGCGAACTGTCCAATTTTCACGCAATTTATTTAACAACAACCACGTTGTTAAATAAATTGCGTGAAAAAATAATTCGTGAAAGTGTTTTATTTATACCTATAGTACAGTTTAAGCAATCTTTCTATACAGTTGGGCGACGCCCTTGAAGTTGGGCGATGCCGACGCCTGTATAGGTATTTACGTAAGTACGTAAGGGTTGTCTCTTTAAAATGTGTCGGTGGACCTTTTACAACCCTGGGTGGGTACATTGGTATAGCGATATTAAATTAATAAAATAATTTAATAATGCAAATGCAATGTCAAAATTATTAAAAAATTCAAGATGGCGGCCGACTTTTTTGTTTGTAGGCTGATTTCGTTGAAACACGGTTTTTGGTACTATTTTGACAAGAAAACAGCAACGCAATGTCAAAAATATTAAAATCCAAGAAGGCGGCCAACTTTTTTGTTTGCAGGCCGATTTCGATGAAACTCAGTTTCTGGTTCTATTTTGACAAGAAAACAGCAACGCAATGTTAAAAATAAAAAGAAATCCAAGATGGTGGCCCACTTTTTTGATTGTAAGCGGATTTTGATGAAACTTAGTTTCTGGTACTATTTTGACAAGAAAACAACAACGCAATGTTAAAAGTATTAAAAAATCCAAGATGGCGGCTAACTTTTTTGTTTGCAGGCTGATTTCGATGAAACTCAGTTTCTAGTACTAATTTGACAAGAAAACAGCAACGCAATGTTAAAAATATTAAAATCCAAGATGGCGGCCAACTTTTTTGTTTGCAGGCCGATTTCGATGAAACTCAGTTTCTGGTTCTATTTTGACAAGAAAACAGCAACGCAATGTTAAAAATAAAAAGAAATCCAAGATGGTGGCCCACTTTTTTGTTTGTAAGCCGATTTTGATGAAACTTAGTTTCTGGTACCTATTTTGACTAGAAAACAGCAACACAATGTTAAAAATATAAAAATTCAAGATGGCGGCCTACTTTTTTGTTTGTAGGCTGATTTCTATGAAACACGGTTTTTGGTACTATTTTGACAAGAAAACAGCTACGCAATGTCAAAAATATTAAAATCCAAGATGGCGGCCAACTTTTTTGTTTGCAGGCCGATTTCGATGAAACTCAGTTTCTGGTTCTATTTTGACAAGAAAACAGCAACGCAATGTTAAAAATAAAAAGAAATCCAAGATAGTGGCCCACTTTTTTGTTTGTAAGCCGATTTTGATGAAACTTAGTTTCTGGTACTATTTTGACAAGAAAACAACAACGCAATGTTAAAAGTATTAAAAAATCCAAGATGGCGGCTAACTTTTTTGTTTGCAGGCTGATTTCGATGAAACTCAGTTTCTAGTACTAATTTGACAAGAAAACAGCAACGCAATGTTAAAAATATTAAAAAACCAAGATGGCGGCCAAATTTTTTGTTTGTGACCCGATTTAGATGAAACTTGGTTTTTAGTACAATTTTGACAAGAAAACAACAACACAATGTCAAAAATAAAATAAAACCAAGAAAGCGGCCAACTTTTAGTAACTTTTGTTTGTAAGGCGAGTTTGATGAAACTTAGTTTCTGGTACTATTTTGACAAGAAAACAGCAACGCAATGTTAAAAGTATTAAAAAATCCAAGATGGCTGCCAACTTTTTTGTTTGCAGGCCGATTTCAATGAAACTCAGTTTCTGGTTCTATTTTGACAAGAAAACAGCAACGCAATGTTAAAAATATAAAAATTCAAGATGGCGGCCAAATTTTTCGTTTGCTGGCTGATTTCGATGAAATTCAGTTTCTGGTACTATTTTGACAAGAAAACAGCAACGAAATGTTAAACATATTAAAAATCTGAGATGCTGGCCGACTTTTTTGTTTGTAGGCCGATTTCGATAAAACTCGGTTTTTTGTACTATTTTGACAAGAAAACCGTTCTTAACACAATGTAAAAAAATACAAATGGCCAAGATGGTGGCCGTTTTTTGTTGTTGTTTCTTTCTTTTCGCTTATTAAAATGTACAAGCTTGAGACATAGTCAATAAGTATCATCATCATCATCATCATGTCAAGTAAAAGATTTAATTAACCGGTCTAGGATACAATTTCAATGGGTGTCAAATTACAAGTGCCAGTTGACATTTGAGTAATGGCGGCCGATAAGATAAACAAAAATTTTACGACCCACCACAAAACATCTTATAAGATTTTTTATTTTCTGTTTGTTGGTACCACTGCAAATTTTAACCTTATTGTCTATGAGCTAAAGGTGTCCATACACGAATACTATAGATTAGGATAAATAAGAGTATAAAGAGTATTATTAATTTGCTTTAACACAAGCACAGTAAATTACGACGACGTAACATCCTTCGTAATTTACTGTGTTTTTGACAGCTGTAAACCCTATTTAAAAAAATAAAAAATAAGTAAATAAAATAATAATTGATATTAAGTTACAGAATTTGAAAATAATGATTGTGACATGGTGTCGCACTTAGGGTTTAGGTCCAGTAAGGGCCGGGTGTCCGAGAGACACCGGTGTTAAATAAAAGAATACCCTATGTACGTACACAAAATTTTATTTGGGCGTGATCCGAAATGCCCGGTAAAATTATTTAACGTTGCCTTTCCATGCCCAGAGTGGTACTCTCCTGGCAGCTCCGAAGATGGGGGTTTCCAGCTGGGACGGGAAGAACGTTCCCGAAGGTCCCGGGTAAAACGGCGAAGATGCTCGGCGGGAAACGTAAAATTTAGGGTCACGCACGCACGCACCGGCGAAGCTGCAACTGGGTTCACCAGGAATCTCGGAACCTGGAATTGACCGTAATCACGGGTCAAAAAAGAGTCAAGAAATCCTCCTCTGATTGTGACCGCGGCAGAAGACTGGTAGGAAAGTACCGAAGCAGTATGCGGTGATGAGTGTTGGTCACAATCAGATCGGAGTTACACAAATAATTTAAAGCACTATCATTTTCAAATAAATAATAATCAGATGCTAGAAAATAATCTACTTAAGCAAATTAGCAACAATAGTACAGTGGAATAGGTATCATTAGAATAAGTTAAAATATTATTAAAATATAAATATGCAAAATATGAAGGTGGCTAAAAATATATTTAAAATATAACTGTACTACTAAGCTAGTTTTAGAAACACTTGTTCAAAACTTACCAATACGTGGGTTTCACAAAAATATTTAAAACTTGGCACTTAGGCACGAATAAACTAATGCATGATTTTAAAATAAAAATATCGTATCATCCGCGGTGTGAACCTCGCGAGACAATGGCGAGCGCAGTACAGACACGATTTGTCTGCCGAGCGACCGACGCGCGGCCGGTCGCCTCGGTCGGAGTGTTGTCGGGCCGTACCAGCTTACAGCTTTATTAAAGTGGCGAGGGGTGAGGGGCTACCTGCGCGTGCGTCGCTGTCAGCTCAGCTGTTTGAATTTCTTGCGTTCAGAAACATATTATAATAAATGTAAATATTGCGTACTTAGTTAATTTTTTTATTTTATTTTTATTATGTACTTAATTATATATTTAATTTTTTTTTTTTTATATATATTTTCTTTAATATTGATTTTGATATTAGATTTAAGTAGATTTAGGTTATTAAATTTACCTTGCAAAATTTCATGGCAGACAGGCAGACAGTTACAATTATAGGTGAAACTAAATAAAACTTGTAATATATTTTATTTTGATACTTCTAAAATGCCAACCATAATTATTTATTTTATTTTATTTCGCAATACACCGAAATGTACCTGCCACATTTTAATTTTGTTACAACCCTTCCGTAGTAACGAAATACACAGACGTCGGTATCGCCTAACTTCAAGGGCGTTGGCCTACCAAAGAAAGAAACAAAAACAAAAAACGGCCACCATCTTGACCATTTGTATTTTTTTATTATTATTCCGTTTATTACATTTTAAATACTTACAAAATTATATTTCTAAACATTAAATTTTTACAATGTATAACACTAAAAAATATAACATTTAAAAATACAAAAATGTAGTTCCCCAACGGCAGCAAGATCAGGGTCCCGGCTACCGATGGTTAAGGATCCAGAGACAGGAACCTTCTCACTATACGGGCCGTGTCCAGAAGTACTGCCTTCTGCATCTGACTCCCGATCCATCCACCTAACGCAAGCCTCTTAAGGTGTTTATCGAGGTTCTTGGCTATCAGCCCATGGGCAGATATGACTATCGGAACAATAATTGCTGAATCAATGTCCCACATGTCAACAATCTCGTGAGCTAAATCAAGATATTTGTTTTCTTTATCTTTTTCAGCTTTCAAAAGGTTGTCGTCATGGGGAACAGTGACATCAACAATTATCGCGCGGCGTTCGTGTCGATCTATCAATACAATATCAGGCTTATTAGCTACAATAGTCCTGTCTGTAATGATAGATCGATCCCAATACAATGTGGCATGGCTATTTTCAAGGACCTGTTCTGGTGCATACCTGTAGTACGGCACCTCGGATGCCACAAGACTATGTTTCAGAGCAAGTTGTTGGTGTATTATCCTGGCCACTTGGTTATGTCTATGCAAATACTCGCCGTTTGCGAGACGAGAACAACCGGAGATTATATGCCTAAGGGATTCACCCGGACGATGGCACGCTCGGCAAATATCCACTGTGCCATCCCTTAGGATATACTTTCGGTAGTTATTCGTCATCACAACCTCATCCATAATTGCACAGACAAAACCTTCGGTTTCACCAAAAAGGTCACCGAAACGGAGCCAGGATACTGAGGCTAATAAATCTACGTCGGGCCCATGGAGAGCCCGGTAGAATCTGCCATGTAACTCCTTGCTTTGCCACACAGTGCTGCGGTCGGAAGTACTAAGTACTACAGGTTTGCGCCAGTTTTCTTTTGCTAAAAATAGAGGAGTCAGTCCATTGTCAACAGCAACTACATCTCTATGAGACCCCATATCGACTTGGAGAAAATACTCCCTAAGATTGCATATCTCGCGGTTATGCAATGTCTTAGCATTTAAGAAGCCACGACCACCGCACTTCCGCGGGATATACAATCTCATGGTCGATGAACGTGGGTGATGCATGCGGTGTGCTGTTAGCAATGTACGAACTTTTCTATCCAGGGCATCCAGTTCAGTTTGAGTCCATTTAAGTATGCCAAAGGAATACATCAGTACCGGCATGACCCATCCATTGTATGCGCGAACCTTGTTTCCGCCAGACAAAAGACTTTTAAGGACTTTTGAGAGGCGCCCCAAGAAACGCTCACGCAACGACTGTTTCATGTCAGCGTCGTAGATGCCTAATGCCTGTGACATACCTAAATATTTATAGGTTTCGTTAACGGAGAGAGATCTAAGATTAATAGAATCCGAGAGTTGTATACCCGTGGATTCCATTATCTGACCACGCTTTACATGCATGACTGCACATTTGTCCACACCAAATTCCATTTTAATGGCATTACTGAAAGCTTCAGTAACCTTCAGTAACGCTGTTAAATCAGAACTGCTATGGGCAAATAGTTTCAGGTCATCCATGTATAGTAGGTGTGATATTACTTGACCATTTCTCCGTAAACGGTAGCCTAATCCTGAACTCTCGAGAAGTGTACTCAGAGGGTTCAAGGCCAGACAGAACCACAATGGACTCAGACCGTCACCCTGGAAGATACCTCGCTCTATTCTTATAGGGTCGCCCTGACCTAGAACCCGTCGAGATCCTGGATAAAAAAGGACCGTTCTCCATTTTCGCATGCACGATGTCAAGAAAGTGCGTAGAGTTGTATTTATTTTATACAACTCCAGCACCCTCATGAGCCACGAATGCGGCACGGAATCATAGGCCTTCTTATAATCTATCCAGGAAGTCGACAGGTTCTTTCGGTTTCGACGAACCTGTTGGTTAATAGCCATGTCAATGAGGAGTAGCTCCTTAGTACCACGGGCCCGATTCCTACATCCATTTTGAGAGGCGAACATAATAGAATTTTGATCAATGTGTTTATTAATCTTCGACCTCAAAATGGACGTAAGAATTTTATAAATTGTTGGTAGACAGGTGATAGGTCTATAGTTTTTGGGGTCCGCAGTACTACCAGATTTGTGGAGCAGATGGGTTATGCCTGTTGTCATAAATTCTGGAAGCGATCGAGATAAAAAAGCACTTTGAAATTGAGATGCTAAGCAAACGTGCGAGCTAGGTAACCATTTATACCAGAAATTGTGTAGTCCGTCCGGGCCTGGAGATTTCCAGTTGGGTAAGGAACGAACTGCACAAACTACGTCTTGGTAATCAATGGTCACTTCATTCATCTCAGGTATAAGCTCACACGAACGCTCAACATCCCTTATCCACGCGCCTTCAGAGTGAGTGACAGGCACAGACCAGATGTTGTGCCAAAAAGAAATCATGGCATCATCATCCGGCCGATGCATATCAGTATCACTCTGATTCGGTCGCTCCCAGGATGCATAAACACATCGTTGATCTCTCTCGAACATGCGGTTCTGAGTAAAGCGATCGACTCGCACCCTATACCTTCGAATACGATTAGCCCATGCACAAATTTTCTGCTTCAGGAAGTCGATGCGCTCTGTGACACATGAAATATAATTTTGAGGACTAATACCAGTCCCCAGGAATGCACGGTTCACAAAGCGCATGACCCTAGGGCGCATGTTGCCCTCCCTAAAGCAGCTGAGCTTACCGATGAGTACCCTAGCCTCACTGATACGACGTTCAATCCTACACTGCCAGGCTGGTACAGCCAGGCGAGGGCGTGTTGCTGTGTCAGTATTTGGAAATTTGACATGAGCAACACGACAAGCTGTAATAGCCGCACAATACAGGATCGAATGAGCATCAGCCAGGTCTTCACTACTATCAAAGTAATTTGGTAGTAGCAAATCTAAAGCACACATCAGCGCCCTATTTTTTTTGTGCATGGGAAAACGTGGAAGCCGAGGTCTAAGGTGAACTGAAGTCGATCGAAATTCCCGAACTACATCTTCAAGAGTACTCCTCAATATATCATTGTATTGGGGACTTACAGTAGTAACCATATCATCTCCACGATCACTATCAGCAACGCCAGCTTGCAATGTGGCCGCGGCAGAAGCTTGAGTTGCCGCCTGCGATGCAGTAGTAATGATACGGTTACGTTGCACCTCCGTACGGAGCCGATCAAGTACCGAGTCATCCAACAAGTGACCCCGTTGAATGGCTCGCACCTGATCCGACAGTCGTTGAGCCGAAACGTTGATTGATGGTTCGAGAGCCTGAAACAGAGATAGCATCCGAACACGATACGCAGTAAGATTAGTTCCTGCCTCTGTTGCCTCAAAATATGCGCGCATGACATTTTCATTGATGGAAATTGTCCATCGCATGCGCTGCACTCCACCGGGAGCGGGGGCCCTGACCGGAGCCGTTTGCCCCAGAAGCCCCAAACTCTTCGGTGGCCGGCCCCTCCTCCGGCGTACAGGTGGTGGCGACGTCGGTGGAGAGAAATACTCGTCACTATCGCTCGACGCAACTGCAGATGTCAGCTGAACACACGGCACTGAGGCAGTTGCCGACAACTGCGAGGCGGAGCGAGGTGACGAGCCCGGAGGTGGTAGACGTGCTGCTCGGCTTCTCGTCAACATCTATTTGTCCATTTATATCCCATTCCCATTTAATTGTGTTTGTATTGTTGATGACATTTTCAACTGTCATACAGGATCATTTTTAAATAAGTAGATTATAAAATATGTATCTTCTTTGTTGTTGTTCTATGTAAGTATATATTGTTGCAGGCTATTAGATATTAAATATTATTATTATGGTATTATGTGACCTCTGAATTAAATATTTCTTAATAAAATCAATAAAATTATGGAAAATAACGACCTGTCAGGTTGACGACTTTTTTTTTTTTTTTATTATACTCTTTATTGCACTCAATAAACACAGTAAAAATACAATTTTAGAAATGGAGTATGCAAGGGAGAGCTTATCTCTAAAAGAGATCTCTTCCAGCCAACCCAGGACGTGTGAGAGAATGAAAGTAGGAGATGCAAAGTGCAAAAAAAAAAAATGAAAAGAAAGACAAAAACCTACTAAAATAAAAAATTCATATACCTACATACATAATACAATAGTAAAATATACCTACATACATAAAATTATAAAATACATACTTATATAAAATATATATTTTATATAATACATATATAAAATATGATTTTAAATGTTATCAAATGATTTCTATACATTTGACAACTGTGCTAGAAAGTGTTTTTTTAATTTCCATTTAAACGAGTTGGAACTCGGAGAGGTCTGAATGTTTGACGGGAGTTTGTTCCAGAGCATTGCAGCTCTAACGGAAAAGGAGTTATGGAGGAAGTTGGTGTTGCTTCTAGGTAGCTCAAGCATCTTGGTGATACAAGGCCGCCTAGAGCGAGAGGGAGGAGGAAGCATCTGGAAGCGCGAAACAAGGTACTGGGGTGAGTTCGGGTCATTGAGGATTTTAAATAGGGTGCAAAGGATGTGCATATCACGGCGCAGTCGTATTGGGAGCCATTGTAGTTGATTACGAAATGATGACACATGGTCATATTTGCGTAATCCAAAAATAAAACGTTTTTCTTGTCAAAATAGTACCAGAAACTGAGTTTCATCGAAATCGGCCTGTAAACAAAAAAATTGGCAGCCATCTTGGATTTTTTAACACTTTTACCATTGCGTTGCTGTTTTTGTGTAAAATAGTACCAGAAACTAAGTTTCATCAAATCGGCTTTCAAAAAAAAAGTTAGGCGCCGCCTTGTTTTTTTTTATTGTTGACATTGCGTTGTTGTTTTCTGGTCAAAATAGAACCACAAACTGAGTTTCATTAAAATCGGCCTGCAAACAAAAAAGTTGGCTGCCATCTTGGATTTTTAAATTTTTAACATTGCGTTGCTGTTTTCTTGTCAAAATAGTACCAGAAACTTAGTTTCATCAAACTCGCCTTACAAACAAAAAAGTTGGCCGCTTTCTTGATTTTATTTTATTTTTGACATTGTGTTGTTGTTTTCTTGTCAAAATTGTACTAAAAACCAAGTTTCATCAAAATCGGCTCACAAACAAAAAAGTTGGCCGCCATCTTGGATTTTCTTATACTTTTAACATTGCGTTGCTGTTTTCTTGTCAAAATAGTACCAGAAACTGAGTTTCATTGAAATCGGCCTGCAAACAAAAAAGTTGGCCGCCATCTTGGATTTTTTAATACTTTTAACATTGCGTTGCTGTTTTCTTGTCAAAATAGTACAAGAAACTAAGTTTCATCAAAATCGGCTTACAAAAAAAAGTTGGCCGCCATCTTGGTTTTTTTTATTTTTGACATTGTGTTGTTGTTTTCTTGTCAAAATTGTACTAAAAACCAAGTTTCATCTAAATCGGGTCACAAACAAAAAATTTGGCCGCCATCTTGGATTTTTAATATTTTTAACATTGCGTTGCTGTTTTCTTGTCAAATTAGTACTAGAAACTGAGTTTCATCGAAATCAGCCTGCAAACAAAAAAGTTAGCCGCCATCTTGGATTTTTTAATACTTTTAACATTGCGTTGTTGTTTTCTTGTCAAAATAGTACCAGAAACTAAGTTTCATGAAAATCGGATAACAAAAAAAAAAGTTGGTCGCCATCTTGTTTTTTATTTTATTTTTGACATTGTGTTGTTGTTTTCTTGTCAAAATTGTACTAAAAACCAAGTTTCATCAAAATCGGCTCACAAACAAAAAAGTTGGCCGCCATATTGGATTTTTATATTTTATACATTGCGTTGCTGTTTTCTTGTCAAAATAGAACCAGAAACTGAGTTTCATTGAAATCGGCCTGCAAACAAAAAAGTTTACCGCCATCTTGGATTTTTTTATACTTTTAACATTGCGTTGTTGTTTTCGTGTCAAAATAGTACCAGAAACTAAATTTCATCAAAATCGGCTTACAAAAAAAAGTTGGCCGCCATCTTGTTTTTTTTTTATTTTTGACATTGTGTTGTTGTTTTCTTGTCAAAATTGTACCAAAAACCAAGTTTCATCAAAGTCGGCCCCGCAAACAAAAAAGTTGGCCGCCATCTTGGATTTTGGAAATTGCCTTTTTTTTAATAATCGAGATGAAGATTTGCACGCACTCACACTACTCATGTCGTATGCACCATAATATTAATTTAAAAATAAATTATAACGATAAAGACGTGATAGCCCTGGAAGACTTGTCCCGAGTTACTATGAACAGCGTTGTATGTAACTCCGGACAACCACTCCCCCGTCTCACCCCGCAAGCCCCGCACGTTTGACCTGTCTAGACGTCTCCGTCGGCCTACCGTATAAAAAGTTGCTTATTCTGTGCCTATAGTATGTTAGGATGTACACATAAACCGCATCAATCACAAATACTCATCTGATGAAAACGTATCAAAATCGATTCAGCCAAACGTGAGATATTCACGGACAAACATACATAATGTACATAAAGGGTCAAACTGAGAACTTCCTTTTTCAAAGTCGGTTGTAATACCAAAACCTTCTCCTAAATGTAACAAATACTTTTCTGAAAACCGCATCTCGCGGACAAACCTTCATACATACATACGGGTCAAACTGAGAACCTCCTTTTTTGAAGTCGGTTAAAATACTAAAACCTTATCCTAAATGTAACAAATACTTTCCTGAAAACCGCATTAAAATCAGTTCAGCCAAAAGCGAGATAATCGCGGACAAACATACATACAAAAAAATACAGGTCAAATTGAGAAGCTTCTTTTTTTTGAAGTCACTTAAAAATTATTACTATCGTTCGGTCATTGTCGATATTACATACTCGAAATAGAAGGGAGAGGTGAGGCGGGAGGAGATCCACATCCTCTCTCCTCTCCACCAATCAACAAGCAGGCATAATCGTCGCGGAACTGACACCTAGCAAATCAGGAAACAAGCGATACCTAGCGGTGGCTTTTAGCGAAAAAACCCAAAAATGCAGTAAATAACAGATAAACTGTTAATTACCCTTGGTTACTTTCGTTAATAACCGGCTTCGCATCTTCCGCACTTGTGTCGTCACCGATATCGGCACGACAGACGATATCGTTGACGGTAACGACACAGTGTGAAAGCATTTAGTAGTGATTGTATGAAACTGCCAGTCCGACGATATCGTGCCGATATCGTGTCGTTACCGTTATCGTCCAATGTGAAAACGCCCATTCACCTACGCGCGGTCTACTTCGAAGTAGAGAATATCAGGCGGGTGTCCACAAGTGCGTGTGTGGTAGGTACACAGGAAGAAATTAGTTTATTTTCTCCCGAAAAAACACGTGCCTTACCATATTATATATTTTGTGGTCTTACCCATTGCAGAATTGGTAATATTAAAATATTATTGTGCTTCCTTCAATTGTCATAACAGT
Organism: Crambus lathoniellus; assembly: GCA_949710035.1. Lineage (NCBI taxonomy): Eukaryota > Metazoa > Arthropoda > Insecta > Lepidoptera > Crambidae > Crambus > Crambus lathoniellus. Next base: position 22,979,887 of record OX453313.1, on the reverse strand, counting down.
GACAGAAAGAGACAATTTCATATTTTTATATATTTCTTTTCAAAATTTCATATTTTATGTTATTTTATAAATTAAAATGTCATTAAATTATATTACGTTCGAGTAGCACAGAATTTCGACGTTACATTGCAGTCCAGTCCCTAGTGGGGCAACAAAAACCACCCAAAACCATTGAGTTATAATGTACTAATGGCTTAAGCGTATCCGAGTAATAGAACCGTATTACGTACAGCTACGGTTCATTTTCGCTTGTAATCTTCAATCAGTTTATATGATCGAAGCGTGTTATGAACGGTAAATCAGTTAAACAGGCGTGCGGGTGCAAATTATTTTAGACCTAATTGTCGCGTGAACAGAATTGATAATTTATTGTACTTAACTATTTCGGAAGTGAGCCTTCTGTTACTACTATTATTCTGTTATTATGTTAAGTGTCTATTCGAATTATTATCAAATATAGTTAAAAAAGTATGTAGTTACTATTAATATTATGTAGAAAATAATAATGTAGTTAGTAATTATTGGAGCTGAAGAAGGTGGTAGTTACATTATCAAAATCTGAATGAAATAGTATGTTAAGCAAATCATTCTTTTTAAGTCCACATAATTTTCACTAACATCTGATTATATCGTAATTTAAACATTAGTATTGTTCCCGCCAGAACGCGGGACTCAATGATATTACATAATTCGCGAGTGATGCCGGATTCGCACGAGCATTGACGAGCGCGCGGCCGCCGTTCGGCCGCTCGCCGGCACACACAGTCTTAAGAATTACCTTGAACTGCGCGCGCGCGTGACGTAGCCACGAACGACTTACTCATTCTAGAACATTCTAGAAATATTATCGGCTCATTGTTCATCCCGGCCGGTGAAGGTGCATTTAATTAAGACAATAAGTGCGTGATTAACTATTCTCAGTGCGTGAATTGTCGGCTCAAGAATAGGTCACCCAAGGTCGGTCTGAAGAACCGATCTTCCATCCGCTCATACTCATCTCACATTGACGTATGTGTACATATATATTGACGTACCAGCACATTGACGAGTTCTCCGTTCCATCATATCACGTAAGTCACCAATCCTCATTACTTCCCATTCACTCCCCATCTCACAGCCGCATGTGATCGCACCCCAGCAATCACATTTTGTGGTCCTTGTCGAGCCGGTACTGGCTCATATTCCAACCTCATTACCTATGAAAATACAGTCCATTGTCTTATTCCATATCATTCTGCACTTAATTCTCGTTATATCCACTTGGATCTCATTTTTTTCATACTGAGTAAAAAGTACCCACTTCTCAAAAAAAAAATCGACCCGTAATTGTCTGCCCATTTAGTACTAGAATAACAGTACAAAATAATCCTTATCTCAGCTCATAACAATTAATATTTACATTGTTTATAAAATAAAGCATTGCATTACGCGTGATTGTTATAACCGCTCAATCGAGTCGAGTCAGCTTCGATTCGCCCGTTCCGCCCAAGTCACAAGGTCGCGCTCGCTCGCTTAGCGCACGAATCTACCTGCCTAACTCGCACGACTTTATTCAGCACTAGTTTTCCGCCCGCGGCTTCGCCCGCGTGGACTTCACGACGTTATCCCGCGGGAATATGATATTTTTCCGGGATAAAAAGTAGCCTATGTTCCTTTCCAGGCTACAAAGTATCTGTGTCCCAAATTTCAGCCAAATCCGTTCAGTTGTTTTGGCGTGATTGAGTAACAAACATCCAAACATCTAAACATCCAAACATCTAAACTTTCACATTTATAATATTAGTAGGATTGAATTTTGTTGTTCCCAACTACATTTTGTTTACATTTAATTGTGTCGAATTGTTTATAAAACTGATTTTTCGTTTTGTGTATCGAAGCAAAGAAGTGTTGATCGCATTGTTACATCCTTCACGTGTATAGGAAAGGGCTTACGCCCTGATCCCAAAACGCTTGACATAGCATTGTGTTCCCCACGCGACGCGCTCCGCGCCGACCAAGAGCCAGTCTCTCCCAGCCCGTTGATCGTGATTGTCGTCTCTTCAACCAAATCTAATTCTTTCTATTTCTATTGTTTGTTAGGGCTTAACCAAAATCCTTTTTTTAAAACACAATCCGAGAGGCTCGCCCTAACATTCTGGTGGCAGCTCAAATAGGATCTAAAAATCGGGATCCTCGGTACGCCTCAGTTCGCGAAAGTGCAGTGCAATAATTGTGCAGTATCCAGTGATTAAGAAACAGTATCGTGCTACTTCTAGTTCCTGAAAAGAAAACTCTTACTTACCTTACGCGTAGTGTTAGTGCCCACGTGATCTACAAACTCTGTATCCTGCTAATTCCAATTCCTGAAATCAAAAATCTTACTTACCTACGCGTAGTGTGTAACCGACGAACTCTGTATCCTGCTACTTCAAATACCTGAAAATCTTACTCACCTATGTAAATAGTGTCCAAGTGCTCGACGAACTCGATTTACTGCTAATTCCTGAAAAAATCTAATAATACCTATTCAAACTATAACTAAAACACAGTGTCATAAAACGATAATAGCTCAGTGCAACCAAACAAAAAACTGCTTCGCCAAATCCCACAAGTGTGCCTGTTCCCACGACGACCCGTCACCCAGCTGCGCAAGCGCCGGCGCCCGAACCACTTCAGCCGTGTACCTGCGTCACATCGTGCATCGTGTGGAAATGTACTTTTGTTTTTTGTTGTGCGCCCTGTAAGTGATCCTTTTTTTGCTCTCGAACCGAACTCTAAATTCAACTACGTCTATTTTTCAACTTTATTTGTTTTGTGCCAACTGTATAGTTTATCTTTATAACACAACAATGCCGAACACAATGCCGGCTCCTTTACTAAATCCAGCCACTCTTGATTTGCCTACTGACACTGAGGACGAAAGAGCCGCTAGTCCGGTTCCAAAGAGCAGTAGCCGGGGTAAAAAGACCCCAACTCAAGTGGACAATATAGATTTGAATATCCTTTTGAAATTTATAAAACCCTACGATGGGAGTAGAGAAACTTTAAATTCCTTCCTTATTAACTGCAATAATGCATACGATTTAGGGACGAATACGCAAAAACCTATAGTATTCAAATATATATTATGCCAATTACAAGGCAAAGCGGAAGTTGCTTGCTCAATAAAGGAATTCCTAAACTGGGATCAACTCAAAGACTTCCTGAAAAATCAATTTAGTGAAAGGAAACATTACTCCCATCTCATGATGGAACTGCAAGAAAGCAAGCAGCTCCCGTCAGACAATGTATCACAGTTTTCATTAAGAATCGAGACACTACTATCCCAGATCCTGACAGAGATATCGCTGTCCAACACAAAGGTAAGGGAACTCCCTGGGAGGACAGCCGCGATGGAAGAACTTGCCCTCCATCAATTCCTTATAGGTCTACAACCACGAATTTCCAACATAATTAGATGCAAATCGCCCAGATCTTTAAATGAAGCTATAAATTTCGCCATATCGGAGGAGCGAATTCAGCAAACGTTATATAAAAGAAACGTCCCCGAAATCAGGCGCGATAACCGTCCCGTTAGAATGCCAATCCCTTTCAGACAATCACAACAAAGACCGTCACTACCGTTTCCGAATGCTCCGCGCTTTAATACCACCTATACCGCTCCTAATCCTCCTCCTAGTCCAATCCTGTGCCGATATTGTAAGGCCCCTGGCCACACAATCGAACAGTGTCGCAAGCGCGAATATAACAATAGATTCAGAGGTACCCCGAATCCTTCACAACCCTCCGGCTCCATTCCCTACCGTCGTGTCAATTTCAACGAACCCGAACCTCAGGGATACGACGAGGTTGATGACCAAAATCAAGATTTAAACTAAAATCCGTCTCGTTCAGGTGTCGCCCGAGACGCCCTCTTAGATACGACACCACCACTCTAATTTCCAATCCAGTTCCAATTTCCAATCCGATTCCAGTTAGACACGCTGTATCAATCCCAATAAGACCCACTAAATCCACCATACCCGCTGTATCCACTGTATCCGCTGTTCCAACTGTGTCCGCTGAATCTAATAAGAAACTCAATAAATCCACTGTATCCACTGAATCCACTGTACCCACTGTATCCGCTGAATCTAATAAGAAGCTCAATAAATCCACTGTATCCGCTGTATCCACTGTATCCGCTGAATCTAATAAGTACTTCAATAAATCCACTGTATCCACTGAATCCGCTGTACCCACTGTATCCACTGAATCCACTGTACCCGCTGAATCCACTGTATCCACTGTATCCGCTGAATCTAATAAGAAGCTCAATAAATCCACTGTATCCACTGAATCCGCTGTATCCACTGAATCCACTGTATCCGCTGAATCCACTGTATCCACTGTATCCGCTGAATCCACTGAATCAAATAAGTCCAATAGACTCAAAAAATCCACTTTAACCACCGCATCCACTGTATCCGCTGTACCCCCTGTATCTACTAAAACCATCACCAAATCTACTAAGCTCACTCCTAATTCTACCAAACCTCAACAAATTTATGAAATCTCATTCGACCCCTCAAAGGAATCTCTACCGTACATAATCGTAAACTGCGAAGCATCACATATTCCACTGACTCTTCTTATAGACACCGGTTCTTCTATCAGCCTAATCAAAGACTCCGTCCTTAAACCCAATCTCCCTCTACAAAAGGAAATCCTCAACCTAAAAGGCCTCACCACAACAACATCAAAAGATGATGTTATTCCAACCTCAGGTTCCTTTGACTTGCCTCTATCGCTCAGTGACAAAAACCCTAAATACCGTTTAACCCACAAGTTCCACGTTGTAAGTAACCTAGAATTTCCCTATGACGGCATAATTGGCAACGATTTCCTTAATGCAACAAAAGGAAACATTGACTTCACTTTCGGTATCCTAAAACTAAAAGACTTCTACGTCCAAATCCAATTCTCTGAACCATATCACGTAATCCCTGCTCGTACCGAAAAGGTAGTAGAAGTAACTGTCTCAAACCCACACTTAAAGGAAGGGCTCATCCTAGATCAGAAACCTAAAGAAAACCTTCTCATTGCTAATTGCCTAGTGAAAGTAAAGGAAAATAGAAAAGTGAACCTTACCGTTGCTAATTTGTCCGAAATCCCAATCATTCTCAATTCCAACCTTAACCTGAAACTCACTTCAATTAAATCCGCTAATCATAAAAACGTGGTCCCAATCAATTTCTCCGAATCCAGACCTAATAAAAACGGGGCAGAGCGAACCCAACAGGTCCTAAGCCTTCTTCGCATAGATCACCTCAATAACGAGGAAACTGACGCTCTTCTTCAACTCTGTTCCGATTACTCCGACATCTTCCACCTACCCGATGAAAAACTATCTCACACGAACGCCATTAAACATGACATTAAAATAACCACAGAACAACCCATCCATACTAAATCATATAGATTCCCAGAGGTTCACAAGAAAGAAGTAGAGAAACAAATTGAGAAAATGCTCGATCAGGAAATAATAGAACACTCAGTTTCACCCTGGTCTTCCCCCATTTGGATTGTCCCCAAAAAACTCGACGCTTCCAACGAACAAAAATGGCGCATAGTCATCGATTATCGGAAGCTCAATGACGTCACAATTGGTGACACATATCCTATCCCACAGATCACCGAAATCCTAGATCAATTAGGCAACAGCAAATACTTTTCTACTCTAGACTTAGCGTCTGGTTTCCACCAAATTCCCGTTAATAATGCTGAAAAAACTGCCTTCAGTGTACCCCAAGGACACTTCCAGTTCAAACGGATGCCATTTGGCCTAAAAAATGCTCCTTCTACGTTCCAGACACTAATGAATACGGCTCTCTCAGGCCTTCAAGGCATCCGCTGTTTCGTGTACCTCGACGATATTGTCACGTACTCCTTCGACCTAAAAACTATGATCCAAAACCTAGAAACAATTTTCAAAAGACTGCGCCAATTCAATCTTAAATTACAACCGGATAAGTGCGAATTTCTTAGGCGCGAAGTCGGGTATCTTGGTCACATAATATCTTCAAACGGTGTCAAACCTAACCCTGACAAAGTCAACGCTGTTATAAAATTCCCAACACCTAAATCACCTAAAGACATTAAGTCATTCCTTGGCCTCGTTTCCTACTATCGACGCTTTATTCCCGACTTCTCTAAAATTGCTAAACCTCTTACCCTCCTTTTGAAAAAAGACACTAACTTCACCTGGGAAAATCAACAACAAGTCGCCTTCGACACTCTCAAACAAAGACTTACTTCTGCACCTGTCCTCTCCTACCCTGACTTCTCTAAACCTTTTGTGCTAACATGCGATGCATCAAACCACGCCATCGGTGCTGTCCTATCACAAGGACCAGCCGGTAAAGACCATCCTATAGCCTACGCGTCTCGAGCGCTGAATAAAAGCGAATGCAATTACAGCACTACCGAAAAGGAACTTCTTGCAATCATCTTCGGCTGTAAAACATTCCGTCCTTATCTCTACGGCAGGAAATTCCAGATTATCACAGACCATCGACCACTAAAGTGGCTTTTCAATCATAAAGACCCAAGCAGTAAAATGCAGCGTTGGCGACTGCAACTCGAAGAATATGAATATGAAATAGTATACCGAAAAGGTAGACTCAACTCAGCCGCAGACGCTCTTTCTCGTTACCCAGTGAATCCTTTGATACCAGACCGTAAGGAAAATAAATCCCCTGTTCCTTCTGAGGCCCAACACGAAGAAACTACGACTCGTCTTTTTAGTCCCCTGACACTCGAAGACATTGGTGTCCAAATTCCAGTAACTCCAGATTATGATAGTAATAGTTTACCTTGTATAGATCTTTTAGATGACGATGACTTTACCTTCAATTACAGTCCTACTAATCCTGAACCAATGGATACAAAATCACCTCCACTGAATCCTGACAACTTACCTTTACAAGTCCCACTGAATCCTGACAACTTACCTTTACAAGTCCCGCTGAATCCTGAAAACGAAAAACGTTTACCTGAACCGATCCCTTCTACCTCAACTCACGATCCTGCTATACCTTCCACTTCAGATGCTGAAGCCCAAAACGAAGTACCTGAAAATGTTCCTCTCCAAACGCCTCTATCCAGCTCAGCCCACGACTCTGATCCTACAATCTCACGCGATTCTTACTCTAACGATGAAAGAAATAAGTGACAAAAAGAATCAATTTAACACCCGAATTGTCGAACACAACCAATCCCTTACAAAGTCCCACTGTAAAATCACTCTGATCCCTACATCCATAGACCTAGATGAATCCAACCCATACCTACCTGAAATCCTAGAGAAAATGACAGACGAAATGCGTTACAGCGAAAAACAATTATACTCTTTCGAGAAAATCCAAACCAATAATAAAATTACTTACCTTTTATACCCCAAATTACATCATTTTGACGAATGCACATATCCGGAGATCTACCAAACCCTTAGAAACATTAAATCCCAACTAACGACGAGTGGCGATAATATCACTGAAATAGCTATCACAGATTTTAGAAATCCCTTTGAAAAACTATCTTTCGCAAAAATATACAATATGCTTGTATACATTTTCCATAACACTAACATACAAATAAATATCTACCACAACAACATAGCTTACCCAAATCTCAGTGATATTAAAAGAATCCTTAAAGAAAACCACGATCTTCCCGTCGCGGGACATCTAGGCTGCAACAGGATGCTCAACCGCATTAAAGAAAAATACTACTGGAAAGGCATGAAAAGCGATGTTGAAACTTATATCAAGGCCTGTGATCTTTGCCAAAGAAACAAAGCCCTTCGACGAATAAATCGTGCTCCAATGCAGATCACTTCTACTTCTACTAGCCCCTTCCAGAGAGTGGCCTTAGACATTGTAGGTCCATTACCTGAATCAGGCCCTGCCAACCTTAAATATATAATGACCCTCCAGGACGATCTTACAAAGTTCTCTGTAGCTTACCCTCTTCGCAGCGTCTCCTCAGAGGAAACGACTGACTGTCTCGTACATTTCATCTCCCTCTTCGGAATCCCACAGACAATTCTTACCGACCAAGGTACAAACTTCACAGCCGACCTTTTTAAGAAAACTTGCACCTTCCTTAAGATAAAACAGTTATGGTCAACACCATACCATCCTCAAACACAAGGTGCCCTCGAGAGAAGCCACTCCACTCTCAAAGAATACCTTAAATCTTACGTCAACGAAAATCAAGATGATTGGCCTCGATACGTCTACACCGCAATTCTAGCCTATAATACAGCTACTCATAGCACTACTAACTTTTCACCATATGAACTCTTATTCGGCCATAAGGCCTTTATCCCTGATTCCTTATACAGCCAAGACCTAACCACATACCCAGACTATGTCAGAATGCTCCAGCACCGCCTCAAATTGTCATGGGAAAAAGCTTTCAAAAATATAGAAACCTCCAAAGAAAGGTCCAAAAATTATTATGATACTAAAACCAAACCAGTCAAATATAAAGTTGGTGATTATGTATATTTAAGAAATCATTTACGACTTCGTAAAGCACTGTCTCCTATATGGAAAGGTCCCTATAAAATCCTAGCTGTACACAGTAATAACAATGTAACATTACTCATAAACAGACGTCACGTTAGACATCATATAGACGAGATAAAATTAGCTGGAGTTTTTCCCAGTTCTACTTAATCCTATACTAACTTTGTACATATATTATAACCGTGTTTTTATATTCCCAATTAATCCCTTTAATTAATAAAATACATATTTCTATGAATTAGGTAAATAAGTTTAATAAGGCTAGTTTAGACAATAGGTACATATATAATAACTCATAATTAAATAATTAATTCCAGTGTGCCAATCTCAACGGCATCGAGCCTAGTTGAACACATCTCGTCAAGCCCAGGGATATATTTCGACTATATTGGTAAAGTCAAAATCATTAATGGCCATCTTAGAGTACTAATTCCCGTAGATATTTCCCACATAGCACCACATCTCGCTAACATCCACTCAGTTCTAAGTACCACCCGATATTTCTGTCAGCAATCTGAGGTAGTCACAAAGATTCAATGTGAAAATTTACTTTCTCCTCTTGATACAAGGTATAACGATTTAACTCATGAGTATTCGTCCATTGCCCACTTGATAGACAATAGAAATAAGCGAGGGGCATGGTTTGGAGGAATCGGCACTGCATTCAAACAAATAATCGGAACTTTAGACGAGGATGACGCTATTAAATACGATAATGCTATTAATGACCTTCAAGGCGACCAGAAAAAACTAGCTTCTCTCATGAAAGAACATATAATGGTAACTCAATCGACCTTGTACAAACATAATGAAACATTGTACAAACTTAAGATTAACGAAGATAACATCAATATTGCCGTGGATAGATTAACAGCCTTATATGGAAAACTATCTAACATCACCAATCATATATCAATTAATACAGAATTAAATATACTTCTCAATTATCTAGAAACAGCAATACTCACGTTATCCTTCCAGCTTGAAGATATCACCAACGAAATTTTATTCAGTAATGTTAACGTCATCCACCCGTCTATCATAAGTCCTAAAGAATTGTACCTAGAATTAATTAGTAATGTAAGATATTTACCTAACAACCTAGAATTAGCCGTTTAGGTAGAATTAAGTTATATTCATTTAATCCTAAATATTTCAAAATTAACGTGCTATTATATGAACAACAGATTAATATATATACTGTCAATCCCACTTGTAAGCCCGCAAGAATTCTACCTATATAATAACATACCCTTACCAACGCCACACAACACCACAAATCCTAGCTCCTTCAGTTTAATTATCCCAGACAGTAAATATATTATCATTACTAAAGATAAGTCACAATATAGTAATTTTAATTCTATGACAGACTGTAATAATATTGATTATCATAATCTTATATGTAAAATATCCAATGTGTTTCCCACAGCTGGCAACCCTAACTGTGAAAGCCAACTATTATCGGAAGTCATATCATTCCTTCCGCCACAATGTAAAACTACATTTATTCACGGAACTATGAATATTTGGAAACCAATTAAGAACAATAAATGGATTTTTGTACTATCCAAGTCGAGTAAATTAACAATAGATTGCTATAAGTCCGGACTCTCTGAACTAAACTTACTAGGTACCGGCATAGTAAAACTTCCTGCGAATTGTGTAGCTTACTGCAAAAGCACGAAACTTTTACCCGATTATAATGTTTTAAATTTATCTTTACCCGTAGTGAACCTTAATTTTAATATTATTAACGATTCCTGTTGTAACATTAATAAATTTAAAGAAACGTCGAATAGTTTTCCCGCACTTAACTTAAAAACTTTGGATTTTACAGAACTAAATATTCCGACCGAAAATAACTCTACCATGATAAAGCAGTTAAATGAAATTATAAATGAACCTCACATAATTAAATATGGGGGGCACTACTCGGCAATCTTTGTACTAATAATTGTTATTATTATAAGTGTAATAATTTATAAAATTTATAATAAACTAAGAGATAACGATAATCACGATTTAACCGCGGCCGCCGCGAAAACCCCGGAAACCGAATTGGAATTAGCAACCATAAGAACAACAGAATCCAGGATTACAGAAGATGTACCATCTCCTAAAATCCGAAGAAACCTCTAAAATTTAACTTCATGAACCTTGAAGTTAAATCTTACTGGGGGGAGGTGTTACATCCTTCACGTGTATAGGAAAGGGCTTACGCCCTGATCCCAAAACGCTTGACATAGCATTGTGTTCCCCACGCGACGCGCTCCGCGCCGACCAAGAGCCAGTCTCTCCCAGCCCGTTGATCGTGATTGTCGTCTCTTCAACCAAATCTAATTCTTTCTATTTCTATTGTTTGTTAGGGCTTAACCAAAATCCTTTTTTTAAAACACAATCCGAGAGGCTCGCCCTAACAGCATCATTATTTTTTAACACAGCATAGTAGGTAGAAACTTATGTGGCCCCGTGTCCTTGGGGTATCTACATGTAAGTACCTACTCCGCTCATCGGCTAACGTTAAGATTATCCGTTCGGCTCAATAATTTTAAGTTTTTATGCGCACAACATTATATAGGTAATATTGTATAAAATTTTATAAGTTTTAGTGTAACAGTGCAAGTAAATAGACACAGTCAAATAGATAGTGCAGAAGGCAATCTTTTTAAGTCATTTTGATTAAACAAATTAATTATTTTGTCTCATTGTTATTTCGCATGGGTGTTAATTAGTAATACCCAATTAACGTTTATACAGGGTGGTAAATTTAAATTTTTGTCACCAATATTTTTTTTTAAATAATATTCGTTATTCCTCTCATTCACAGTAGTTTAGAGAGTCGTTTCAGCACATTTCTCAATATACAGGGTGGTGAACTTAAAATTTTCCCATCCAGTTTTTTTTAAATTATTATTTCGGTTTTAACATCTCACACATAGTACCTATAAAGTTATTTCAGCACATTTCCCAATATACAGGGTTGTGAATATAAATTTTCCTCATCCAATTTTTTTTTTAAATGTAATTTCGTTTCAATAGTAACGGTAAAGTAATTTCAGCACATTACTGTATATACAGGGTGGTCAATTAAATTTTTTCTCATTAATTTTTTTTAATACATTTCGGGTTTAATATCTCATAGTGTGAGATATAGGAACGTTTCGGCACATTAGTTAGTATACAGAGTGTCATAAAAATATTTGTTTATTTTTCTGTTTCCTTTCTGCTTGTTAGCTACTCAATTAAGTTGATTTAATTTCATTAAGTTTCATGTCTCATATATTTAAGTTAATTTGCTACGGTTAAGCTGCCGACCGCTCAATTACATTCGCTCACTATATATATATTTCTTTATTATTATTTTTTTTAAAACAAAACTATGCCGACTAAATCACAAGCGGCTATATTCAGGGAAGCCGTCAAGAGCATCTTACAATTGCGTGAAATAGGGGATGTTGTTTTGGGCGGTAAACCGGGATTTTCTAAGAATGACTTTACCGCTCGCTTCAACAAGCTGGAGGAGTAGAAGAATAAGTTAAATAAGGTCTTTCACGCCATACTAAATGAAAAGGAGCTCGATGAAACCACTGAAAATTCGTACACTGAACAACACGAGAAGGCAATGGAAGCCTATACTCAGATACTCGTCGCGAACGAGTTCATCAGCTCATTAACGGCCGCTCCTCAGCCATCCACGTCATCAGCACAAACTCCGCCTCCTCTCAGCTCAGCCCAGGCAGTGTTGCCAAAAATTCAACTGCCGAAATTCAGCTCTAAGGTCGAAGATTGGCCTTCCTTTATAACAGTATTCAGAAGCTTGACGAGCGATTTGGCGCACCTGTCGGACGCCATAAAGCTTCACTACCTCCTCTCGTGCCTAACAGGGGAAGCACTCAGTATGGTGTCTCACTTGAAGATCACGAATGAGAACTTGGCCGTAGCATTAGATATCCTGACAAAGCGATATGAGAACAGGCGAGTTCTAATAGATAGGTTTGTAGATATTATATTAGGTCTACCGAACATCTCAGCTCGCTCAGATATCCGCAAACTATTTTTAACTCCACTCGTTTCAGCTCAATGTGCGTTGAATAACCTTGATCTGCCCATGCAAGAAACAGATTATGTCTTTGTCTCGATAGTAGTGCGAAAGCTGAAGGGGGAGTTGCGTACCCTCTTTGAGAGGAAGCATAGCTCTTCCCCATCTCTGCCCACTCTAAAGAACCTCATTGAGTTTCTAGAGGAGCATGCACGCTGTGTTGAGACTGAATGGTCTGGACCAGCGCCTACTCAGCCAAGTCAGCTCAATCAGACAAATCAGGCCTTTCCGCGTAGGCCATCCCAGGGCTACAGACCCACTCAACCCAACCCTGAACCCAGCACTTCCCGCAGGCAGTATCCGGCCTACTTTAAACCAATTCAGCTCAGCTCTGAGCCAAGCGTTGCACGTAGGCAGCCGCCGGAGCAGCAGTCAAGGACATACTCAGCTCAACCCACCCGCGCTTCCCCAACATCAAACTTTTACTGCCCATATTGTCAGAACAAGGGTCACAAGCTCATAGCATGCCCGAAGTACAACAATCAGCCCATCCAAGGTCGCTGGGACTTTATAAACGCCCGCGACCGTTGCCGACGCTGCTTAGGTCCCCACTACGAGAACGAATGCAGGTCCAAGGGGGCTTGCAAATAGTGTGGAGACCATAGGCACCACACATCCCTACATCGCCCCGACGCTTCTTTTCCACCCCATTCATAAGCTCATCTTCTACCGCCTCATCTGAGAGATCAGCCCAGACATCGCCCAGCTCATGAGCACCAACATCCATCCGCACACGCCTCACAGGTGACACCACCACCTCCCATCAACCCACCCAATCACTCACGCTCGCCCAGTAGTTCACGTGTAGGTGGTCAACAATGACTACCTACAAGAACGGAGCACAACGAGGACGACGACATTCAGCCCACACACTCACACTCACACAAACTTCATACTCACTTAGCTCATACACAGACACCACAAGCCCACTCTGTGATATTAGATGTAAGAGAGGATCATAGTTATTGTAGTTCTGCACAACGTGATGAACACGACACTAATCAGCCCATTTTATTGCCTACCGTCTCGCTAAAAATAGCAGACGTACATGATCATTTTCACATAGCGCGAGCCCTGTTAGATACTGGTAGTATGCTGGCTCGTATTTTAAAATTACCACTCAACTCAACATTATTAAAAATCGCAGGAGTGGGAAAACACAACTCTCAGGAATCAAAGGCATCAATCACTATAGTATGTCGTCCTACACATCATGACACACCTACGATTACGGCTACAGCTCATATTTTAGAAAATGTTACCGGGTACCTACCGTTACATAAAGTGCCACATATTGCACGGGTGAGAGGGCAGCCACCGATTCCTTTAGCGGATCAGGAATACGATACGCCAGCTCCAATCGACCTCTTGTTGGGATGTGATGTTCTCGGCCAAGTTCTGGACGGGACTAAGGTCTCGTTAGGCCGGGGGAAGCCCATAGCCTTCGGCACGATTTTTGATTTCACATTGATAGGCCCCATACAGGACCTATGTGCAGCACAGGCGAAACAGTCTAACTCAGCTCACATTATCAGCTCACACCCAGAATCCGACGTTTCTACACATGACATTTGTAGAAGCTTGGAGAGGTTTTGGGAGTCAGAAGAACCCCAACCTCATATACAGACCAGCCCATTACAAGAGCAGTGCGAGGAAATTTTCCGCACCACAACCACTCGCGACCCATCAGGTCGCTATGTGGTAACTCTTCCCTTTCTACCAGATGCGCCGACCTTAGGCAACACTCATGCTATTGCGCTACGTAGGTTCCTCAACCTTGAAAGGAAGCTACAGGCAAATCCGCCCCTCCGCTCAAAATATGTCGATTTCATGAATGAGTACGTTAACATGGGCCACATGGCACCATGTCACCCAAGTACCTTCGCGAATAAGCCTCACTTCTATATCCCCCATCATGGTATTTTCAAGTGTAACGTTGCACGTACATATTTATAAAATAATACGTAATTTTTAATTAACTACATTTTAAAATAAAGAATATACAAATTAAAACTATATTATTTATTAAAACTAAAGAAAAAACATTCGTGTTTGTGTCAGGAGTCAGGTTTCAAACTGGAGTGATTTAGTTGTAATATTAAAAAAGGATTTCGATCAATCAAATTTTGATTATAAATTATTAACCGAAATTCGATCTAGAGCACAGGGAGATTCAGAAGGTATTGTTATATATTTGTCCATCATGTCTGGTCTATTTTCTCGCTTAACAAAGAAATTGTCAGAAGAGGAACAACTTGAAATCATACTTTTTAATATTCGGCCGTGTTACATAAGTACTTTAGCATCGATAACCGAAATTAAGACTATTGATTGCTTACGATCTCTGTGTCTAATTATGAAAAATATCAAACTCATCTAGCTGATTCTCGTAAACCTACAGCTCCGACACATGAAACCGTGGCACCTGATTTTTCATATAATCGTAATGCTAACAACAATAAAAGTTTTAATAGAACAAATCAAAGTACAAACAATAATTTTTATAAACAAAAGTATCCAAACTTTAATTCAAAAATGACTAAAGACAATAGTAATACGTATAAACATTACACTAATCCTAATGTTAATAAATATAGTAGTAATAAAAATTATGTACATGCAATTGACGTCCCTAAGGTACATTACTGCCCTCGTTGTCGAGTAAATACTCATCACTTACGTCAGTGCATGGCAAATAAGAATGAAATATTTTGTTTTAAATGTGGTCGTAATGATGTAAAATCACCGGACTGTCCAGACTGCAATAAAAATAAACCATCTACTTCAAAAAACTAGATAGTTCGAATTGTGACCGTTCATTAAATAGTAATTTTGATAAAACTGATTGGTGCAATTGGCTTCAAACAATCAGTCTGTTTTTTAAAAGTTATACAACGGTTGCAATTCATTATGATGGTAAACCTTT
Organism: Crambus lathoniellus; assembly: GCA_949710035.1. Lineage (NCBI taxonomy): Eukaryota > Metazoa > Arthropoda > Insecta > Lepidoptera > Crambidae > Crambus > Crambus lathoniellus. Next base: position 22,964,307 of record OX453313.1, on the reverse strand, counting down.
AAATTATTCTAGACCTTATGTTTCAATCAAAATTAACGACATACCTGTTACGGGTCTTTTGGACTCTGGTTCCGCTGTAACTATTGTAGGTAACAATTTTCATTCAATTTTAGAACAGCAGGGTTTAACATTAACTAAGGACAGTTGTACGGTAACGGCTGCAGGCGGTCAATCTCTTTTAAGCATTGGTTATATTGATTTGCCCGTAAGTTTCGAAAACCAATTTCATATTATCAAGGCTATTTTAGTTCCTGAAATTGAAACATTTCTTATTTTAGGCATAGACTTCTGGCGTAAATTTCAGATTTGTCCTAAGTACTTAGGTAGCATTACTTATAACGTAGACAACGCTAATGCTGAGCCTGAGTCCGCAACCCTTGTTCACGGCTACGATCAACTGAGTGAGTCTGAAAAGTTGATTGCGAGCAACATCATGAATCAGTATAATGATATTTCATTTGAGCGCAAAGGTCTTGGTGTAACTAGCTTGATAACGCATCGTATCGACACAGGGGAGTCTCAGCCTATTCGACAGAGATATTATCGCTTGTCTCCCGAAAAGCAACGCATTTTGGTAGAACAAGTTGATGAAATGCTAGCTCTTGATGTAGTCGAGCCCTGTGAGAGTGCGTGGTCTTCCCCGGTCCTGTTAGTGACAAAGAAAAACGGTCAACCTAGGTTTTGCCTTGATAGTCGCAAATTAAATTCCGTCACTAAAAAGGATGCTTACAATCTCCCTTACATTTCCGAGATTCTTGATAATCTTCGGGACGCTCGCTATCTCAGCAGTATTGATCTTTCTCAATCATTTTGGCAAATAGAGATCGCTCCTGCAGACCGTGATAAGACGGCGTTCTACGTACCAGGTCGAGGAACACTTAGATTTAAGCGGACCGCTTTTGGCCTAACCAACGCACCTGCTACTCAACAGCGTTTAGTAGATCTTTTGTTTGGCGAGTTTGGTCACAGTGTTTTTGCTTATCTTGATGACATTATCATCGTTTCTACTGATTTTAATAGTCACGTGACCCTTTTATTACGTGTTCTAGCTAAATTGAAACATGCCAATCTCACTGTCAATTTGGAAAAGTGCGAATTCTTTCGCAGTCAGCTGAAGTACCTTGGGTATGTAGTGGATAGTTGTGGATTACGGAATGATCCCGAAAAAGTAGAAGCTATTTTGAGCTACCCGACACCTTCTTGTCGGAAGGATCTTAAACGCTTTCTCGGGACAGCTACTTGGTACCGTCGTTTCGTTCCCAACTTTAGCACCATTGCAGGCCCCTTAAATAGGTTAACTTCCAATAAGAAAGGCGCTCCTCCTTTTAAATGGACTCCAGAGGCTGATGCCGCCTTTCAAAAATTGAAGGAGTGTTTGGTCTCTGCTCCTGTTCTCACTTGCCCTGATTATAATGCGCCATTTGAGGTGCATACTGATGCAAGCAATTTCGGTGTTGGTGCTATGCTCACTCAAACGAGTGATGGCAAGGAGCACCCAATTGCTTATATGAGTAGGTCACTTACAGCGGCGGAGAGAAATTATAGTATAACAGTAGGGCTAGCACAACTTAGCGCGACTTTAGTGAGAAAGAGTCGCGGGCGCGACATAAAGCCTATGTCGCATGCAGCTAACACAACTTACATGAGAATTGACATAACTCGCAAACTAATGTCAGTCATAGACTTTATATCGATTTTTGTCTAGAGTGTTAGCACAACTTAACAAAAAGTGACATCGTGTGTCACTTTTTGACATTAAAATAAGACAGTTTGTCGCCGCGGATTTCGGCACGCGACACACGCGAGTCTCTTGAATTGTATGTTTATTAGCGCGTTAAAATGGCATATATTTTCATAAGAAATGAGGAATCGTATAATCGCAAGATACAGCGGCGACATATAAAAGATTATGCCAATCCTTTCGAATTGCCGGACAGGGAATTTCACGCTAACTATCGGTAAGTTTGTACCTAATTTGTTTGTTTTTTTTTTCAATTGAATGCCTTGAATATTGACTAGACGTTGGAGGTTAGCATAAACACCTCATATTTACCAAGATCCAGACTCCCAGTTTGAATTATCGCTTGCTCACCCCACTTGTTTCACAAGGTTACTTTATCCCTTAGATCCGAGTGTGGCCCACCGCGCTGGGTACCTAGCTGGCCTAAGTAACAATCGAAATTCCATATACTTAGTATCTTAGTATCTCGCGAGTAAAGGGTTATCTATCACACAAATAAAGACTAATATTTCAGCAATTATTCTTCGAGCAAGAATCTATAATTAAACATTTTACATTGTTTTAGGATAAATAAAGACATGGCATTATATTTATGCCATGAGTTACAAAATACTTTGGCACCGCAACAAGAACACGGGCTTCCTGTCCATATTAAAGTATGTATCATCATCATCAACTTTGCACCTTTACACCCCACTGCTGGACAATATGTACCAGTTATGCAATGACTGCAAAAAAAAATCTCATGCATGATTTTTAATCTAACTATTAAATCTTTTAGGTGTTAACATCTGTAGGATACATGGCAGCTGGATGCTACCAAAGAAAAATACTGCAGGATCATAACTTGTGCATTGCCCAAACCACTGTGAGCAAATATTTCACCCAAGTGGTACATGCTATCAACCAAAGGTAAGTAATTTATTTTTATTACTTACTCCTTTTTTTTTGCAATATCACTGTGATACCTAGTCTGTTTCAATTCAATATATATATTTCAATTTGACATGTCAATAGATTACCTACGCTTCACAATTACTTTACCTCCAATACAAATCGGATAGGAATGGACTTGTAAGATGCTGACCATGTATTGTGGTGTACAGCTTTTAAATTGATAGATACATAACAGCCTTTCACAAATCAAAGACATTATTCACATGCTGTTAAACATCCAATAGGAGTCATATCTCTGCTTGTTTGTATGTTCATCAGACTATTTAGTTAAACTGTGATGTCTTTGCAGGCTAAAACCTAAATGGATATTGTTTCCGGGTACTAAGGCAGCAAGAGGGAGGGTGGCAACAGCCTTTCAAGAAAAGTTTGGGCTACCTAATATACTGGGTGCGATCTACTGCACCCATGTGACTATCTTTCCACCTCCTCGTCCAGGTGGTCTGCAGTACATTAATAGAAGAGACAAACATACCATTAATGTGCAATTGGTTAGTTATAGTTATGTTGTTATATTGTATCCCATTTCTTACTAGTATTATAAATGCAAAAGTTTTTGTGTATGTTTCTTACCTCTTCACGCCTAATTAGCTGGACAGATTTGGATGAAATTTGGTAGGTAGATATATGAGGCACTGGATTAACACATAGGCTACTTTCCATCTAACAGCTGGACACGGATCTCCAATGGCAATATAAGATGTAGTTCATGCGAACATAGTCACGGGCAGAATTTAGTTGTTAAATACCTGTCCCTACCTATCAATGTGCACTTGTGAGCTTAACCTACACATCAAAACTCAAGGTCTTTTTTAATATACAATAGTATACATAAGTATATTATGTCATTGTCGCAATCTATGATCGTAACCTTGATATCCTGAATAACCGCCCTATAGAAATTTGTATGTCTGACAGCTCTGTAAAAGAAGTGAAGTTTATTACACCATAATACTACTTTGTAAATTGATGACTGGTTTCTTTTTAGATTGCTGATGTTGACTGCAGGTTACTTAATGTGAATGCTCAGTACCCGGGAAAGGTACATGACCAATTTATTTTTAATAATTCGGTTATTAAAACCGAATTAAGAAGACTGTATGCAAACAGAATTGGAGAGTATTATCTTTTGGGTATGTATGTTTGCAATGAAGACAGTATGTGTAGTAATAACAGTATAATCACAGTATTTGTAGTAATAACAGTATAATCACAGTATTTTTAATAACTAACAGTATAATCACAGTATTTTTAATAATTAACAGTATAATCACAGTATTTTTAATAATTAACAGTATAATCACAGTATTTTTAATAATTAACAGTATAATCACAGTAACAATCAACAACAACAAATCAAATCAACAACTGTATAATTAACAATCATCTTTCATTAATTATAAATCTCTATTATGTGTCACAAAAAATTATGGGTGTCCGAATCTGAAACAAAGAAAATTCGAATGATATTTAATTTGGAAATGTTGAGATTTCAAATTATTTTTATGCATGTGTTTCACATCAAAAGTGTGATCCTAAAAATTTTTGGTAATTTCAGGTGATTCCGGTTATGGCTTAGAGCCATGGATGATGACTCCTATCCTACATGCCGAACCGGGGTCCCCAGAAGATAGATATACACAGTGGCATTGCCAGGCACGTAACACCATTGAAAGAACCAATGGTTATTTAAAAGGGTCGTTACGTTGCCTGGGCATTGACCAAAATCTCCACTACAGCCCCGAGAAGGCCTGCAGTATAATATATGCATGTTGTACCTTTTACAACATAATGAAACATTTTAGGTTTAATTTCACTAAAATAAATCATAGCAATAACAATAAAATTGTAAAAACAACTGCCACCTGGCTGTCTACTGACAAGACATTTTGACCTTTATCCGAAATAGGGTGGTAAACATAAATATTTGGATTTCCCAAAGCATTTTACAATACCCATGTCGCCATGGAAATAGAGGAATTAGTAAAATTCTTTTTATGTGCCGGAAACCCCTATATTAAGATCATTTTTCTTTTTAGGGTGGAATTGGATGCTGTTCCTGAAGAAGAGTTAATTGACGAAGTCGAGGAACAACTACCTCATCAATTGTTCCAGGCGGCAATATTGAAGAGGGACAATATTGTCAGAAGATTTTTTACTTAAATAATTTAATATTATATAGTTTTAATTGGATTACTTTTCTTTTTATTTCTTCATAATAGTTTTTTTTTTTTAATTTATTTTGGCAACAAACAGTCATGTATATTACAGAAAATATTTTGCTACAAATTAAATTATTAAATCTAGACCTACAGTGCCCAAACGTACAAACAAAAATATTCGAAGTGGACATTACTACTTATTAGTTACGTTAGCTCATGAATTTGTACTATTAATACCTTAAAACATAATATAAAAATTTCAGAACTAAAAATAAGACATTGTCAGGGTGAGATTAAGTTGTAAAAATTAAGAAAAAAAAATAACTAAAATTAATCATAATTTGCTTTAAGCCTTAACTTAAGAGTTTTAAGAGATGAGTTAAAAAGATCAATATTTTGTAGTTCTTTGTTGTACATTGTTGGTGGAACGATAAAAGAATGAGTTCTGAGTGTAATTTTTAAAACGCCGTGGCGGTACAAAGAGGGGTAAGATACGTGAGGAGCGCACTGGAAGACGAGCTCGACATGAGAGCTGGACATAGCCTAGAAGGTCAGATGAGTCAATTAAGGAGTTAAGAATTTTAAAAAGAATGACAATATCAGAAATTTTTCTTCGGTCACATAAAGTATGAATATTAAAATTCGTTAAAGATTTATTATATGTGTCATTGGCTGAGTGAGAATTGTGAAATACTTCTTGGTTATCCATGTTCTCTGTATTTGTGTAGTGGTTTGTGTTAAATGTTCTATGACACATTTTTAGCTCCTGATGACACAATTATCCCTTTAACACTGTTGTATTAAAAACTACTAATTACTTGTTTGACACACAGTCAACTTACCTTGATAGGTCCAAACGTTCGGCTATATTTTCCAACAAAGACAGTTGTTGTCTTCTTATGTTGTTGGACTCCTGGAGTTCTGTCTTTATTTCCTGGAAACAATAATATGATAATGATATTTATGTCATAATGTAGGTAAATTGAATAATTGATGTGCTGAAAATTTAAATAAACATCAACAGTGATGTGAACAGTGGGTGGGCCCTAGTTGTTCGACAGTAAGCAAGTTTTTCAATTAGTATTTTAGGTAATGTCTACCATGACTAGTAGTGATCATTGTATATATATGTATTTTCTTGCCTTGCCTTGCCCTATGTCCAGCCTACAGTTTCATAAGTAATTTAATATAATATTAATAGATTTACCCGTAATAAGTTATTGGTGTCTTGTTGGACACTTATAAATATGGCTGCATTGGTTTTGGGAGCACGCCGAGGATTTGGCCTTCTTTGTGGTGCCTTTTTTTTTCTTTAGATGTGGATGGACCTTCATCATTTATAAATTGAGGTGGAGGAGGTAACCATCCTTCCACATCTATTTGAATTGGAGGAGGCACACATTCCTCATATCCAAATGGAGGAGGTACCATGATAGGATCCTGTAAATAATAATGAACTGTTATTAAAAGACAATATCTCATTGTTTGGTGATTATGTCCTATACACCCTACTTAAATATATTTCTTTGAACAATATGTGGCTCTTCTCCCTTTCTCCGATTGCCTGGCAAAGGTCTCCTCGAAAAATTGAGTCAATAAGGGGCACAAAGAACTCGCTTACAAAATTTACTTCTTTTTCTTATTTTATACATAAGTTTTAAACTGCATGTGCAACCTTTTCCCAATATGAAAAATTATAAAACATGTTCAATAAATAAGTAAATAATTTATATTCTTACCAATTCGCATACACCCACACCCGTTTCCTCTTCTACCTCAATCCCAGTGGCTAGTTCCTGCCCAATTGTATTTAAAATCATTTTTGATTTTTCTGACACTTCTGGGACAGGAACGTTATTGCCTGTTTTGGCCCGAGCTCGTTTTGCTCGCCCTCCTTCCTCCCTTGCCTTGGCTTTGAGATCACGCCACGTCTGTAGGTAATTAGGATATAGGTTAAATAGTTAAAAAACAGGAATCCATCAGACATGAAAGAATAACATAAGGTAAACTTACATGCTTCCATTGGGTCACACTTTTTTGTGGACCAACTTCAGCCAGCCTTTCGGCTAGTTTTGCCCATTCTGCCTCATGGCGCTGCGGACCAAGGGGGCCAGAAAACTCGCCGGCCGCAAATAAAACATTTGTGGCCATATAGTCCACAAGAAGTTTTATTTGGGCATTGGTACTACGAATACTGAAAACCACACAAAGAAATCATGAAAAAGCATACCAAACACAATAGGTGTCGCAAAGTTTACTCATAATCCATAAAATGTAACTCACATTTTCCTTTTAGCACTCATTATTCAAAAAAAACCTTAAAATTTACAAACAATAAACTTTCAAAGTAGCGTAGCGTAGCAAGGAGGAAAGCGCGGGTGTTTTGAAAAATGATCCCAAATGATCCCCACACCACAGATTAGGTAGGTACTTACCACACTAATATTTTTGGTCACAGATTACTAATATGTCGTTGATTACTTTCTACCGTGTTTCAACCCCAAAACGATAGAATACAGCGTTGTTGGAAGTGTAATTGGGCTAAATTTTAATTATTTTAATTGTTTTAACAATGTTTCGCTCCATTTTACGTTAATAAAAAGTTTATGAATGAATGGAATTAGTACATCACTTTTACCGATTCGGTGTTTTCATATGAGAATATGATAGTAATTATTTCTGTGGTGTCAAGGAAAAAGGAGATGAGTACATACACATGTGTTTTATTAGAACAATTTTATTTTATTAATAATCAATTTTAGAACACTCATCTCCTTTTTCCTTGACATCACATTCACTGTGATGTCAAGGAAAAAGGAGATGAGTGTTGAACAATTTTATTTTATTAATAATCAATTTTAGAACACTCATCTCCTTTTTCCTTGACATCACATTCACTGTGATGTCAAGGAAAAAGGAGATGAGTGTTCTAAAATTACCGTTAATAATAAATTAAAATTTCTAATAAAACACATGTCTTTGTACTCATCTCCTTTTTCCTTGACACCACAGATTTATTTTGTTCCAATGGTAACACACGTCGAGATAGCCATGTCGCTGTCGACAATTTTCTCAATCTGTCATGTTGTGCTATGAAAAGTGACAAGATTTGAGATACGAGAAACCTTGTCGAGTCGCTGTCTATGTCACCTCATATAAGTTGTGCTAGCCGTGCTGAGCGTGAAACCTTAGCCGCTATCACTGCACTTGAGCACTGGCGTTGTTATTTGGAGAATGGACAGACCTTTGTTGTATATACTGACCACAGCGCGTTAAAATGGTTCCTTTCTCTAAATAATCCGACAGGTTGGTTAGCTCGGTGGGGGGTTTGACTATCCTCATTTAATTTCGAGCTCAAACACCGCCGTGGCGTCGATAATGTGATCCCCGATGCTCTTTCGAGGGCTGTTCCTTTAGCTGCCATTAGCGCTTCCGATCTGACCAATATTAAAGACGATTGGTACAAATCTATTTATAATGGTTGTACTAACCGTCCACAACATTTTCCAAATTTTATCATAAAAAATAACATTTTGTACAGATTGTCAAAAAATAAAGATAATTTAACTGACGAATTTTCTTGGAAGGTTGTTGTGCCTTCTGAATTGCGCGAGAAAGTTTTGGCCGAAAATCATTCAGATCCGACAGCTGCACATATGGGCGTTTATAAGACGTACAATCGCCTTGCGCTGCGGTACTTTTGGCCAGGTATGCACAAGGATGTGGTAAAGTTTGTTGCATCGTGTGATAAGTGCCTTCAGTACAAATCGCCAAACCATCAAACGTTAGGCGAGATGGGTCGTCCGAAGCAGTGTACTCGTCCCTTCCAGATGATATCCATAGATTTGATGGGTCCTTTGCCCACTACTCGCAAATTGAACACTTACATTTTAGTCATAACTTGTTGTTTTTCTAAATTTTGTCTTTTTTTCCCTATCAAAAGAGCAACCTCTAATGTAATTATAAAAATTTTGGAAGAATCCGTTATTTTGGTTCATGGTGTTCCGCAGACAGTTTTCTTAGATAACGGTTCTCAATTTATCAGTCATGAAACTGTTTCATTGTTTGAAAAATATAACATTCCTAACATTTACTATACGCCAAAATATACACCGCAAATAAATACAGTCGAACGTTATAACAGGACTATTATTACCTGCATATCAGCCTACGTCGATAATGACCATCGAACCTGGGATCTTTTTATCCCGAAGGTACAATTTGCAATCAATAACGCAGTAAATGAGCTACTGGCTATACTCCATCTTTCTTGGTTTACGGAAGAGAACTCGTCACCTGCGGTTCTCATTGCGCAGACACGGATTTGGGTGACGATGTTTTGTTTTTACCTAGGGACATTTACGCGGAAAATTTAGGTAGTCTTTCAGTTATTTTTAACGACGTACAGGCCAAACTCTGGCATGCTCGTGCCAAAAATGCAGCACATTATAATTTGCGTCGCAAGGCTGCAGAGTTTGATGTAGGCGATATTGTCTTGAAACGAGCATACGTTTTAAGTGATAAGGATAAGTATTTTAGCAAAAAGCTTGCACTAAAGTTTGTAAAGTGTCGCATAACCGCTAAAAAATCGCCTCTTGTATATGTTTTGGAAGATATGTCAGGCAAAGATATCGATCAAGGACTTAAAATAAGTCACTTTAAATAAATAAGTTTTTATCTTTAAGTACATTTTCTTCTGGCTGTTGTTGTAGTAAGATGGCTATTTTACGAATATAAAGTTTAATATTTTAGTATCTATGTTGTTTTTTTTATTGTACCTCGTGTAATAAAACATCTTGAAAAGCTTGTTTTGTATTGGTTATCTGTTTCGTTAATAACAGATACCCTTGGATTGTTAGGATGCGACAATAAAAACGTTTTTCTTATTGCAGCCTTATGAATGTGTGAAGAGTGAAAGTTGAATTTTGTATGTGTAGATGCAAACACTGACATAAGTTTGATGCGGATTTTATTATGAGAATAAAATCCTTGGCGACGCGAGGGGGTAATGTAACGTTGCACGTACATATTTATAAAATAATACGTAATTTTTAATTAACTACATTTTAAAATAAAGAATATACAAATTAAAAGTATATTATTTATCAAAACTAAAGAAAAACCATTGAAAAACTATATCTAACCATAACCTAAATAATAATAAAACTTAATAAGTATTAAATCAAACTATAATATTAAACATCCAAATTTACTTAAATATTAATCACTAACACAATAACGTCATTATTCAAATGATATTACTAAACAAAAATAAAATCAACAAATTAAAATAAATTGAATATAAATTGCCCACCGCGATGTGTGACTACTTGTACTTTAAGTTGTTTCTTTTGTATTCGAAACCGGTCGACGTTGAGCTCGGAGCGACATTAGAAAAACGTTCGCTGGGCAGATCAAACCAAGGTGGCTTGGAGAGAATACGTTCTAACATTTTTTAGACATTAATCGTATATTTTCTTTCCCAAATTATAAGTTGATTATTAAAAATCAGTTCAGTATCGTTATACAGCTTTTAAAAACAGTGTTTTCAACCCCGATTGGGTAAGTGTTGAACCTATTTATTTGTGTTAGCTTGCAACTTCGTAGTGACCTAGGTATTTGATTTTATTTAAATGTTTTGAATTATTGTAGTTTGGTGGTTGATTATGACGCTCCTTGTTTCCTAGCATCAGAAATGTAACAAATGTACTTATAAAACATTCACTAATATTTTAGTTAGCCGTTACGATTTATAAAATTTCTACCTTCAATATAAAAAATAAAATTGTTAAAGTACGAAATTAGTTCAATTATTAATTAGTAAAAGTAATTCCCTTCATTATAATAAAGTTCAGTAATTCTTTTTTGCATAAATTCCTTCTGCAATTATCGTCTTATTCGAGAAACTACACCGCTATTATCGGTCAGCCCTGGTAACCTTTTGCTGCCGTTGATCGAATAGCTCGATGTGGTGGACGTTATCTAATACGCACAATGATGGTGAATTCCAGGGTTTCAAGTTGGGACATCTTAACCTGGAAACATTTCAAAGTGGGACATTTTACATTGGGACGTTTTTTTGCTGGGACGTTTCACGCACGGATTTCCTGCTGGGATTTATTTTGTTCCGGACATTTTCGACGTCATACGCACAGACGCACTCACGCCCAGATAACAACTTGTAGCCCACTACCATCCGTCGCCGACTACCTGCGCAACGAAGCTGGAGGCACCGCTGACTCAGGGAAGTGCCGATCCGCGGAGCACAAATTAAGGGGCTTCTCCCCACGACCCTATCTCTCATATTTTTTATTATTAATATACATTTTTTTTGTTGACGCGTAGCCCTTCATTCCTACCAAACGGCTGCCCCGTTACACAAGGCGGGATCAGATAAGCTACGTACTGTATTTGACGGTAGTAGTAAAAGCTCAAATGGCGTCAGCCTAAATGACTGCCTTCACACAGGTCCAGCCCTCCAACAAGATATTGTTGACATTATTATGTCTTTTAGGACACATCCCATAGTTTTCAGTACTGACATCAGAATGATGTTCAGAAACATACTCATCAGCCCAGACCAAAGACAATATCAGCTCATTCTCTGGCGGTCGTCACCTGACCAGCCCCTGCTCACATATTCTCTCAATACCGTTACGTATGGTTTACGCTCCAGCCCGTACCACACCATCCGCACTCTGCTTCAATTGGCTGATGACGAAAGTCATCGCTACCCACAAGCTGCTCACATCATACGACGTTCAATATTCGTCGACGATATACTCTGTGGTCATGACTCTGTGGAGTCTGCTCAGGCACTCCAAACAGAGTTAATTAACTTACTTGCCATAGGTGGCTTCCAGCTCAGTAAATGGACCTCAAACTCTCCCCAGCTCCTTGAACGGTTCCCAGATGACCAATGCGACATGCCTAAAGACTTTGACCTCAGCCCAGAATCGAATTCCATCAAGGTTTTAGGCATACAGTGGATTCCTCAATCAGACGAGTTCACGTATCGCATCTCTCTCCCCTCACTCACTCAAGTTACCAAGCGCTCCATTCTCAGCACAGTCGCATCGCTTTATGACCCAAATGGCTGGGTTACCCCAGTCATCTTCCGCGCAAAGCTTCTTTTACAAAGGCTATGGCTCATAAAACTGGGATGGGACGAGCCCACTCCCGATGAAGTCCATACGGAGTGGCAGCACATTTCTCAAGATTTTCATTAACTCTCAAGTCTACGTTTACAAATATAAGTTTGCAAATATAAGTACACACATTTGCAAATATAAGTACACGTCCACTTACTCGCTTCACGGGTTTGCGGACGCGTCAAAAGCCGGCTTTGGAGCTGTCATCTACCTTCATGAGCTCGATGCCAATGGACTGATCAATGTACATTTGGTCATTGCCAAGTCGAAGGTAGCTCCTATTAAGAATAGACTCACAATTCCCAAGCTGGAACTATCAGCTGCAGCTCTTTTATCACAGCTCATGGCTCGAGTGTCAGCTGAATTGTCGGCTCACCTCACCATAAGCCAACACTCCTGTCTGTCAGACAGCACGATAGTGTTAGCATGGCTCAACACACCCCCTCATCGGATCCAGACATTCGAGGCCAATCGAGTGGCTAAAATAAAGTCTAGTCCGACCAGCTCCACGTGGACACATGTTCCCACGAATCTCAACCCTGCAGATTGTGCAAGCAGGGGAATGTCAGCCCAAGCTCTTTCAGCTCATGACCTCTGGTGGTCTCCCAGCTGGCTCAAAGAGCCTCCTCACACTTGGCCCAAGATGCCAGTGGCTTTAGGTCATCATGCTTTACCAGGTCTTAAGCCACAAAAGGTGCCTGCTCATATAGCGGTTCCTGATCTGGATCTTGAGCTGCTCACGCGCTTCAGCTCTCTTGACAAGCTCGTCGGAGTGACGGCTTGCATCCAGCGTTTTCTTTTTAATTCAAAACACTCTCCAGACGAACGGCGCTCTGGTCCGTTGACAGCTGGCGAGCGTAGGGACGCTCTGTTATTTTGGGTCCGCTCCGTTCAGCAGAACGCGTTTGCAGATGATATCCATCGTCTTCAAGCTAACAGACTTTGTACCAACCGACTACAGCGTCTTTCGCCATTTTTGAAAGATGGTCTCTTGAGAGTCGGTGGTCATCTCTCTCATGCGTCAATTAGATATGATGCTCAACACCCACTCATTCTGCCCAGCGTAGACCTTATCATTGACCATTATCACAAAATACACTGCCCTCCTGGCGCTGATACTTTACATGCCATTCTACGCCAGCAATTCTGGATACTATCCGCTCGCCGTGTGGTCCGACACCGCGTATTTAAATGTATTAGATGTTTTCAAATCCGCGATCAACCTACAGCCCCGTTCATGGGTGACCTTCCAGCGGACAGGGTTAACCCTCAACCGGTATTTAGCCAAGTCACGACTGACTTTCCCGGCCCGTTTCACGTAAAGTCTAGCACGTTACGGAACGCTAAACTCTTGAAAGCGTACTTTTGTATATTTGTTTATCTCTCAACGAAGGCCGTTCATTTGGAGGCCGTCTCAGCTCTTAAAACGGAAGCTTTTCTTGCGGCATTACAACAATTTGTCTCGCGACGCGGTGCTCCGGTCCTGATTAGATCAGACTGCGGCACAAATTATGTAGGTGCTAGGAATCATCTCATTGAAGTTCAGAACTTCCTAAATGCGAATAATGATGCAATCACACACAGACTTGCCACTCAGCACATAACCTGGTTACTGAACCCCCCCAAGGGACCCTGGTTCGGTGCTTTGCATGAAATTAATGTCAAATCTACGAAACAATTACTTTACCGCGTAGTTGGTGAGCAGCGCTTCACTTTTGAAGAATTCAGCACACTTCTGACAGGAATCGAAGCCGTACTATACTCACGACCCCTCTGCCCACTTTCGTCCGACCCCTCGGACTTCGAACCCTTAACTGCCGGTCATTTTATTATTGGCCGTCAACTCACTGCCCTGCCCGAGCCGTCCTTTGATGACAGGCCATTATCCGCTCATAGACGTTTTCAGCTCATACAAGCTCTTTCTCTGCGCTTTTGGACACTGTGGACCCAGTCCTACCTCCATACTCTCCAAACCCGCTCCAAATGGCTCTCCCCTTCCTCACCTCCTCAAGTCGGCGAACTCGTACTCATCAAGGAGGATGACCTGCCACCGCTCCAATGGAGGCTAGGTCGAATTACGCGCACATTTTATCAATGCACTGCTTAAGCAAATACTTAGTCACACTTCTCTCCTATAAGGCTACACTCTATCAGGTATACAGGGTGTCCCAAAACTCGACGTCAACCCGAAGCCAGGTGAAAAGGCAAGTCAAGCTGGTTGTCAGAAAAATATATTAAATAAAATCTAAGTTGAATGATTTCAAAATTATAGACATTTTTTTAAAAATCGCAAAATTACACACCCTGTGACAGTCTTTTTACTCCTGTCGCCACAAATCTTTACGTTTTCCAATTATTTTTTTTGCTGTGTAACCCTGAATAATGCTTCTCTAAACTGTAATCAAAATTTTGAAACCAGCTGCTCTAGCTTGCATAAAAAATAGGACTTATTTCCTAGAAAAACTTTCAAAATAAAAAATTGCCTAGTTTTAACTGACTGTATTGAAAAAAAAATGTACTACGCGAGTTTGGCAAGTTATGTCAAAAGTTGGCGCATTTAGTAAAGATTCCAAAATGGTATAATACTTGGTAAATTGTAGCTGATAACATGGATAAAAAAAAATTTTTCCTGTAAAACCCAGTTTTTAACAAATTTTTCTTACTTGGTTAAAAATTATTCTAATGGGCGCAAGATTTTCCAAAGAGTCGTAAATTGTAACTTGAGATGAATCAGGCATTCTAAGAAGTATAAGCGAGATAGGTATTGACGCTTAAGTGACTAAGACGGAAAGAGTCACCTTATCAAGTGCGAGCGAGATAGGTATGGACGCTAAAGTGACTTAAACGGAGTCATCTTAGTAAGTGCGAGCGAGACAGAGAGTGACGCCAGGTATTCGCTTTTGTACTCACACATCACAATCACAAATCAGTACGTTGCGCTCCTTCGTTTACTGGACTTGTTTTCGTATTCGTTTGTGTTGATTTCGTACTAACTACTTTTGGCTTCGTTTATGGACTTGTGATTTTTTTTTTTTATCCACAACGGGGTAGCACTTAGCCTTCATCACACCTGATGATAAGTGGTGATAAGGCTGAAGGTGGAAGCGCACTACTCCCGGAATCCTCAATCACTGAGGAACTGGCTATCTTATCTTTAACTGCCGGAACACAATAATGCTGAAAACATCATTGTTATGGCGTCAGACTTAGATAAGATGGTGGTAGCTAGCCAGGCGGACTAAGAACAAGTCCTACCACCAACCAAACCAATTACAATATGTACCCCCACTGGGAATCGAACCCGGGACCTCTGGGTCTGAAATCCGTGGAATGAACCACTAGACCACAGAAGCGATTGCTTGTGATTTGGATCCGAACTGTTTATTTTCCCTCAACGACGACCTTTGCTTTCTCCTGGACTATCGTGTGACTAGTGCCAAGATGTCTGCGTATACCACTCGCGAATACGCTAATATGCACCTTATTTATGGTGAATGCAGGTGTAATGCCAGTGCTGCCGCCAGACTTTACCGTGAAAGGTACCCAAACGCTGCTCGTTACCCTGATCATCGAGTGTTTACGAATGTGCATCGTTTACTCTTCTCTGAGGGCCACCTCCCAAATCAAGAGCATGGTGGAGGAAGACCCGCCAACCCAATGGAAGACGAGGTGCTAGAAGCTGTCGAAGAAGACCCAAGCACTTCAGTTAGGGCTATTGAAATAACCACCGGAGTGCCCAAAAGTACAGCCCATCGTATTTTAAAAAGACATGAATTTCACCCATATCACGTACAGCGAGTACAGACGTTACTACCCGGGGACTACCAAAATCGAGTAAATTTTTCCCGGACAATATTGGAGAGGTACAGGGATGACCCGCTTTTCTTAACGAAAATTTTATGGTCTGATGAATCGACATTCAAAAAGGACGGCTACATGAACATGCATAACTTGCATGAATGGCATGTAGAAAACCCTCATCTAACGAGGCAGGATCGGTCCCAGTACCGATTCAAAGTAAACATGTGGACCGGAATTTTAAATGGTCAAATAATTGGTCCTTTTGAGTTGCCTGATGCGTTGAATGGCGAGGTCTACTTGGACTTTCTACAGAACCATCTACCAAGTTTACTAGAAGACGTGCCATTAAACATTTACAGAGAAATGTGGTTCCAGCAAGATGGGTGCCCAGCACACTATGCTCGCTCCGTTCGACAATATCTCGATGAAGAGTTTCCCGGGAGATGGATCGGACGGTCTGGCCCAATCTCGTGGCCGGCCCGTTCACCGGACTTGAATCCATTAGACTTTTTTTACTGGGGAGCAGTCAAAGAAAAAGTGTATTCAAAGCCAATTGAAAGTGAATTTGAACTACGGCAAAGAATAGCAGAAGCAGCTGAATTCGTAAATAATGGACGATTCGCTCGAAAGATAGCTCGATCATTTTTAAAGAGATGTCGGGCTTGTATTGCCGCCGAAGGAAGACATTTCGAACATTTGTTGTAGTAAAAATAGCTGTATTGGTACATTCATGAAACATTTTAAAAATTATTGTAAATTTAATAAATAAACCTTAGTATTAAAAATTTTGTGTCAATTAAAATTTAAACTTTTACAAAAAAATGGTGCCTATTTCATACCACACACAAAGAGAATTAAACTAAATTTAGTGGACAATCTGTTTTTTCAATCGGTTTATGATAGACAAGCACAGGTACAATTAAGTTAAATTTAATCAGTGTGTGCATTGGAATCGGCTCCAATGTAAAAAGCAATAAGTTTTGCCATTTTCACCAAGTAAGAAAAATTTGTTAAAACTGGGTTTTACAGGAAAAAATTTTTTTTTATCCATGTTATCAGCTACAATTTACCAAGTATTATACCATTTTGGAATCTTTACTAAATGCGCCAACTTTTGACATAACTTGCCAAACTCGCGTAGTACATTTTTTTTTCAATACAGTCAGTTAAAACTAGGCATTTTTTTATTTTGAAAGTTTTTCTAGGAAATAAGTCCTATTTTTTATGCAAGCTAGAGCAGCTGGTTTCAAAACTTTGATTACAGTTTAGAGAAGCATTATTCAGGGTTACACAGCAAAAAAAATAATTGAAAAAAGTAAAGATTTGTGGCAACAGGGGTAAAAAGACTGTCACAGGGTGTGTAATTTTGCGATTTACTAAAAAATGCCTATAATTTTGAAATCATACAACTTAAATTTTTTTTAATACTTTTCTGACAACCAGCTTGACTTGCCTTTTCACCCAACTCCGGGTTGACGTCGAGTTTTGGGACACCCTGTATACTACATACTATACACTAACTTACTCACCTCATTACTAACCTACCACGGTACCCTCGGGATTGCGGCACCTATATCTTCGATATTGTAACCAGCCTGGGGATCTTCACTAATTTTTCTCCCATCCCGCTGCTCGGCTGCCCGGGGGCTGCCCGCCTACCTAGCTACCCGGCGACTGCTCGGTCTGGATACAGAACATCAACATTTAACATTGACTCCACTCTCACTGCTTTGTCATAACAGTACTGCTTTTACATTCATATTCACATCTTCAGCCTTATAATTAACAAATGTACAAAATTCCCATTCAATTAGTTACTTTTATTCAAGCAATACCTAAAAACCTCTCACCCACACATTCAAATTAAGCTTAACAACATAAATCACAAAAGAATTGCCATATTTGCAATTTTGCTTTCACATTACTCCTAGTTTATATAGTAGGCTTTCATTCATTAACAATAATCTTAACATCTACTTGTTACTCGCCCGGCTGCCCGACGACGCGGTGGCGGCCCGGGCAGCCGATGGGCGGATCCAGCCCCGCGCGGGGGGCGTGACACCCGCTCCCGCCCCCTTGCACTTATAAACGCTTGCGCGATACAGATCGCGCGGCGAGAGTTTGGCTTTGACCGTTATTGCGCAGAAATCAGAAATTGGGTATCAACGGGCAATTAGCGGGGTGCGGGGCGGGTGTGTAGGCGCACGCGGTGCTCTGATTGGCGCTCCAGTCGTTCCCTGCCTCTCGCGTCGATACGACGTACCGCGCACTCCTGTTGTACAATCACATTCACAAGTGAATTGCTATTTTCGTTAATTGTTGTCGATTGTTATTATTTGTTGAGTTTGTTTGTTTAAGTTTGTCAGTTAAGTTTTTTTTGTTAAATATTAAAAAGTGATTTGAAAATGCATAAAAAAAACATTGTTTTAAAAAGGCAAGCACGGAAAATGATATATGACGTGAATTGCTTTTTAAAGAAAGAAGCTGACGAATGTATCGATTCATTGAAGCAAATTCGAAGTCAGATTGAGGAAGTTGCTTCTTTACTCAGTCAGTCGGAGAATAACCAAACTATACAGACTATGCAGGTAATGAAAACGGAAACTGTTTCTAAATTAAATTGAGTAGTCAGTAAATTAGCTAAAATTCAAAAACGGACATCGGAGGCCACTAAGACTTCAATTGGCACTGTAAAAAATATCGCAAATCAAGCCAAGAGTTCCGATTTGCTAATTACTTTCAGAACACTTGGAAAAAAACGTCCCAGAGCTAAACCAGTTACGAATATTGATAATTTTGACCAAGGTGTTATAAAAAGATGTATACACAATTTTCACAAGACGAATAATGAACTTCCCACCATTGGGAAACTAAAAAAGAAACTTGAGGAAGATATAAACTTTAAAGGGTCAGAAACAAGTCTTCGTGTGAAAACAACCGTAAATTACTAATAGAAACATCGAATATCCGATTACAACGCATTGAATATTTAAGAAAAATAAGAAAATATCGACAAGAAGGAAGACCCATTGTTTACACAGATGAATCCTACGTAGATTCATCGCACTCAACAACCAAAGCCTGGAGCGATGGCCCTACGGAAGGACTAAAAAAAACCATTTCTAAAGGACAACGAGTCGTGATAGTCCACGCAGGATCTGAAGCTGGGTTTATACCAAATGCTTTATTAACTTTTAAAGCCGGCATCAAAACAGGGGACTATCACGACAACATGAATTACGAGAATTATGAAAAATGGCTTAGGACACAATTAATTCCCAACCTACCACCCAATTCTGTAGTGGTTGTCGACAACGCCTCATACCACAATAAACAATGGGATTTAGCACCGTCCTCCAATACCAAAAAAGCCGATATGCAGAATTGGCTAACTGATAAAGGCATACAATATGATTCAACAATGCTCAAGCCACAATTGTACAACTTGATAAAAGCTAATAAAGAAAGATTTAAAACGTTTTCAATAGATCAAATTTTAGCAGAAGCAAACCATAGCATATTGAGATTACCGCCTTACCATCCAGACCTCAACCCCATAGAAATGGCATGGGCTACTATTAAACAATATGTAGCTAGCAAAAATGTTAAATGGAATTTACAAGAATGTACCAAACTTATCAAAGAAAAAGTATCCTTAATGGGTGCCCAGGAATGGGAAAAAATATGTAAAAAGGTAAAAGATATAGAAGAAGAGTACGCCAAGAGTGACCATGTAGTTGATTTACTTACCGAGCAATTTATAATTCGCGTCGATGATAGTTCCGAAGACGATGATTCTGATGATGGTTATGAAGATGATGATGATGACAACTGCGACCGAGGAAGCCCTGAACCCGGACCCTCAACAAGCAAAAGACGTTGCACAATTTCGTGTCGCGGCAGCACCACTGGACCATGCGGTGATTTCATAGAAGGCGTTAAACCTTTAACTGATTCAGAATCTGAATAGCACTGCTGCTAAGACTTTTTTTTAATGTTAACTTTTGTATTTAATAATTATTTTAAGTTTTCTTTTGTTTGTATGTACCAATTTGACATGTATCTTGGAATAAATAATTTTATTAAAAAACAATTATTTAAAATTTTCATCGCTGTCTCTGTAAACTTTAAAAGGAAATAAACATTTTATATAAGTAAAATAACTATCAATACTTTTAATAAATGAAGAAGTTTATCTATTTCGTATTATTTTCTAGCATTATTACCACTGTACTGACTGTACATGAATTTTGACCCACTCAAATATCCAACCTGGTACATAAAAAAGGAAAAGTATTGTGTGCGTGACAGTACCCATGCGCAGTAATCCCCTCCACCCGAAGGTCAAAGCCAAACTCTCGCCGCGCGATCTGTAATAGGAACCCCAGTTTCCATTACTACTTTGCCGAGAGAGAGGACGCGCGCGTCTCCTGCTCTTCCGCTGGTTCAATACGATTGTGATACTGTCCTCAGGGGCGGTTTTCTAGTGACAAGTGCTCTTGGCTCACGGTGTTGCTTGTGCTTGTGCTTGCTCTTGTGCTTGTGAGTGCTCACTAGTTTGACGACTCCTCATCAGGATGGTAGGTCTGCTGCAGGTGAATGAAAGATAATGCTTCGATAAGGATTGTATGTATATTTTTCATAAAAGATTAGAATACAAACACTTTTGCTTAAGGGCCTAAATTTAATTGTATCAGTTCTATCGCACTTAACCGCCAAGACAAGACTGCGCTCTCTTCCGACGCCTCAACCAAACAAGCCTCCTTGCCAATGTCGCCTGTTGGCGGGCAAAGCACGCCCTGTGATTGGTCCACGCAATAATACGTTGACCAATCACAGCAAAGCAAAACCGCGCCACCGAGTAACAATGTTGCCATTAACTAGAATCATGACATTCGGCCATCCGACAATGTGCTGTCTCCCGACGCACATTATAAAAAGTATTTAAACGCAATTTATTTAACAACTTGGTTGTTGTTTTTTTGAGATTTTTTTTTTGTTTATCCGACGTTTCGGCACCTTTCCAGGGGCCGTGGTCACGGAAAACTACCCACTATTTTTTTGATTTTAATAAAAGAATATACCCACTTTAATTGTCTTTGTTTTTCGTTCGGAAACAGGATACGGTTAGGTATTGATTATTTTAACTTTATATTTAATTATAACAAAAATGATTTATTAATTTAATATTTTGGTTTGTTTTAGTAATTTGGATAATAATCATTTATAGCAAAGCAAAAAGTTACTGACTCGACCACCAGTTCACAAAAGTTGGAGCCCTTCGGAGAAAGAACTGGCAAGAAAACTACACGAAGGGGGACGATCTCCGTTTATTAAAATTATTTGCAAAAAGAACTAACCGTATCCTTAGTTCTTGCAGTGTGTGGTTTGGGTTGAGACTTTACATGATGGATTATAGGGTCCCAAGCTGGTGGTATCTTCCAACCATCTTCTCTATTGAAATTTGGGTATTTGCTAATTTCAATAGCCTCGCGCATCAATCTGGGAAAGTATCTTGGTTCTCTAGCGAGAATCTGCGTATTGAAAGTGAAAGTGTTTTATTTATATGGACAGTTCGCGCAGAAATCTAAGATGTTGTTGTTGTATCTTCATAAATACAATGGGAGTTCAATCAATGAAACTCAGTTTTTTTTGGTGATTTTCTTCATGTAATTTCGAATTGGTATGTAGTACAAAAAATGTGCGCCTTGCTTCGATCAAGGGTCATAGAGAGAGAGAGTCTATATAAATTGACAGATGACAATGACATTGAGTGGCAGGAACACAGACAAATAAAAAAAAACCTAAATTAACATAGATTATAAAAAACCGGGCTCATGAGCTGGAACATCCTCCCGCCCGTTGAAAGGAGGCTTTCAACATTCTACTGTAGTTCTTCCATCGGCAGGGGACACAGACGAGTAAGTGGTCTTCGTATGCATCCTCGAACGGTATTGATGTCCGCGACACGGGAGATCCCATCACTCCCAGGAAATAGATGGGCGACTCTTCCTAATCTCCAATTAAGGGGTGGTACGTGGTCTTCATTAATTAGCACCATGTCACCAATGCTTAGGTTTGCAGTATTGGCCTTCCATTTTGTCCTTTGCTGGAGCTCTCCAATATACTCCTTCTGCCATCTATCCCAAAAATGTTGACGTAGTCTTTCTAGGCGTTCATACCGCCGCAAACTGGTTTCTTTGCAATTTCGGAGATCAGCTGATGGTATAGATGTCATCGGTCTTCCAATGAGGAAGTGTCCTGGAGAGAGAGAAAGGAGGTCGATAGGAGAGGACGATAAGGGATATAAGGGACGGCTATTTAAGAAAGCTTCCACTTGCGCAAACAATGTTGAAATCTCTTCAAAGGTTAAATGGCTATTGCCAATTACACGTTTAATATGGAATTTCGCGGATTTGATTCCAGCCTCCCAAATACCGCCGAAGTGAGGAGCGTAAGTAAGAATAAATACAAACTTAACACCCATATCTTCTGCAAACTCACATAGGGGGTTGGCATTTTTAATTAAAAACTGGCCAATGTCCTTAGACGCAGCTACAAAATTGCGGCCATTATCCGAGAAAATTTCTACTGGCTTACCTCTGCGGGCTATAAATCTTCGTAATGTCATCAGAAACGCATCCTTAGAGAGGTCACTGACAGCTTCTAAGTGTATGCACTTATACCGTAAACAAACAAAGAGACATAAATAACATTTTATTAAGCGACTTCCACGACCCTTTCGGTTTAAAATATAGAACGGTCCAGCGTAGTCCAAACCCACAGACATAAAAGGATACCCAGGGGTTATTCTTTGGGATGGGAGGTTACCCATTTTTGGGCAAAGCGTTTGGTCCGCTAAGCGCCTACAACGAACACAATTATTGACAACACGCCTAGCGAGACGCCTACCGTTAACTGGCCACACCGTTTCTCTTATTGTAGCCAATAAAAGGAGAGGCCCCGCATGCATGTTACGGACATGCTCACGCTCAAACAATAGCCTTGTGAGACGATGAGCCGCGTGAAGCAGTACAGGGTGTTTTTTTTCAAAATTATAGTTCGATGAATCAATTCGCCCTCCTACTCTTATCACGGAATGTTCATCTAAATAGGGTGATAATGATAATATTTTAGACTTACTACCTAATGAATTGCCATTGAATAATGTTTTATATTCTACATTAAAGCACTCTTGTTGAACAATTTTACTTATTAAAATGAATGAATTATTATACTCTTCCACCTTTAGAACACCATTAATTTTACAGCCTTTATTTTTAGGGTTAATATTATGTACAAAGCGTAATACATAGGATAAAATTCTTTGTATTTTACTAAAACTAGAGAATTTATTATAGTCTATTAGTGGGTGATCTTTAGCGACAACTGTTAAAGCCTTTACTTCAGGTAAGTCTTCTACCGATATATTTTCTTTCAGCACAGGCCACACAGCTTCATCATGGAGTAAAAACGAGGGTCCTGACCACCAGAGCTGCATGTCAGAGAGCTGTTCGGCCTTCACACCACGAGGGATCAGATCCGCGGGATTCTGCGCGGTTGGAATATAGCGCCAAGACTTGGAATTTGTTAATTCTAGAATTTCGCCTACTCTATTAGCAACAAACTGTTTTAATTTACTGGGATTAGATTTAATCCAAGCCAAGACTACACTTGAATCGCACCAGTGGACTATATTGGTGGGAGTATATCTTAATGATTCAAGAACGCTTCTACACAACCTAGCAGCTAAGAGTGCAGCAGACAGTTCTAGACGGGGTATCGTGCAGGGTTTCAGAGGTGCAACCTTTGATTTAGAGCAAAGCAACCTTATAGTAATCTGATTATCATTATCTATAGATCTAATGAAGACACAACTGCCGTAAGCTTTCTGTGAAGCATCACTAAAGGTATGTATTTCTATTAATATAGGAGAATCACATAGAACTCTACGTGGGATACGTAAATATGAAAGTAAGTTTAAGTCATGGGACATTTCATTCCATTTTTCTTTGATTTGTATTGAGACTGGTTCGTCCCATCCTACACCTTCAACCCATATAGTCTAGAAGAATTTTTGAATTTTACGACTTTGAACGGCATGGAATGTAACAGTTTGACACCGGGTTTTTTTAGACTAATTCGACCCTGCTGAACACGATTTTGCCCGGTGACATTCCAATTTCCCCCCCCTACCCCCCTTTTTCATTGGAAATATGTCCCTTGCCACGGTTTTTTCCGTTTTGTACAAAAACTATTAGATCTATATGAAAACTGTCAATGACAAAATTAATCTACATTAAATTACCTACCACATGGTAAAACTTTTATTTTAATAAGTCTTATAGTTTTTGAGTAACATCCACCCAAATTTCAAAGTTTTTTTTAAAATAATTTTAACTATATTTTCGCCATTTTATAGGGAAACCGCTGAATTTGGAACAAAGTGATGTATGCACTAATCAATCTTGATATATTAACCTACAAAATAAGACCCTATTTACAGTCATACGAGTTTTTGTTCACCTTTGACAACTTACAGCGCCGAACTTGCGAACATTGAACAACAATTAACCCTCATAAACTACCTACTTTATATTTCGTAGTGGTAGGTTTCTAAAGATAAGCAAGCAAATCTTTTACAAGGTGCTAGTCAAAGATATATTATATGTACTAACGCACGTACCTACTAGTTCACTAAAGTAGTTTGAGAAAGAAGTTTTGGTGCAGGTATAGGGATCTGTAAAGAAAAGAGGCCTCAATTTAGACAAAAGTATATTTTAATCGTCATAGATTGTGTTTATTGTTTGATGATAATAAAAAAATTATGAAATTTCCGACTTAATATTATTATTATATTTATTGCACATTTGCAGTAACATTATTATGGCATACTCCCCGACAAAAACAGCCAGATGTGCAAGGTTGCTTCACGTCTCTGCGGCAAATGCAAGCTGCCGTTTTACACCCTGCCTTACAGCCGCATGTAAGGAGGTCTTTGCAGGCCTTGGGAACAGCCTCTAAGGTTATAAGAATGGGCGTGAGCTAATCCCCTTCTTGCTGCCAGCCGTAATCCGTTGGAGAAAGCAGTAATAATTCTCCAACATGTGCATTTCTCCAAATAAAAGTTTGGTATTGCGCTCGACGGATATGAAAGTGAGCAGCATCTGAAATTGGTGGCAGTGCTTCAGGAGATGTGGCTTTAGAAAATAGAACGTGCCTGGCTTGGTCGGCTGTATTTATGGACTTATATCTTATATAGCTTTACCAGAAAACTCTCTGCGTCAGCAAGAGTATTTTCGTTTAGAGGGGAAACTCCTAAATATGAAAGAAGATGTCCATGTACCTCAAATACTTTTAAGGCCTGTGATTTGCTAATTCCACTTAGGTATGATGTCACGTCTGAGCCAGTCAGTGCGTGCAGCGCTGGTAATTTTTTTTTCGTTTTCGGACATATTTACAGCAACATCGTGGATTGGAATAAATTTTCTCGCAGAACTTGTCCCATCCATCATCCATAATTTTTTTGCGGATATCCGTCCACGATGATGCAATAGTAAAGTAAAGACATCAGTATCCCTGACTGATACTATAACATTCTCAAACGGACTGTTTGTAGCGTGTAGTATCAGTCTTGTGTCGGCTTCCTCATGATTGGCTCTGAGAGGACTGACATCAGTAATGTTACTGCAAATGTGCAATAAATGTAATAATAATATTAAGTCGGAAATTTTATAATTTTTTTATTATCATCAAACAATAAACACAATCTATGACGATTAAAATATACTTTTGTCTAAATTGAGGCCTCTTTTCTTTACAGATCCCTATACCTGCACCAAAACTTCTTTCTCAAACTACTTTAGTGAACTAGTACGTGCGTTAGTACATATAATATATCTTTGACTAGCACCTTGTAAAAGATTTGCTTGCTTATCTTTAGAAACCTACCACTACGAAATATAAAGTAGGTAGTTTATGAGGGTTAATTGTTGTTCAATGTTCGCAAGTTCGGCGCTGTAAGTTGTCAAAGGTGAACAAAAACTCGTATGACTGTAAATAGGGTCTTATTTTGTAGGTTAATATATCAAGATTGATTAGTGCATACATCACTTTGTTCCAAATTCAGCGGTTTCCCTATAAAATGGCGAAAATATAGTTAAAATTATTAAAAAAAAAAAACTTTGAAATTTGGGTGGATGTTACTCAAAAACTATAAGACTTATTAAAATAAAAGTTTTACCATGTGGTAGGTAATTTAATGTAGATTAATTTTGTCATTGACAGTTTTCATATAGATCTAATAGTTTTTGTACAAAACGGAAAAAACCGTGGCGAGGGACATATTTCCAATGAAAAAGGGGGGAAAGGGGGGGGAAATTGGAATGTCACCGGGCAAAATCGTGTTCAGCAGGGTCGAATTAGTCTAAAAAAACCCGGTGTCAAACTGTTACATTCCATGCCGTTCAACATGAAAAGGAGAAGGCTTTTCAGATTATTCTTCTAGACTAATAGTTCTTGTAGAAGCATTTTAGCTTGAATGATACAAGGGCCTACCAGACCTAATGGATCATAAATTCGAAATGAGTGGGCTAGTATTACCCTTTTGGTAATTAAGTCTACTTGAGGTGGAGGTTTAATTGGAAAGTTAAAGCAGTCTTTAGACGGGTCCCACCCGAGACCGAGGGTACTCGTTGACTCGCTCAGAGTCAAATGATCTTGAGAATTCAAGTCCAAATTTGAAAATAATGATGTAGAATTTGTTTTGAACTTACGTAAAGGAAAGCATGCTGAATTTAGCTCTTTCGTGACAGAATTCAGAATGTATTTCAGTTGTGATTTATCATCACAGCCGGTGATCAAATCATCAACATAAAAGTCACTCTGTATAATGTCTTTGATATATGGATCACTACATTCTTCGCCAACTTGCTTTAGGCACCTGGTGGTCAAGTAACTGGCGCTGGCAGTGCCATAAGAAACTCTGTTAAGTTGAAACGATTTGATCGGCTGATGCTCATCCTCTCTCCACAGGATCAACTGTAAATTTCTATCCTTTTCACTGACTTCAACTTGACGGTACATTTTAGCGATGTCACCAGTCAAAATAAATTTATATTGTCGCGAACGGATTAGTATGGAGAAGAGAGGTTGTTGGACGTTAGGGCCCACCATCAAAATATCATTCAAAGAGTACCCGGAGGAGGTAGGTGCGGAGCCATCGAAGACTACCCGCAGCTTAGTCGACTCACTTTCCTCTTTGAAGACGGCGTGATGACATAAAAAATAGGAAGGATTTGGTACTTGTATAGGTGATTCAGATAAGTGACCTAAGTCGCGATATTCTCTTATAAAATCTGAATATTGTACTTTTAGTTGAGAATTTTTACGAAAACGCCTTTCTAGATTCAAGAACCTTTTCTTAGCTTGAAAATAAGAATTTCCGAGACAGTCGGGAGTGTCTAGAGGCAACTTCACACAAAACCTGCCATCAATAGATCGAGTTGTATTCAATTCAAAATGCCTTTCGCAAGCAATTTCGTCAGAGCTGAGAAGTAACCTTTGTGGAACTTCTTCAAGCTCCCAGAATTTTTTAAGTATTTCATTTGTTTTGTTATTTTCATTTATAGTCATAACATGATTGCATTGAACAGATTTAGATGAATTTTGATTAGTAAGTATGGGGCCAGATATCAACCACCCTAATTTGGAATTATGTAATATAGGACATTGGAAACCCAGTGAGTGTTGCTCATTTTGTAGGATGTCCCAGAATATGTCAGCCCCGATTAGTACATCTATCGTAGAAGGCTGATGAAAGGTGGGATCGGCCAAAGTGACATTTAGAGGTAAGTTTAATTTAGTAATATCAATAGGAGCCTTTGGTAACTCAGTAGTTATTTCATTTAGTACTAAAAATGATAATTGTAAACTGAAACGGGAATTTAGTGATTTTAATTGGGCCGTACAAGACTCGACGGCATCATTAGAACAGCTATTACCTATACCTATAACCTTTAAGTTGTCTAAACGGCGCGAATTCAAATCTAATCTTTTTTGAAGCGATTTGGTAATAAAGGATGACTGACTGCCGCAGTCTAACAGTGCACGTACTTTTAATGATTGATTTGTGTTAGTATTGCTAATTTCCACAATAGCTGTTGATAATATAATTTGTTTATTTTGTAAAGAATGATTTGCTATAGTTATAGAATCATGTACCGTAACATTCGATGATGACGTCACGGGCGCATGAAGTAACGTGTTGTGTTTTTTGTTACATTCACGGCACGGTCCCATACGACAATCATTTAATGGATGACCTTGTCTAAGGCAATTAGAACACAATCTAAATTTTTTGACATCAATTAGTTTGTCTGCAAGGCTTTTAGACTTAAAGGTGGTACAGTCATAAATTCTGTGGTCTTCTCCACATATAATACAAACGTGCTTGAGAGACTTCTGTGAATTAACACTTGTAAATGCTCTCGTGCCAGAAAAACCTTTGGAATTAAAATTATTATTAGAAGGGACATTATTGAGGGAACATTTTTATTCAAATTATTATCATATGATTTATTTCTATTTATGGATTCGAGCACGTCAGCACGATCAATCAAGAATTTGTTAAATTCAATTAGGGTAGGCATGTCGCTGAGCGTGTTGCGATACTCTTCCCACTTAGTGAGGGTTCGACTGTCTAATTTAGACGCAAACATGAAAATTAATAACATATCCCAGCTGTCCACAGGCTGGCCTAAGCTGGACAACGCACGTAGGTTCTTTGTAACATGATCGACTAAGTATCTTAATGACTTCTCATTTTTAACCGACTTCTTAATCAAAAAGGAGGAGGTTCTCTATTCGTCTGTATGTATGTTTTTTTTTTTTTTTTTTATGTATGTCCACCGATTACTCGAAGACGGCTGAACCGATTGAAATGGTTCAAACGGTATTACATCAGGTTGGTTTCCAAGTTGGTCCCATTTTTTGAAATTTTGAAATCGGTTCAGTAGTTTTCAGGAAATCTTGAAAATACTGTTGTTTTCGTTACCACTTTATGTGAATTTAATACGTATCTTTAGGCATAACTCCTTTGTTTATAAACCGATTTAGATGATTCTTGTTTTGTTAAAAAGGGAATACCTCAAGGTATTTTAACCGACTTCAAAAAAGGAGGTTTTCAGTTTGATCACATATCTATTTACCAGAAAACACGTAAATTGCCTGCACGATGCACTAAAAAGAGTGAAATAAAAATTATTTTTATAAAAAAATAAAACCGCCTTCAAAAAAACCACATAAAAAAGTAAGAAATAATTCCTCACCAAATAAATAACGTAAGTACTTTGAAGTCGGGCGGGTTTTAACAAAAACAACAAAAATTTGTACATGTTTAACTGCTGGATGTTAAATAATGAATTTAGGTGGTAATTAGTAAGTAGACGTTTATTATTGTACCGTTCGCAAAGAAGCTGCCATGCCTTTTCATAGTTTGCGGAGGAAATTTCCAAATTGGAAATAATCCTGGCCGCTTCCCCTTCTAAATACGACACAAGATAATGAAATTTATGAATTTCAGATATTCTCATATTTTTATGTATCAAACTATCAAAAGTGTCATGGAACTCGAGCCACCGGAAATATGTACCATCAAATTTTGAAATTTGGATTTGTGGTAATTTGAACCCCATATCATTAGTATTTTTGCAATCGGTTGAACATTGAAGCATTGTATCATGAAATACAGACTCACGTCTTTGTTGAACATCAGAGTTGTAATCATCAATTATTTTCTTACAAGCAGCAATATTAATGACAAAATCATTTTCAATGCTCTCCCGTTCGTCAATTTCCTTTTGTAAATTATCAGAATTTAAAACCTCTATGTGAGTTTGCAAATCATCAAATCTTAAAGACAATGCTTCGAATTTTCCAAGTCTAAGTGTTAACTCGGCCAAATCGATGCTTGTCAACTCCTCATTCTGCCTTACGTTGCTTAAATAATTTTTAAATTTGGTTATTTGACCTTTAATGGAACTCCGTTTTATGTTTAATTCTTTTAGCTTTAAATCACTTGTTTCTACATTAGGATTAGGTGTCATGGTAATAAAAATAAACTACTTATGCTTAGTAATCAAAATAAAATGTGAATGTATGAACTTGCACTATGAACTTCAATATAAGTATAAGTTTTGCAAGGCAAAATGAAGTCAGGCGCTAAGTAAGTATTAGGTAAAAAATCTCTCACGCTCCTCCCTCGTTGGTAGACCAGCAACAGGAATCTGCCCTCTACTTAACAATTAGAGCTGAGTGCAGGCCGGGAGAAACTGGAATGTTCAATTTATTTAATTAGCAAAAATGAAATAATTGGCATGAAAATTTCTCCAATATTTTAATGTAATGGGCCACCAACTTGAAGATAATTACGTACTTTATAGCTTAAATACGTAAAAACACCAAGTATATTTTAGATCAAACCAGTATTAATCACCTTTATCACCAATTAGAACCAAAAATATTTTTTGATAATTTTGTTGAAGGTAGATATTTATCAATGGGTGATGCAATCTGCAATTTACGTAATATGCTTTTATTAAACAACAATTAATGGATAGTAATTTTTGAACAGCATAACAACAATGCTTGCAACAAGTTTTAGCGATTAAATGCCGTATGGATATGATAATATAGGATTTTGGGTTGGGAATAGGTAATGTTTTAGGAATGGGAATATGGACACTTAGCTCATTAATCCGCTGCCGGTGTGAAGATTTGAATACTCCTCTGCCCTGGTAGCCAGCGAAAAAATGGTATTCCTTAATATTTGGTGATGAATTTCGTCTTTCGATGCAGATTTTGAAGATGACACGCAGAAATTTTTCCAAGTTGAAACGCAGGTCGTAGCACAGGTCGTAGGTAACTATTTCATCAAATTTTGTGTGTTTCCCCTCATGGGCCACCAAAACATGTATCTTCATAAATACAATGGGAGTTCAATCAATGAAACTCAGTTTTTTTTTGGTGATTTTCTTCATGTAATTTTGAATTGGTATGTAGTACAAAAAATGTGCGCCTTGCTTCGATCAAGGGTCATAGAGAGAGAGAGTCTATATAAATTGACAGATGACAATGACATTGACTGGCAGGAACACAGACAAATAAAAAAAAACCTAAATTAACATAGATTATAAAAAACCAGGCTCATGAGCTGGAACAGTTTAAAAGTATTTAAAATCAATTAATTACACAACTCATTCTAAATAGTAAAATCTTACAACTATATACATATTTAGATTAATCTTAGAGTGGCAATAAAAGATCGTGTAAATCTTAAGTTAAAACATAAGTACTTAATTGAAACAAATACATTATATTTCACAATCATCATTTCAGCCGTACGACGCCCACTGCTGGGCATAGGCCTCCCCCAAGGATCTCCACAACGATCGGTCCTGCGCTGCCCGCATCCAGCGGCTTCCCGCGACCTTGACCAGATCGTCGGTCCACCTTGTAGGGGGCCTGCCCACGGAACGTCGTCCGGTTCGCGGTCGCCATTCGAGAACCTTTCCGCCCCAACGGCCATCGGTTCTCCGCGCTATGTGTCCCGCCCACTGCCACTTCAACTGAGCAATCCTTCGAGCGATGTCGGTCGTTTTAGTTCTCCTGCGGATCTCATCATTTCTGATTAGATCGAGCAGGGAAACACCAAGCATCGCTCTCTCCATTGCTCTCTGGGTAACCTTGAGCCTTCTTATGAGACCCATAGTAAAAGACCACGTCTCGCTTCCATAAGTCATAACTGGCAACACACACTGGTCAAAGACCTTAGTCTTGAGATATTGAGGAATTTTGGACGCAAATATATGCCGGAGCTTCCCAAACGCTGCCCATCCGAGCTGGATTCGACGAGAGATCTCTTTCTCGAAGTTGGACTTACCTAATTGGATTGTCTGTCCTAGGTAGACATAGTGGTCAACAACTTCGAGTGTAATGTTCCCAACATTAACTGGAGCGGATGCAACATGGGCATTGGACATGATTTTCGTCTTATCCATGTTCATCTTCAGACCCACTCTTTGGGAAGCATTGCTGAGATCTTCGAGCATTGTGTTCAGGTCTTCCAAAGTCTCAGCCATGAGAACTACATCATCGGCAAACCGCAGGTGTGTTAGGTACTCGCCATTGATGTTAATGCCGAATCCTTTCCAGTCCAGTAGCTTAAAAATATCCTCCAACGCAGCTGTGAACAGTTTGGGAGAAATGACGTCTCCCTGTCTCACACCTCGCTGTAGTTGGATAGGATTAGAGCTCTGGTTCTGTAATCGGACCGACATGGTGGCGTTTTGGTATAAGTACCTCAGCACCTCGATGTACCTGTAGTCTATTTGGCACCTCTGGAGAGACTGCAGCACTGCCCAGGTCTCGATCGAATCAAAGGCTTTCTCATAGTCCACGAACGCCAAGCATAGTGGCAAGTTATACTCTTCGGTCTTCTGTATAACTTGCCGCAGCGTATGAATGTGGTCTATGGTACTATAACCTTTTCGGAACCCGGCTTGTTCGGGAGGTTGGAAGTCGTCGAACCTGCGAGCGAGACGATTCGTAATGACTCTCGAAAACAACTAGTAGATATGGCTCAGAAGCGAGATGGGTCGGTAATTCTTCAGGAGAGTCTTATCACCCTTCTTGAAGAACAGCATCACATCGCTTCTGCCCCATGCCTTTGGCGTTTTGCCCTCGAGGATGACAGAGTTGAAGAGCTTCTGGAGGACCTTAAGTATCGGCTTACCGCCCGCTCTCAGAAGTTCTGTTGTGATTCCGTCATCGCCCGCCGCCTTGTTGTTTTTGAGCTGCTTGAGAGCCATTCTAATCTCGTACAGGCTGACGTCCGGGATATCTTCGGTATATATTATATTTATAATTATATTTCACAATGCTCAACAATAATCTTTTACAATTACATAATATTTAGACGATGATTTGTTTACAATATAGGTATTAGATTTTACCGTGTAAACATTGTTATATGTAAATCGTAAATTAATACATAATCAAATCAAATAAATTATCAACAACGAACTATTCAATAAGTATTCGAATCAATGTACAAATTAATGTAATCATGACATTCGTTAGCAAGCGACTATTATTAATAGAAAACTTATTTTGGAACTATACTTGTTACTTAATTATGTGTATATGGAATGATTAAAGTAAAGTCTGGTTGTAATCTATATAAGCACTAGTCATGGGTAAAAAAAGAAAAATGAATTAGCTTGGTACTTGGTAGTATACATCAATGCATTGTCAAGTTACATTCGAGAATATAAGACGGTGTCAAAAGCAAAATCCCCAAGGATGCTAGAATAGGAATAGGTACAGAATTTTGCTGTAGTCTGTTAACAGGAACTCTTATAAAACACTTCACCCAAATGGTGGAAAAAGCAACTACGAGTCATAAAAGGATCACAGTCCTAAAATTACATGAATTTAATCATCGCCAAGATAGTTTAGTCCTTACAATATATAAAAATCTTACAATAGTACAACTGAAGACCCCTCCACAGTTACCACTTTTAACCAGATATGAGCAACAAACCAAGTTATAAATACATATTTGCCATAATACACAATTTGAATTATGTCAAGATATGGATGTGGACGATAGGAATTATAAGTTAAAGGTATATTCGTAATAGGGATTATTGCCTTTTAAATGAAAATAATATTCTTACAAGGAAGTTACACTTTTAATGAAGATGCCGCCGTAGGCACAATTTGAACCGTCATAACAATTATCTGCTTTTTCAACTTGTCAACCAGTCGTCCAGGGCTTCCAGCACCAAATCCCAAATGCATTATTCTTTGCCTCTGTTAGAATAGCACAATACATGGTTCCAGTCCGTAGGTACATGAAAATCAAAAGATCATATTATTATCATTTCTAATAATGAATCAATAAATGATTTTAAACAAGTTCCCAATTTAATATCAAAACTTAAAAGTGTCTAAAAGTTATCCCCGTATGAGCATGACCCGCATTCTTATCAACAATTTTATTATTCATATTCATACGAATATAGTGAAAGTATATTAATTACTTATAATTCGAATAGATATGAAGAAGTAGGTTACGATGGATAGAAATAGGATAAATAAAATCATGAACAGCTTTCCACCCACATGAACTTCACGCTGTTTCCCCGTGAGAAATGAAATATTTTCCCGGGGTCAAAAGTAGCCAATATGCTATTCTCGAGATTCCAGAGACAAGAGATTCCAAAAATTCATCAAGAACCGTTCAGCCGATTGCCGCGATTGGGGAACAAACATCCAAACCTTCGCAATTATAATATTAGTAAAATAAGATACATGTCATGATATATACTTCAACATAATTTAACTCCAGTATCAGCGATCCACTCGTCTCAATCGGACTTACAACCACAACCCACGGGCGCGGCACGATCACCCCAGAGTATGCAGCTTCAGCATCGTTATCTCCCCTCATTGCCACAGCACGTACACTTTGCTGTAAGTACTGGATGCTAAAAGTGGGATCTGGAAGCAGTAAACTCACAACACACATATTTAACCAAATCAATACATTATTAAGTGGTTCGTCTGACAAGATCTAAACAATTATGGAAATGATTAGGTAATAGTTTTAATATACTTTCGAAACAGATAAATTTTCATCTCTATAACACTATAGCGAGGCGTCAATAAAGCGTATTGTAAGCCGCTTATTTTACGGTAATCGTTGCTAAATTACACTTAGATATTAGTTATATTTCAAAGTTATGTATGTGTATCCAATGTGTCTTATTTGTAAAGACCTGTAAACGGCTTTATGTTTACTTAAGCTTTTTAATGTATTAGATTAAGCAGTTGGTCTTCCAGTAAATAAATAAATAAATAGAATATAAATATTAAACTCGCCAACTAAAACCATTCCCTGTTCGATACCTAGTCATTGTAGTAGCTAGTTTCAAATATGCCAAAACTGGATTTCGAAACATAACAGTCACATTATTTGAAATTAACGAAATTACGCCATCAAGTTTTAATATCCAATGCCGATACTATATTTATATACAGTCTCCGCCCATCCACCCGTCTCGGGACGAAGATCCAAGGAATAAGTGATGGCTCGGAAATCCTCTAGATAAAGTGGAGTTGACAACGAGGCATCGGTGAGGGAGTAGGTGATGTGCTCCTCTATTCAGTTGTCGCCTTTTCCCTTCAATGACCCGTGTACGCTTTCTGACCTCGGAAACATTAGAACAAATAAATTATATTAGTGCATTGTGTTTTATTTATCCTTCTGTAGTGAATTTGCCAAACTACAATGAATATTGGACACAATCACCTACATTATTCCAATACCAAAGTATAGTAGCTTAAGCACTAGTATTATGAAAATTGGAAACAACGACGGGTTAGTTCGTTTTCAACATTTATCCGACCGGGGATCGAACCCGGGACCTCTAGAGATAGCGGCACCTTGAAAACCGGTGCGTACACCTCTCGTCCACAGAGGTCGTCAAAATACTTGAAATTTATAGAAAATTCACTGGATTATCAACTCTCCATCCACAACCATAATTCTAAGAAGAACATTAATCATATGAAAGAAATGAATGATCTGAGTATGCTCCACTCGGACAGTAGGTTACTAGAGTTGTTAAAGTTTAAAGTACCCGGTCGGTCAGTGCGTAATCAACAACTATTTTGTAAATCGTCTGCCAGAAACAATGTTTCGCAGAATAGTCCATTGCTGAGAATGTGTTCCTTTTATAATGAAATTTGCAATAACGTTGACATTTTTAATTGTAGCTTAAATTGTTTCAAAAGAACGATATTGCATCAGTAAAAATTATGTTTGTTTTATATAACTTTAAAGTATTTTTCTTTTCTATTGTTACTGACTTTAAGCTGTCGAATTAGTAATTAGTTTGTAAAACTAAAAGTGTTGTGCACAATTGTAATTGGGCGCAGACACGCTCGAAGTTATCATAAATGATTGTTCTTTGTAGTTAATGTTCTGTCTGTTGTCTGTTATTGTGCCTGTTGTGAAGAATAAAAAAAAATATACATTTGTCTCTCAGACGATCAAAGGTATATAATCTTGTAAACCAGATGTCACCGCGGAAAAAGAGAGGTCAGCTTTCGATCTCTTTTACTCGAGACATTATATTTTAAAATAAGAGCAGCTAGCTTATCCAACTACTATAAGGGAAAATAAGTCGGGACTCTTAGTACCTTTCAATCCTTCCTTTTTTTTTCAATAAAGATTGATGTGTATTAGCAACTAATCACTACGAATTTTTAATCTATTTAATGGTCAGCGTCTGTCTGTGTCACATATGTCTTGTATTTGGTACAATATATGAATACCAGAGTGAATTATATCATGGCAAACGATAATATTTCATATTCTATTTGGTTGACAAGCTGGATGCTTGACGTGTTGACTTATAATTGCATTGCGACGGAATACGTCAAACTCAATCGGTAGCCTATTGCTTATACTGAGCTAATGAAACAGATCTCAAGGTGATGAACCCTTTCCTACTCCGACCACACACATTGATACTCAACAAGCGGTTACTACCTACTGTTGGCACACATTGCTTAATCATTAGCGACTCACATTTGTCGAATATCTATAGCTCCTATACGACAAGTTATTTATAGTTACGTATGACCTAATCGTAAACGACTCACATGGACGACATATTCTTAGCCTACATGGTTACTCAAGCTAAGACGCACATGGTCTGCTATGGAATTGCGTAAAGTCAATCGTATCCATTTGACAGCTTTTGATTACATAATAAATGTCATTCCATACAAATTGCAGCCAATTGAACACGATATGAACCGTCAAACCAATACGACTACCCCACGCAATTGCACACCTGATTATAAGCGACACACATGGCCGACTCGT
Source organism: Crambus lathoniellus (assembly GCA_949710035.1). Lineage (NCBI taxonomy): Eukaryota > Metazoa > Arthropoda > Insecta > Lepidoptera > Crambidae > Crambus > Crambus lathoniellus. Next base: position 22,927,539 of record OX453313.1, on the reverse strand, counting down.
AGCTCTCATGGCTACTCAACTGAGCTATAGGCACACATGGCCTGATTTTAAGCGACACACATGGCCTGATTTTAAGCGACACACATGGCCTGATTTTAAGCGACACACATGGCCTGATTTTAAGCGACACACATGGCCTGATTTTAAGCGACACAAATGGTCTGATTTTAAGCGACACACATGGCCTGATTTTAAGCGTCACACATGGCCTGATTTTAAGCGACACACATGGCCTGATTTTAAGCGACACACATGGCCTGATGTTAAGTGACCCATATGGTCCGATTTTAAGCGACACACATGGCCCATTACTTTTGTGGTGCGAATAATGAATTCCAACTTAGCTATTCAGTGGCGATTCTGTCTACTATTTACGGTATTTATATGTTCATTAATATCTAATAATTGAATAAAAATATTTTTTTTTTTCAACTGGCAAATTGGGATTTACTTGACACTATTTTATTGAACTGCGTGGTAATAGAAAAAGGAATCGAATATTGAACATTTGACCTCATTCCCTTTTTATTTATATTGGATTCTTTTAAATCGCATATCCGATCCGATGTATTTTAACAAACATACATCACCCCCTAATGTCCGACGAGTGTATGCTTCAAACGTACACCGCCCCCTAAATAAAAGGATATTTTTGCATCGTCCAAATTGCAAACATTGTTTAAGAAGACCTAGTTGAAGTTCAATTAAATGCATTTCAACAAGAAAATTCAATGTATCTCTTGTACCTACCCAATGAGCAGTCAAAATAGTCAAATCAAAACTCATAATTAAAAACATTCGAATAGTAGAAGAATTCGTATTCCTATTTATATCCGTCATCTTTGTATTCATTTAATCCACAAAATTAATACCAAAAAATTAATTTATCAATAAATGGAAAGCCAGAATTCAATTTTAAATAATACCTACGTAACCAATCTTACCAGGTAACGTAGGTAACCAGTAAGCATACATGACTCACTTACTCAACAACAAACAAAAGGAAAATCTATTAGGGTTGTCATCAGTTGTAACAATATTAAATGTAAGCAACCAATCATCTTAAATCATTCTTAAATAAATTATCAAGTTGCTAAACCCCATAACTTATCGTTTTCTTTTATCCACTGTTGGTATTAGTTATCACGTTAAAACGTGGATTGTATGCAAGGTTTCGTAACCATAAGTGATTTTACTCTGTGCAACAGTAAACACTATCAAAAAAAAAATATACGACTAAATGAAAGCTAGTATAAGAAACCAATTTTAAATCATTTATCAGGTAGGTAGATTTTACAACGTTACTTTTTCTTTTATCGACTTGAGTATATAAAAAAACATGTTTTCATAATAATGTAATCTGTGTATTAACACTGATTAATAAAAACGATGAGGACTATTAAACAGTAGTTCCAATCTAGCATTAATTATTTAGAATATTACATGTATACACAGCCAAAACTGCTAGTCATAGCTCCATGTGTACGATTATAAACAGCATAAATAGCATACTATTAACAAGTTCTTTATTATAATAATGCCAATCATAAATTCTGTACAATCCACATTTAATACATCATGTAAATTAAACATAATCAAGACACGCTATTATCGTGCCATAAGAAAATATCAACCACATACTCGCGTTTAAATTATGTTAGTATAATCGGAGGGTAGCCCCGACCGTACACGAACACAATTAATCAATTCAAATAGAAGTGCGATATAGTCTATGTCCGTTCCGTCGGAGAGTAGCCCCGACCATGTACGTGTGACATTATTGCCCCGGTTAACACCGTGTTTTGTGTTTACACCCAGCTAACTATCCCGGGCCCCTGGCACTTTACCCTCGGCTCCGCGGGGCACGTTCAGCCCCGCACCATGACCACGACTCGTACCCCCCCAAGACCAGATCTAGGTCACGCGTGCGCGGCCCGGGCAGCACGACATCTGTTTCTCCGGATTCCTACGTATTTATTAGTAAAATGTGGAGGGCTGTTGGCGGCTGCCCGGCTGCCCAACATAATGATAGCAATTTAACATTGGTATGTCAAATGTGATTATATTCATCATGCTGGTTCTATCTGGTTATCATCATTATTCCAGGCGTATCCCCGCAAATTATTGCACATAGCTTAGGCTTGTAATATATAAATATGCTTTTGTTTCAACCGCAACTGTGCGGGCGCGCCCGCGAGACCACCGCGGGCTCTGCGGGTGCGCCCGCACAGCGCTGGCGCTGTCATGTCACCATATTGCTCGGAGCCTGACCAGGAGGCATCCCCGCGCGACTATCATTTCCTCGCGGCTGCTCCGGCCGTAGGTCGCGGGGCCGCGCCAGGCCCGGCCCTCTCGATTCGTGCCTATCATGTATTTTGTCTATATTAATATGTTTAGGTAGTTAAGTTCTAGGTTAATGCCTATCTGGGCGGGCGCACCCGCACAGCATAATAATAATCACGCGTAGAACCTGGCCGAGCGGGCGGGCCCCGCGATTATCACCGGCTGCCGGCTGGGGGACCGCGCCCGTTCGTTAATTAATGTTCATAGCTCGGACCCACTGTTAACATACAGATGTGTGAGTATGTGGATCTGTAATTGATTTGTATATACACAAGTGCCAACAGCACGCCACGGCCGGGCGGGCGTGCCCGAGCGACCGCCGCTGGTCGCGCGGGCGCGCCCGCACGACACTACGTAGATACTCTGGTGCGCAGGGTCTGGTCGGATGGGCGTGCCCCCGCGCCCTCGCGACTGCCACCACCATTTACCGGCCAGGGGACTGGGCCCGTTCGACCAGACCCACGTCATACTATAATTATGTTAACCATAATCAGTTTAACTTATTTTGTTTGGAATTTTATTTAGCCATAACTAATTTTAATATTATCTTTACACTAAACTTTTATTCATACTCTTGCACTTTCAACACGTGTTATATGACCTATTTATCGTTCAGTGTAACTTATTTTGTTCAGAATTTTATTTAGCCATAACTATTGTAGTTTTATACTTTTTCTTGCACTTTAACACGTGTTATATGTCATATGCCCTATTCATTGTTAACCATTTGTCTTGGGAAAAAAAAAAATCAATTTAACTTAATTTGCTTAGAATTTTATTTAGCTATAACTATTTCTAATTGTATGGTGTTCCACACAAACTTTAAAATGATAACTTGATTTAGAGATGATAAAGGATTTAATTGTATAAATATGATAAAATGATAAGTAAATGAGTACACGCGATGATTGCTTAAAGTGAACTGAAGAATAATGCTTACACATCGAAACAATTAAATAGCTATTAAAATTAAAATATAACTCAATTGGCGTGAAATACTGATATGGCGCTATGTACGGTTATTGCACCGTACATGCTCCGGGAGAGGAGATGAAAGGATGCTGATAAAAGGATTGAGAAAATTAGTGAATGATAGTAATGAATGCTTAAATATTTACACTTCAACTTAAATATTGCACAACTTAAATATTTGACAACTTAAATATTGCACAACTTAAATATAGGACAATTTATTTATTAAAATGATTATAAAATTGAGGCGATATGTTGCTTTGTGGACCCGAGCGTACGTAAGGTCTTCCATCTCGATTTCCTCTTGATCTGACGGGCCACTCGCTGGTAGTTGTCGTGATGGTGATAATGCTGCTGCGTCAGGCTGGTGGCGGCGCGGGCGCCTGGCCGGGGACGGCGGCACGGCGCTCGCACGGGCGCGGGCGGAGGCGGGGGGCGGCGAGGGCGCGCGTGTCGCGTGGTGTGTCGTGTCGCCTGCCGGACCCAATGCGCTGACGGTGTTGTTTCGACATCGGCGTATTCTACGCCAGGCAAAGATAACGCCTATGATGCAAATTGTACCCAAAATTATGTTGATCAGTACGTATTGGGTAATGTCGTGAGAAGCTGTGTTGTAGATTTGCTGAACCTCTGTGTCAGCTTTCTTCATCTGCTCTATCTGATTTGTAATCGACTTCGAATGCTTTTGGAAATCTTGGTGGTCTCTGGTTTCATTTGCTTGACTTTCAACTGTGTTGGTGTACGTCGGCAGAGACTATTCGATGATATGATTTATTGGTGGTATATTTATTTTTAGTGCGTCTACTGTTGTATGAAGGCTATTTTCTCGCTGCTTGTGAGAATAAATAGTAAATGTATCACTTTTAATGCTACATCCTTCATTAAGCGTAATGATACCGGTGCCATTTAATTTCTCTGATGATACTTGATTCTCACATATAATTCGCGTAGCGCAGGTGTTGCAACATGAGAATAGGTATGTGTTAACTTCATGTAGTTCAAACCAAGTTGATTTGCATGACGCAATACTTGTGACGCATTGTGTTGATACGTCATTTCTTACGCAGAGGCTCTTATCTGACGTCATGTGAAAGACCGGCCTTTGTAATAAGCATAAGTACGAATTATCATCGTATTGAGTGCAATCTTGCACGTCTGCCTGTGACATAGTCACATATGAATCCTTTTGAATGTTGATAGCTACATAGTCTGATACAAGTTTAAAACTTATCATATTGTTTTCTGCCTTATGTTGCAAAGGTATGAGTTTGTAAATCTCATAGTAGTCTCTGGTGACTAGCGGCAATCTAATCTCAATTATAAAATAATCTCTTGTCATTTTCGCCTTCACTTTTAATAAGTGATATAGTTTAGGTAGGTCACTAATCATGTTATTAATCGGTAATGCTAAGTCTTGTTTGGAAATATGACCCGATATGATATTAAGTTCATTTCTTAATTGTTCCGGTGACAAAAGGTGAATGTTGAATGAACCATGGTGAAGGTCAGCTATTGTATCTAATAATTTATCCTGGATATTTTTGAGATTCAGCAAAACGTTGTTCACTACTATGGCTGTTAATGCAAAGTCGTTTTTATTTGTGACATCTTGGAGCTCTTTCTTTATCGAATTTATTTGTTTTTGCGTGTTGATGATTTGTTGATTAATGAATTTGTGCTGCTTATTCATATTTGCTTCAACTCTTTGCAGTAAGTTGTGTTCAGCTTCCACTACAGAGGTCTGATTTTTCCATAATGCAATGTGTTTCTGATTGCTACGTAGTAATTCGATATCCCTCTGATATTGTTCTGCAAATTGATCATCAAGTACGCCGATTAGTGAACGCGCTATACTTCCGAGTCCGTTGATAAGACCGCGCCGCGAACGTGTCGGCGCCGGCGCTACGTCGTCAAACTGCTGACCAAGCAACAGGTGATTGTAGTGGTCGAGTTCTGTATAGCCGTGTAACATCTGAGTCATAATTGCTTCGCAAAGTGGTTGTTTATTTTTGTCACATAGAATATCCAAGTTGTTGATATATTTTGATAATATTTCGGCGCCTTCCCAGTATGGAACCATATCATAGAACACGATTAGCTTCCATTCATCTCTTGCTAGATGCATACTGGAGATTTTATCGAAGTAAACTGCTTGTTTATCCTTTAATCGTGCTATGTTGTAGGCGCATTGCGTAGGTAGAATGAGCATCAAAGTTAGTAAGGTGATAGCCATTGTTTTTAAACTTGCGCTAATACCTTTTTTGCTTCTTGTTCGACTTTGTTTTGACGTTGTTTGCTCGTTGTTAGGAGTGTTATTTTCTTGATTATTTTGTTGTGGTTGCTCATTTCGCGTATCGATGGGCAACACTGATAATTTAACAACTGGTCTCTGTATGATACCGTTCTTGGTTTTGAGACTTACGACCCGTACGTGACCATCCTTTCCAGGGTGGAGCTCCACGACTCTTTCAAGGGACCATTTTCCGGGTGGTAAGTTAGCATCTTGTATGATTACTATGTCACCTACTTTTTGATTTCTCTGTGACTGCTGCCACTTGCTTCGGGTTGATAATTGACATAGATATTCGTTTTGCCAACGTTTCCATAAATCATTAAAGATCTTCTGAGTAAGCTGCCCTCTCGTTCGCTCATCTCGCTCTGTTTCGATGATGCTGAGCGTGGGGCCACACGCTAAGAAATGGGACAGGGTGAGAAAATCTATGTCTTCAGGATCTTCAGTGATGGCACAAAGCGGTCTAGTGTTTAGGCACGATTCTATTTGTGCTAATAATGTGGAAAACCCTCGTAGGTGAGTTTTTGCTCACCCAGCACTCTACGAAGAAGATGCTTGAGGCTCCTCACACAAGCCTCCCAGAGTCCGCCTCCACTTGGCCACGATGGTGCATTAAAATGAAATTCTATTTTCATGTCAGTGACTTGTGAATAGAATTCATCGTCCAGTATTTGTTGTAGATTTAAATACTCTTGCTGTAAGATGCGACTGGCTCCCACAAGGTTGGTTCCGTTATCGCAATAGACATGGCGCGGTGCTCCACGCCTGGCTGCCATGCGTCGGAGAGAAGCCAGGAACGCTGATGATGATAAGTCCGAGACGAGTTCAAGATGGACCGCCTTCGTGACCATACAAACAAATACTGCGATGTATCCCTTGTTCGTCTTCACATCGACGTAGCCAGTATAGTCGACGCCACAGTTATAAAAAGGCCGAGTTGGATTGATGCGGGCTGCTGGTAAGTCACCCATAAGTTGACATTGTTTGTCAGGTTTGTGCTTTCTACAGATAACACAGGCTCGGATGTCTTTCTTTACTGCTCTGTTACCCCCAATCACCCAATACTGTTGTCTCAGGTATGATAAGGTAAGTCTTGCTCCTCCATGGAAAGTGTTTCTATGGGCTTGATTGATAAGCAAGTTCGTGAGATGACCATCATGGGGGATGATTAAGGGATGTTTCATGTCCTCCTTAATTTGTGCATGCTTGATTCTACCACCAACTCTTAGTAATCCTTCTTTGTCTAAGAAAGGATTTAAGTTGAGAATTTTGCTCTTCGAACTGATGTTTTTCTTATTTTGGAGACTGTTGATTTCATCCGTAAATTCAAGATATTGATAATATTTAATGATCATATTACTGGCTCGTGTCAATTCATTCACTGTTAAATATAATTGTTTTTCTGATAATTGTTCGTCACGTGACACCGCTCGTAGTACCCAGGCGAGTACTCTGGTTACACGCACGAAATTGCTGTATTTGCATGTGATATCTTTAATTAAATTATTTTCATTTATAATTGCCACGGCTGTAGTTGAATGAACTTTGCTTGTTTGTTTTGTTTCTTGATCTGTTACGTAAACTGGACATTCTTTCTGATCTTCCGAGTTGAATGAGGTCAACCACGACGGTCCAGTCCACCATAACGAATGTTGTTGTAGCTGTTGTACACTTATTCCTCTGCTGGCACAGTCGGCTGGATTCTCTTGTGATTTCACGTGACGCCAACAAGCTGGCGGCATAACTGCTTTGATTTGCTCAACCCTGTTTGCTACAAATGCCTTCCATCGATTAGAGTCACCTTGAATCCATCCTAGTGCTGCGGTGGAATCTGTTCATCCAAACATTTTGATAGTGTGATTAGGCAGAGTTTCAACTAAAGTTTTCATTAATTTTGACAGTAAGAGACATGACATTAGTTCGAGCCGCGGTAATGTGACATTTTTCTTCACAGGTACTAATCTTGCTTTCGCCGCGCCGATGATAACTGATGCGTGATGACTACTACTTTGATCTTGTTGATGAATTTTGTAGTAAATGACACAGGCGTAAGCTTTAGTTGATGAGTCACAGAACCCATGTAACTCTATAGTGTCGTTTTCGTGACTTCGTACCCAGCGTTGTACCTTTATCTGATTAATATTTGCTAAATCTTCACTAATTGATCTCCATTCTTTACTGATATCTTCGGGTAGCTCACTATTCCAATGAATATCATGTTGCCATACCTTTTGAAATAGTAGCTTCAATTTAGTGGTAACAGGAGAGAGCCATCCCAATGGGTCAAAGATCTTTGATATTTCCGACAATAATAATCGTTTGCTAAGCGATTTCGGTGCAGTGCTCAATTCTAATTGAAACAGCAACATGTCTTCTTGCGGGTTCCAACGTAATCCAAGAGCCTTTGTTGATTCAGGGTGCTTGAAATCGAAGGATGCTTGATTACTGTCAGGTTCATTTCCCTTTGATAAGTCAATGTTGTTAGATGACCATTTGCGCAGATTGAACCCTCCAGACTTGAGTAATGCTATCAAGTCAGTTTTAAGTTGAGATGCGGCTTTGATGTTGTGGCTACCCGACAGCAGATCGTCCATATAGAACTCATTTTCTAGTGCTTGCTTAGCTCTGTTTGAGTACTTATGACCCTCGTCCTTCGCTAGTTGCTTTAGCGTCATCATCGCAAGAAACGGCGCAGCTTTTGAACCATAACTTACGGTAGCTAAATTATATTCCTGCAAAGCTTGATTGTAGCTGTTATTTTTCAATTGATATGTTGTTGGGTCTCGCCATATAATCCTGTGTAGGTTCTGATCGTCGGGATGTAATTTGATCTGTCTAAACATCTTTTCAATGTCTGCGGTGAAAGCTATCTCGTACTGTCTCCATTTCAAGATTATTGACAACAAATCTTGTTGCAGATTCGGACCGCTAAACATTAAGTCGTTCAGACTAAGTCCCGATGACGTCGGCGATGACGCATTAAATACTACTCGTAGTGCAGTAGTCGCCGAGTCGGGGCGAATGACACAATGGTGCGGTAAATAATAAGATGGTGTCTGATTACCGGTGCCTTTGTTTACATTTTGCATATGACCAAGTTTGATATATTCATCGATAAAGGCCTTGTAATCATATGATAATTTTTCGTTCCTCGTAAACTTTCGTTCCAGTTGTCTAAATTGGGCTATTGCTCTATTTTTTGACTCTCCTAATTTTTCCAAAGCGTCTGGTTTCATAGGAAGCCTCACGATATAACGACCGTCTGATTGTCTCGTCGTTTGTTCTCTGTACTGTCGAACACAATGATGATCTTCTAGCGAATTTTCTGATGTTTCAGGTATATCTTCGATAGACCAAAATCTATGGATTTCTTCGATGTTGCTGAGTACAACGTTGCATTGGTAGGTTTTCACATTGCCACATAATAACCATCCAAGCTGAGTTTGTTGCGCAATGGGTTGTGACTCATTGTCTCCTTTGATGATCCCTCCCATAATGATAAGAGAGTAGATGTCTGCACCCAGTAGGAGGTCCACAGGTTTGCTGATGTAAAACTCGGGGTCTGCTAGTTTGATGTGATCGATATGCGACCAAGTTGGTTTTGGGAACGTCTGATTAGGCAAATTGTTTATAAGGTTGTTCATTATTATCACATCTGTACTAAAAGTGAAGTCAGTATGTATGGCTGATGCTGTTATATGAATCGAACCCTTGCTGTTGTTTTCTTGAGATCCCAGCCCAAACACCACACCCTTACAGTGCCGGCGGGGTGTTCGGAGTCGCTGTGCTGCATTCTCAGTGTAGTGACATAGCGGCGCGGGCAAACTGCAAGTTAGCATTTTTGAGTAATAGAATTGCGAGCGCGACACACGCCCCGCAGTCGCCTACAGGATCCCGCCTCGCTAGGTCACGGTTGTTTACCTTAAGTTGACTAAATATTAATTACGTTACTGTACTATAATATCAGTGTGTGATTTGAGACATTATAAACAGTGAAACGAAGTTTATTTCTTTAATTTCTCTCCCGGACCATAATATAGGGGAATACCTAAATTGGTGACCCCGACGTAGGCGGCTCACGTTTTGCGGACCTAGCGAGAGCGTATATAAATAGTTAAATTTAATAGTCAGATTGTGTTGTGAGTCATAGGAGTAATTGACAATGTCGCCGCCGACACAGAATCCCGAAGCAGCTAAAAGCCCGGTGCCGGTAAAAAAACCGGAAATTCAAGAGGGAAGCTCCGGTGAGGTGTCAATGGTTTCTGTGCAAATGAGGACTCCGGAATTTTGGCAGGATATGCCTAGAATGTGGTTTTGCCGTTTTGAGTCTATAATGGCATCGCAAAGACAAGGTGACAGCGTGAAATTCGATTTAGTGTTGTCAAAGCTTACCAAAGAGGCGTTGCGGCAAGTTAGCGACATAGTGCAATCTCCGCCAGCGACAGCTAAGTATGAAACTTTGAAAGAGCGCCTTTTGACAATTTCGAAGAAAGTGCAGAGTCACAATTTCAGAGATTGGTTAACGACATGGACCTGGGTACGCAAAAACCATCACAACTTTTAAGAAAAATGACTGATCTAGCCAAGAATTGCGGAATTACGAACGAGCCATTGACAAAATTGTGGTTAAGCCGCCTGCCACCCAGCGTTAGAGCAGTGCTCACGGTGAGTGGGGACGTAAGCTTAGATAGCTTAGCGCTCATGGCGGATAAGATCTTGGAGAATCTGGGAAATGGTCAGGTAGCAGCGGTAGCATCGTCCAGTAACGCGCCAGCAGCTATCGACATGGAGACAGAGATGATCAAACACATGCGTAATATGTCCCTAGAGCTGAAGGAACTCCGCGGCGAGATAGACGAAATCCGGTCTCGAGGTAGGAGCTACGGTCGACCGCGGGAGAGGGAGTACGACGGGGGTCGATGGAGGTTCCGACCCAGAAGCAGTTCTGCGCCACGTCGAGAGCCAAGGGAACGAGTATGGCTGTGTCGTCATCATTTCCGGCTTAGGGAAAAAGCAACGGAGTGTGAACAGCCTTGTGGCTGGGTAAAAGGACAGCAAACACGGCCAAATTCGGAAAACTAGTGGCGGTGCAGTCAGCGTCGGTGAGCGATTGTGCCGCGGGTAATCACCGGTTGTGCGTCAGAGAGCAAAAAACGGGTTTAGTGTACCTGGTAGATACCGGGGCAAATGTGTCAGTGATTCCAGTGAATAAAGTGTTGGACAAAAGCAAAGTACGTGAGTGCCCTTATAAACTGTATGCTGCAAACAATACGGAGATAAAGACTTATGGTGTAATATCGTTAGAAATTGATCTTAGTTTACGCCGTAGCTTTAGATGGAATTTTATTATAGCTGAGGTAAAGCAGCCCATAATTGGGGCAGATTTTTTAAAAGCACACGAGTTAATAGTTGATTTACATAATAGAAGGTTGTTGGACGGTCGCACCCAGTTAGACACACAGGGTATTTTAGTTGTTTATGATGAGCCCGTGATAACTAGTATTCAAAGTGATAACCCGTATCGCGAGCTATTAGAACAATTTTCAGAGATAACTAAGCCAATTTGTTTTAAAGAACCGAGTAAACATGGTATTTTTCACCATATAGAGACTAAAGGTCCCCCGGTTTTTGCAAAAGTTAGACCATTACCGCCGCAAAGATATAAAGTCGCTAGGGACGAGTTTAGGTTAATGCAAGAATTAGGTATTTGCAGGCCCTCCAAGAGTCCGTGGGCTAGCCCGCTACACGTGGTGCCGAAGAAGGACGGTCAGATCAGGCCCTGTGGGGACTATCGTGCACTCAATGCGATCACGAAGCCAGACAGGTACCCGATTCCAAGGATACAAGATTTTACCTATGGATTGGCAGGTAAGTGTGTTTTTTCCCGGCTAGACATAAATAGAGCTTTTCACAATATAAGTATTGCGCCGGAGGATGTTGAGAAAACCGCGATTTTAACGCCGTTCGGGCTATTCGAGTTTCCCAGAATGACCTTCGGCCTACGTAATGCAGCGCCAGAGGTATCATGAATAATAGTGTATTACAAGGAATCGAATCTTGGACCCAGGGGGACAAAAAGGAAGGGGATAGCTCTAACCTCTTCTGTTATATTGATGACGTTATAATTGCAAGTTCTAATCATGCTGTACATAAAGAGCATCTTAAACAAGTTTTCGCGAGGTTTGAAGAGTTTGGAATAACTATTAACCTAGCGAAATGCTGTTTTGGTAAGTCTAATGTGGAATTTTTAGGTTATGAGGTCAGCACAGAAGGTATTAAGCCCATCAAGAGCAAAGTAGAAGCCATCAAAGAGTTCCCTAGACCGGAAACCGTCGAACAGCTTCGCCGGTTCCTAGGGATGGTAAACTTTTACAGGAGTCACCTGGAACGCGCGGCAGAGTATCAGGCGGAGTTAAATAATTTCCTGCATGGCGCCAAAAAGAAGGATAAGTCACAGGTAAAATGGACAGATAAGGCAACCGCCGCGTTCGAACACTGCAAAATAGCCCTGGAAAACGCAGTGACGTTATCACACCCGGGAGAGGAAGGTACGCTATATTTGATGTGCGACGCGTCAAATTCATGCGTCGGTGCAGCGCTCCAGCATAAGGTAAAAGGCGCCTGGAAGCCTCTAGGGTACTTCTCCAAAAGGCTTTCGGAAGCGCAAAAGAAGTATAGCACGTACGACAGGGAACTTCTAGCAGTGTATTTGGCTATAGTGCATTTTCGTAACATGATTGAAGGGCGACAGCTCATAGTAATGTCAGACCATAAGCCGCTAACTCATGCTTTGTCTAAAATAGGTACGGATAACAAAGAAACGCCCAGGCGAACCCGACAGCTATTGTATATAAGCGAATTTACGAGCGATATACAATACGTCAAAGGTAACGATAACGCGGTTGCTGACGCGCTATCCCGGGTAGTAGAGACTATTGTTTGTCCGTCGGTTATAGATTTCGACGAAGTCGCCCGGGCGCAGGAAGCGGACGATAAGCTGGCTAAAATGCTGACAGAGCCACAAGGTAATATAGTGCTTAAAAAATTGCAATCGCCGCTGTGTAATAATGCTATTTATTGTGATACTTCAGAGAACCGAGTGAGACCCTACCTGCCCCAGCAGTTTAGAAAAGTAGCTTTCGAAGTGGTTCACAGTAATAATCACCCCGGAATCAGAACCACGCGCAAAATGGTCGCGAATAGGTATTTTTGGCCGGGGATGAACAAAGATATTAGTTTGTGGGCCCAAGCGTGTATACACTGTCAGAAGGTAAAAACGCATAGGCACACAAACTCGGGGTTAGGTACTTTTCCTCTTGCAGAACGCTTCGAGCATTTACATATAGATATTGTGGGTCCCCTGCCGACTACGCAGGAAGGGTTTAGATACTTAGTTACCATGATAGACCGGTTTACTAGCTGGCCGGAAGCAGTGCCGGTAACCGATATTACAGCCGAGACCATCGCTAAAACAATTTATGAATACTGGATTTGCCGGTTTGGTTGTCCGAGTAGAGTAACCAGCGACCAAGGCAGGCAGTTAAGAGTTAATAACAAAATGTGTGAAAATAGTCAAAATAGTCAAAAAGAAGCTATTGTCTTAATTCCAGATGCGCAAAAATCGCTACCGCCTAAGCTTAGTACGCGCAGTGGCCGTACAATTAAGCCGCCAGTGCGATTTTTGGTGCCGTAATGATCTGAACTAGATTAAAAATGTTGATAATTTATTTATAATATTGTACATCTCACTCGAGAAAAAGTAGTTAACGTAATTGGTTGCCTATAAAGTATATGTTTTTCTTTATCTGTAAAATGGGTAAAACTTATAGTAAAGAAGAGGAAATAATCATTGCTCAAAATGGCGCGAATAATGCCAGCACTAGTGATGTGGTGATGCAATTTAAGCTCTATGGAGCAATCTTGTTCGCAATGTTCATAATGGTGGCGTTAATTTTCATATACTTTTGCATTAGAAAATGTCGTGAAAGCAATCGAAGCTGGATGGATGATAGAATCAGGGCCATGTGGAAGTCAGCTGGTAACGCAAACGTTACATTACAAACCCCGCAGCAGGTGGTTTACTCGTCGGAATAATCGAAAGTGTGTGCTAATGGAGAAATTAGTTGGCTATTGTCGCGAGAGGGGCCAGGTGAGCCTTAAGGGGTGTTATTTAGTATTGCAGACCAGCCTCTCGGACAATATACCCTTAATATTTTTTGTGTTTTTTTTTAAATTATGTTTTACTCGTGTGTAAATTTAAAGTCGGCCCTTGAAAAACAGGTGTTCGCAAATATAGTAAGTAAGTAATAATATTTTCGTAATATGAATGTAGTGTTTACAAAATTTTTGGTTAAAAAAACATTAAATTAAATTATTATAATGATTGTGTTTAGTTATAAACTTTTACAAAGAACAACGTAAGAATAATATTCTTAGTCCTTTAAAGTATTCAAATAACGTTGTCAAGGATTGCGTAAACATCGCCTTAAGTGTTCTAAAAATAGATTGCTAGTACGCGCCTTAAGCGTTGGAATGAGACGCGCGCGCAATAGTATTGCTGTCATGGCACTCTTGAACATAGGAGTGACGTAGTTGTGTTGCGATAGTGATAACACAACTATATTGTTTCGTGCATAACATTAAGAGCTATGGATAATTAAATCAAGTAATAAGTATTTTTTTTATAATGTATGTTTAGTTTACGTGTTTGTAATAATCACTAAACTTGTACAACGTCATTTATGTAATTGTACCACAATAGGTACTTTGTGCATCATTATTATGTTGATAATTTCGATTCTGTAGAATGATAGGTAGTATAAATATGTCAAAAAGCTATTTGGATGAAGATATTTTTTTGTGAAATAAAAAGACAAGAAATGGTTTGATAAAATGTTTATTAAGGTCTTAAGAGGAGTGAGTGACCTTGACGATTTGGAGCTCGCATATTCTTTTGCCGACGTCGCCGCCATCTAGCGGAAATGTTCAGTACTGCTAAGAATAGTTCAATGACTAGTTAAGTGCAGAGGGGATAAGTATTATGTTCTGGAATACTGCCTATTTTAGATGCGCATCACCGAGTCATGCGTGTCTTCTTCGGTATATTGTGGACGCCAAAACAATTCGTCGGCCGAAATTCATTTTACTTACATACAAGCTTTTATTTAACTTACCCATTTAGTATGTATGTAAAGCATGACCAGAAAATGAAAAAGGAAATGTAGCGAAAAATTTTTTTCTATTTTGCCATTTTGTAACAGTGAGGAGGTGAAAGGTTTTTATTTTTTCTAGTCAGGCTTTAAGTATATTAATATTTAATAAATCGTAAGTGGCGGATTTTGTTTTTTTTTTAAATCCCTTTAGACTGTTCTTTAGGTTTAGAAGTGTTCCACGTTATGTAGGAACCGGCCAAGACTTTACGTACTCCAATTTAAGAACTATAAAACAGTGGTACCAGTGCGTACTAGCTAGCTTTGATATGTTAGTTAAAAATGCGTACCCACTTACGTATAAGTAATAATAGTTTTTATAAATTCAATTGACGAGCTTGTTATGTATGTTTTTTCGAACATAATGAAACGTAATGTACCTACATTTATATTTGGCGGGTACAGAGCGAATCTTCGATTAGGAAAAAACCGGCCAAGTGCGAGTCGGACTCGCGCACGAAGGGTTCCGTACCATCAAAAAAATTACGTTTGTTGTATGGGAGTTCCCCTTTATTTATTTTATTTTAATTATTATATTACTTTTGAAGTGAATAAGTGTATAAGTAACTAAATATTCTATGAATATATCAAGCTTCTACCTGCTGCAGTTATTAATGTCGAGCAGAAAACGGCAAATAAATGCTGTTTGTTGTATGGGAGCCCCCATTAATTATTTATTTTATTTTGATTTACTTATTTATTTTTAAAGTGAAAATACAATCACATATTCTGTGAATAATTCAAGCGTCTACCTATTGCCGTTATTAATATCGAGCAAAAAACGGCAAAAAAATCACGTTTGTTGTATGGGAGCCCCCTAAATATTTATTTTATTCTGTTTTTAGTATTTGTTGTTGTAGCGGTAACTGAAATATATCATCTGTGAAAATTTCTATCTATAGCTATAGTTATCTGGCTATCATAGTTCATGAGATACAGCCTGGTGAAGTCTCAGTAATAGGGTCCCGTTTTTACCCTTTGGATACGGAACCCTAAAAACTACGCAGCCCACGAGAATGGCAGAAGTTGTACCTATGTGTGCCTTCGATGTACCCCAAGAATTTATCTTTGTTTTAATAAATCAATGAAACCTACGGGCTAATAAATCACTAAGCTATTCTACCACAGAGTGTGCGTTACTCCAGCACGAAAGAAGCTTCTAAAGGGAAACGAGTTAACTGAACAGTTCGTGCTTAAATTTAGTGCATCTACACTTATACTATACTTATTACTTTTATATTAGGGGAAAGGTGTCCAAAATGATCCCCTAAGGGAAATCGGTTACTGTATCCAAAATATTATAGTAAAAGCAAACATTGAAAAAGTTTTGGGTAAGTCATTTAAGTATTGTTTGTTATACTGGCATGCCATTATTGCAGTTTGGTTTTATATCTTTAGATTTATTAGAGATTTTCCAAACCTCTAATAAAGGATCATTTTGTACACCTGGGTGTCTAAAACGATCCCATACTATCTTGTTTGGTTAACCCATACATTTTTGGTTCAATATATTTTATGTGCTCAACGAGTTCTCTCTCATGCTTAGTAAACACCGTTTGTTTACTGTCCAAACTGCACAAACTGCCTTTTTGTTTTTAGAACCATTACGGGTACAGAAAACTGTCTTGTCGTACAGAAACCTCACTCCCAGTTTTGTCGGTAGGTTTTTCTTTGAATGTACGTAGCATGATCTGTAAAAAGTACAAATAGGTAGAAATACAATAAAAAACATGACTAATTTTAAATTGTTTTTCAAGTTTGGTGAAATTATTCCTGGGATCGTTTTATTACTACTAAAGGGGATCGTTTTACCCCGAATGTTGAATTTACAAGAATTGTCGAAGTTTGACCTCAAAACATTATCTTGGTGAGATCAAAACGAGTTTCAAATGTTACTGAATATCAATTAAAACTACCAGGAAAACTTTCATTCACATATCCACAAAAGAAATTCAACAATTTAACTTTGATTGCAGGCTTATCTTAGATCGAAGACAGGTATTTTCAATTTTTTGCAATAAATCGACGCACTGTACTCACACCTCCATGACACTTTATTGGGCTACTGAGTGAAGTATAGGGAAGACGTTAGCCAATAAATCGCAAAGATGGCACTAGTATTTTCGTTGAAACTGTAGGGAATCATTTTACCTCGAGGGATCATTATGTACACCTTTCCCCTATATATAATAACTAGCGGCCGCCCGCGGTTTCACCCGCGTGGTTCCCGTTCCCGTGGGAATATCGGGATAAAAAGTACATATAAACCTTCCTCTTGAATCACTCTATCTATTAAAAAAAAACGCATCAAAATCTGTTGCGTAGTTTCAAAGATTTAAGCATACAAAGGGACATAGGGAAAGAGAAAGCGACTTTGTTTTATACTATGTAGTGATAATAATAAGAGAAAAGATTTGTATGTATTCATGTATGTAACAAATAAACTCAAAAACGACTGGACCGATTTCAACAATTCTTTCACTTTTAGAATGCTACATTATCCCTAATTAACATAGGCTATAGAATATTTTGAAAAAAGTTAGGGATCAGACAGAGAGATTCCGGCAGTTAGAAATAAGATAGCCAGTTCCTCAGTAAAGGAGGATTCCGGGAGTAGTGCCGTTCCACTTTCAGCCACGGAGGTCTTCTAATAATAATATATTAATATATACCTAGTGATATTATGAATATAACTAAAATAGGATGGGAAGGTATTTTGCATGGCTAAAACTACGATTCTGCGGTGAAGTATGCATATTAATTTAAGAAAAACTCCGAAGAGATTTTAAATCATTTATTATACACTAGCGACCCGGCCATGCTTCGCACAATCCTTTGAACAATTTGTTGGTGTGGAAGCACTGATAGTGCTTCCACACCAACAAATTGATAGTACGTTTCACTACTCGCGTTTGGAAATATTTTTCATCAAAATGCTTACTGCATATAATCAATTTAGTCCATGTGTTTCTGGTATCCAATCCAAGGTAGTATGAAATCTGAAAGATACTTATATTACTAATGATAGTATAGGTACCTATTCTAACAGTCAAAAACTGATACCTATGGATCAGTTAAGTATCTTAAATGTGATTACATTCCCAGGTTATTCATATCTAAACGTAATATAGGTACTTTAATAACAGTACCTAATACATATTCGTTTACCGCGTGAAAGACAGTGGACACGAAATATCGATAACTTGATACAGCCCTGTAAAACGAAAATTATTTCTTTACACAAAATATTCGTAAATTCTGCATTATGTGTAATCAATATTTGCTTGTTACATAAATAAATGTTTATTGAAGAGCATTAACACACTTCGTGCTTTAAAATCGAAGCGCATTAGCAAAAATAAACCTTAGGAAGGGAGGTGTCGGTTTAGAATAATTTACCTAAGAAATGAACATTTTGCGGGGTTATTTCATTGTGTTGTACAACAATCAATAACTGAGCAAGTCACCATGTTTCTATCACACTTTTGGCTAAAAATATCTAAGATTGCACGTAAAATCCGAAAAAAATACAATACCTAAATTCTCAGCGTGCTGATAAGTGCTGACGAACTGTCAAACAGTAGCCAAAAACGGTTCTGTTACGTCGCATCACGCATCTCCTTTTATCTCACAGCGTTGTTGCTAGTGACATCCCGCTCGCTCAGCCCCTTTGTTTCTCTATTCCTATAGGTATATTAACTTTGTGGTCAAATACGACAAAAATTTTTGGACTGCCCATAGTAAATCAATCACTTGATCAGTCCGATTTGTATGAAGAGTCAATTTTTTTTTGTCATATTTCGATTTGACTTATGTTTCTAGGAGAAAGTTGTTCACTTACCGATTCAATCTTAAAAATTTGTGCACTGATTAAAAAATTATCGTGTATAAACTTATAATTTACCCCAAGAGGCATACTTTTCTATGCCCTACTTACCTCCCAATACCATTTTTGAGGTATTGTATGCCGACTAAATTAAGAGGTAAGAATTTCTAAGAATAATGAATCAGACTATCTATTTCAATATTAATGCACTATTTACCCATACTGACCAATAAAAATATGAAAACGCATGAAAAGAAACGAACGCGACTGTATGTTTTTTTTTACGAAATACAAATATTTTGTTGTCATTCCGCTTTGTTCGGTTTATCAACTCGTTTTCTTGTAGAAGCTACTTTCCTGCTGGAGTATCGCGCAATCTGGTGAAGTGGTGATGTATGAAAAAAAGTTAAAAGCTATTTATTTTACCAGTAGGTTTCATTGATTTAAAAATTAAGATAAATACTTGTACATCGAAAGTACACATAGGTTTTTACTTTCCGCTCATGTTCATCCATAATGTATGTTATTTGTTTAGGGTACCTAACTCAATTTGGTTTTTCGAGAACGGTTTGACGCGGAAAATTGGTTCGGGTACGTACCGTTTTTAGGGTCCCGTAGCCAAATGGCAAAAAAACGGAACCCTTATAGATTCGTCATGTCTGTCTGTCTGTCTGTCTGTCCGTCCGTCCGTCCGTCCGTCCGTCCGTCCGTCCGTATGTCACAGCCACTTTATTCCAAAACTATAACGACTACAGACTTGAAACTTGGTAGGTAGGTATATTCTGTGAACCGCTTTAGGATTTTTATAGAAAATAAAAAAAATAAAAAATACATGGAACTGAAACTGATAAAAAATATTTTCATAATACATATTAGTGTAAGGTGTCTTTAGATAGGTATTTAAAAATGAAATTTAGGTTTCTTTTATAATTTTTTATCAAAGTCAATATTTTAAAAGATATATACTTCCAAAGTGGTAAAATGTGTGTCCCCCCCCCCCCCCCTCTAACTTTTAAAATAAGAGAGTGAAAAATTATATGTTGTAGATCTTAATAAAAACTTTCAACGAAAATTGGTTTGAACGAGATATAGTATGTACTTTTTGAGATATAACACATTTTCAAAAACCGCAAATGTAACTTGGTCATTCATACAAACTCTATGAAAAACAAAGTTATATTTTGCTGACGAAAAATTATAGTAGAATTTTGGCTAGGTTTAAGCAATAGGTAAGTTAAGTGGGTACGGAACCCTACATAGGCGAGTCCAACTCGCACTTGGCCGATTTTAAGGTCTTGCGGTCGGACACTACGTATAATTATAACTGAACCAATTTTGATGAAGTTTGGCAATAGATACACTTAAATTTTTTTATCACCTCGGATAATTTTAGGGTGTAATCTACTTGTATGGAACAGCTGATTTTTTTATCGCGATTTCAGTGTAGGTACCGTAATAAAACTTGTTTGTTTTCATGAGTAGAATAATCCCTAAAATTATCCGGGATGATAAAAAAAAATAGGTACTTTGTATAGCCTAATTCGCCACATGCAAAGTAACTAGGTACTGTTACTACACTATACTGTACTTGCATTTTCTTTTGAGCACATCCCAAGAAAAAGAAATCACTAACTCTGACGCGACTGCATCCTGTCGGCGCTCAGTCCAAAGGACAAAAAATATGTCGTAGTGTCATCTAATCTTAACCGTCTAGTCATATTTTTTCTATGATTACTTAAAAACAATAATTTTGCATAAAAGCAGTATTTACAGTTATTAAGCTAAAGATATCAACTGAACTAAGTATTTCTATTAATATATACATGTAAAAATGAGTGTAAACTCTTCAAAATCTATAAAATTATTTACTGAAGTCGCTCCGAATTCGGCGCGCAGTCCACTCTCGATGAAATACCGAAACTGACTGCCGGCAGGGCTCGCGGGTGATAACAGGGCGACGGGGCAGGAACTCTCGCGCGAATACACTTCAATTTTCGTGTTAAAATTACTTTTCACCAGTTAAATACGGAATAATAATAAAACTCTAAATTAAAATTATTCGCATCGTTAAGACCTTTCGATTGGTATAAAAACTAAATAAAAAGCTTGAGCCGATTTAGAGAAATTTTGCAATTTATGAGTGAAATAGGGATTCATTGGGGATTTTTTTAATAAAAAGTGGTTTAAGAAAATACAATTTCTTTCAATTAAAAATGTTTATTAGGTAGTCGTTCTTCATTGACAATTTTTTTTATTTGAATTTAATAGACAGATATTTAGATATTTTGCTTCAAAGATGCCAATTTTTAGGCATTTGACCCCTCTTAAAGCCTTAAGTATTTTATTATAATAAAATATAAGTATAAGTAATAAATGTTGTATTGTTGTTCAAGTGACAAATTTTTTAAATTATAAATTGTAATAATGCTTGTTCTAATATTGTTTGTTATGACTAGCTAGAGTTCATTGTATTGCAAGTAACCTAGATTGCGTCATCGCAGCGAGCGATCGCCGTCACGTAGGCGACCACGCTTTTCAACTGTATCAGCGCATTCCTGTGTGCCTTCCGCGCGCTAACTAGTAGTACTAAGATGTTATTTTTGGGAATTATTTTTTTTGAAAATCAGTGATCAGTGATATTTGCGAGCCTTGATCAATGAGCGCCCGCATGGTGTGTTGCGTACCATCTGCTGCTTGTACCTTGATTAACGCTGTTGATAGAAGAATCTCGGAAGCTCTTTGTTGTGATACGTTGACGCTGTCTGCGTGTTTGTAATCCGAGCTGCTTGATGGTTTAGGGTATGCATCATGTAATAAGGTGTTGTGTTGTTTATTACATTTACTACATGTTTTTGTCGAAATGCATTTGTTTCCCTTGTGATCATATAAACAGTTCACACAGATTCCCAGGTTATTGATAGTTTTCAGCTTCATGATAGGAGTCATTTCCAAAAAGTCTTTACAGTTGAATATTCCATGTTTCGCAGTACAGTGAGGGCAACGAACTGCAGACGACACATGTAATGCCTTCGCAATCCGCTTGTTCGGTTGATATGCCTTGTTCGCAGAATATTTATTGTAATTATAATTATTTTGTAAAGTAGGTTTCTTCGCACCAAATGATGAATTTTGCGTTTGGATGCTTCCAGAGATGTAAATTTGTTTTCCAAAAACTCAAAAAAATCTTCTAATGATGGTAAGTCTCTAGGGTTTTTTACGGATTGGATGTATTCCTTGTGAGTTTCAGTATCCAGCTTCTGTGACAGGATATGAACCAGTATCGGGTCCCAGGTAGTGATGTCTACTCCCGAGTGATTTGATGGCATTCAGACACTCTTTAGCTGTGTCATGAATTTTTTTGATAAGTGGAGCTGATTGCTGCTGCATAGATGATAAATTCATAAGTAGGTTAATGTGAGAGCTAAATATCAACTTAGTATTGTTGTATCTATGATTTAAGATATCCCAACATATAGCGTAGTTTTCTGAGCTAATATTCAGATGATGTATAAGCTTTTCTGCCTCGCCTCTTATCTTGCTTTTTAGAAATTGCATCTTCTGCGCATTTGACATGGATCGGTTATTATGGATGGTTTCATAAAATAAATCCTTGAATGAAATCCACCTATGATAGTCACCGCTGAAAGTTGGTATTTCCATAGTCGGTGTAGAGTGCGTTCTGAAGGATGCTGACCACATTTTCTGATTTAATACTTTCTTAATTTCGTTGTATTCCCTTTCATACGTGTTGAATGTTCGCTCGTAATCCTTATCCTCCTCGTACAACTCGCTGTCGATCTCCCAGTGTAAATAGTCGATCGCTGCCCAACGAGCTTCGATATGCTTTAAAATATCTTCAAACTCCCATTTCTCCGAGATATTTTGTAGGTCAATGTTGGTAACCGTACGAGAGAACGCCTTAAAATTGCTTTTCTGTTTACGAAGCCTTTCATCCAACTTACTGTTAGTACTGCTGCTCTTCACTTCTTTCGGCTGTGCACCTTGCTGAGTTCTTGGTTGAGGTACGAGCTTAGTGGGGGCGTCGTAGAAGGCGCCACCGTCTGCTGGTGTGATGATGGTTGAAGGCTGTACTGGCGGCGGGGTGATGGCTCCGCGCGGGGTTAGTGGCGATAATACTGATGTTGGTTGCGGCTTTGGTGTGCCGACAATGATTAACTTACTAATCAAAGGCTTCTCAGGCTTATTGTGCTTCAAAGGATCTTCCGTGTACGAACAATAAAGTTGTAAGTATTGTCCTACGTGTTGATAGAAATCCTTAGTGCGTTGATAATAATTACGCTGGAAATATTCATGCTCGGCACTTTGATAGTCGATTAGCTGCTGATGATTGCTATTAAACTCGTTCCAGTAGGTGTCCAGGGTTGTAATGCGCCTCCGGATGCTCGAGTACGTCTTACGTTCAGGCCCATCTTTATTAAAGTTGGCATAAACGCTTTCAATGCTTTGCATAAGCTGATACTGCGTGACAATGATGTCTTCCATTGTTCTTGATTTCAAATTGTTAAAGAACCAAGAAAGGTCGGTTTCAATTCAGTGCTATTGTAATTCTGGTGGCTATACTGAAGATGCGCCTTCTCAATCGCCCGGTGAGACCCGCTTGTGGGAGGCCGGTGACCGATCGCTACCACACGAGAACACAAAACACACAAAATTGATACGAAATACTTTGAAGATGTTTTCCTCAGGTTGCTTGTAGATTGATGATGCTTGAAGATGTTTTCCTCAAGTTGCTTATGATGTGAACGTCACCGTAAAGTTCCACGTTTCACTGATAGTTCAAACTTCACACGCCACGTTTTAACACGAATGTTCGACCGTAATCAAAACGCACACGCGAAGTCCTTATTCTCGAAGGACCAAAAAGATGTATGGTGTTCCACACAAACTTTAAAATGATAACTTGATTTAGAGATGATAAAGGATTTAATTGTATAAATATGATAAAATGATAAGTAAATGAGTACACGCGATGATTGCTTAAAGTGAACTGAAGAATAATGCTTACACATCGAAACAATTAAATAGCTATTAAAATTAAAATATAACTCAATTGGCGTGAAATGCTGATATGGCGCTATGTACGGTTATTGCACCGTACACTAATATTATGTTTACACTGAAGTTTTATACATACTCTCGCACTTTTAACACGTGTTATATGGCCTGTTTATTGTTCAGTTTAACTTATTTTGTTCAGAATTTTATTTAGCCATAACTATTGTAGTTTTTATTGTAGTTTTATTCTCTTGCACTTTAACACGTGTTATATGTCATATGCCCTATTTATTGTTAACCATTTGTCTTGGGGAAAAAAATAAAAATAAAAAATCAGTTTAACTTATTTTGTTTCATATTCTAACTAGCCATAACTATTTTTGATATTATCCTTACACTATAGTTGTATACATACTCTTGCACTTTAACACGTGTTATATTGTTAACCATTTGTCTTGGGAATTTCCTTTAGTATTTTAATTAGTCATAACTATTTTTAATTTTACCTTTACACTGTAGTTTTATACATACTGTTGCACTTTTAACACGTGTTATATGGCCCATTATTATTGTTAATTGTTAACCATTTGTCTTGGAGGAAAAAAAAAGAACCAAAAAAAAAACAAAAAAAAAATATACAATAATAAAAAAAAATAAAAAAAAAACCTCCACACTACTCCACTCTTGTCTCCACCTCTTGTCTCTGCTGCAGTCTGCACTATCTTCACGCAACCCACTGCATACCTCCTCAGTGACAACGTGGGGGGTCGGCTGGATGCCCGGCGCCGCTGTTGGTGTTGCGCCTCCCGCGTCGTGGGTGCGGCCGTCGCCGCGGCGCGTCGCGGCCGGGTGGTACGGGGTGCCGCATGGGCTGTAGGTGTCCTCCGGTGTGCGTGCGGCAGTGGTCCGCGTTGATCCCCAGCTTTATGCGCATAGGCCATGAGTGGGCCGCTGTTGGGCGCATACCGCCGTGGCGCGCGGCGGCGGCGGCCGCGCCTGCGGGGTTGGGGGGGGGGGGTGGCGCCGGCGGTGGAGTCGGGGGCCAAACCGATCTCCCCTCCCGGCTGTCTGCGCGTACAACGTAGAAGAAACAATAGAGAAGAGCCACTGTAAACGGTCTAACTGCGGACTCGTGCAGCCGAAAAGAAAATAAATTTTATGTTAGCATTAACTGTACCCGAGCGAGCGCCCGTGCGTCCACCGCTGGCCGCGCGGGCGCGCCCGCTCAATCTCATCTTATCACATATTGTTATTATGCCGTGGGTCTGGCCGGGCGGGCGTGCCCTCGCGACTTTCACCGGCCTCCGGCCGGGGGTTCGCGCCCGCCCGACCCGACCCACATGCCACTTTGTGTTAACTTTAACTGCATCTGGGCGGGCGCGCCCGCTCTGCCTTGTCAACTGCCACCGGGACATTCCACCCATCATTCTACGCCTCAGCAACCATTTCCTCGGGTGAGGCAGGGCCTACCGTACTGGCCCCAGCGGCCCTTCGGGCTGCACAGTTCGGGCGCGTTGTCGGCTTTCTACCACGGGGGCATATGTGGCGGGGGGCACAAATCGACGTGCCGCCCCAGGGGAGGGTCTGACCCGCTTGGGTCTCATGCGCGTTAAAATTTAGGGGGTGGGCTGTCCCTGTGGCAGTCTTATTATTATCGTGTATTATTATGTATAAGTATATATTATTCTGATACCCTTCTTCTCCTCCTATCCCAACCCTTCTCTTTCCTTCTTCTATCCTCTTTCCTTTCTATACTCCCTATCTTTCTCTTCCTTTCTTCCCCTTTTTCTTACCCCTGGAGCGCGGCACTGGTGGGCAACAAGCCTGACCATGGGATGAGCTCATAGTGCCGTGTCCACTCCTTCACAACTTTACACCCTTATCTGACACTCATTTACCCTTTCCTTATGAAATCCCTATGGATTCCCCTTACACGTTAACCAAGAGTTTAAAAAAATATATATTACGCGCACAATACCGGGCAAGGATGGAATGATCCGAGTTGTGGATCTGGACACAGCCCAAGGACATCTACGCAGACCTGTGTTCAAGATAGCCAGACTGCCGTTGGATTCAGCTCAAGAAGAGGGTCTTCCTCGGGCCCCCCAGGATGTTCCCCGCCAGAACGCGGGACGCAATGATATTACATAATTCGCGAGTGATGCCGGATTCGCCCGAGCATTGACGAGCGCGCGGCCGCCGTTCGGCCGCTCGCCGGCACACACAGTCTTAAGAATTACCTTGAACTGCGCGCGCGCGTGACGTAGCCACGAACGACTTACTCATTCTAGAACATTCTAGAAATATTATCGGCTCATTGTTCATCCCGGCCGGTGAAGGTGCATTTAATTAAGACAATAAGTGCGTGATTAACTATTCTCAGTGCGTGAATTGTCGGCTCAAGAATAGGTCACCCAAGGTCGGTCTGAAGAACCGATCTTCCATCCGCTCATACTCATCTCAGCACATTGACGTACCAGCACATTGACGAGTTCTCCGTTCCATCATATCACGTAAGTCACCAATCCTCATTACTTCCCATTCACTCCCCATCTCACAGCCGCGTGTGATCGCACCCCAGCAATCACAAGTATTATAATCTACACCTTCAATCACCATATTTCTCGCTCCTGACGCTACACCACCGCCACCTTAACAACTACGATTTTACAATTTACAGGATGCCTAGACGACCATCAATACTAACTCATGACCTGTTAGAGGCCATATTCGCCCAAGAAACTATATAAATAACCCAAAAATAACTCCAAATTATATATACCAGGTGGTTCATGAAGATCGATATGGCTGCCTTCACCATATCAGAACTGAAAAAGGGTTTGTAAGGCAAACTTCAGAACACAAGACGTATGATGACAGCAGCGAAACTACCGACTCGGAAAGAGATGATATACCTGAAAAAGAGCCCATAGTGCCGAAAGAAAGGTTTAAGATTATCCTGACCCCTGCAGAGTGGCAAGAAATTAAACCTATCACTAAAACATACAAAAGAACCGATAGGCCAGGTTATCGGACAAGAAAAGTACTACCACCCGAAGGGTGGACTGCAGCTTTGACTAAAAAATTATGGGACAGTCATCAGTTACCCTGTTGTTATTCATATAAAAGAGCGCAGATTACAGAGACATATTTCTTAAAGATACATGCACGGTGTGCTGAATGTGGTGCAGAAGCTGAGGGTTCTCTTGTAGCAGAGCCAAAGGACGGCGAGGACGTGACTATAGAATAGCGAGCAAATGATACGAGAAATATAGTCCACAGAAAGAATTCGTGGCTTCGCGGAAAAGAGAGGAAAATTGTAGGCGACGCGTTGGCGCACTATAGCGCGTCAGCATATAGGACCAATCCTTAAAAGGCTTAAACTTAGCTAAGAAAGACCCGCTGAGTAACCTACAAATATTGAAACATGGTACGTGGGCGGGCTCGATACAAGACATCGGACTTGACAAATTTTTTGTACATTACACAACACCACCGGCCCAAATATTTGTATATAAAACACATGTCGAAAATAATTATGTACAAGTTTGCATTGACGCTACAGGCACATTAGTAAAGAAACTAGCGAATATTGGCCACATATTTCTGTACGAAGCCGTTATGGTATCTTATGGTCTAAATGAGCAACGCGAAGTCATCCCTGTAGCACAAATGCTCTCTGAAAAACACGATGCTAATGCCATAGCGTATTGGCTCTATGAGTTTCGAAGGTCAGGTGGACCAGTGCCAGATGAAATTGTGACTGATAACTCGGCTGCCTTAAAAAATGCGATAGCTAGAGCTTTTTGTAATTTGACGTTCGAGGGCTATCTCGAAAAATGCTATGCCGTTCTATCTGGACAAGTTCACCAGCTTCCACCTGTTTACATGCGGTTGGATGTGGCCCATTTTATTAATTCAGCGTGCCGCTGGTCCTGTTGGTCTGCATCGAGACACAAGCAAATAATTTTTTTTTAAATGCGGTGCCTCGGTTTACTAATTAAAGAGCAATCATATGAAATAGCAGCAAATATTTTAAATCACATTTTTACAGTAGCTTTGTCACCATGTGAACAGGACGAAGCCGGCAACGCATTGAAAATGGAACAGAGTTTACTGTTTTTGACCCAAAAAATTGCTCAGACTGGGACTAGCGCTACCACAGATTTTTTTGAAGAAACCGTCGTTGAAGGCGTCTCGCTACCGGACACCGTCACACAAGAACCGGAGAAGGTCTTGGAAAAAAACAACGAGTGGGCGCGGCTCTTGCTGAAAAACGTAGAGGATGCAGCTGGCCACGTCGATGATGAAGGCAGGCCTAACCCTTTTTATAGCCCAGATGTTGCAAAAAATTTCTGTCGAATTGCAGCTCAGTTGCCACTCTGGTCAGCGGTAATGAAGGAACATTTTCGTTCCTCTTTCATTACTGCTTCTAACGCACCTATTGAGGGGCAATTCGGCCATCTTAAAAATAACATTTTGAAAGGCGAGAACAGACCAATTCGACTTGACAAATTTCTTGTGATCCATTTAAGGTCCATAGAAGGTGCTTGTCGCTTACAAGATGATCCCAAGGGCCTTGCACATGTAAAATTAAAACCAACGACGCAGGTAAGCGAAAGTATCAGCCCTGAAAAAAATGATCAATATGAGCTGAATTCTCGAGAGACTTGGAGAGGCCTGGGGCTTTTAGCTCCTAAAAAAAGGAGTTATTTGACGGCTGAGCCCCATTTTCAAATAGCATTAGATAACAAAAAGCTCAAGCCTCCAACTAAAAAGCTGTTGAGAAATGGAAACTTGAGCGGTATAGTAACAATAGAAAAAATAGTTTATTATTTTAAAAACACCTGCGCTCTTGATTCTTTAGTTCAAGTTATTGGACACGCGTATATAAATTTTAACAAATTCCGCGCACATGTGGATAAGATAGACCCAGTTTGCCCTATGATATGATCAAGTTAATAAAAAAAAAATCGGTTGATGGAGCATGTAAGTCTACTTTTACTGCTCGGGGCGAAATACTCATAAAAGTAACTGAGCCTTTAGCAGCTATTAAAATGCCCGCTACACGGAATGAAAAATTAGCACTCGAATACGACTGCGACACAAATGTCTCCGATTTGTTAAAAAAAATTCACTCGGTAAACCCATTTACGTCACCATTTGCAATAGAATGTCTTTTGCATGGACGAGAGGAACGTATCATAATTGACACCAACAGCAATATACTTCTACAAAAAGGTATCGATGAACTGCAACAAAGCGTAATTACAGCGCCACCAACGTGCAAGATGTGCAAATTAGATTTTCAGTTTGGTCCGATTGTGTTTCTGGATACAGAGCACGTGCGCAGTATGTCCAAATTTGACCCTACAAAAGACCATGTCTCTGTGAAGGACGGGTTCACTAAGCTGTCAGACATCCCAGCTTAAATTCGTCTGGATAAAAAGACCTTTTCAATGTGCGGTGTAGTGAGCCACCAACCAGGCCACTACGCTGCATATTGCAAAGATTTAGAACATGGCACCTGGACGAAATACAATGATCTTGAAAGTTCAGAATCGGTGTCAAATATTTCAAACTCAGTTGTTATAAGTCTTCTTGCATATTGTGAAGTGTGAGCAGTTCTTTCCTCACTGACTTCGGTTTGAAGTCGGTGCCAAGTTATTTAAGTTACGATCGGTTTGTATGGAGCCTGGGCCCAGTATTGTACCACTACAAACTATATTATGCGAGTTGATATAGCATATATTGACATGCGAACTTAATTATTAGTCGAAATAGCTACATATGCCACAGCAAACAGCGATGTCCAATGTAGCTTATTTTATGACCTATTAAACTACTAACTTTTTTATTTTTCACAATTCAGCTTCGTCACCATATAATAAAATGTTTTATTATCCACTACCATTTAAATAAGGTTCAAAGTGCTACAACTCTGGACCCATTCTGCAAGTCTAATTTATTTTATGAACTTTTAAACTACCTACTATAACTTTTTTAGTTTTCATAATTCAGCTTCATCACCGTATAATAAAATGTTGTAATTATACACTGGTATATATAAAATAAGGTTTCAAAGTGCTACAACTCTAAGGCTATTTGCACGTGTAGCTTATTCTATGAACAACTATAACTTTTTTAGTTTTCACATTTCAGCTTCGTCATCATATAATAAAATGTTGTAATTATCCACTGTTTATATTAAATAAGGTTTCAAAGTGTTACAACTCTGGGCCATTTTGCATTGTAGCTAATTATTTTATGAACTTTTAAACTACTACAACGTTTTTATTTTCACAATGCAGCTTCATCGCCGTATAATAAAATGTTGTAATTATCCACTAGTATATTAATTAAGGTTTCAAAGAGTTACAACTCTGGGGCCATTTGCACGTGTAGCTTCTTTTATGAACTTTTGAACTACTATAACTTTTTGAATTTTCACATTTCAGCTTCGTCACCGTCATTAAATAAGGTTTTAAAGTGCTACAATACAACTCTGGGCCCAGTTTGCACCTAGTTCCAATGTAAGATTTTAAACTTACATGGTCATTATCACTATAACTATTATGAACAACGGGATTTTTACCATGTTTATTTTGTTTTTCGAGTTCCCGATATTTCGGCGCAGTTGCACACGCCATGATCACGGAGTAACTCAATATACGGAGTTACGTCGTCTTTATGTTGGGTATAGGCTGCATAAAATCGCTTTTTATGCTCTAGTGCATAAAGTAAAATCTTCGTCTAAGTCTCAGACTGTAAGACAAAGGTCGTCAGGTAAACAGTCACACACGCAATTAAACTACGCAATTAAACTTTGTTAAATAAACTTGTTATTTCATTTTGCTTCTTCAATTTTGTACATAATTCATGTTATAATACTAAATTAAGGAAACTAGGCAATATTAAGGTGGTTCAATGCGCTCAATAGCGCCACCAACGGAAATAAATCATTTACGATTTATCAAGGGCTTAGAATAAAAGTTTCGGTTATTTTGCGCAAATAGAAGAGTATTATTATTATTATTATTATTTATTCATTTAACATATTACAAAATATATAACAGAATTATTTACTTAAATAACACTAAAAAACCACAAAGATTTATCCTAAGTGTTACTTTGTTGTTAACATCGAGATATCATTGAAATGCCAACAGAAAAATAAAGATTATAAATTATATGGTTAAAAAATATGCTTTTAATTTGGATTTTAAGTTCTGATCATTAATATTTTCGCGTAATTCGGGAGGTAGTTCGTTAATGAACCTAGGAACAAGGTAATCAGATGTTCGCAAAAGTAAAGTGTAAGTTTACAAGTAAAGTGCAACTTTTAAGTATTTTTTCATGGCCTCAAATATGAGCATTAAGTTATGGATCTCGATATTGCTAAATGTGGCCACTTTTGGCACTATTGAGATTCACGACTTATTGCTTAAGTTTGAGTTCTTACTAGTATATTTATAAAATGCATTTTACTCTTTTATTTGCGCGAAATTATTAAAACTTTTAATCTAAGCCTTTAATAAAATGTAATTGATTTATTTCCATTGGTGGCGCTAATGACCTCATCCAACCACCTTAATGAGTTTTCTAAGAAAGAAATAAGTATTTCAAGAGCATTATGGACTACGATCTATGCTAAGTCACTGTGCTGCCACCATGCTACTACAGGTGATCTGTGGCTGCCTGCCACTACCACGTATAAAAAAAGAAAAAAAGTATATTGGCGGGAAGTCTGTATTTTTTCTTTTTTGCATTATTGCTTTTTAATTTCCTCACAATCGAAGTAAAAAGCAGAGTGTATAACTAGTACATAAAACCCAGTTTACCCTCGACTTGACTATTCACCCTCGCCTACACTACGGCTCGGGCGGATATATACGTTTTGCGTAAAATGGTACGTTTTATGCACTTGTTGTACATACAATCTACTATTGTTAGATTAGTACCTTACTGTAAGTTCTATGCGAGTATTTTTTTAGTAACAACAAAGTGGTTTTTTTGTCGCTAAAAATTCATATACATTTTTGCATTTTATCACTTAAAATAAAACAAATACTTATAGCAGTTTGAAGTAAGTGGGTAATTATAACGAACCGTATGTTTGATCCTGATCTACACAGTTGTCTATTTCAAAACAAACGTAACTACTTATGTTAGGCCATAGCTAAGACTTGCATCTTTCATTTGAACCTAGTCATTGATGGGCATTCCTTCAAAACTAATACTTATAGCGGTTTGAAATGAGTAGGTAATTATAACGAACCGTTATTTTGATCCTGGTCTACACAGTTGTTTATTTCGAAACAAACGAAACTACTTATGACAGACCATAGCTGAGTCTTGCATCTTTCATTTGAACTTAGTCAATTGCGGGCATTCCTTCAAAACTAATATTTACAGCGGTTTTTAGTGAGTGGGTAATTATAAATAACCGTATGTTTGATCCTGGTCTACACAGTTGTCTATTGCAAAACAAACGAAACTACTTATTTAGGTCATAGCTAAGAATTTCATCTTTCATTTGAACCTAGTCAATTGCGGGAATTCCTTCAAAACAAATACTTATGGTGTTTTTTTTTTAAATAAAAAAACCCATAACTTTTTTTTGTTTGTCAAAACAAACAAAAGTTTATCAAAACAAATCAAAACTAACGGAAAGCAATCATATGCGCAATTTTTATTTTATTTTGTCATATGGGGTGGCTATCTTCACGTGAAGATACCCCACCCCACTTTGCATTTTTTTCTAGAGAATATGGAGTCTAAACAAACGAAAATTTGAATCAAAACAAACAAAACTAACAAATATCTTTCGAATAACCTTTAAATAAAACCAATCGGTGCAATGGGGTGGCTCGAATCGAAACAAACGATTTTTTTTCCAAAACAAATCAAAACTAACGCTAAACTAACGTCCTGCACCCTCAAAACCTGGGCACTCGTCTTAGGGTGGCTATCTTCACGGAGGTCCTTTGGTCATGAGGCGAGCAAGAATAATTTATTTGATATTACATAATTGCATATAATTTCTGTAAACTATAATAACACAATGTTGTTCTTTTACTAGGTGGATGAAAACGGCTCCATGTGTGAACATTGTTTTGCAAACATTTTGCAAATAATGACTACAGCAGCAGCTCCTGATAACACATCTTCTTCACATGAGGATTATGAGCTTCAGAATCGTCATGACCAAAACATTTGTGTATGGTGTCAAAGCTCTTTATTCCAGAGGCGTACTCACAACCTTCCAGACCGTGAAAGGCAATTCATTGCTGAGAGTATTCAACCACGAAACGTTAATATACTTTAGTTTAACAAAGATATACATTATGGCATTTTAAAGAATAATGCACTTATAATTCTGTACCTAACAGGTACCACATCCTATAATTTTTTTAGGTATGTGGGAACGTGACGAAATAAATAAGATAAACTTACTGTTCTTACGGGTATATTGTCCAACACAAGTTATACACACACTTCACAGAAGGAGTACATAGAAAACAAATCAAATATTACATACAAGCACAAACACAGGCACGGCAAAGTTTACAAAGCGTGGAGGATTAATCCAACGAATAGTTATACGCAAGCGTGTGCAAAACAAATCTGTGCGTAAGCAGGTGCGTAAAGCAACAAAGTGACGAGAGCTCCGCGTCGTGTTGAGGTCTCGACTGGTGTACCTGCGCCGGCAGCGGTGGCGCTCCGGGCCTCGCCCCGCGCGTCTTTCCCGAGAACAATAGGACGGGTTTTGAGTTGTGCGTTCCCACAGCACACGAGTTTTCGCCAGGCTACTGATTTTGACGTGT
Source organism: Crambus lathoniellus (assembly GCA_949710035.1). NCBI lineage: Eukaryota > Metazoa > Arthropoda > Insecta > Lepidoptera > Crambidae > Crambus > Crambus lathoniellus. Next base: position 22,894,053 of record OX453313.1, on the reverse strand, counting down.
GAGAAATGATGTACTTTTTAGTGATGGAATTAAATAAGGTAAGTAGGCTTAAGTTATATTTAAGTTTAGTGTAAGTGTAGTTAGTGTTTGATTTGTATAATTAAATGAGTGTAACTTTATTTGTAATGTAGGTATATAAATATTATATGTATATATTTGGTGTGTGTGCGTGTATATATACGTGCCCACATCACTTCCTTCCAGAGACCGTTACTACGGGCGATAGTAATCCGGAAACCGAAAGCACCGGCCTAAACGGGTGGTCTTTCCAGTGACATTTTCAGGTTCCGGGTTTACTTCGGTGCTTGGGTTATTACTAATATTACTGTCGGGTAATGAACTAGGGACGGGGTCGACAAAGAAGTATGCCGGTTTAAGGCGATCGATCGATACGGTAACGTGTTTCCCTTTAACTAAGATTTTAAAAACTTTATCCCCCCTTTCAATTACTTCGTGGGGACCGGAATAAACGGGACTTAAAGCTGCTCTCAGTGAGTCTTCCCTAAGGAATACGTGACTGGAGGATTGAAGGTCACTATGTACAAAGATTTTATTATTGCTATGGCGAGAAGCGGGGGTTGGATGCAATTTCTCTGCAAACAGACGAATGCGTGCCGTAAAGTCTGTTATATCTGTAGTGGTCTCCACTTCGTTCTGGAAAAATTCTCCAGGTAGGCGAAGGGGTTCACCATACAGAAGCTCAGCAGAAGAGGATTTTAAATCTTTTTTAATCGCCGAACGAATACCAAGCAGAACCAGTGGTAAAGATTCGGTCCAGTTGTTGTCGGCGTGGCATACAATGGCGGCTTTTAGCTGGCGGTGAAATCGCTCGACTAAGCCGTTACTTGCGGGGTGATAGGCCGTGGTTCTCCGATGTTTGAATCCTATTATTTTGGACAAAAAATCGAACAAATTGGATTCAAATTGACGTCCACGGTCAGTTACTATGTCGGACGGGCAGCCAAAACGGGATATCCAACCTGACAATAATGCACGTCCTACCGTTTCTGCTGTCATGTCTACGATTGGTATTACCTCTGGCCATCTTGTGAAATGGTCGACGGCAGTGAGGCAGTAGCGGTACCTTTGTGATTGTGGTAAAGGACCTATAAGGTCAATGTGTACTATAGCGAATCTAGCGCGCGGTAGACTGAACGAGCCTAACGGGGCGGACACGTGGCGGCTCACCTTGGCACGTTGGCAAGCTAGACAGCATTTCGACCAATCCCGACAGTCCTTGCGTACGCCTGGCCACACGTACCGCTCGGCTACCAATTGAGCTGTTGCGTTTGGGCCCGGGTGGCTGAGGCTATGAAGGCAGTCGAAAACCTGCTTTCGCAACGATTTGGTCACAAACGGTCTCGGTGGTGTCCGACTTACGTCACAATATATTTCGTGACAGCTGCCCTCTACTACTATTTTTTTTAGTCGTATTGAAGTTTCATTGTTGAGAAGGCTCGCAAGTTCAGAGTCTGATGATTGAGACTTTGCCAACACTTCATAATCAAGGGCTGGGTGAATCTCTTCGATACGTGACAATGTATCAGCAACCACGTTGTCTCGACCAGATATATGCCGGATATCTGTCGTGAATTGCGATATATAATCTAGATGTCGGTACTGGCGAGGTGAGCAGGTGTTTTTGCGATCACTAAATGCAAAACTAAGTGGCTTATGGTCAGTAAATACCGTAAAATGTCTGGCTTCCAGCATGTGGCGGAAGTATTTAATACCTTCGTATATGGCCAAAAGTTCTCGGTCGTAAGGTGAATATTTCCGCTGTGCTGGACTTAGCTTGCGTGAGAAGAACGCTAAAGGCTGCCAGGCACTATCTTTCAGCTGCTGTAAAACCGCTCCTAATGACACGTCGGATGCATCCGTGGTTAAGGCCAACCGTGCGTTACAGTCTGGATATGACAGCAATGCAGCGTTGCAGAGATCCTGCTTACACTGCTCGAATGCTGTCAATGCTGGGCCCGTGATAACCACTGGATGTGAGGCTTTTACCGAGCCAGTAAGAAGAGCATTGAGGGGGGCTTGAAAAAGATCAGGGCTCAACTCAAAACCATACAGCCTGGGCAAACTTTAACAATTGGCACTGCTCTGATAGCACGTGGAACACCATTGGTTATCCACAAAGGCGGCCAGAATGCTGAGATTAGGGATCAGGAGTACACCTTAAACCGGCTAACTGGTATGTGTGCTGCATTTGCTGCCCAACAGGATACAACATTTAATCCCAAATGTGCAATGGCAATTTCTTTATGTCTGGATGTTGCTAGGGATAGAGTTCTTTACTACACAGCAGCACCTGGAGCGGAGCATTTCACCAAGGTTTTCGGTTTTAAACCACTTCTCTGTTCAATTAAGCAGATGCAGAATGGAAAAGTGCAAAAAGAAAATACAGCAAGAATTGCTGCCATTAAAAATGATTTAGGTGTAACTATGGGTTCACAGATGGCCGCATCTAGGGCAACACTTCCTGGATTATTGTTGAAGTTTGGTACCAGCGGCACAAGAGGCATGGTGGAGCTAGAGAAGGCTCTGAATGCCATAAAGAATCTTTAGCTTTATAATCAACTTGAGGCTAGGAGCAGATAGGCATGAAGTTGAGTCCACATGGGCATTATAGTTTTAACATTAGTTATTAATTTTTAACATAGCATGTAAAATAAATAAATATGTAGAAATTTAATTTGTAATTATTAGATAAGAAGTGCATTAGGGTGTATAATTTAGTTATAAAAAATAAAAAAATATGAAAAAAATATATAAATAAATATGTAGTTTAAAAAACTAAAAAACACACTTTTAGAGGAACATAAGTACTAAAAAGTACAAAATAACCGTCTATTCAGTAACGGAAATTAAAAAGCGTGGTGCGCGTTGTCAATATTAAGTACTTACTTGAATGCATGCTTTGCAAAGGGCGCACCACGCTTTTTAATTTCGGTTACTGAATAGACGGTTATTTTGTACCCTGAGAGGCGTGCAAAAAATTGGCGGTCCTGGGGTGGTGCGTATATGATGTACTGTATTATGCTGTGTAATGCGTGGTGTGCCAGACGGACGAGTGATATCAGGGAATTCATTTAAAATTGAATGGTATCGCGAATCGCCAGTCAAAACCTTAACAGACAACACGGAATTTATGGCATTATTTGCATTTGCTAAAGTACACAATGAGGTGGTATTGTCAATCAAACGTAGGTTACGTACATCTACCATAAGATTGAAGTGTCTGAGGAAATCTACGCCAATAATAGCTTTAGTAACGTTAGCCACAATAAAGTTCCAGGTAAAGCTACGTCTAAGACCTAAATCTAAATTTAATTGTATGAAACCATACGTATCGATGATACTCCCGTTGGCCGCTGACAGTTGGTATGAAGTCTTTGTGCGTCGTTCGCGTAATGTAGATCGCGGAAATACGCAAAGATCGCTACCGGTGTCCACTAGAAATTGCGTCTTGGTTTTGCGATCTGTGACGAAAAGGCTACCACTGGAGGAAGGGCAATCGTTTGTCGCCATTATCGACTGCCTTGAGCGTTTCCCGACTTCGTGTAGTCGCAGGGCTTTAGACATTTAGTCGCTTTCGATCCGAAGTTAAAGTGGTACCAGCATAAAGGAAATTTGCGGTAATTGGAGCTGGAACGAGATGATGAGCGGCTTCGGTGATTGTCCCTTGAACGGGGGCGAGATCTGAATTCACGTTCACGACGGTTGAGCTGAAAGGTCAAGTTTTTGACAGCTTCTTTAAGTTCCGCTATTTCCAGTGACATAGTCTCCACCTTGCTCGGCGAAGCTGCAGGTAGGGCAACGGAGGCGACTTGGCGCGTGGGGTAGACGATATCCTGCACTCTGTCAGCCAAGTCTGCTAGCGCTTCCAATGATGTAGCTGGTTGTGATGCCAGTAGCGTTTGTATGTTGCTGGGTAGGCGGCTGCTCCATATAGTGCGGATAAAGTCCTCTGGCACTTCTGAACCCGCCAAACTCTGGAGGTGTCTTAGGAACTGTGATGGTTTCCTGTCGCCCAGTTCTTCATGCATGAGGAGTTGATGCACCTTCTTCTCTTTTGAGGCTGTCAATAGCTTTATTAGCTCGTACTTTAATTTTTCATATCTATTTTCAGCTGGTGGGTTTAGAATGACATCTTTAACCTCCTTTGCAAACTGCGGATCCAACTGCATAATCACGTGATTAAACTTCGTGTCGTCTAGAGTGATCCCTGCTATTGCGAATTGCCCTTCAATTTGTGCGAACCATATTCCGGTTCCTCAGGCCGAAACGGTGGAACACGTACGCCGACACGGCAAAGATCGGATGGTGGAGTGGAAACGCGCTCTCGGTGATGACGTTGGCCGGTACGCTGGGTGGGGTGCTCGCGCCTTGCGACGTTGCCGATTTTGCCGAGTCACTGCTGTCGCTCATTATGCACTATATTTTCTATTTCAAGTGTTTTAGTTCGGGTCACCAGTGTGGGAACGTGTGTTGGTGACGAAATAAATAAGATAAACTTACTGTTCTTACGGGTATATTGTCCAACACAAGTTATACACACACTTCACAGAAGGAGTACATAGAAAACAAATCAAATATTACATACAAGCACAAACACAGGCACGGCAAAGTTTACAAAGCGTGGAGGATTAATCCAACGAATAGTTATACGCAAGCGTGTGCAAAACAAATCTGTGCGTAAGCAGGTGCGTAAAGCAACAAAGTGACGAGAGCTCCGCGTCGTGTTGAGGTCTCGACTGGTGTACCTGCGCCGGCGGCGGTGGCGCTCCGGGCCTCGCCCCGCGCGTCTTTCCCGAGAACAATAGGAAGGGTTTTGAGTTGTGCGTTCCCACAGCACACGAGTTTTCGCCGGGCTACTGATTTTGACGTGTGAGAAATGATGTACTTTTTAGTGATGGAATTAAATAAGGTAAGTAGGCTTAAGTTATATTTAAGTTTAGTGTAAGTGTAGTTAGTGTTTGATTTGTATAATGAGTCACACCAACACATCAAAATCCTACTAATATTATAAATGTGAAAGTTTGGATGTTTGGATGTTTGGATGTTTGGATGTTTGGATGTTTGTTACTCAATCACGCCAAAACTGCTGAACGGATTTGGCTGAAATTTGGAACACAGATACTTTGTAGCCTGGAGAGGAACATAGGCTACTTTTTATCCCGGAAAAATGTCACATTCCTGCGGGATAACGTCGTGTAGTCCACGCGGGCGAAGCCGCGGGCGGAAAACTAGTATGACTATAAAAATTACTGCATTTAATGCGCGTACTCGTGCAAGTACTAATAGTTTTTGTTTCATCGAAATCTGGCCAGGATTTCCAAAGATACAGCGTTGTAAAGTTTCACCAGCTTTTGAAAATTTGATTTCCTTGCGCGCTATTGCGATGACGTCATGTCGCACTGACACTCCGTTTGCGGCTGTTGCGGGTGATTTCCGTCTAACTGTACCTACATAGAGTTCGTCTGTGCGCAATCTGCGCGCAACTCGTGCGTTTTTGACGCTAGTTACAGTACATTTTCTTCGTTCTAAGGTTATGGTAAATGATTAGTATTCAATTTCGACCGCGCGCAGGCGCACTCTAAAACTGTCACCTACTGTCGATACCAAAAGACATTTATCCCACAAAATTATCTGACCCAGTGGTGGAGGCGCCACTAGCAGTATAAAATTATCGAAATGGCTGCCAGTTTTTAGGTTGCATTTTTAACTACCAAGTCAGTTAAGGTTGTAAGTAAGTACATTTTGTTTTGACGGTTGCTATATGTATTGACAGAATCCCGCCCGCCATTACGAAAGTTGATTTGATTTATTATTCACGAAAATTACACATTATTTGAAGGTGTTTTTTCACATGGGCTCAATACAAAATTTCTTAAACATTTCATTAATCGACTATAAGAAAAATAAATAAATTTATTACGAAACCGTGAGAGCGCAACTATATAGCCAAAGGATTCTATGTAGGTATACGGAAGTGCGACGTGACGTCACAAGTTAATGCCATTGGTTCACCCAAATTTTTCTCGGAGGCCGTACTTTAACGTTTAATATCTCAGTCATTTTTGAAGATAGGAAAAAAATAAAAACAGATTATTTTTTCTCGAGTTACATATTTTTTAGATATGCTGATAACAAAAATCATTGGTGTGACTCATTAAATGAGTGTAACTTTATTTGTAATGTAGGTATATAAATATTATATGTATATATTTGGTGTATGTGCGTGTATATATGTATAGGTATAGGCTACGTGCCCACAGGTACCTGATGGTAGCGTTGTATGCTATGGATGTTGGTTAAGAGTTAGGCAAACTCTGCAGCAACAAGAAGTTTCCATGCCGCCTGAGACCTGAGACCTCTGCAACCTCTTCTAATATATGCATATGGTGCTTACGTTCTCTTGCCCGTACACGTAGACATTCCTTGCCAGAAGGACCAGAGCGAAATGAAATAATTTCAAGAATTTCTCCCAGAGAGGTAACATGACTAAATATAGTTATTATTTTAAGACATTGCTTTAATTTGCAAAATATATAAACAATATATTTTTAATAGGTTCCGGCAAAAGCCCGTGTCTGCTATGCATGCTGGGTTTCTGCACGCAGAAATGTACAAAGGGCTCAGAATATTGATGAGGTGCGTACAAGTACCGTTTCTGCAAGCCTCCATCGTGATGTTTCTTGTGCATTATGCAGCATGTCATTATTCCGAAGACAAACGCATATTTTGCCCAGTGGGGCAGAAAGAGACGCATATTTTGCCCAGTGGGGCAGAAAGAGACGCATTGGCAGCAAGTATTTATCTTCGTGAGGTAATTATATTTTTTTATGTATGTTGTATTGATTTTTGTAATTAATGTCACTTAGAACAAAACATAAGTTATAATTATGTACACTATACCTACAGCGCTTTCTATGCAAAAGTACTGCTGTTTGTGGTCAAACAAGTAACTTAATTCAGACAACTTATGACTGCTTAGTTCTAATCACAGCCAAAGCCAAGCCACTACAAAGCTTGTAGTGTTATTATAAATGACAGGAAGCGTTCCAAGTTTGAAATACCTTATTATTATTGACACTGTCTAAATAATCTACTTATAATTATACTCTCAAGTGGGCGTATAACGCTTGGCCATGTCTGTCACTCCAATTATGTATCTAGAACTAGGTGTTATTGTTGATCGAAGCTTTTAATACAGACTTTTAATAATACTTACGTATTGATCGCTGGGTGCTTTGCAGTTATCTGGGCGCCTTCTTTGCACAAATTGTTGGTCAACGAATGTGAGAAGAATAGCACAAGTAGATCCACAGCAAGAAGACCAAGTAAATGTGCAGCAAGAAAATGTGCAACAAATGGATCTAGAGGAGTTCACACATACAACTAGCTCCAGCCGTCATTGTTTTGTCCCTTTGTGTACAAACACAGAAAGGTTTCGTGTGCCTATTTATCTAAGAAAACGTATTTACAAAACTCAAAAAGTGTTTGTGAACGACAATGCAAGAGTATGTGCTGAACATAAATCATTGTATAATTGGGAGTTTCTAGAACAGCATGAGTTTTCTCATACATTTACCAAAAATGAGATGCAGTCAATGCTGCAACTGAGTGTCCAAGAAATTGATAGCCATTTAGACTTTGGAAATATTAATACTATTGAAGACAATATATTTAAATTCTGGACAGGTCTTACTAAAGAAAATTATAATATTATATACAACTACCTTTCCGCCCGCGGCTTCGCCCGCGTGGACTACACGACGTTATCCCGCCGGAATGTGACATTTTTCCGGGATAAAAAGTAGCCTATGTTCCTCTCCAAGCTACAAAGTATCTGTGTTCCAAATTTCAGCCAAATCCGTTCAGCCGTTTTGGCGTGATTGAGTAACAAACATCCAAACATCCAAACATCCAAACATCCAAACATCTAAACTTTCACATTTATAATATTAGTAGGATGTAATAAGACCAGCATTGACATGCAAATCCCCCCAAACTGCGTTGGGGGTTTATTTAATTAAAGCTCGAACTGGAGAATCCCATAGAAGAATTGCCTCTATGTTACATTTAAGTAAATCATCAATAACACCTTTGCTTAATGTGGCTAGAGAGGCAGTGATGTTATGAAAACAAACTAACCTTGTCTACACAATTCTATCTCAGAGATGACCTAAATGGAGCTTAAAATCAATCAATATTGAAAGGATTTTGTGATTAATCCCTGTGACAATTAGCGCGTATACACAAGAATCGCTAGGCGAACCCAGGCGAAAGGGTAAAACTTTCATTTACAAAAAATACGGTGTTACAAATGCAAATAATGATAATTTATATTATGAAACTATTGTAAGTAATTATGCTAATGATGACTCTACTTCTGGTGATGATACTAATATAGTTTCTCGTCCTATTAGACAAAGAAAGAAACCTGTATGGTTAAATGATTATGTTCACTAATTGTTTTTGTAATAATCATCTTGTATTTTAATTTAAATAAAGTTCATCTGTGGCAACATCTTGAGAGAAGGGATGTAGTGTTAGCTTAATACAGATACTCTGTGGTTGAATCTATGGCAACACTGGTCTTGGATGCATGGCTCTCTCTCATAATGGTGGCTACGATGATTGCATCTTTATATGGTTATTACTAATTCGGTTTCCCACTCCCAGTAACAAACTCTACAGTGTGGTACGAACTGGAATATAAATATATTCTGTACTTAATATTACTGGTTATTTCCAGGATGAACAAATTTTAAAAGAAACATCACGTGTGTGAACCAAACTTCGCTAAAAATGAAATAGAATGCCATATCGACAAACCCAAGAAAATATAAAATAACAGATATAAAAGACAAAGGGTTGGATAAAGTAGTTCTATCAAATGATGTACCAAAACTTTATAGTAAGAAGAGCTCTTTATATCGATAAAGAAATGCTATTAATAAAGTTAATAAATTAGTTTTTAAAAACCGCCTTCTAAAAAACCACATCAAAAAAGTAAGAAATAATTCCTCACCAAATAAATAACGTAAGTACTTTGAAGTCGGGCGTGAAACATGTACAATGTTTTGTTGTTTTTGTTAAAACCCGCCCGACTTCAAAGTACTTACGTTATTTATTTGGTGAGGAATTATTTCTTACTTTTTTGATGTGGTTTTTTAGAAGGCGGTTTAATTTTTTTATAAAAATAATTTTTATTTCACTCTTTTTAGTGCATCGTGCAGGCAATTTACGTGTTTTCTGGTAAATAGGTATGTGATCAAACTCAAAACCTCCTTTTTCGAAGTCGGTTAAAATACCTTGAGGTATCCCCTTTCCAACAAAACAAGAATCATCTAAATCGGTTTATAAACAAAGGAGTTATGCCTAAAGATACGTATTAAATTCACATAAAGTGGTAACGAAAACGACAGTATTTTCAAGATTTCCTGAAAACTACTGAACCGATTTCGAAATTTCAAAAAATGGGACCAACTTGGAAACCAACCTGATGTAATAACGTTTGAACCATTTCAATCGGTTCAGCCGTTTTCGAGTAATCGGTGGACATACATAAAAAAAAAAAAAAAAAAAAAAAAAAAAACATACATACAGACGAATAGAGAACCTCCTCCTTTTTGATTTAGAAGTCGGTTAAAAACGCTACATCAGTTGAAGTACCGAGTAAGTTTCAATCATTTATATTAGCTGATTATTGTCATAAAAACACTCGGATAATATTTTTTTGTTCGAAAGAATCAAGGGAGAAACTGTCACTTTTAAAATCACTATTTTAAGAGCTGCCCCCCTGAATTCCAACAACTGTATACAATTCACGGTGATTATGGAAGTGACACTGAAGTTACTCGAATCATGCCTCTACTCTACGTTTTAATGTCAAACAGAAGAAAAGAAACATAGAAACACTTTTTACTTCATGATAAAATCTTCGAATTCATAAAAAAAGTTTCATCATCATCATCATCATTTCAGCCGTACGACGCCCACTGCTGGGCATAGGCCTCCCCCAAGGATCTCCACAACGATCGGTCCTGCGCTGCCCGCATCCAGCGGCTTCCCGCGACCTTGACCAGATCGTCGGTCCACCTTTAAAAAAGTTTAATATAATTTATTTCTTTTATTTTAGCTATCTGAAGATGTTCGTGTCTGCATTGCTTGCTGGCAAAGAGCTCACCACCATGTCCAGCTCTAGGGCAAACAGATGTTAAAATCCCACATCCAGAAAGTGAATCAAGTTCAAATGTGGATCCATTGAGCTCCGATATTCCTGAATTTGAGCAAGTAGGAAATGCTCCATAAAATGTATCTTTGTCCTCGATGGGTACCGCAGAATTCCAGACACTACCAACCATTGCTTGGTTCCTGACTGCGTTAACGTCGGTCGAGCGTCGAAGAGTTCCAAAATATTTAAGGAAAAATATACTCATAGATTCAAAGATTTTTGTAGCAACAAATGCCAGAATCTGTGAACAGCACATAAGTCTATGACTTTGAATTTTTAAATGATTTTGAAATTACTACTGATTTTAATACAAATTATGTAGTAGAAATGTTAGAGTTATTGCGAGCCCCAAAAGTCAAATAAATTGACTAATTGTGAAAAAAGAAAAATATAATTAATTTTAAAAATATAGAGAGTTCTAAAGTTCTAATGAGAACTTTGCAAGTTTTGGACAGGTCTGACCATTGTACAGTTTTTAATGGTACTAGGTTGTTTAACCCAATTAAATGGTATGTGCTGTAAACCAAGTACAGCCTTAGGCCTTCTTTTGGTAAGACTGAGAACAGGAGAGCTACTCCATCGAAATGCGACGAGCCTATTATGTAATTATATGAAAAAAGATTAATATATATATATATATATATATATATATATATATATATATATACAGGGTAAATTTTTTATCAGTGCACAAATTTTTAAGATCGACTCAGAATCGGTATGCGAACAACTTTCTCCTAGAAACATAGGTCGATATATGACAAAATTTTCTTGACTCTTCATACAAATCTGACTGATCATGTAATCAATTTAGTATGGGGAGTATATATATATGTGTATATATATATATATATATACAGGGTGTTGTTTTGGTCATGTAATTCCGACTCAGGTGTGATAGTTTAAACCATAATGATGTAAAAAAAAAATTTAAAAAAAATTTAACTATTACAGTTTTACAAGAAAACCTCATACTTTTCTTACTAAAAAAAGCACAAAGCATGGTTAAGTGACGGCCGCGTAGCCGCAAGCTACGACGAGCCGGCCGTCCGGTTTTTCGTAAGTTATAATATTTACAAGCCAGAAAGCCTCGAACAAGGTGAAACCCAATTATCAACTTTAAAAACCAATCTATCACGCTTGGTGCTATGTGCAGGTGGGTTATAGAAATTGTAAACGGTCGGTATAAGCGGGACTTAAAAAAGAGAAAAATATTTTAATCTGACTATAAAGCACGTAATCGACTTTATCAAAATTGCAGATGCACTCATAAATCATTTTCATCCCGCTGTAACCGACCGTACTGATGCACAACATATATTAATTAAATAGACCATTGGAGAGGGTGAATTTGTCAAAGTGTTTAGCAGACTATGTAAACACGAACCAAACACTATTTGTTGCCGGGCCAATTTCATAAGTATCAATGCTATAAATTATCCCTCAGTTGAATAATAATATGTTCCCTGTAATGGAATACTATACAGTCTTAGAACCTATCAAATAAAACAAGCGAGATCCAATTGGAATTCCCGTAATGGAATACTGTACAGTCTTAGAACCTATCAAATAAAACAAGCGAGATCCAATTACGGGGAACATATTCGAGCGATGCGGTATGGTACCTGGGACGGGCTTGGCCGACACCAAGATGATATAACTCCAGCACCACAGTTTTTAGATAACATTTAAGTAAGCGATGATTTGGAAAATGAGGAAAACGTCTAAAATAAATTGTGTAAAAGGATAAAATAGTGTTTTATTTACTGTAACAACTCAATATGTTTATTATAGTTTACTGAAGTACCTAATTTCACTAGGTTTGGCCAAGTTGAAAAGAGCTCGGGCTTGTTTCCGCAACTCGACGCCTTCTGTGCGCCTATTTTCTCAGCGTCTTCTGTACGTCATTTAGGTAGTTAAAAAACGTCTTTTTTATTCTATAAAAAGTTTTTAAAACTTATTATTACGTCAGATTGGCTATGAGCGATTGGAACATACAGCCGTTGGGGTGCGAAACATCTCCTCTGGGAACCGTAGCAATAGCATTGTCCAGATTATAAAGCTTGGAGATTGTCAATCAAGTTCGAAAATCTTATTAATTTAAAAGAATTAATTTCGAAATTTAATGAATATTTTAATCCTAAAAACAAGGTTACTTACCTTGTCTTACCTTGGCACGTAACAACGTGGCGCCCACTGTAATATGAATTTTTGGTGGTATAGAGAAATTAGGGTACCCGTCAGAGAATTTGGGGGACCCGTGGGGATCCCACTGGAATCAACCCTAGAAAGTTGTTTTCGACTCGGCTAGCTCAAATTGCACTTAGGGTCGTAGGTAGGCGTAGCTCAGACATCTGGGGCTATAATTAACCTTAGGCGCCGTTGATATAATCACAAATGTAAATTACTAAAAGTATTAAACTTGTAAACAGAAGTGCTAAAATATCTAAAAATGTATTTAAAAAACTCCAGATCGAAACAAAGTGAATTCAATGAAAACCACATATTTGATGCATTGGTAAACATTTAATACTGATACAATTTAACACAAAACCAGTATTATAGTATTAATAATAATAAGATAAATTATAATGACTTAACCAGGATATGACACATAATTGTCGTTTTACTTAGGACGTTATACGGGTAACATAATTCTTAACAGAGGGATAATACCTCTTTCCAACAGATAAACTAGTAGTGCCGACTTAAGACGCTAAATAAAACATGCTCACTACTTATATTTATAAATACCTCTAAGTTGAGCTAAAATATACTAATGGTTAATACATAAAGATACATATGTAGGTAACCACTGCCACAGCGAACATGAACAGGTTATCAATGGTAATTACATTAAAAACAACGAACGGCGGCATGATTTAACATCACTTTATAGATCCACGGGTTACCTCAAAGAAGCCAGGAGTTATGCTGAATAGACAGGACAGGTCAACGAACTTGAAACACTCATTAACCATCACATTCCGAACAAGTAGGAGTGTCGGACCGGCAACCTCACACGTGGCACATGGTATTCAACACCGTGGTCGCGGGCACATAGATCTCCCTGCTTCAGGCATGGTATGGGAGCCCTAAACGGGCATATAATTACATAAAAAAATGCTCTGTCGCAGTCCAATCACTTGGTTCCCGGCCGGTACATCACCTGTAATCAAGACAATGAAGATTCATTAGCCTCCTGAATACATACAAACGGACGGGGCGACGCGTGTATGCCGATCTTTCTCACTTACCCAAAATACGCTCTCATTAATCACGCCATAAGGTCAAAGCCATGGTTATCCAGCTCACGTGCAAGCCTCGTATAAAGGCGCATTCACCTGAAAATCGAAAAAAGTCACTATTTTCGTCCGACTCATAGAAAAACCTTTTCAACCAACACGATACACTTCTCAACTTCACATGTCGCTCATCTCTTTGGCAGAACGCAACAAAGATAAAACATTAAAACGAAATTGGCTATTTATTTTATAAATAGTCAATGCCTTTCCAAAACAATGGCACGGGAGAAAAACAAAAATAAAATCACTAGAAAATTACCAGCCACGGACAGGCATTCGTCCGCGGTCACGGAACGCTTCTCCACAGAGCACAAAGCAGGGTGCCAGCAAACCGGCCATGATCAAGCTAATACAAAGATAAAAAAAAATTAAGACCATGAATTTATATGCTGCGAATTTATTGAAATGTCTTATAATAACAAAAGAAAATTAAAAGTTTAACCAGGCATCTTTGTTCTCGCCAGACAGGAACACAGGTCTGTGCGAGCGAGGCAATGCATCTGTCAACCGCCCGCCAAACGTCAACTGTCATCGTCACACGTCAGACAGTTAGCGAGTGATGTTATGAAAACAAACTAACCTTGTCTACACAATTCTATCTCAGAGATGACCTAAATGGAGCTTAAAATCAAAAATATAATATAGAATCGCTAGGCGAACCCAGGCGAAAGGGTAAAACTTTCATTTACAAAAAATACGGTGTTACAAATGCAAATAATGATAATTTATATGATGAAACTATTGTAAGTAATTATGCTAATGATGACTCTACTTCTGGTGATGATACTAATATAGTTTCTCGTCCTATTAGATAAAGAAAGAAACCTGTATGGTTAAATGATTATGTTAACTAATTGTTTTTGTAATAATCATCTTGCATTTTAATTTAAATAAAGTTCATCTGTGGCAACATCTTGAGAGAAGGGATGTAGTGTTAGCTTAATACAGATACTCTGTGGTTGAATCTATGGCAACACTGGTCTTGGCTGCATGGCTCTCTCTCATAATGGCGGCTACGATGATTGCATCTTTATATGGTTATTACTAATTCGGTTTCTCACTCCCAGTAACAAACTCTACAGTGTGGTACGAACTGGAATATAAATATATTCTGTACTTAATATTACTGATTATTTCCAGGATGAACAAATTTTAAAAGAAACATCACGTGTGTGAATCAAACTTCGCTAAAAATGAAATAGAATGCCATATCGACAAACCCAAGAAAATCAGATATAAAAGACAAAGGGTTGGATAAAGTAGTTCTATCAAATGATGTACCAAAATTTTATAGTAAGAAGAGCTCTTTATATCGATAAAGAAATGCTATTAATAAAGTTAATAAATTAGTTTTTAAAAACGCTACATCAGTTGAAGTACCGAGTAAGTTTCAATCATTTATATTAGCTGATTATTGTCATAAAAACACTCGGATAATATTTTTTTGTTCGAAAGAATCAAGGGAGAAACTGTCACTTTTAAAATCACTATTTTAAGAGCTGCCCCCCTGAATTCCAACAACTGTATACAATTCACGGTGATTATGGAAGTGACGATGAAGTTACTCGAATCATGCCTCTACTCTACGTTTTAATGTCAAACAGAAGAAAAGAAACATAGAAACACTTTTTACTTCATGATAAAATCTTCGAATTCATAAAAAAAGTTTAATATAATTTATTTCTTTTATTTTAGCTATCTGAAGATGTTCGTGTCTGCATTGCTTGCTGGCAAAGAGCTCACCACCATGTCCAGCTCTAGGGCAAACAGAGAAAAATATTTTAATCTGACTATAAAGCACCTAATTTATTTATTTATTTATTAATTCTTTATTGCACATACAGCACATACAGCAAATGGCGGACTTAATGCCCTTAGGCATTCTCTACCAGTCAACCGGAAAGAATGTAAAGGAGAAGTCATGGCGGTAACAAAAGAAAATTAAAAAAAAAAAAAAAAAAGGGATACTTATTGAATAAAATTCATATACTTACAGTTAAAATAAAAACTCAGATATTTACATAATACTAATATATATGATAATAATATACCTAGATACATATTAAGATAAATATAACATATACATACATACATAATATCCTATCATACAATTAAATGATATATACTTAGTACTGATAAAATAATAAAAACAACATATAATAAAAAGGTCAGATACGATGGACCTAGAGTAACGAATTCAAGTAATGCTCTCGAACCAATCTCTTGAAAACGCACTTACTGGGGGCACTACGGATGTTCTAATCGACTTTTTCAAAATTGCAGGTGCACTCATAAATCATTTTCATCCCGCTGTAACCGACCGTACTGATACACAACATATATTAATTAAATAGACCATTGGAGAGGGTGAATTTGCCAAATTGTTTAGCAGACTATGTAAACACGAACCAAACACTATTTGTTGCCGGGCCAATTTCATAAGTATCAATGCTATAAATAATCCCTCAGTTGAATAATAATATGTTCCCTGTAATGGAATACTATACAGTCTTAGAACCTATCAAATAAAACAAGCGAGATCCAATTACGGGGAACATATTCGAGAGATGCGGTATGGTACCTGGGACGGGCTTGGCCGACACCAAGATGATATAACTCCAGCTGCACAGTTTTTAGATAACATTTAAGTAAGCGATGATTTGGAAAATGAGGAAAACGTCTAAAATAAATTGTGTAAAAGGATAAAATAGTGTTTTATTTACTGTAACAATTCAATATGTTTATTATAGTTTACCGAAGTACCTAATTTCATTAGGTTTGGCCAAGTTGTAAAGAGCTCGGGCTTGTTTCCGCAACTCGACGCCTTCTGTGCGCCTATTTTTTCAGCGTCTTCTGTACGTCATTTAGGTAGTTAAAAAACGTCTTTTTTATTCAATAAAAAGTTTTTAAAACTTATAATTACGTCAGATTGGCTATGAGCGATTGGAACATACAGACGTTGGGGTGCGAAACATCTCCTCTGGGAACCGCAGCAATAGCATTGTCCAGATTATCGTATAGAATTGTATGGTGTTGAAATCCTTGACCGCAAAGTTATGTCCAGCATTGGGCGTTATCCGATTGGTGAGACGCCTAATTCAATCACTTTTTGCATTAGTTACGCTATTAATTAGGACTCTTATTGGCTTTTTTTCATGCTTTGTTTATTTTCACTACATTTAAAACTAAAATTCTTCTACTAAATAGCCTAAAATATTATAAAGTGTCACTCAATCATATGTCTTCCTTTCTTATGAATGGCTTGCTTTGTGTTTATTCAATGAGGAATTTTCCAAGGTACGTTCTTTAAAAATCTCATAGATGGTGGCGCTGTCCATTTAGACCTTTAGACCGTTTTGACCTTTACTCAGACAGAAACAATAAAAAGTATTAAAAAAATAAGCATGTCATGTCCAATGTCATTTCGTTGATATTTTTTGCGGTGCGTTGGTTGATCCTTTTGTTCCGTGACTATTTTTTGATATCTTGCTTTCGAAGACCCGGCTACGATTTTTGGACACTGATTCGACTGCTCATTGAAGACTTGGCTGCGGTATATGGAGACCGATTGAACTGCGCATTTTGAGTGAGACCTAGCGACGACTTTTTAGTCACTGATTCGACTGCTCATTGAAGACTTGGCTGCGTTAAATGGATACCGAATGGACTGTGCATTGAGACCTGGCGACTGCATTCGGATTAGGACACTGAGACTAGCCATTCTGGAAACTGATTAATTATCATCATTTTCGCTTTATAAAAATAAACAAGCAAGATTACGGTTCCTGGTCCCTACCAGACCTTAATGCAGAGTTAGCAAAGCGCAATGCTAAGCAAACTGGAAATAAAAAGCCTCTTCTAAGGTAAGTAGTATTTATTTACTTTGTATACCGCATTGTAGCTATGTTTATGATTGATAATCGTATTTTCTTACAACACCTTGTTCTCTCTTCAGGCTTCAAGACTACGACATTTCGTTAGGAGATGTTATTAATAATCCAGATACTACATACAAAATTCAAGCCCCTGATGCAAGAGTATTCCAAGACATCAATACAGATATATTGTTGCCAGCATTGGGTATTAGCGTCCTGGACATGTTCTGCTCTATTACAGAGAATGAAAATAAAAATCAAGCAAAAAAAACATGTATGAAGAAAATTAATTATTAACTTTTCGAGTAGCTGCTGAAAAACCTCACCACTTTATCATGTCAAAATGTGCATCTGAGATGAGTAATTATACTTCCTTTGCTTCGTTCTCGAGATTGGAATAACACTTGTAGTACCGCGTACCGGCTCGCCATTCATCCACTATAGTTTAAATTATTTACATTATGAAGTTTGGTATTAAAAACAGTTAATAACAAACCTAAAAAGATATTAATTTGATCTATTGGATCTTTTCCGCGGCACTCGTTTAGCCGCCAGAGGCGCTGTCGTCATTCGCGTTTCTAGTGCCGCGCCGTTCACCACGCGCTCCTTATATTTTCTTTTCAGTTGTTATATTACGTGCATATTCCAGTGTTTTGTTATTAGGATGCCTAAGCGAAAACACTCGGAAGATGAAGATAGTGAAAAATTGTGGAGAAAACTACGACGTATTGAGAAAAAGTTAAAAAGGCGGAAAAAACATTCTCGTCACAATTCAAGTGACTCATCAGTATCGGAAGATATTGCAATCCCGTCAATAAATGAAGGTTGGTTAAACTGCTGCTCATAACAAGACGACAATAATATTGTCTTGCATTGTGCATAACTCTTTTCATATGTAATTATGATATGTGGTTATTGCCTTGCATTTTTAATACTGTGTACATCCAAAATGGATGTTGCCAAAAACTTATCACTACAGTGTATAGTTCGAGTGACTATTACCGAGTAGTTCTATTTTTTCACCCGCTAAAGCTAGTGTATAGTTTGTTTGACTATGCCGGATTTTATTGAATTACTATTCAACTAATAACATTACTGTGTATGGTTCATGTGACTATTACCGAGTAATATTATAACAACCCACATAAAGACATATATATTTTTATGAATATTGCATCAGCCAAGTGTATAGGTATCTAAATTAGATATCACCTTTTATTTCAATTTTTTTTTCTCTTCCTACCTGCGTTTGTTTTTTGTACATTCCAGACGTAGAAGGCCTACTATTACCGATGTATGAGTTTCACGGTGATGCCGAGGACCATACACCCGCAGTTTCCGAGGAGTTGCCGCCACCAGTGCCAGACGAGACGGGAATTCAGCTTTCAGCTGCCGACCCTGCGCCGCCGGCACCGGCGCCCGCGCCTCCCACACCGTCTACGACTCCCTCCGAACCCGCTACTGGTGAGAAAATATTAACACCTGACGAGGTACCTCTTGATGAGGAAATTTTAATTTTTTTGGGGGAGGCCCCTAGTAAAGAAAAAAAATATGGGCCGAAAATCCAAAATGAAATAGCGAGCAGATGGGAACATGTCGCGACGTCTGGGGTAACAAAGGACGCAAGAAAAGACTTCTTAGAAAAATACTTGACTCCAGAAAACTGTAAGCTGGTGGACCCCCCGGCCTTAAACCTAGAAGTGAAAGCTGCGCTTACCGACACCCTTCAGAAAAAAGATACCGCTATCCAACATAAGCAAAAGCAAATCGCAGCAGCGGTATCGTGTATCGGTTTAGCTGTTCAACGAACACTTTCATCAAGTCATAAGGATCCTGAGATACTTAAGCTTCTAATTGATGCTGGTCGCATTATTGGTGACGTGCAACACACTGAATCAGTACTGAGACGGAGTTACATCTGTTCCTATATAAAGAAAGAGGTTAAAGAACATCTCAACGACACTAAAATCGATAAGTATCTCTTTGGCGAAAAACTTGCAGACACACTGAAGGCTGCCAAGTCAATAAACAAGTCGGGATGTGAAATTAGGGCTAGTACTTCAGCGACTAGACCAATGCAGAAAAATAAACCCACCACTCGACCTTTAAACTCGAGAGTCCCCGCCACGACGAGCAGGCTGTCGTCAGCGGGGAGACGCGCCGAGGAATTTGCGCCTGCGTTCGCGCCTCAGGTTCCGGCGCCGCACCCACTACCGCCACGGCGTCGAGCGCCACCGCCGCTGCCACCGCCGCCGCCACCTGCGCCGCGCTCACAGCAGCGCCCGAGGGCGCCCCGCCGGTAGTTACGGTATGCCAATCAGGTCGCCTTAAATTATATTTTAGTCAATGGTGTAGCATTACTGACGACCCAATTATTCTCTCGTGGATAAAGGGTTACCAGATACCATTTACTCGACCTGTACATCAAACACAGATTCCGTTTGAACCTGTTTTCTCAAAATCCGAGTTCAGATTACTTAAAGTTGCAATTAATGAGCTATGCTCGTCTGGAGCTGTCTCAGAGTGTCAACCCTGCGAGGGCCAGTATATTTCCTCTTATTTTCTTGTGAAAAAAAGTAATGGAAAGAATAGATTCATTCTAAATTTAAAATCACTCAATAAATTCATAGATACTCAACATTTTAAATTAGAAGATTTGAGGACTACTATAAAGCTCATTAGTAAAAACTGTTATATGACATCTATTGATATGAAAGATGCTTATTTTTTTGTACCTATACATAACGAGTCCAAAAAATTTTTACGTTTTAATTTTCAATCAAAAACATACCAATTTAATGTTTTACCATTTGGGTTAAATACGGCACCTTTTGTGTTCACCAAGCTAATGAAACCGGTTATGTCACACCTAAGATCATTAGGTTTTCAGTCTACAATATACTTGGACGATATTTGTTGTATAAGCGATACATACCAAGAATGTTTAGAAAATACTATCCATACAAGGAATGTCTTAGAATCTTTAGGTTTTGCAATAAATGTAGAAAAAAGTTCACTTGTGCCAAGTCACATATGTCAATATCTCGGTTTCATAATAGATAGTAAAAATTTCCATGTGCGTCTCCCTGAACAAAAAAGACTTTTAATAAAAAAGGAAATATTATTTTTTTTGAAAATAGAACGAACTACTATTCGAAACTTTGCTCGTCTTGTAGGACTACTTACTTCTGCATGCCCTGCCGTCCAATACGGATGGGCCTATACAAAAAATTTAGAAAGGTGTAAATACCTAGCCTTGTTAAAAAATGAAGATTATGACAGCTACTTTAACTTACCTTTAGATGAAGTTCGAAGTGATCTGCAGTGGTGGCTAGAAGCATGCTCCAATTCCTATAATCCTATAAGAACGGATAATTACGTCATGGAAATTTTTACAGATTCGAGCAAAACTGGGTGGGGGGTAGCATGTGGCGCCGATACCGCTAGTGGTCAATGGAGCGATTCAGAGAGCAGTCTCCATATTAACTGTTTAGAGCTTATGGCAGTTTTATTTGGACTACTAATTTTTGCAAAAAATTTACGAAATGCTCAAGTGTTACTAAGAGTAGATAACACGACAGCTATTGCATACGTAAACCGTATGGGCGGTATTAGGTTTCCCCACCTTAACCTAATAGCAAAACGTATATGGCAGTTTTGTGAAGAACGTAACCTCTTTGTATTTGCTTCGTATATAGCATCCAAAGATAATTTTGTCGCTGACGCAGAATCCCGTAGGTGTCACCAGGAGACGGAGTGGATACTAAGTGATGATGCTTTTGCACAAATCCAACAAAGATATGGTTCACCTGATATTGATTTATTTGCCTCAAGACTAAATAATAAATGCAAAATTTACGCATCCTGGAATAGAGATCCAGGGGCATATGTTATAAATGCATTCACAATATCTTGGGAAAATATTAGTTTCTATGCATTTCCCCCCTTTTCTATAATTTTAAAGGTATTAAGAAAAATAATAACAGATAAAGCTGAAGGCATCGTCGTTGTTCCTCAGTGGCCTACTCAGCCTTGGTACCCACTGTTTCAGCGACTTTTGATATCAGATGTTATAACATTCCATCCGGAAAGTAATGCCTTGATATTTCCTCTCCACAGCAACCAGCCACACCCCAAAATTGTCCTGATGGCAGGACGGTTGTCAGGTCGGCGTTCTTGAAAAGGAATGTACCTCCTCAGTCCATAGATGTCGTCTGTGCGTCCCTATCAGATAACACAATGCGTCAATATGAATGCGCCTTTCGGAAATGGTTTGTTTTTTGTAATAATCATAATATAGATCCATATAACTCGTCCATAGAATCGGTAATAGAATTCCTAACGGAAATTTATAATCGAGGTGCTCAATATGGCACATTAAACAGCTATCGTTCAGCATTGACTTTGATCCTGGGCTCTAGGGTCAGCTCTAACGATATTGTGTCTAGATTGTTTAAAGGTTTTTATCGACTTCGTCCCCCAATGCCTAAGTATAACACTACTTGGGATGCATCTATCGTTCTGGACTATTTGGCAAATTTTTACCCCAACTCAGAAATTGATCTAGAAGTTTTAACCAAAAAACTTGTCACACTACTGGCTTTAGTCACTGCACAAAGAGTGCAAACATTACATCTTATCCTTATAAATAATATAACTGTAAGAAATAACAATGTTTCGATAAAAATCCCAGATACTCTAAAACATCTAGATTGGGTTCAACACAACCAGACTTGGTTATTCCTTTTTATACAATAAAACCAGAGATCTGCCCAGCCGAAACATTAATTAACTATTTAGATAGAACGAAATCCTTAAGAGGTAACTCTAAAAATTTATTTATTAGTTTTAAAAAACCATACAAAAAAATTTCTAGTCAAACGCTAAGTAGATGGATTAAAGATACGTTGTTTGAAAGTGGTATTGATACCTCGTTTTTTTCGGCTCATTCGACAAGACATGCGTCCACTTCAAACGCTAAAAAACTAGGTGTTCATATTGACCTTATTAAAAATACAGCTGGTTGGAGTGGAAATTCTAAAGTCTTTGCAAAGTTTTATAACAGATATATTAATAATCACAATGATTCTCATGAATACGCTGTAACGATACTCGATAATAATTATCTACATCGAAAATAAAGATAATTTAGTATGTCATTAATTTGTAATTAATTATACCTACTCAATAAAATCAATTATACAGAAGTGTCTAATTTAGATTTTTATTTTTTTACTTCTCTGTTCTACTTTGGCCCACCTACAATAGTTCGTCGTAGCTTTCAAAATCTACAAGTGTTATTCCAATCTCGAGAACGAAGCAAAGGAAGTATAATTAATGATTAAACGAACTTACCTAAGTGACGTTCTATCATAATTATACGAGATGCTTCGTTCGAAGAGATTGGTTCCCACCCACTCCCAGGTATCCCAGGACGAACTATTGTAAACTCCCTTTCAACTAAATGACGACAGCGCCTCTGGCGGCTAAACGAGTGCCGCGGAAAAGATCCAATAGATCAAATTAATATCTTTTTAGGTTTGTTATTAACTGTTTTTAATACCAAACTTCATAATGTAAATAATTTAAACTATAGTGGATGAATGGCGAGCCGGTACGCGGTACTACAAGTGTTATTCCAATCTCTTCGAACGAAGCATCTCGTATAATTATGATAGAACGTCACTTAGGTAAGTTCGTTTAATCATTAAGAATATTATATACAACGTCACCACAATGAAGAACATGTAATAATAGAGGCGCAGTGTGAGTGTGCAGTTGGTGTCGGGCCACATGCCCAGTGTAAACAAGTTTTGACTGCGCTGTATGGGTTACTGGATTTTGTAAATAATAAAAACGTCAATTTACACCCAAGCTGTACATCTGCATTACAAACATTTCATCACCCAAAATCTATACTTATTATTTATTTACTTATATACTTATCTATACAAATAAATAAAATTGGAGTGTGTGTTTGTAATATTAAAATAACCGCTTTTTACTATATGCATGTCGAAGCGTAAACGCAGTGCCGCCCTCATAGGCGGCGGGATCGATTACTTTAATTTAAATTATAACGATATCTATCGAGTTATTTTGGAACTGTCGACCTAAAATATTAGCGCCATCTATTTTGTTGCTTTGTAACTATTAGTTGAGTCAGATTAAACGATGCGGCAAGCACTTGGGTGAATTGGATACAGAGAGATAGCAGGACTTGCCAAGTGAGTTGAATTTGTCGACACATTTGGTGCAGGGGCAAGATAAAAACAGTCTAAACAGGGACATCCAATACTTGGGTGAATTGGATACAGAGAGATAGCAGGACCTGCCAAGTGAGTTGAATTTGTCGACACATTTGGTGCAGGGGCAAGATAAAAACAGTCTAAACAGGGACCTACAAGGGGTTGGACGATGTGGCGGATGTGGGGCCCGCATGGGCCACTTTTCTGTATCGAATTTGCCGCGTTTAAAGATTCATCCGTCTACATCACTTGAATCGTTGTTTTATTTGTGCCATATCGATTGTGATTGAAGAATAAGACGTTTGTTATTGAAGAAAAGACTATTTGGTGCAGGGGCAAGATAAAAACAGTCTAAACAGGGACCTACAAGGGGTTGGACGATGTGGCGGATGTGGGGCCCGCATGGGCCACTTTTCTGTATCGAATTTGCCGCGTTTAAAGATTCATCCGTCTACATCACTTGAATCGTTGTTTTATTTGTGCCATATCGATTGTGATTGAAGAATAAGACGTTTGTTATTGAAGAAAAGACTATTATTTTGAGGATCCCTCGTCACAACCATCCTGACAACGAGTCCAGACCAGGCAAACCGGCCCCAGCGACGTCATCAGAAGTGCGATGCAGCCCGTGCCACAGATGAAAAGTGGATTGAAAACGAAATGCTGGTTACTGAACATGTGATGAAAAAGGCGACCTGCCGTTTCACTAGCGGCATTTCATTTGGAAGAAGAGAATTGTGAAAATCATCTTTTCCTGTTGATGAGCGGTGCGCTGAAAGGAAGTTTATCGGCAAGACTGGACCAGTCTGGACCTGGACCAGATTTAATGTGCTGGCGTAACCTGGCTGGAGCATAAGGATTTGTTCATCGATAGGTTTGTCTGTATCTAGACAAAGGAGGTACTCTCATATTTTTCTTATTTTGTGAAGCCGAAAGAAAGTAAATCTTATTTCTTTGTGAGTAATTCGTTGTAATAATAGTTCCTAACGGAACCAAGAATGTTTTATGATTTTACTGTCAACTACCTACATTCAAACTTAGAGAATAATTTTTCTAATTTTACTAACGTACAGAGTGTAAGTTGGTAAATTCGCATACCATTGCTTTTGAGAGAAATTTTGTCGGATAGACTTTGTTGAGAAGAAATAAGAGCTAGAATAGAATTTGAATTTGAACGCGATAGTAACCTTTGCACATTGACAAATTTACACTCGGGGTACAGATACCATACGAGATAGTTGCGTCATTGTAACTCTTGATATAAAGTTGGTGTCTATAACATGACCTGTCATATAGTAAAATTGCCTGGCAGAGATCGCTGCTAAGACATAAGGCCATCTAATTTTACCGCTTTTCGTAAATTGTTTATGTCATGTTTTTTTCTGTCTCTGTGTGCGCAATAAAGTGTTATCTTATCTTATCTATCCCATGACGTAATAATAGAGATCGAGAGGTATTAAGTAAATGCCTAGTTGTAAATATGACTAATGAGACACTAACTTTTCATCAAATGTAGTCTGATGTAGAGTCAGATGTAGAGTCTGATGAAGAGTCTGATGTAGAGTCTGATGTAGATTCTGATGTAGAGTCTGATGTAGAGTCTAATGTAGAGTCTGATGTAGAGTCTAATGTAGAGTCTGATGTAGAGTGTGATGTAAAGTCAGATGTAGAGTCTGATGTAGAGTCTGATAAAGAGTCAGATGTAGAGTCTGATGTAGAGTCTGATGTAGAGTCTGATGTAGAGTCTGATGTAGAGTCTGATGTAGAATCTGATGTAGAGTCTGATGTAGAGTCTGATGTAGAGTCTGATAATGAGTCTGATGTAGAGTCTATGTAGAGTCGAGTATAGAGTCACATGTAGAGTGACATGTTAAGTCGAATGTAGAGCCAAATTCAGAGTCACGAGTAAAGTCAAATGCAGAGTTACTAAAGGTCACAATGTTTCCAAAGTAGAGTTGGTGGCTATACGGAAGGTTTAACTTTATGAGTCCTCACAAATGACCTATTTCAAATTACAGTGAAATGCAAGCGCAGCATGGTGGTGCAATGGTGCGATTCTGTGACGATGGCAGTGCGGCGGCGCGGTGGCGTAGTGGCGCAACGCAACAGACGAGTAGCCGGCGCTGGTGGCGATAGTGTAGAGAGAGAGATCTACTGGCATCGCATATCATATGATCGCAATTTGGTGAGCAGTTTTCATTTTGTCATTATTTGTGCAAACAGCACCGAAATGCTCTTTTCCGTTCAATGAACATTCTTTTGTACAGTTTCTGGCACTTTACTAGTTCAAACCTAGGATTACAATGATTGTTAATGTGGAATTTGATTTAAATTGGATTAGTAACGATAAAAGTTCGTATTAGATTGACAGAATATGGGAACATGATTTGATTTAGTTCAGAGGACTAAATATTTAGTTGGTGTTTTACCACATTATTAGTAACGAAGTGCTGAAGATGTGTTTGTTTTATTGCGTGGCTGAATGAGTCAGCACGTTGTTGTGGTATTATGATGGTAAAGAGGGTAGAGCGGAAGCACTGTAGTATGTACAAAAAAAGATTATGTTTTGTTGTTGTTCCAAGCTGTCAGTCTAAAACGCGTTGTGATTCAGTTCAGTAATTTAGACGTTCTAAGTTGAGTTTTATTTTCAAATAAAGCTTTAAAAAACTTGAAATAACATTATTTACAAGCAGTTGCAGCAGCAGCATTGTCATGAAGTCAAACCAAACTCTGCCAAGATAAAGTGGAAATGGATTTTCATGAGTAAACTTATGAGGAGAGTTAATTTGTGTAAAATGATATTTTGACGTTTGCCCTAAAATAGTTTTGAAGTTGTTAAAACTAGTTTTTAAAGATTAACGAATAGCTCAGAAAGATGCCTCAAGGTGATGTATCCTCAGAATTAAATGTTTGTGATGTTGAATCGGGTGTGGACAGTGCCGGTGAAGGCCTATCTAACTATGTGCAAACACTTAAGCCCGGGTGACACGAGGCTAGTAAATCAAGCTAGTGAGCCAAGCTAGTGCTGCCAAGCTAGTAAGCTAGTGACACTAGCTTCGTGTAGACGGAACTAGCTTCGTTTACAAGCTAGTAAGCTAGTGTGGAAGCTAGCAAGCTAGTGCCTCAAGCCAGGATAGTTTAATAGCTTGGGGTTCTATTTTTCAAGCTAGTAGGCGCCCCACACCACCCGTTTTACTATCCTGGCTTCGTTACTAGCTTCGTGTCAACCGCGAAGCTAGCGAACCTAAGCTAGTGTGCAGTCGGAGAGCGTGGTGAGAGTGCGTGCAATTTGTTAAAATGCCGAAATTAGCGGACGAAATTAATTTAAAATTCGTTCAATTGTACAGAGAAGAGGAATGTTTGTGGAATGCAAGTATTCCATCTTACAAGGACAAGCAAATGCGAGACTCGTCACTAGAAAAAATACGCGACATACTAAATAAAGATGGAATAGAAATGTCGATAAAAGAGATTAAAAATAAAATTAAAAATCTAAGAGCTACATATTGTCAAGAATTAACAAAGATAGAAAAATCTGAGAGGTCTGGAGCAGGAACTGCAGAAGTCTATAAGCCAAAAATTATTTGGTTTGAGGAAATGCATAATTTCATAAAAAAGGTGCCAATGAAGAGAAAAACTTCGGTAAGTTATTTTAATATTATTTACTCTTTACAATTATTTACCTTAAAAGTACTTATTGAAATATTAATAATCGTCGGCATTTTTAATTTTTCTTGTAGTTTTGTCTGAATTAACGAATCATTCTTGCTTGCCATGGTACTGCTCCATCATTGTTGAAATATCTCTTAAATTTCTCCCTTTTTTCGATAGCTGACAGAGAAGAGTGGTTACTTCCCTGTCGACTGATACTGGGTAAACATAAATTTTCCATTCTCCATGAACCGGGAATAATGTTTCCCGCTTCAATGTCTTCTTGGTCGACATCACTACTAATGCAATAAGTGCTTTTTTGCTCTTTTCGTAACCAATTATGCAGAGCACATGATGCTAGTACAATTTTGTCTACTGTTTTTACGTCAACTGCGATTGGTCTTTGATAAACACGAAATCGGCTTGCCAATATGCCAAAGGCATTTTCTACAGTTCTTCTGGCTCTACTTAGCCGGTAGTTGTATACTTTTTCTTCATGTGTTAAATTGTCACCTGGGTACGGTTTCATAATATACGATTTTAATGGGAATGCAGCATCCGCCAAAATTACTCCGCCTTGTGGTATAAGGTTATTTTCTAGTTGATTATATATGGAGCAATTCCTAAAAACACTTCCATCAGATGCCATTCCACAGGCGCCGACGTCAATATAAATGAAATTATAATCGTAATCAACAATAGCCATAAGAACAATACTGAATGTTTTTTTGTAATTAAAAAACAAACTTCCACTGTTGCCAGGAGCTATGATTTGAACATGCTTCCCGTCGACGGCGCCATAACACGCTGGAAAGTTCCATTTCACTCTGAAACCATTTTCTATAGCTGCCCATTCTTCAGTTGTAGTTGGAATCTGTAACAATATTTTTAACAAATTTTTTATTTTCAGAACAATCAAGATTCTCCAAACAAAAATAAAGATGACAACAGTGCAAGCAACAGTCAGTCATTAGAACCACCCGTAGCAGAAAATCTGTCAGAAAAGACAGTTGAAATGTCTCAACCTGCAAGCGAAATGTCGTCTATTCAAGATAAAACTTCTAAATTTATTTCCCCCGGAAGTAACATTCCGCAATTTAAGAAACGGAAGGTTTCGCAAGTGAGTTCATTGATAAATGAAATTAAGGTGATTAAGGAGGATTTAAACAGTTCACGAGAATTTCAGGAACCAGAGCTGGATGAACATGAGATATTTGCAAAATATGTAGCAAGTCAGTTGAAAAAGCTTTCACCCGGACAGGCCATTTTAGCTAGGGATCAGATCAACGCAACACTATCCCGCTGTCGGATGTATGATTTAAACTTCGGAAATACTACATTTTCGTACCAGTCACCTATCAATTCTTCAGACTCCAATATGTCAACCACATTTTCTTACAATAGTTCTGCAGCAAGTCCACTCTACACTAATCCACCATCACAACTACAACAGACTGAGCAACGTGATGAACCCATCATCCATCCGCCACCACAGCAAGAGTTGGAGCAAGATGAAGATCCCATCTATCGAGCATTTCAAAATGCTTGATACATTTCTCGCCATTTATGTAGCGTAAACGTACATTTTGTCGTCATTTATGATTTCTCATTTTGTAATTTAGAATTTAATCTCGCCATTTATGTAAGCGTAAAAGTACCTACTTTAATTTGAAATAAATAAAATTCTACATACCTGTATATCTTTCTTTAATGCCTTATAAATTTCACTGCAAACTTCTGGTATAAATCTAGATATAGTAGATCTTGAAACACGATACATGTGACTTAACTTCCTGTAATTGACACCAGATGATAGAAAATCTAGAGTTATTTCCAATTTTATTTTAGCCGGTATGGCTTCTCTCATATTAGTATTTAATTTTTGTATTTGTGGTCCCACTAGATTCAGTAAATTGTCAAAAATATTAGGTGTCATTCGCAAAATACTCTTGAATTCGCCGGAATCCTCAGATCGCAGTTCTTTTAAAAGTAATGCAGATGCTCCATGACTATGTCTTCTTAAGATCCAGGGTCTTGTCCAAGTACGCTTTTCTTCTAGCAGAGCTAATATTTCATCTAGCGCATGTTGACACAACTTCCGAATTAACTTTCTTAGTAGAATTGCTTTTCTCTTACGCACACTGTTCATTTTTACGTATACGTGTTATCAGGTTAAGCACAACTCACTACTGACTTGACTAGCTTGAAATTTCCTAGCTTCGTGTAGACAGCACTAGCTTGGTTACAATCCAGGCTAGTAGGTAAGCTAGAAACCAAGCTAGTGACCCCTTACTAGCTTACTATCCTAGCTTCAAAATACTAGCCTCGTGTCACCCGGGCTTTACTGACATGGCTACTTATTTGGTAATCCGCACGCTTCAGTCGTAGTCGTAACTGCGATTCAATAGGGTTGTACAGGGCGCGATGCGGCTGAGGCTGTGGCAATCTAGCGTCTCATGGGAGACTATGTCATTATGAGATGACCATGTATGTTGAGCATACCGATTCCAATGTGGGAATCCGTCTCATGGGAGACTATGTCATTACGATGACCATGTACATTGAGTGTACCGATTCCAATGTGGGAATCCGTCTCATGGGAGACTATGTCATTATGAGATGACCACGTATGTTGAGCATACCGATTCCAATGTGGGGATCCGTCTCATGGGAGACTATGTCATTACGATGACCATGTACATGGAGTGTACCGATTCCAATGTGGGAATCCGTCTCATGGGAGACTATGTCATTATGAGATGACCATGTATGTTGAGCATACCGATTCCAATGTGGGAATCCGTCTCATGGGAGACTATGTCATTACGATGACCATGTACATTGAGTGTACCGATTCCATGTGGGAATCCTTGCCACCTAATTTGTAGCTGCTGTTAGTGATGTGTGTTGTTTATATGACTTTGATTATAATATTGTGATTACGGTAACTTACTATGAGGCATACTTTCTTCCTTATGTAAAGTGTACCTACTAACCTTTTAGTCAGGTTAAGCCGAGCGGAATTAGCTCCATTGAAGTAGTTTTGTTCCAGATACACATGAGGACATGTGACACGTCAGAATGGCCGTGTCGGAGCGTAAACACAGTGCTGCCCTCATAGGCGGCGGGATCGATTACTTTAATTTAAATTATAACGACATCTATCGAGTTATTTTGGAACTGTCGACCTAAAATATTAGCGCCATCTATTTTGTTGCTTTGTAACTATTAGTTGAGTCAGTTTAAACGTTGCGGCAAGCACTTGGGTGAATTGGATACAGAGAGATGGCAGGACCTGCCAAGTAAGTTGAATTTGTCGACACATTTGGTGCAGGGGCAAGATAAAAACAGTCTAAACAGGGACCTACAAGGGGTTGGACGATGTGGCGGATGTGGGGCCCGCATGGGCCACTTTTCTGTATCGAATTTGCCGCGTTTAAAGATTCATCCGTCTACATCACTTGAATCGTTGTTTTATATGTGCCATATCGATTGTGATTGAAGAATAAGACGTTTGTTATTGAAGAAAAGACTATTATTTTGAGGATCCCTCGTCACAAGTAGTCGCAACCATCCTGACAACGAGACCCGACCAGGCAAACCGACCCAGCGACGTCATGCATATGATTATATATACGGTACATATACCAAAATATCATTTTTTACAATTTTTGTCTGTCTGTTTGTTCCGGCTAATCTCTGAAACGGCTGGACCGATTTTGACGGGACTTTCACTGGCAGGTAGCTGATGTAATAAGGAGTAACTTAGGATACTTTTTTATCCCGATATTCCCACGGGAATGAGAACCACGCGGGTGAAACCGCGGGCGGCCGCTAGTAATATAATATTATAAACAGGAAAGATTTGTATTTTTGTATGTAACGAATAAACTTAAAAAGTACTGGACCGATTTCGAAAATTCTTTCACCGTTAGAAAGGTACAGTCTTCCCGAGTGACATAGGCTATATTTTATCCCGATATTCCCACGGGAACGGGTACCACGCGGGTAAAAACGCGAGGCTCCGCTAGTAATATATAAAGGCGGCCCTGTTAAAATTTGATTATTATAATTCATATTATTAACAATTATCAATTTACTATAAAATGTATAATGTCTCGTAAAATATTAATTAATGTGATATACATACTGATTCTGCCTTAGGATTAATCAGGGCGGAAACCCAGTGCATCTGTAAAGGACTGTCGGGTCTTTTAGCTAGTAAACTTGTTATGCCGCTGGGGCCGCCAAGCATTCTTCCTCTAACAGATGAAATTTTGTTGCGCATTACGGCGTGTAAGTATGGGCATCTGCAGACATGCCAGAAGCACTGCAGAGTCTAGGCAGGCCCACCAACATCATGAAGAACAAGTTGTTGTATAGAACACGCAAATGTCGCTTTGGAAGTGACGAAGTCGCCCGATGTTTGGTCACTGGTGGCGGGGTGTATGATATTTTCTTGCTACTCCCGGCTTCTTTCTGTGTGACAGGCGGTGTGGGTTCCTTTCTGGATGTGGATGGAAGAAGGACCGTGGTTCTTCCTGTCTGACATGACTCCGTTTGCCCTTCCTACAAGTTTGGTGACTGTTTGGTGGGGATATAACTTTTAGAGCCCAAACTGCTTCAATTGAACGAAAGAAGAGCCACAATCATAAACATTATTTGCAGACGACATTTAACCCAAAAGAGCGGATCTCGACCTTCCTTTCCTTCGGTGGCTTGGTGTTACTCTACTACGGATACCAATTTTACCGCAACAAAAAATACAGCAGCGGATCTATTCTTTGAGTGTGCAGAAAAATACTGTTTAATGCCGAGGGTCTATTACTATACACGTAAGTAATTTTTGGTAAAATCCGTACATTTAATAAAAAATAAATCAGCACTGTCATATACCTGTACGTCTATCAAAGTATTTTTCCCAAGACCCTAGTTACCTACTGGTAATAATAGTACATAAGTATTTTTTTTTATTACATGATTCTCGCATTTCAAATTGCAAGACGCATTCTTGTATTCCTGATTTACATAAAAATGAAATTGGCAAACAATTTTATTTAATGAAAGAGGCAGCAAGTAAAACTTTAACACTCATAAAAGCCATATATGACGAACACGTAATGACGTAACACCACTGAAAGATGCTAGTCTCGTAATGATAAAAGAAATACCAACGTTCAATTTAGTTAAAAGTGAATTATTCAATAAAAGGAAGGAAGAAACACAAACTTTCGCATTTATATTATTAAAGTAGGATATTGGACTTTGAGGGTTGGTGGACGTAGTTTTTATAAAAGAAAATGTCATAATATATCATAATGACAATGCATGACATTGAAAAGTATTCTTTTTCAGAACCGCACAAATAAATTTGACAACTGCTATAAAAATATAGGATAAAAAATAATGTGAAATAGAATAGTAGCGACGCAACGCTTCAACCTATCCTCAGTAAAAGATAGGCTTACTAAAGATTTGTTGCCTAGACATTTCTGTTAAATGACTGGAAATAACAACAGTTGCCTAGAAACAGATCCATAGTAGGCCTATCTCTTACTGAAGATAGATTATTGAAATCGGTCGTAAGTCAATCAATTTAGGTACAGCTTTATTTAAAATAAATTGTAATGCTTATGTTATGAGTCCATCATCAACAGCCCGTTACAGTCCACTGCTGGACTAAGACATAATCTTCGCGCTTGGCAGGCGGGTGAACAAGAAGAGCACAATACCATGTGTAAACGCGTCATTATTTTTAGCACCATTTTGGTGTCTGTCGTGTTGAACAAGTGCCGTGAATTGCATTTCTGTTTGTGTTTTTCTTGGATTGCTATTAAAAAACGTAAGTAAAGAGTTGTTTTCTCTTATTTACGAAGAAAGGATGGAGAATATGGAAGGAAATAACGATTTCTGCTGGACGGAAGACTTTTCTTTGTTTTCTGGCCAGCCAGAAACGTATTTACGGACACCTGGTCCTACGTTCGCAATTCAAGATCCCACTGAATTATTTATGACTGTTTGGGATGAACAATATGCAAGGGATTGTGCGCCAGACGAATCAGTATGCGTGAATCAGGATAGCGCCGATGTCCGAGGTGGAGGCAGAGCTCCCAGAGCCATTGACCACTTGGAGCAATATCTCCACCGAAGAATTATATCGGTACTTTGCAATCCTCATTTTGATGTCGATGTGTAACAGAGCTGTGGTGAATGAATATTGGACGACAGGTATTTTAGGTATGCCCGATTTCCGGCAACTGATGCCGAGGAATCGGTTTCTTCTTATTTCAAGATTCCTTCACTTCGTCGATAACGACACCTGCCGCAACTCTTCTCTATCCAATTATGAAAAGAAAATTTTAAAAATTAAACCTATTTTGGAGCATTGTAACGAGCGATTTGCGTCTATGTATAAGCCCTACAGATAGGTACCTCAGCCTAGACGAGGGCCGTCTAAGCTGTAGAAGGGACTCGTCTAAGCTGGGTACAGTGTATCAGATAGATAGATAGATATTTATCAAAAGCTTTGAGCTTTGTGAGGCCGAAACGGGTTACCTTTCACGGTGCCACATTTACGGGGCGAAAAACTCTTCGATGCGTGAAGAACCTATTCATGGGTTCGAGAACTCTACCGCAAAGGTAGTTTTCGAACTCATGGATAGGTTCTTGGACGCCGGTTATTGCCTTGTCATGGACAACTGGTATAACCAGTTGCCCCTGACAAGGTACTTAAAGGAACGTAAAACCGATGTCATCGGGACCATAAACCCTCGTCGGGTTCATGTTCCCGATGACATCAAGCGCGCTAACCCTACGACGATGGCGAGAGGGGACCAGATAGCTAGACACTGCGGTGACATTTGTTTTACAGCGTGTGATTGAAAGACGTCAAACTGGTCACCGCAGTGTCTACCTATCACAAAGATGATAGGGTGCCGGCAAGAAGGGCCGGAAGGACATTATCAAACCGCAGCTGATTGTGGATTACAATCAATACATGGGGGGCGTCAACAGCAAAGACCAACAGCTGTCGATGTTTCTCATGGAGCGCACAAGGGGGTTAAATGGTATATGAAGGTGTTCAAAAGGCTGCTGAACACCAGCAATCTGAAGTGTGCTACATCACGGCGCAGCCCACTCTGAAAACCGCAATTCTGACTACATGGTCATTTTGTCCTATTTCTGTCCCAAATTTTCAGAATTCGTCGTAAAGGGGACGAAAAGATATAAGCGATTTAAATGGTCCATGCCAAAGCAAACCTTCATTATGGCACGGACAGGTTATATTAATTGAACCATAACACCTAGCCAGGATCTGATTAGTATAACATTTTGTCCCTTTTTTATAGAACCCGCAATGCCTGGAATCAAAACGAAATGAAGCGCCGTTCAAAAGATATAAAGGAATGATTTGGTCCATGCCATAATTAACCTACATTATGGCGCGGACTTTTTAACCAGGTCACCTAGAGAAAATCTGCTTATTGGAAACGATTCGTGTACATTCGTCCCAATTCGTCCTAAAAGCCACAGAATTCGTCGTCCTTTGGTTTAGGAGATAATCGGAATTAAAATTTTGTTTTTATAGTACAGGAGCTGACTTCCTATTTAGTGACGATGTTTGTGACTTGTTCTTGTTTTGCGTGTTTGTGTTAGAATAATTAAGTGTATTAGTAACACAAAAGTATAACGTAAAGTAATACGTAATTTTTATGCATTTCATAAGTCATAAACAAAAATATTTTCTTCAAGAGATATTTTGATCCTGGGCTCCTAGACTATATCAAAAACATGTACAGTCGCGTACAAAATAATTTCGATAGAGGTCATGTATGAAGTTGCATTTCAATGTTATATTGCTCTTCTTTCGAAATTATTAATATTTGGAGGTGGGGCTCCCACCGTGGGAGTGAAGTGAATAGTGGAGTGGGGATTGGGGGGAAAAAAGGGTTTGTTTGTATGAAACTTTTCTTCCTTCAATGGAATAGCTAGGTACTTGAAACATTGTACACTCGACAGCATATCCGGTTAAACAGTTGAACTGCTATAACAGCTTTTATTACGTAGGGCATAAAGGCGGTCTCAAGTTCAACATGTATAGTCTGATGTGCTGCCGTGTGTACATACACAGGGTTATTTGTTATTCATTTAAAACATCTCGTGGGGTTAATCAGACCATCAAACTGAACAACTTTCATTATTATGAGACAGATATTAGATTGGAACAGCTGATTATTTTTCACCGTAAAGTTAGTCCCATTGTGAAAGTTGTTCAGAATGATGGGTAGAACACCAGGGTTTTGGCTTTAAAACCAATAAAATTTCAGCCCGTATAAGTTTTATCATTATAATTAGAAAAATATTATTAGGTAGGTTACATGACACTTTTTTTTATAAGATAACGTTTTTTTATAATAATTGTACATTCATAGATACCTCCTTGTCACCAAATCACATTTATTTATTGCAAAATCACAGTAAAATCACTTTGAAAAAATGTTTTATTTTGGTAAATATAGTTGATGAATAGACTGTGGAAGCTCTGACGTCACAAAATGGCGGATTTTGACATTTGGGTAAAAACAAACTCAAAAACGTATGGTTATTTCAGCTGATTTACATTTTGAATAAATTATCGAGCATTGGCAAGGTACATAATGCCGTATTGTTTTGCTCCCGGTTGTAACCATGTCTCCAGAAGAGAAACGTGCATGTTTTTTAGATTTCCTGCTAATGAAAAAATCTTTAAAAAATGGAAAACACTCTGCCGGTAAGTACCTAGTTTTTAATATTCGCTCGCGCGGATTTCTACTCTGAGGACTCGTATTTGAGTGGACTTGTATTGCTAACTTACTCATTGTTTTTCATTTCAGTCGTAAGGATAGAGACCCTACTCGTGAAGACCGCCTTTGTAGTTGCCATTTTGCTGATGAAAAGGATGTTGTTCCATCAATTTTTGCACACAGTAGTAACAAGAAGTTCGAGTTCATGTATCCTGAAAATCGGAAAAGGTACTTGCACATCCCTATTTTTTCCTAACTCCCTATTTGTCTTGGCAAATCATTTAAGTCAGAAACCAAGTTAGAATGCAAACATGAAGTTATGTGGGAATGTAGGTATTAACACCTGAACGGGACCAATCTGTGACATGACCTTAAACTGTATAGTATACTGAATTTATACCATATTGTTTATTCCAGTTCTAGAACAAAGAAACAAACTTCTGCCGAAGTTGTTACAGTTGAACGGGAAACTATCCAAGATGTTTCAGCTGACCAGCCCACAATATACCAAGTTAACGGAAGCAGTGGCAGTGATGTATTGACAAGTGCAGAAAATTATTTTTTAAAACAAGAAAATCATAAATTGAAAAAAGATCTTGCAAAAGGTGAAAGTAGGCTGTCATTTGACAATATTCAGGAGAATGATTCATTATTGTTTCAATATACGGGATTGCCCACAGACTTCCGGTTCAGCTGTTGTCAAGTGAAGTGTCGTTATATTGTTCGTCTACGAGAAATCAAGTATTTTTGTGAAAACCATACATGTTCGTCAAAAAACAGTGCAACATCGTGAGCCGTCACAACAGTGCACATCCTCAACGGAAAAGTTTTGTGTTTTAATTACGATTCTACGCGAAAAGTGTTAAAACAGTTATAAAAACATACATAACAACATCTATAGATACGTCGAAACTAACCTCAAACTGACAGTTTTGACAAAAAGTGAACTAAGAACGAATTGTCATTGTCAATACGACTTCCGCTTTTTGACAAACAAATTCACGAGATGGAGTCATCAATGAAAATGGTTTTAGAAAAAATAAATGAAATTCAAAAAGAATTCCAAAACCAAAATAAAACCATGTTGGAAAGCTTTTCTAACCTAGCTGCTTCTATTGACGAAAAATTGAAGCCATTAGTGGATGAAAACATTAAATTGAAAAACGAAGTCACTATCCTGAACAAAAAAGTGCATAACCTTGAACGCGAAGTTAGGAAGAATAACCTAATAATACATGTGAATGAAATGAAAAATGAATGTGAACTCCTCGAACTAATTGTTTCCTTTCTGAATGAAGCAAATAAAAAAAACAGGACTCGAGAACTGGGACAAATGGGAAATAAGCAGAGTGCAGAGACTTGGGAAAAAAGATACTAAGAAAATGCGACCGATCCTTATCACCTTCACACTAACTTGGCGAAGACAAGAACTCCTCCGAAACAAAAAGAATTTACCTGAAAAAGTGTATATCACGGAAGACTACCCCAAAGACGTAATAATTATCAGAAAGGAATTAAAAGCTAAACAAGAAGAAGAAAGAAAAAAAGGAAAAATAGCTTATATTAGATACGACAAACTCGTGGTGCAAGATGGGATTGCCAAAACCAAGGAAAGCGAAAAGAGGAAAAGAATGCCAACTAACTCACCCACACAAACAAATAATGGTAAAAATGAGATAGCAGGCCCTACCAAAATAAACAAATTAAGTTCATTAGGATTTACAACTCGCCCAAGGAGTAACTCAAACACAGAAACATCTCATCAATGACAACCAGTGCACTTCGGAAACCGGAAGAGACAAAACCCTATAAACAAAAATAGCATAAACGAAAACGAAAACACTCTCCCAAGCCGGATAGCGGTCCCCGTGGGAGAAAACGACCGCAACCCTCTAGAAATAAATAACGGTATCAGGAATAACGGTATCAGGAAAGACCACAACCAACTCTATATAGCAACATATAATGTCAGAACTCTATCATCATACTCTCGTCTTCTGGAACTAAACGAAGCCCTGAAAAATGTGAAATACGATGTGGTTGGACTTGCTGAAACTAGACGGCTTGGCAATTCTATAGAAGAACATGAAGACTTTATTCTCTACTAGCCTTCCGCCCGCGGCTTCGCCCGCGTGTACTACACGACGTTATCCCGCGGGAAGGTGATATTTTTTAGGAATAAAAAGTAGCCTATGTCCTTTCTCAGGCTCTAGACTATCGCTGTACCAAAATTCATTCAAATCGGTTTAGTAGTTTAGGCGTGATTGTGTAACACACAGACAGACAGAGACGCATTTATAATATAAGTAAGGATTATATGGGCCAAACGCCAGGCTTATACGGAGTAGGTTTTCTTGTAAATAAGCGCCTTAAGAAGAATATAATATGTTTCAAAGGCATATCTGAACGAGTGGCTCTGCTCCAGTTAAATGTCGACAACATTAAAATAAGCATTATACAATGCTATGCTCCAACTGAATCAGCAAGCGATAAAGAGATTGAATTTTTCTACGCAACAGTAAACAAAGCCATGAAATTAACAGATAAAAATGTAATAGTCATGGGCGATTTCAATGCCAAAATTGGCCAACCAAAACCAGAAGAAAATATCATTATGAAAAAATATGGCTATGGCACCAGGAATAGTAGAGGTGAAAGACTTATACAATTTGCACGTGAAAATAAACTAGCAATTTTAAATACCTTTTTTAAAAAGAGAAATAATAAGAGATGGACTTGGATATCACCAAATGGCAAAGTAAAAAACGAAGTAGACTTCATACTAACTAATCTCCAAACATGTGCTCAAGACATGCAAGTGATCAATGTTAAATATCCTAGCGACCATAGACTGGTAAGAGCTTCGTTAAAAATACAGTCTTCAAAGATAAATAGAAAAACCTTCGGAAATAATGTAAAATCAACTTTGAAAATTGAAGAAGAAATATTAGCTTACAGAGAATCACTTAACGAAAATGTAGAACAATTAATTAACACAGATCAAAGTTACACAGTACAGGAACTTCACGATAAAATTGTTGCAGCAATAAACAAAAGCCTTAAAACCGCTAATGAGCCTACAAAGAACAAAAACACTTATTCTGTTATATCGGACCGTACTAGAAATTTAATGTTAAGACGACAACAGCTCCAAAATACTAAACCGAAGACACGAAGCATGAAAAATGAGCTAAAAGCTCTCTACAAACTTATAAGTAAACTAGCTTTCCGCCCGCGGCTTCGCCCGCGTGGACTACACGATGTTATCCCGCGGGAATGTGACACTTTTCCGGGATAAAAAGTAGCCTATGTTCCTCTCCAGGTTACAAAGTATCTATGTCCCAAATTTCAGCCAAATCCGTTCAGCCGTTTTGGCGTGATTGAGTAACAAACATCCAAACATCCAAACATCTAAACATCCAAACATCTAAACTTTCACATTTATAATATTAGTAGGATATATCCGAAACGATTACAACACCCATCGTAACAAGACCATTGAAAAACACGTACTACAGTCAGGAAGCTTAAAGAAGGCTAACAAAGAATTACGATCACATAAGACTTGGATAGAAGGACTTAAAGCTTCGAATAAAACAACTTGCGTTAGAAATGAAATACTTCATGTTGCTACTAACTTCTACAAAGAATTATACAGTTATAGAAATAAAGAACCACCTTTAACTCTACCCAACGGAACATTGTCAAATACACACATAACGGATATACAAGACATAGATGAAAGGGAGGTAATGAATGGAATCGCTAAATTGAAGTTTGAAAAAAGCCCAGGAACTGATAAGATAACCAACGAAGCCCTGAAACTAGGAAGTCTTTATCTAGCGAGCCCTCTAACACAACTCTTTAACTTGGTGCTGAAAACGGCTACTACACCCAAACAGTGGACTGAATCTGATATAATCTTACTGTACAAAAAAGGAGATCCAAATAATATTAGTAACTACCGACCAATAAGCCTACTGTCTTCAATTTACAAATTATTCTCAACAATCTTAGAAAAAAGAATTAGAAGCACTATTGAAAAGTACCAACCAGTAGAGCAGGCTGGCTTTAGAAAAGGTTTCTCTACTGTGGATCATATTCACTCTATCGAAATGCTCATAGATAAATATCAAGAGTTTCACAAACCTCTCTACCTGGTGTTTATTGACTATCAAAAAGCTTTTGACACTTTGTACCATCACTCAATTTGGGAGTCTCTACAACAGCAAAATGTTGAAATGCCATATCTCAAGGTACTTCAACATATATACCAAAATTGCATCAGTAGAATTAAACTAGAGACGACTGGACCCTACATACCAATCAAAAGAGGAGTAAGACAGGGTGATGTTATTTCTCCCATACTATTCATAGCAGTGCTACAAAGAGTTTTTGAACAACTTAACTGGGAAAAGGTTGGTTTAAATATAAACAATCACTATATCAGCCATTTAAGATTTGCTGACGACATAGTTCTGTTTTCTGAAAATGCAACCGAGCTTCAGTCAATGATCAACACCCTCCACGCCGCAAGCCAACAAGTAGGCTTGGAAATAAACCGCAGCAAAACCAATATAATGACAAACTCCATTAAATATCCCGTCTACCTTGGAAATGAAGCGCTAGAGTATGTTGACACCTACATATATCTAGGTAAGCAAATCTCATTTGATATGCAGAGAAATGAACATGAAATAGAAAGGAGAGTTTCAAATGCATGGAAAAAATTTTGGAGCTTAAAAGAAATTATGAAGAGTGATATGCCAATCTCAATTAAACAAAGGATTATGGACTCCTGTATACTGCCATCATTAACCTACGCTAGCCAAACCTGGAAGCTCACTTATAGAGTAAAATCCAAAATTAAAACATGTCAGAGAGGTATGGAAAGGAGCTTGTTAAAAATAAGAAGAATACAAAAAATATCACACAAAACTATTAGGAAAAAGACAAAGATTACTGATGCTCTGCGTCACTGTAAAAAACTAAAGTGGCGGTGGGCCGGCCATATAGCTAGACAAACAGACGATAGATGGACCCACAGAATAACATGCTGGAACGGACCACCGGGCACTAGAAGGAGAGGTAGGCCAGCTGCCCGCTGGGCAGATGATATCATGCAAGTGGCTGGCAAACAGTGGATGGAGATAGCAAAAAACAGGGAGACTTGGAAATCTCTAGAGGAGGCCTTCACCTTCGAAAACGAGGGGTTCTTACTAAATTGATAAAATTATGTATTAGTTAAGAATTTAGTATAAAGTAAATATTATGCATATTTTGTTAAATTTACCAAAAGTAAGAAATAAAAGGCTTTTTTATTTTTTATTTTTTTATTTATTTATTATACGGGATTGCCCACAGCTGCCCACTTCCAAGTGCTAGTAGATCTTATAAGCAGATTTGAAATAAATTATTTCATGGGTTGGAAAGTGGAAGTAATTAATATCAGTGACCAATTTTTATGCACACTAATGAAGTTAAGACTGAACCTACAGTACTTTGATTTAGGATACAGATTTAAAAAAGTTCCACAACTGTTCAAAATATATTTATTACATTTTTAAATGTTTTGCATGAAATATTGTATAAAGGTATGATGGACGTGATTCCCAGCAGAGAAAAGAATACTTTCTTTATACCAACATGTTTTGCACCATTCCCAAACATCAAAATTGTACTTGATTGCACAGAAATTGAGATAGCTATTCCAGCTTCAATGAAGGAACAAAAAGCAGTGTTCTCACACTACAAACAGAGGCACACATTTAAAGTGTTAATAGGAATAGCTCCTAATGCAACTATTACATATGTCAGTGATCTTTTTCCTGGATCTACGTCTGACAAGGTCATCACCAAAGATAGTGGAATCCTGTCACACATGGTGGCAGGTGATCTAATCTTATGTGACAAAGGATTTCTTATATCGGACCTTTGTGCACCACTTGGTGTAAATGTTAATATACCACCATTCTTGACCACTACACAATTTTCAAAAGAGCAAGTATTGGCAACTCGCCAAATTGCAAGGGCTAGGATCCATGTAGAGAGAGCAATATCTAGACTAAAGTCATTTAGGATTCTGGATTTTTTAACACCCAACATGAGAATGTATGCTTGTAAAATCATGCAGACATGTGCAGCTCTGGTAAATATGCAATACTCATTATTAAAAGAAAATGAACAGTGTTTCCATAATGAAGATCCTGATAAATAGAGTACATGTAATGTATGTAATATGTAATACTACCCATGTTCAAGACTCATGTATGGTATAAAAAAAACTACATGTTTTATAAATATATAGGAGTCAGAGGGCATCGCCTAGTTAGTAATAAACAAATAAATAATTGTTTCTATTCCATTTTACGATGAAATAAAACTAAAAAATTAAGGAGAGTAGTTGTTTTATTTAATTATTTACATACACAAACATAATCACAATTAATTCAGTGTAAATAAAATACATTTGAAGTTTGTCGTCTTCATCATCATCACAATCAACATGTTAAATCAACTGATGTAAAATTATAGCAAATCATGCAAAATTATGAGATAACTATATGACTTAGGTTATGACATCAATCGATCAATAAATTGATCTTGATAAAATTTTAATAAATGTTGTATATTTAGTTCCCGATTTGGGTCTTTTTCCACTGGCAAAATTATAGTTTCCTTTGTTGTCCAAACTATAAAGTAACATATTGATCTATTTAAAATTGATAGTTGACCCTGTATTTGGTGGTAATATGCATGATTTGTTTTTAAATTTCCATCAGTATCAAAACAGTATTTCCTATCATTTTGGATTTCTTCTGCAGTGCTCATTCTGTGTTTAAATGGACATTTCACCTCCACTATGGCATCATCTCTAACAAGTCCGTCAGGTGATGCTCCTAAAGCACCTGAGTTATGAAGCCAGAATTCAGACGGAGAGACTTTCTGTTGTGTTGCCTCTTCGAAAAATTTTACAGCAACCTCTTCGTGATTTACTCCCCACTGGATACTTTTGACACCAGCCAGATTTTTTTTTCCAAGAAGTGCAGAAAATAATGATGGAGGAAATCTGAAATAAACAGAATAAAGTGTTGGTAGTGTTATTGCATTGCAGCTCAGCACAGCATAACAAATGCGAAACTTGTGCAAATATGTACCTGTTACGCTGCACAGCAGCAATAACAATGCCAAAATTGCTTGCAGTAATGCGGCCTAACCTCATTTCATGCCACAGAGAATTATGTCTTTGCCCGATAGTAGCTTGTGCAATGGCTAAAATCTCTTCATGGGTAACCTTGATATTGAGCAGGACATCATTTTTACAGCTGTATGAAGTAAGAACTTGCTGAATAGTCGTCCATTCAACCTCTTTACGAGTAGGCTCTTCTTGAAGAAGCCAATAAAATCCTGAAAACCTAAAATTGCTTTGTAGCAGCGACTGACTAAACATTCAGCAGTTATGTTTTTTGTATAGGTACGTGTTT
This sequence comes from Crambus lathoniellus, assembly GCA_949710035.1. Classification (NCBI taxonomy): domain Eukaryota; kingdom Metazoa; phylum Arthropoda; class Insecta; order Lepidoptera; family Crambidae; genus Crambus; species Crambus lathoniellus. The sequence goes on along the minus strand of OX453313.1, from coordinate 22,850,461 downwards.
AAGGATTTCAGTTTGCTTAAAAAAAATTCTTTGTCTTCCTCACTCACTACTCTGTTGATTGCTTTATATTCTCTGGCAGGGTACAATTTTACAGCAACCTCTTCGTGATTTACTCCCCACTGGATACTTTTGACACCAGCCAGATTTTTTTTTCCAAGAAGTGCAGAAAATAATGATGGAGGAAATCTGAAATAAACAGAATAAAGTGTTGGTAGTGTTATTGCATTGCAGCTCAGCACAGCATAACAAATGCGAAACTTGTGCAAATATGTACCTGTTACGCTGCACAGCAGCAATAACAATGCCAAAATTGCTTGCAGTAATGCGGCCTAACCTCATTTCATGCCACAGAGAATTATGTCTTTGCCCGATAGTAGCTTGTGCAATGGCTAAAATCTCTTCATGGGTAACCTTGATATTGAGCAGGACATCATTTTTACAGCTGTATGAAGTAAGAACTTGCTGAATAGTCGTCCATTCAACCTCTTTACGAGTAGGCTCTTCTTGAAGAAGCCAATAAAATCCTGAAAACCTAAAATTGCTTTGTAGCAGCGACTGACTAAACATTCAGCAGTTATGTTTTTTGTATAGGTACGTGTTTAAGGATTTCAGTTTGCTTAAAAAAAATTCTTTGTCTTCCTCACTCACTACTCTGTTGATTGCTTTATATTCTCTGGCAGGGTACATTTCATTTACAGGCTCCTGCATTTCATCAGTTATGGTTGGAGCTTTCCAGGAACAAACATTATCGGTTTTACTGATATTTTTGTTGGCGTAAATCAGCAGTGCAGCTACATGGTGACACTGGTACAACCCCCGAGGACAGTCGCAACTTACGAGACTTATGTCTCCGTTACTTTCAAACGTAACCTAAATAAAAAATTAAACATGAAATATACTGATAGGTATCGCCCGTCGATTTCAGAATAAAATGAAGAAATAACACACGGCACAATACAAACCTCTGTTGAATATGTTTTATTTTTCATTGATGCAAATATCTATCCTCTCAAAATCCCCAAAGAACCATCATACATTACTTTCGAAACATGACCACTGTCATAACTCTTTTCACCTTTCTTAAATACAGTAATTTCTTCTTTAAATTGTTCTACGATTGCACTCAAGCTCACAACGGCAGACATTATAATTAAAACTAAAAACCTTTAAAACAACTGCAAATAGCAAAAATCCCATAACGAAACTTGTTTGTTTTTACCCAAACGTCAAAATACGCCATTTTGTGACGTCACACTTCCACAGTCTATTGCGGTACACAATATATTGCGGCACACCTCACCAGTGTTGCCAGTATGATTTCCCAAAAAAGGAACGTTGGCTTCTGAAAAGGTACGGTTTTTAACTTCAAGGTACGGTTTTATTTTACCAAAACCGAATTTTAATGTACAAACAATTAACTATTTCAAAGTCACTGGGTGGCGAGAAGCGAAGCGCAAGCGAGAGTTATTAGAAAGAAAAACAGGGTAAATAAATTTATGGTAAACCACGGAACGGAAAACTTTAACAGTACAGGATGGCCGATTATGTTGGCCGACCATGATGGCCCATCGTGTACAAGTACAAGTTTGTGCAATCACACACAAACCGGCCCTGTACACGTTGCCCGATCATGGTCGGCAAGAAAAGCTCCCAGCACATGGCCGATCCCATTGGCCGACCATGATGGGCGATCGTGTACAAGTACAGAGCCAGTTTGCTTGTGATTGCCGTTGCAAATGCACACAAACTTCCCCCTAACCCCTGAGGCCCTGACGGAATCGAGTTGAGATGAAAATCGAACCGTTTTATAGATTTTAGTTATTTTGTACTGTTTTATAGATTTAAGGTCAAAAATCCCACCTTCGATCACAACAAAGCTGGTTGTGATCGAAGGTTTGATTTTAGACCTTAAATCTATAAAACAGTAGACCTATAACGATTTCATTTAGTTCGGTATTCAATCACTACTTACTCCATTGGCGCTATACAGTCGTTACTAGAATGGTGTTTTTTTTTATCTTGATTCAATTTTGATCTCAACTCGATTCTGTCAGGGGTTAAGTAAGGGGTACCCTGTACATTTTGAGTGAATTTTACATTTGTTTACTACACAGTTTTCAATATCAGATTAATAGGAGATGTCATATATAAAATATGTAATTTTTATAGTGGCAGTAAGTACCTACTTTTGCGCTACCCAGTATATTACTATAATAATATTCTTTTTAGCGAATAGATTACAAAAAGTTGCAAATTATTTAAAAATCCGCTAGAACGGCAACACTGCACGTATGACAAGAACACTCTTTTTTTGGTTGGGTGTTTATGGCTTGGTTAAGAGCCGTTTAAACCAGACAACATGTTTCAAACACATGTTTCGCAACATCTACCTGTCTTGTCCATTTTGCTTCATGTTTTGTCGGCTTAAACGCGGCTTTAGGGTTTTTCCCACGAACAACGACACGACACGATTTACAAATTGCGCGACAGTGTTGTCAGCACTATTTTCCAATAAAAGACGGTTCAGTTCACAGCATTGATCATACATAAAGACAGTACGACCAACTTAACAGCGAATTGCTGACATATACGGCAAACTGTGAACTGCAGTTGCCATGCAAGAAAATAGCACCTACAGTTTACGGTTTGATGGTAAATGGTACAGAAAACTGTACTTTTTGGTACGTTCTGGCAACACTGTTAGTAAATCGTCTCGTGTCGTTGTTCGTGTGTAAACCACCTTACAAGCCCTCAACTTTATTCCGTTGCGTAATGCGCATTCTGTTCATGTTCCGATTGTAAAACTTAATGTTCACAGAGACTGTTCGTGCATTCCTCAATCTACGAAAAGTTCGTGCAAAAGGATGTAGCTTTCGCAAAGAGCCGCAAGATAGGACGCTTAATGTTTGAAAAATTAAAAGGAAGTATTTAGAAAAAAATCTACCGGTCTCACAACCAGCTCCGATGGTTCGGGTCGATTTTTTCTAAATAGGTACTTCATTTTCAATTTTTCAATAATAAAAATTGCATTGTAAATGCAAAACAATAAAAATTTAAATAACTCTCTTAATGTTTTACAATCGGAACACTGCGTATTACGGAACGGAATAGTTTTAATTCATTTTTACTGTACGCTTTTGTACGTGACTGTACTTATATAAAAAAAAACTGAATATCTCCTAAACCAACAGACGACGAATTCTGTAGCTTTAAGGACGAATTGGGACGAATGTACACGAATCGTTTCCAATAAGCAGATTTTCTCTAGGTGACCTGGTTAAAAAGTCCGCGCCATAATGTAGGTTAATTATGGCATGGACCAAATCATTCCTTTATCTTTTGAACGGCGCTTCATTTCGTTTTGATTCCAGGCATTGCGGGTTCTATAAAAAAGGGACAAAATGTTATACTAATCAGATCCTGGCTAGGTGTTATGGTTCAATAAATATAGCCTGTCCGTGCCATAATGAAGGTTTGCTTTGGCATGGACCATTTAAATCGCTTATATCTTTTCGTCCCCTTTACGACGAATTCTGAAAATTTGGGACAGAAATAGGACGAAATAGGACAAAATGACCAAGTAGTCAGAATTGCGGTTTTCAGAGTGGGCCGCGCCGTGATGTAGCACACCAATCTGAACACCTTTATTATATACAAAAGAAACCCCTGGGTTCGAAGCTACTGACCCACCGCCAGTTTAGGCTTCAAGTAGTCTTAGGGCTGATTAAAAAAATTCACAAGCCTGAAGAAGGCCATGAGGTACCGCGCCGACTGATGAAGGGGGTGGACCATTATGTGAATGAAGCATTTGGTTGGGGCTGGAACCAGGAAACTGCAAAAGATGTGTGTGCGATGCCTTGCCGCGGACAGGCGCACAATGGTCACACTGATGTGCAGTTTCTGCGACGTAGCCTTGTGCGCTGACACCTGTTGGGGCGAGTACCACACACTACAAACACTGTATTTATTTATTTTAATTAATTAGTTAAAGGTTATTAGATGAAATTTTGCATAAAATGTATATTAGTAAATTATGTAGTACTGCCGTACCCCCAGATCTTAGTTAGCTTATTTCATGAAAAATAAATTCTTGATACTTAATTTTAGCAAAATCTAGTTCAATACACATGGTTTTGTACTAATAATTTTCCTTAATACGTGGTTTGAAATACTAAGAAGCTTTTAAATTGTAGCTTAAGATATTGATACATTATTTTATTATCGATTTATCCGAACGGATAACATATCGAGACAAGCGCCATACATACTAGTGTATATATATGTAGCTATCCGGTCATATAAAAATCATAGCTGTTGGAGCGGGTACCAGGTTCCATTCATTCTATTTATTTGGTGCCTAAATAAGTATAACAGGGGGAGTCCATTGATTACGTGAGTAATTTAGGGGGGAGGGGGTCGAACCGAATCTTATCTATTCTCACGTGCGGGAGAGGTAGGTACTCTGAAAATATTATATTTTTTTTCCAAGCAACAGTGTAAAATTTTGTGGAAATGACGTTGCAACTATCGGTTTCATTTCGGCGAGTGTGTAGTGGAAATGCACAACTTAATACCGCCATCTCCCTTCTTCCATCGGACAACCACTTACGAAGCCACTAGTTTTTGGTGGATATTCCAAAGACACGGACTTGGGGGTTTTGTTTCTAATTTTATCATCCCACAATATGAAAAACTACCTCAAAAACGGCTATGTTCTTTTTATTTGCTACCCTTCTACGACTTCTAGCATTTTAAGATGCTCTTACGTCTACCCCCACTATTATTTTTTTGGAACTTTTGCAATTTTTTGATTTTTTGAATGCGGTTTTCGATCTTCAAAAGAGAGATAAACTCGTCGTACTGTAAAAATACACTATAATATGTGATCCTGAAGAAAAAAAAATGTCTAATTTAATCACCAATCTCTACAATATTATCTTTTATACTTATAATAAGGAAACTATGTCGTTTTTAGTGTCATTTCTAAAAAAAAATTTTTCTTTAAGAATATGGATTTTATTATTTAACCATAGGTTCCTTAGAACCTTTTTTATATACCTTAAAAATATTTAATCCTACTTATGCAGGATTCTGAAGATATACGAGTTTTGAAAAACTGTCTAAGGGCAGTTACTCACTGCGTTAATTTTATATGTTCAATAAAATTATATTGTGACTAAAGTATGAGTTGACATGAAATTTATTACCTACTAGCGGCCGCTCGCGGTTTCACCCGCGTGGTTCTCGTTCCCGTGGAAATATCGGGATAAAAAGTAGGCTAAGTTATTCCTTATTACATCAGCTACCTGCCAGTGAAAGTCCCGTCAAAATCGGTCCAGCTGTTTCAGAGATTAGCCGGAACAAACAGACAGACAGACAGACAGATAGACAGACAGACATAAATTATAAAAAATGTTATTTTGGTATATGTACCGTATATAAAATCATATGCATGTAATAAAAAGCGGTTATTTTAATATTACAAACAGACACTCCAATTTTATTTATTTGTATGAATAGATATCATACGTGTAAATAGTAAGTTGATTGATAGTAGTTGACAAAAATAGAATTTTAAATAAGGGCTTATTTGAATTTCCACTAAATATTTTACCTAATTGTTCTACAAGAAGGAGCTGTCTGGGGTAAAAATAATGTATGGGAGCTTTGATCACACAGAGTGAGTATAGAAAGACTTCCAGATCCTCGGAAACTACTCCGCATCAGTGAGTAACCCTACTGCCTTCCAGAATTGTTTTGTAGATCGTGCTGAAATTTTTATGTGTAGGGGTTTTTGAAGTTGTCTTTTCTCGACAATATTTTTTTTGAAGACCACGCATTACGTACCAAGAATATCAAGATGGCCGCCATACAAAAAAAAATAAAGCCCAATGGCAGGCCCCAGTCGGAAAGGTGAATTTCACGATACGATTGGACCAACGTTTTTGGCTATTATTGACAAGATAGAAAAAAAACTTTATATTTTTATTTATTTTTATTTTATTTATTGAGGATAGCTTACAAGACACACACTTACAAATTGTAATTTATCACTTATAAGGATACATGCACATAGTGAGGCCTTAATTACAAGTTACCACGACATGCGCAGCTTACATGGAAGCAGTTTTGTAAATTATTCTAAAAAAAAAAAATACTTACAAAAATGTTTGGTAAGAAACATTAAATAGCCAATACAATTTTAAAACTTATTAATTAGTATAGTATAGAACTAGCAGTAGCGAACTAGCAGTGGAATATATATATATGGAAGAAATGTATGGAAGAAATATGTATATTCCGATGAAGGAGTCTATGTTGCATAGGGAAGGGGTCCACCCTCGTTATGTTAAAATAAAACTAAAACCCCTGTGCTAATGCATAAATTCTGGAGGAATGGGGGTGAGGCACTATGTGGCCGTCACAGACCCATAGTATCACTTTGCCTCAACAGGAATTGAGCCAACCTGTTGAGGGATGTCTGTCCGGGCTCCAACCGGCTGACTTAATGCAAAGACGGCAAGAGGGCGCCAAACCTCTTGCTGGTCAACGAGTGGCGATTGAAGCTGTGGACTGCGCCACAGCCGGTACTCTTCAACCTCCAGGAGTGTCCGAAAATACACAAGGAGAAGATCTGACATCAATAGTAGATTGTACAACAAGTGCATAAAACGTACCATTTTACCCGAGAAGTATATATCCACCCGAGCCGTAGGCGAGGGTAAAATGGATTTTATGTACGAGTTATACACTCTGCTTTTCACTTCGAGTGTGAGGAAAATAAATAACAATATTGCAAAAAAGAAAAAATAAAGACTTCGCCATATTGGCGGGAAGACTTTCCTTTTCTTTTTTTTTATACGTGGCAGTGGCAGCACAGTGACTTTAGCATATATCGTAGTCCATAATGCTCTTGAAATAGTTACTTGCTTATTTCTTACAAAACTCATTGATTTTGCCTAGTTTTAATAATTTAGTAATTAAACATGGATTTTGTAAAAAATTAAAGAAACAGAATAACAAGTTTATTTAACGAAGTTTAATTGCGTATGTGACCGTTTACATGACAACCTTTGTCTTATAGTCTGAGACTTAGACGAAAATTTTACTTTATGCACTAGAGCATAAAAAGCGATTTTATGCAGCCTATACCCAACATAAACACGAACTTTACGAGCATGAGAAGTGAAAAACATTTTACGAGGCTAAAAACTTACACCATATTAGTCGATCTAGCGAAAAAACGTGGAAAGAAAGTGCGGCCACCAGACTTACCCATAGAAGATAGAGTAGTTGCAATCCTGGACGCTCTGTCTTTATCACCAGATTTAAAAGATAACGCAGATGTAAAATCGCTTGTTTCAAAGTTTACTAACCGATGTGAAACTATGTACAAACAATGTATATATAGTTTAACCTTTCACATCCCAACAGCCATTTTTGCATGCCATTTCATTTCGCCCCGTTGAATCCTACAGACATGCACAAATGTCATATTCTTGCGGTGTCTAGTAACGCTTTCTGTAAAATAAATACGACTCATAGTGGTCTGTGTTTATTCCATAATGTTGGCCCAACATTTGCCCAACGTTTGACGAATAATATGTCCATTGCCACAAAGAAAAAAAAAGATCGTTGACTCTAATCTTTACTACGAACCGTCATTCGGTTCGGGGCTTACGCCCGGGCCGGAAACTTGCCTATAACCTGATTGTGTCGTTTTTAGCAGCGCCATCTATTAACCTTTCACCTGAAACTGTATTCTGTTGATTGTCATGATACTTATTTGATTGAATCAGGCGTCACTTGGCGGAAGTCCCTAACCATTGTAAAAAATAAATATATGTAGCTTTCTTCCGCAAATAATCACAAAACTTGCACCTTCACCGATCACACTACTCTACACGTGTTTCGCCCCAAGCCGGGGCATCCTCAGGAGATGTTTATCCGTATGCAATCCAGCACCGAATGACTGGAAAACGCACGCTGCGACCGTATTTATAGCTGTCCGCTCCCCACCCCCTCGCGCTCTCTCCTGAGGATGCCCCGGGTTAGGGGCGAAACACGTGTAGAGTAGTGTGATCGGTGAAGGTGCAAGTTTTGTGATTATTTGCGGAAGAAAGCTACATATATTTATTTTTCACAATGTCATGATACTGTCACTGTCAATGTCAAGTGTTAAACAAAAATTGCAAATGGCTGACACTACACCACTTGCATTGTAGTTTTGTTACCGTACGTACGTATTTATTTACGCTACGCTACAAAATATAATTGCTAAGTGCTAAAACGTTGAGTTGAGATATTTCTCCTCCGTGCTCCGTTCACCATTCCGCATTTTCGTCGAGTTGAGTTTGAACTTGGTTCCTCGCTCGTTCGACGCCGGCGCCGGTGTTTAGTGATTTTGCGAAACGGACGCTATTAGTTAGGTTCAGTTAATTGCGATATAGACGCTATTAGTTAAGTGTGTGTTGTGATCATCATGCCATCTTCTAGGCGTTGTCTATTTGGTTGTGTGACGAAAGGTATGAGATTTCGAGGTTATATTTTACTAGCCTACAGGGGCTCTACCGGCTGACTTTCCGTGCTTCAACAAATTTGTCGGGCTTCAACATAAAACAGATAAGCACTATTTGCCGAAGTTATTTGGTCGGTTAGCGTTAGCCGGTACGGCCCCTGAATTGACTACAACCCAGTCAAGTTAACTTGGCACCTGAGTCGAAAGCTACATTTTCTTGAGATCTGTCACATATTGTGCTGTAAGTGCTGTTAGCATGACCAACAAAATGCGATAAGTTACCATGTTCTATCATTTCACTATCATATTGCCTTTGATTAATTAAGTGCATACACAGCCATTAAAGTATCACACCACAATCTTGACTCGTGTGGGAAAAAATAATTCGAGGTAGGTGTCGAGTTAACTTGACCGAGTTGTACTCCAAGTGAAATAAGAAAAAGAGTATATCTTTTACTGAACAAAACAGATTAAAACGAAGTTAAATATACCTGCATACTAACTTGCACAGTACAAGCGATTTTAGAAAATCAAATAATGTTAATCAATATTTTATTCTTATTTGTAAGTTAGTTAAAAACTACATAAAGATTCCTTATTTTCTGAAGCAAGAAGTTTCACTGAATGCAGTGTATGATTATGATAATATTATTGTTTCACAATCTCCGATCAACAATAACACCTAGTTCTAGATACATACTTGGAATGACAGATATGTCCAAGCCTTATAAGCCCACTTGAGAGTATAAATTATAAGTAGGTTATTTTGACAGTGTCAATAATACTAAGGTAACTTAACTACGGTAACTTGGAACCTTTCTGTCATTTTATATGTAAGATCGTAACACTCGTCTCTGTATAAAAAAAAGTCAGTCTGTCCATATAAAGTTTTCATTTAGTTTGTGAGCCTTCATCTAGTACTATTGTTGATCGAAGTTCACAATGTCCGATTAGGAGATACTTTGCAGTTTACTTGACAGTTTTGTATGGCCTATCTGTGAAGTAACAGCTAATCGGAACTTACTTAGACATTGAGAAACAGGCCCATGTAGTTACTTTCAACTGGTAATATCCCTGATGCAAGGATATTATTTTGTCCTGTATTTGTACTGTTCGGTGCAATAATTTAATGATGTTACCTTGCATGGTTAGTGTACCTTGTGAAAACAAAGTAACAAACTGAACTTTTAAATGCAAGTTTTGGAAGTATTAAAAATAGCCAACCCTTCATGACATGTTTATACATATTTTAATTTTATTATTTATTTTTTCAGGTCTCACAGTCCACAACTTTCCACATCCTGTCAAGTTTCCCGAGCAGTTTAAAGCCTGGGTTGACCTATGTGGAGTGCAGCTCAAAAACTTGACCGTTGAGGATATAAATCCAAGAATGAAAGTGTGTGACAGACATTTCATTGAAAGTCACAAAAATAGCAACAATCGTTTGAGTGCTCTGGCCATACCAACTTTGCACATTCCTTGTAAGTATAATACCTATTCAATTAATCATAATAAATTCTCTCGCATACTTTACCAATTTCACATTACTGTTATAAAAAATATTGTTTTATAACCCACACACAAACATAGTGTCAGCTAAAAAGTAGAGCCAATTAATGATGGTCTGGTAAGTATTATAATAATTATAACCAATAAAATGAAGGTTAAAACTGCTACTCAGTTTATTTAGTCACTCGGTAGCTGTGACAGCAAATCACTTAACACTAGAAGCGCGGGCGTCCCAAATTTGACCCATTTCGATATTCTTCCTGCTCTAGTTAATACATTATTACGCGTATAATCGTCTATTTTTATGACTTTTCATGAAATATGACGAAGATTTCAACCACGAAAACGCAATAAACATTTTTTTAAATCTAAATTTACCTCTAAGCGCGGTTGGGTCAATTTTGACCCAGTTATGGATGTTGGAGTTTAAGTTTATCTTTTTTCAAAGATAATCAAAATGTCTTTGATTGGTCAATGTAGGTACCAACGCGCCATATTTAAAACATTAGTCTCGGGATAGATTTCGGTAGATTATGAAGTTTTTGAGATTCGATGTGAGATCTACAAGAACACAAAGACTGACAACTGACAAGTTTGGATAGATACCTGAAGTGTGGTAGGTATAATTTGATTTCTAATGCTCAAAGTTGTTATACGCCAGGACCCTACATAACAATTTGATGAACAACATTTCCCTTCAAACTGTCGATGCAGGTTTACTCAGTTTATGGGTTCAAAATCTAACAAATACGGACATAAGTTGTTTATAATAAAACACCGTGTCCGTATTTGTTTATAATAAAAGAATTTCCGTACCTAGGCAAGAACGACGTCAGATCAAATGACGAAGGTCTTGGAGAGAGGAAGAAATGTCACTTGTGATAACTTCTTCACTTCTTCTTATCCCTAGCCGAAACTATAAAATCAAACGGAACAAGTAATGTTGGTACAATAAACAGAGCTCGTCGGGAAATACCTGCTTACGTCAAACAAGCAAAAGAAGAGTTGTACAGTACCGTGGTACTGAAAAAAGATGATATCACTTTGACAGTATATCAAGGAAAGCACAAAAAAAAACGTTCTTCTCCTGAGCACTATGCACCCAGATGTTCAAATAGAAACTGGTACAAAGAAAAAACCAGAGGTAGTAGCATTTTACAATCGTTCTAAGTATGGGGTAGATGTTGTGGATCAAATGGCTCGCAAATACTCTGTGCACACTTTTTATAATTTGCTAGACTTAGCAGCCATAAAATCTTGGATGTTTTATCGTGACCTAAATGGACAAAACATCAGCAGTAGGAAGTTTATCTTACATTTAGGAGAAGAACTAGCTGAGCCATATGCAAATAGCAGGAAAACGTATTATACTCGTATAAATATACCAAACGAAATACCTGTACGAACTCGGAAAAAAAAACGACATTTTATATAAAAGCGGATCGAGTTTTGAATGAAATAACGAAAATTTATTTTATGTTTTTTGAAAAGTTGTAGACCAAAATATGTTGTTGTTTATGATGTTAGTTATCTAGACCTGCGAGGTCGTTGATTTTTACAAGTAACCCGTATAATAAAAACATTATATCATAATTACAAGATTTATTTTTTGATATTTATTAATTTATTTTTATGTTATTATGTTCGGAAAAACCATCAGCTACAATTTTCTTGTATAAATTGCTTATATATCTCCATATTACGGTACCAAACATAAAATGGACAATATTGACCCATCCGCGCTTCTAGGGGTGTCAGAATGTTCCGCGCTTCTAGTGTTAACATCGATCGGGGAACTGGACCCGGCGTGTCGGCAAATTACGCCTATTGTTAAAATGCTTGACAATTTGTTCGACAGTTTGAATTGTAATACATTTGGCATTGTAAATGGAAAGATATATAGGTCTGGTGTCAAAAGAAATTCTCCTCATCATAAGCTCTGGCGAGATAGCCTTAAATTTTTGAAAAATATGAAATATATAGAAAAAAAGAGGGATGGATCTAAAATTCGATTAGTTGAGAAAGTTGTACCATCAATTTCAAACTTTATTGAAACCATTGAGCTCCCTCAAGCTATTTGGAAAATGTTACATGAGAAGTACAGTTTTGATACAATGCTATGTCGAAATTTTAACCAGGATCCAGTTGAAAACTTTTTTGGCAGTGTCAGGAGTTTGGGAGTACGAAATGTATCCCCAAACACAATTGGTTTTGAGGGAGCCTTTAAATCCCTCTTATTAAATAATTTTAGTTCATCATCATCATTAAAATCGAATTGTGAACAAGATGTTTGTACATTTTTACAATCTGTAGACTTTTTAATAAGCAAAAGTAACTGTGATGTAGAGGAAACGGAGCAATCAAATGATATAGTAATAAATGAAGAGTTATTAAATAATTGTACCGAAACAATTGAAGGCATTGGCCAAAAAAGTTATGTTTGTGGTTGGGTCCTAAAAAAAATGTTCTAATATAATAAGAAATTGTCAAAACTGTAAAAATAAATTATTTGCATTAGAACACATACCAGCTCATGGGTTTATTAGAGAAAAAGAATATTTTAATAGAAAATGGCTGTGCTATCCCTCATTGAATTCCATCAAGTGTTTTGAAGAAATTTCAAATATTATAGTTAATTTTTTAAAGAAAAACTTCACTTCTAAAAGAGTAAAGGAAAATATAAAAATATTAATTATGTTTTTGTTAATGCTCAAAATATATTTGAATGTAATGACCACAAAAACGATTTGAAAAATATGTTTGCAGACCTCATAATTAAAGTGACGCTGTATAGTTGGTGCCGCTCAATTAATCGAATTTTAAGTGGTAAAATCACTTATCATGGGGATGATGAGACAAAAATGTATGCACATGTGTATTTTAACAAGCATAGACATAATAAAAATAAAAAGTAAACTATGTCTTATTATTTCCATTTACCCTTTTATTTGATGAGAGTGATAACTTTCATATGCCGTTCTCTTTTAAAATACTTACAGGTAAAATAAAATTTACCATCCATAGTAATTTTAGTTTACCTGTAATGCCTTAATCACACGTACCGAGCAAACCGGCGAGACAGTGCTCTCGGTCGAGTACTCGGTACGTATAAACATAGCGCCGAGTGCACGGCCGAGCGCTCGGCCGAACAAAGCGGCGAGACAACAGCTCGGCTGCCGTTCTACCTACTAGACCGAGTTACCACCCTCCCGCTTCCCCGCACTGTCTCGCTCACTCACTCGGCAGGTTTGAACGTGCACGGTCTCGCCGCTCGCCACTCGGCCACATGATTGTCGCGTCGCCGCACGTGGTTTTTTTGAGTGCAGTTGTTTAAAACAAGTTAAAATGTCTACAAATATCAAATGGGACGTCGAAACAACTATTAAATTTATACAGTTATATAAACTAAATCCGTGTCTATGGAACTTTAAATCACCAGTACCCCTAGTGTAAGTTTTTATGTCAAGCAAACGCAAACTATTTCGAATGCGTATTAATGTCAATTTGTATGAAAACTATATAAGCGCGCTACTCGCCGCTAGAGGCGCTGATACAGTTTTCATACAAATTGACATAAATACGGAATCGAAATAGTTTGCGTTTTTTTACATAAAAACTTACACTACGGGCACTGAATACAAGATAAAGCAAAAACGGGATGCAGCATAATAAATATTATTTTCTTTCTTTCTTTCTTTCATATAATTCCATAGTTAATGGAATTAATATAACGGGATTCGGTACACTAGAAGTTAAAAACAAAATAAAAAATTTACGGTCGACGTACCAACAAGAAAATAAGAAAATTCAAGAATCGAAGAAATCCGGAGCGGGTCTCAGTAATGTGTACACTTCTAACATTAAATGGCTGAAAGAGATGGAAGAGGTGTTTTCAAAAGATTTAAACAAAAATGTTTTTGAAAACGTAAGTATTTTTTATTGTTACTTTTTATGTTATAATATAGATAAGGGAGACTGGGGACACTTGATTTTCTATTTTTATTTTTATCGCTAATTTATTATATTTTTTACCGTCGTTGAATGTATTATACTTCCCGGTTTATAATTTCAATATTTATCAAACATTCGAAAGAGGCCAAGTTATTTTTATATTTCCGGTCATAAATTAATAAATAATCAACTCTTCCTGATATAATATTAGGGAGAGTAGTTTTCGGCCGAATTACCATGAAAAAATACCAGTTCACCGTACATTTGCGAGATTTCTTCTGTTATTACCGATTAAAATATCTATAACATCGTTAAAATATGTCGCCTAGAGATGAAGTGTCCCTAGTTTTCCCTATTTCTTAAATAAAATTATGAAATCATTCTGTTTTGCCACGATACGGCACCTGCCCCACTGAAGAACTCTGCATATTTATCTCGAAGCTCCCTTGCTGTACGTGCTGCATTGTTGGTGCTATGATCAGTGATAGTTGGCAAAGTAGCTATAAGTTCTCGCCTCCAACTCCCCTCAGAAACGGATCCTGAATCTATATCTTCTTCATGACTCACAACAGTAAGAAGGCATGGAACACCATTCGAAAACTTACTGACAATCCACCTTCACCATCATCTCACAGTCACGTTACCGCGAACGAGATAGCGCACCAACTCCTCCTGAATGGAAAGCCAACAGGGCGACTCGCGAAGGTGCCAAAGGCGAATAGCTCTGACAGCACTTCTGACCAAATTAGTCGACCATTCACCTTGACTGACATTGCCGCATCCATTAAAAACCTTAAATGTGGCAAAGCCTCGGGAGTGGATAACATCTCTGTGGAGCAGATAAAACAACTCGGCCCAGTAGCGGTGTCTTGGCTACTCGAACTCTTTAACGACTGTCTGAAATCTGCTTCAGTTCCTCGTCTCTGGAGGAAATCTAGGATCATAGCCATACCGAAGCCTGGAAAACCAGCAGACAACCCCAAAAACTTCCGGCCTATCTCACTTTGTGCCACACGTATAAGTTATTTGAGAGATTGCTGCTGGCCCGCCTCACAAGCTTAATCGACCCTAACCTGATTCCAGAGCAAGCGGGCTTTAGACCAGTCAAGTCATGCTGTAGCCAGACACTTAAGCTTACGCAACATATAGAAGACGGATTTGAGCTCGGAATGGTGACTGGCACTGTATTTGTGGACCTTTCAGCGGCCTACGATACAGTGAATCTGAAACGGCTTTTGTGGAAGGTGGAGACTATGACTAGAGATTATAAGTTCGTATTGATACTCCGAGAACTCCTCCACAATCGCCGTTTTCAAGTGCACCTCTTGACGGAAAAGAGTCGTTGGAGACTACAAAAGAACGGTTTGCCGCAGGGTAGCGTGCTGGCACCGTTACTTTTCAATATATACACTAACGATCAACCGTCCAGCCCTAACACGTCCCGTTTTCTTTACGCTGACGATCTAGCGCTAACATCCCAGGCCACAAGTTTCGAGGAGGTAGAGGCTAATCTCACCGCAGCTCTTAGTAATTTGAGCTGCTACTATGAAGAGAACTCCCTAAAGCCGAATCCCTCAAAAACGGAGACTTGCGCTTTTCACCTGCGAAATAGGCAAGCTAACCGTAAGCTCAATATCATATGGGAAGGTGTACCTATTGCTCATAACGACTCCCCAAAATACCTCGGCATTGTTCTGGACAGGGGCCCGATTCTCAGGCATTCGAATTTTTTCAGTGTGGTAATTCGTATGTCGAACATTTTGTTTGTGGTTTCTATTGAAAAGCTAGAACGTTTCAAACAAACTAAGCTGTCCCACATGTCAACAAATTCATTTTGACAGCTAAGTTCGTATACGAACATCTATTGGTTTTTACCACTCGTAGCGTTCGACTGGTTTTCGATCGAACTTTTTCGATTGTGAAATTCTGACAATACAAAAACTGTGTATATTTGAATTTCGAGCTTATAAATGTGAACTTTTCTCGATTGCCTGAGAATCGGCCCCCTAATCGTTAACTTTTCGGCAAAATTGTAGGAACCTCAAGAAGAAGGTTCATGCTCGCAATAATATGCTACGGCGTCTCACCTCTACTCGATGGGGAGCCGCGCCGCATGTTATGCGGACGTCTGGGTTGGCGCTAGCTTTCTCTGCAGGCGAATACGCATGCCCTGTTTGGGGCCGATCCGCTCATGCAAGGCTCGTGGATACAGCCTTAAATGAAACTTGCCGGATCATCACTGGTTGCCTAAAACCGACCCCGGTAAGTCTTCTGTACCCACTGGCTGGTATAGCGCCCCCGGACGTCCGCAGAGCAATTGCGAGCTCCTTTGAGAGAGCAAAAATGCAGGACGACCCTCGGCACCCCATGTATGGACACGTTTCAGTGCCACACAGATTGAAAAGCCGAAACGATTTTCTAAAATGTGTCGATCCCTTAATAACGGACCCTGCACAGGCGAGATGCAACCTTTGGCGTAAAAAAATAACTCCACCGACGCCGTATGTTCCACTTTCCGAGAGTCTCCCTCCTGGACATGGATTGTCTTGGCCGATATGGAAGTCTTTAAATAGGCTTCGGACTCAGGTCGGCCGGAGCAAAGACAACATGTTCCGATGGGGACTCTCGGATGGCTCTAATATGGATTGTATTTGTGGTGACACTCAAACGATGTCCCATCTTATATCGTGCCCCGCATGCCCTGAAACCTGCACGCGGGAGGATTTAATGCGTGCCACGGATAGTGCCGTGAACGTGGCCAAATTCTGGACTGCAACAATATAGTGTTTGCCATCGAAACGCTAAGAAGAAGAAGAAGATCTTCTTCATCAACACAACCCCTTGGAAAGTAATGGCCAGGACTTGTGAGACGTAACCAATTGTGCAGCGCACATGAGGCGCGAATAATTTTATCGGTGGTTTCGTCATTAGTTGGTATGGGTTTTTGAAAAATTCTAAACCTGCTTGCCAGAATACCAAATGCATTTTCGACGATTCTCCGTGCTCTAGAGACTCTGTAATTGAATATTTTTTGTTTCATTGAAAGATTTGTGCTACTGTATGGTTTTAATAAATATGTTTTTAGTGGAAACGCATCATCTCCAACCAAAAATCCTCCTTTTGGAAGCAAATTATTCTCAAGATCACTACGTAATTTGCTGTTTTTGAATATCCCCCCATCTGAATTTCTTCCATTAGCCCCAATATTTACATATCGAAAACAATAGTCATGATCCACCACAGCCATCAAAACCACACTGTTTGAACCCTTGTAATTAAAATATTCACTTCCACAATTCGGTGGTGCTTGAATTATCACATGCTTCCCGTCTATAGCGCCGTGGCAACCAGGGAAATTCCACATTGTTCTGAAGCCTAATTCTATTTCTTTTCATTCTTCATTGTTCTGCGGTACCTGAAAAAATAATTTCTTTTCATTTCATTTCACAGGTTCCTGGTCCTACTAATGAAGACACAGTTTCTCAGGACAGTAGATCTGCTACATCTTCGCATCCAAACATCAACCAGGAAGTATTAGCTAATACAAGCAACGACCACCAAGCACCACTTACTGTAACTACGACTGCCACTGGAAATAGAGATAACCGCGAGAGCTAAAAAGAGAACTAAAGAAATTGTTCAAGCTGTTTCTGATCTCAAAAAGTTAAATGATGGGATAAATTCTGAGAGTGAAACCGTATTTGATGTGTTTGAAAGAAAGAAAGAAAAATAATTTATTTCTTTTTACCACACGACAATTTAAAAAAAATAAAAAAATAGGACACATATTACAAACTAGAAAATAGGTACACAAAAAAATAGGCAGTCTGTGGTAACGCAGCGTCGTGTGGTGTCAGAAATGCGCCCAACTCAGTATAAGCAACAGGTTGGAACCTGCTGCACTGATATTATGTTGTTTGGAAGGAGTGTTGCGTTACAACTTAAGAATTTATCGGCAGAGAATGCTCTAATAGCACAAAGTAGAATCCAGAATATTCTGACAGAATTTGGGATAAAAGAACTTAGACAAAGAACTACTTCGTCTTTTTCTAATCACAGCTACCAAACACCGTCTTCTGTATATTCAGACACGACTAATGACTATTATCAGTTTCATGAAACTTATGTGGATTCTCCGCCACAACCACCAACACCAGCTCCCTCTACATCGCAAACAATCTTTGCTGCAACATCTACTCCTGTGCCTAATGTCAACGCTACGCCAGATTCTATAAGCACTAATGACATCGTAGCAGCTGCGATGTTTGCAGCTATGGAAACAGATGGAAGACAACAAGTTTGATTTTTATTTTTGTCTTTTTTGTACCCTTTGTTTGAAATTAATACAAAAGTAATAAATTAACTCAAGTTTAATTTTTAGTATGTAAGAAAAAAGTACGTACCTTTAAATAATTTTCCAAATAAGTAAATATTGCATCCATGACTTCCGGTATGAGTGATGATATTGCAGCCCGAGATACTCTGTAAAAAGCCTGCAAATAACGGTAGCTCGCGCCAGTTACCAAATAGCATAACGCTATTTGTAGTTTAGTCTTTGCAGTTATAGCTTCTCTCATGACTGTATCTTGCCTTTGTATCAATGGAGTAATATTTTCTAACAATGTGTCAAAATGTTGTACATCCATTCTTAAAAGCATTTTGAATTCATCAGGATCTTCTACCTCTAATTCATTAAAAACAGTGTTTGTGGCGCCAAAACTAGATCTTCTCAACATCCATGGCCTTGTCCAAATGCGGCGTTGCTCCTTTTCCAGCAGTTCATTTAATTCTTCTACTAATAGTGGAATAAGTAACTTTGTATATTTTCTAATTATCTTTTTACGATCCATCATATCCGAATTGTAGTCTCAATAGAACTGAACTGACTGTGCTTATTTCAAAACGTGTGAACAGCTACTCGCTTACTACACTGTCTCGGCCGAGAAACGTTTTACTGTCTTGCCGGTTTGCTCGGTACGTGTGATCAAGGCATAAGTATTTTAAAAGAGAACGGCATATGAAAGTTATTTCTCGTTACTACAGTAGTAGAGGTATATGTATGTGGGTGATATTCAACAAAATTGTACATTCCAGATCTATTCAATGTCCAGCAAGTCTTTTTTAAAAAATATTATAAATACGAATTATTGCTCCTATATTCTGTTCCATATAGTGTCCTTTGTTAATAACGAATCGTTATATGTATTGAAATATAAAATAAATAAAACAAACGAAAGTTAATGTTAATGCGCTCAATTTGTTTACTTACAAATGAATCGCGTCCTTTAGTGGAGTGTCGACATTAGAAAACATATTTAGACATACTGAGTTGAAATATTATGAGATTTAAATTTTATATTACAAGTATACATTATACTATTTTATATTATTGAATAACATAAAAAAATACAACAAATAATAGTCAATTATCAATATTTTAATTAATGTCCAAAATAGTACACCTATCTGTTATTCTTCTCTGTTACATTATTAGCAATGGTAATTATAGTATAAAATACATTATTTATTACTGGTAACATTCTACACTCATCTTTCAAACAGATGGCGTGATACTCGATTCCGCCATTTTGACTTCTGACTCCGTGCGTGTTTATTTGTATGTGAAGGTGTGATTAGACATTTATTTGGAAACAAGTAATTTTATTGCAGTTACAATACCGGTAAGTGAAATCCCGTTTATCTATTAGCATAAGGTACGGAAAATAGCTCTCAAACTAAATAAATCAAAAGATTTAGAAAAGAAAATACATTGCTTTTTTAAGAGGTTATTTTGTAGTTTAGACACGTGAAAATTTTTCATATACGTTACTTCTCTGTCACTTTTTTTCTGTTACGTAACAGATATGAAGCGGTAAAGCTGTATTCACATTATTGTTTTCAGTAACTTGAGAATAGATAGGTACTTATTTATAATTATATAATTTGTACGGGGTACTTTTAAAGATTCCAACAACTCATTAAGCACGTAATGACAATTTAGTTTATGTAGTTAGTGACGAGAAAAAAACTTTTGTTCTATTATATTTCTTTATGTTGGTATATTAGAAGATAGGTATCAACTTTCCTTTGGCACACCTAAAATGATGAATATTGGTGTTAATATTTTAATAAAGTTACTTTGTACATAAGGTAGCAATTTTTATTTTGTAGTACAATAACTTCAAACATACATAGTAACTTGCGTGGTAGGCTAGGTTTAGGTGGTAAGAGGTAGCCGAGCACCAAATTTGGAAGATTGTGCTATGGTGTGCTCGTGCACATATGCACTAGTGTGTGCTCGCTCATGTACTTGTACACCTGATTTCCAATTAAGTAGCTGATACACACAATTAAGTATGTTACGGATATCAGAACGAATGGAGAAAATTACAAATATAAACATACATGGATATAATAATATAACAACCAGATACAGGACCAAATAAAAATGTTCTTCACATTTATTTATTTGGCCTGCTTGGATATCGAATCCATGACCCTTCACGCAATAAGTAGGAATAGTACCACTTCGCCAACGGGCCGTATAAGCTTGTAGAAAAAATTGTATGTGAGGCTATCATATATTTATCGACTAAATTAAACAGAGTTGCTAATTCCTATTTATTATTTTGATACTATTATAGTAGAATAAAATAGTGAAAGAAATTATACTTCGCTTAAATTTCTAGTTGGCACATAATATAATTATATTATTGTTTTAGGATAAAATGGCCCTGACTTCGGCTGAGAGACAAAGAAGATATAGAGAGCGTTTGAAATCGAATAATCCTGATAAATGGGAAGAAATAAAAAAAAAAGATGCGGAGAAAAAGAAAAAGAACTATGTTAGGATATCACAGTTATCAGAAATTGCTAAAGATAAAAAACGAAAGTTGTGGCGACAATTAAAACAAAAAAAAGAGAAGCAAAAGCCAAATACCAAAGACAAAACCACTAGTCGTAAGGTGTATAAACAAAGATATTATAAAATAACCAAAGAAAACCAAAAACAAAAAAGAAAAATAAGTATATTAAAAAAACGAGTTGATTCTCTAAGAAAGAAAGTTTATAGATATAAATTGTTACTGACATGTCAACAAAATGAAGCTATTGATGAAAAAGAAAACATTGAACCGACAGTCTCTCCAACTTCTCCATCATCTATAACAGAGTCTTTAGTACAAACATTAGGAAATGTGCCTTCTCCCGAAAAAAATAAAATAAGACGACTTATACTGGAAAAAAATGTATTAAATGAATCTTTATCCTACACCTATAAAAATGCAAAGAGCAACGACGAAAGGAAGGTTCTAAAGAAGGTCTTTGACAATTCTGTAGTTCGGCAGTACAAAATGAAAACTCAGTTAGGTTATTGCATAGGACTAAAAGGAAGGATACGTGTTAGAAAAAATAAAAGAAACTCAAAAGATTCTATTATATCAAAAAAAATTATAGAATTTTACTTGCAAGATAATGTCACCCGTGCAACCTCTGGAAAAAAAGAAACAAAGACAGTAAGAAAAGAGAAAGTTCAAAAACGATATCTTCTTGACAACTTATTTAATACACACAAAAAATTTAAAGAAGAAACTGGAATTAATGTTTCATATACTACATTTATACGAAATAAGCCTTTTTACGTTGTCAGTCCAAAACTGTCTGATCGCGACACATGTGCATGTAAGAAGCACGCAAATATCGAGTATAAGCTAACATCTCTCAAAAGATTGTCAGTTTTGAATGGATATAAAACAATAGAAGAAGTTGTCAAATCTTTAGTTTGTAGTTTGGAGTCTCAGGAATGCATGTATTCCGAATGCGCATTATGTAAACCAAATAAAATAAATATGGATATTTCAAAAACTAAGCTTGATGATAATGTTTCATGGCTGGAATGGTCTATTAAAGATATAGAATATAAAAAAGATGACAAAGTAAAGAAGTGTAAGAGAAATATAAAAGAAATAAAGACGGGAAGCTTACAAGAATTAATAACACTATTTGAAAAAGAACTTGATAATTTTAAAATTCATTTATTCAATATAAATCATCAATATAATATGTATAAAAATATGAAAGATAGTATAAAGGCTAATGAAGTATTAGTACATTGTGATTTTTCAGAAAATTATACTTGTAAATCGTTTAAAGAAATTCAAGCAGTTCATTTTGGTGCGTCACAATTTCAAATTTCTCTTCATACTAGCGTAGTTTACCAGAAACAAAAAAAGCCACAGAGTTTTTGCACATTATCAGACTCTAACGATCATTCACCGGAAGCAATCTGGGCCCATTTAAAACCAATATTAACCCACATAAAAGAAAAGGCACCACAAATAGACACAGTACACTTTTTCTCAGATGGGCCTACGTCGCAATACAAACAAAAAAAGAATTTTTTTCTTTTTAATAACATAATAAAAGATTTTGCATTAACTGGGACTTGGAATTTTTTCGAAGCTGCCCATGGAAAGGGTGCAGCAGACGGTGTCGGTGGTACCATTAAGAGACTTTTGGACAGAAAAGTGTCTTATGGAAAAGATATAGTTGATGCTACTTCGGCGTATGAAGCCATAAAGGATGAAACCAAAGTAATGCTGTTCTACATTAACGAAAGCGATATAACTTCTATTAAGAAAGATAATTACAATGCTCTGTTAACCCTAAAAGCTATACACAATACAATGAAAATTCACCAAATTCAGTCCACAAATCTAACGCATATTGTTGCATCAAGAATTTTGAGCTGTTTTTGTGCTCGTTCAACTAAAAGAGGATTTTGTGATTGTTTCTCATTACAAACTAATTATTTACATATACTAAAACGAGCCAAAAGAATTCCGTCATACACATCATCTGATGCAAGTGGAGACGAAAAAGATATTCAGAAGAAAAGAATTTGTAATGTAGGAAGATCACCACCAGTAACTATTCTTTCAAACGTCAGAGTAAATTATGATACCGAAAGCTTGAAAACTTTATTGGGAACTGCAAAAGCCTATAACATTTCTTCTTATAATTTAAAAGAAGATTTTAAAGATATGACTCAAACAGAATCAGATGTCCTCCCATCTACTTCCAATTGTGAAATTCACAATTATTTAACGGAGAATAAAAAGTGGCTAGACTTTTTTAATATAAGTGATGATAGCAATTAGCACTTATGTCGAAACGCTTTTTATTCATACTAAATGTTAAAAAATTTAAAAGGAGGAGGTTATCTATTCGTCGCGTTTATATATATTTTTTTTTTATGTATGTTCAACGATTACTCAAAGAGGGCTGAACCGATTGAATCGATTATATCATCAGGCTTTTTCCCAAATTGGTCCTATTTTATGAAATTTTGAAATCAGTTCAGTAGTTTTCAGGAAATCTTGAAAAAACTATCGTTTTCGTTAAAATTTATAAATTGTTACGTATCTTTAGGCATAACTTCTTTGTTTACTAGTCGATTTAGATGATTTTTATATCGTTGGAAAGGGGACACCTTATGGATAGCCTCACATAAATTTCATTGGCATTGGACCCTTGGCTTCGGAGATACACAAGGGATCTCCTCAAAATAATCAAATAATCTAAATAATCAAATCACGCAGCGGTAATGAAAGGTTTGCTGAGATTTTAATGCGGTTTTCAGAAAAGCATTTGTCAATTCACTAAAAAGTATGAAATAAAAATTATTTTTATAAAAAAAATAAAACCGCCTTCAAAAAAAAATGTTACAAAAAAGGAAGAAGTAATACCTTTAATATTGTATTCTTCACACCAAACAAAGTAAGTACTTTGAAGTCGGGCGGATTTTAAGAAAAACAACATCATCGCCCGACTTCAAAGTACTTACTTTATTTGGTGTGAAGAATACAATATTAAAGGTATTATTTCTTCCTTTTTTGTAACATTTTTTTTGAAGGCGGTTTTATTTTTTTTTTAATAAAAATAATTTTTATTTCATACTTTTTAGTGAATTGAAAAATGCTTTTCTGAAAACCGCATTAAAATCTCAGCAAATTTTTCATTACCGCTGCGTGATCACTATCCTATTTGATTATTTTGAGGAAATCCCTTGTGTATATCCGAAGCCAAGGGTCCAATGCCAATGAAATTTATGTGAGGCTATCCATAAGGTGTCCCCTTTCCAACGATATAAGAATCATCTAAATCGACTTATAAACAAAGAAGTTATACCTAAAGATACGTAACAATTTATAAAATTGTAACGAAAACGACAGATTTTTCAAGATTTCCTAAAAACTACTGAACCGATTTCAAAATTTCAAAAAATGGGACCAATTCGAGAAAAAGCCTGATGATATAACGTTTGAATCGTTTCAATCGGTTCAGCCGTCTTCGAGTAATCGTTGAACATACATAAAAAAAAAAATATAAACGCGACGAATAGATAACCTCCTCCTTTTAAAATTTTTCAAATTTTGAAGTCGATTAAAAAAAATATATTAAAATGATTAGAAAAAGCCGAACCGTGTCACAATTTCTAATACTTCATTTTAAATTTTTCAATAATAAAAATTGCTTTGAAATTGTGAATGCAAAAAAAGTAAAAATAATGCATATTAAATGTTATTTTTTTGATTTTTAAAATTATAAGTAAAAGACCTAGAAGAATTAATGTAAGGTGATTTAAAAAAAAATCAAACTAAGTTTGTCATTTTTTTGTTAGTAAACAATATTATAAGTCTAATGGTGGTTTTAAAATAATCAGCAATATTTTAGGGAGTGATTTTGCCCATGAAACTGAACAACTTTCCCCTAAAAACATAAGTCGGAATATGTAAAAAAATTTCGTCGTCCCATACAAAACTGCAACTGCATGGTTCAGGTTGATCGGCAGTATGGGATGAATAAAATTCTTTTTTAATTTGACCTGTGTTTTTAGGGGAAAGTTGTGCAGTTTCATGGACAGAATCACTCCCTAAAATATTGCTGACTAGCGACCCATCCCGGGATCGCACGGGTTTCAGTTTCAGCTTTATAATATTAATTACTTTTTGTTTTAAGAGTTGATTTTGTATTTTTAAATCCTGAATAAAAATAAATTCCATGATTCGTGTTTTATTATCGACATTACTTTATCTCTAATGTTTTTTAACCTGTCAGAAAATATAGTGGTTTTTGTTATGGTGCACAATTCCTTAGAGTTCATATCCGTTACTGTATCTGTTACAGTCAATTGATTTTCATATCTGTTTCATATAATGTGACGTACAATTTTTGTGAATATTAGCCCTGTATAGGTATGTAGGTATTTATAGTAGAAGTTCGGGTGAACTGCTAAGAGATGGCGTTAGGTTTGCATGTAAAACTGGTTGGCATTGAAAGCTTGCAAGAGGGCTCTGTATTCCCAGTGTATTACTTTACTCTATGCTTACGCCCCTTAGTGGTCGTGGTTCACCTGCTCAGTACCTGGTCCACCTAGGTGTACTGACCAGGTCAACCACGACCACTAAGGGACTTACGCCATCTTACGTAGACGAGGCAACATAATTAAAATTATTTTTATAAAAAAATTAAACCGCCTTCAAAAAAACCACATCAAAAAAGTAAGAAATAATTCCTCACCAAATAAATAACGTAAGTACTTTGAAGTCGGGCGTGAAACATGTAAGTACAATTTTTTGTTGTTTTTGTTAAAACCCGCCCGACTTCAAAGTACTTACGTTATTTATTTGGTGAGGAATTATTTCTCACTTTTTTGATGTGGTTTTTTTGAAGGCGGTTTAATTTTTTTATAAAAATAATTTTAATTTCACTCTTTTTAGTGCATCGTGCAGGCAATTTACGTGTTTTCTGGTAAATAGGTATGTGATCAAACTGAAAACCTCTTTTTCGAAGTCGGTTAAAATACCTTGAGGTATCCCCTTTTTAACAAAACAAGAATCATCTAAATCGGTTTATAAACAAAGGAGTTATGCCTAAAGATACGTATTAAATTTACATAAAGTGGTAACGAAAACGACAGTATTTTCAAGATTTTCTGAAAACTACTGAACCGATTTCAAAATTTAAAAAAATGGGACCAACTTGGAAACGAACCTGATGTAATAACGTTTGAACCATTTCAATCGGTTCAGCCGTCTTCGAGTAATCGGTGGACATACAAAAAAAAAAAAAAAAAAACATACATACAGACGAATAGAGAACCTCCTCCTTTTTGATTTAGAAGTCGGTTAATGATAAAAGTGCTTGGAATTCTATGAAAAAGGTAAGAAAAGTGTTGATTTATTAATTAATTTATCATTTTTATAATCATAATAAGTCATAACCACAGTGTTTTATCATATATTTTTGTTATCAATCGTGTTTCAAAATAAGAAACCTATTTTATTGGCGGGATTTTTTATTGACACCGATCCCATGAATTATCAAACTAGGAGCTATCGGAGCTAGTTGTGAGACGGGTCGATTTTTTCTAAATACTTCATTTTCCATTTTTCTGTAATAAAAATTGCATTGTGAATGCAAAAAACTAAAAATTAAAATAAGTTGCAATAGTAATTTCATCTTTAGCGATTGCCAAATACCTGGGGGCCTACCGCCGAAAACGCCCAAAATGGTTTTTCTGCAAATCCAATTTGGATTTATGACGTAATGATTCTGTCGTACCGCCGAACGACCGTAAAACGCGAAGCCGGTTTTATGACGTCACATCATCTTGGGCAGGCCGATTGAACGAATGATTTCATATATTTGACAGTTGTTTGACAGTTGGCGGTACCGCCGAAATTATCCAAGTTGGGAATTTGAAAGCTATTACGGATCTAGCTGTCAGTTGATTGCGGGAGCTCTATAGTAGCCGACATCAATATTTTTTCATATTTTTACCACAGTTTTACTGTTTTTATCAAAACGGTAACATCTTTTTAAACTTTTCTTACAATTTTATATTAGCTACGTGGATTTTCTTGATAAAATACCGTAGTAAATTCCTGAAATTGTTCGTCATGGAGAGAATGATTTTGTGGGCTGCTGCCTTCGATCAACAATAACAGCTGCTGAAGAAGACCGTCTTCAGAATCTCGAGCGAATTGATCGCAGGATACTTCGAGAGAATAGCTAGCCCATGCTCCTCACAGGTAAACCTATTTCTTACATTTTTTCTGACAAATAAGTATGTTGAGAAAAGCTATATTTAAGTCATTACTAAGTATTGTTTTGTTTCAGAAAGTAGCTTCATTGATAATTTTCGCCTGACAAAAGATGCATTTCGCACTTTGTGCACGCACATGATTTGTGACATAAATGTTGACCAAATTACCATAAAGACAAAATGAGGTTATTTATAATAGTACAACCTTTAATACACCTATGTGTATTTATTACAGGTATTGGCTGCTTTCACACTACCAACACTGACGGCAATCAATGACTATAAATTTGGACATGGACAGCAGACTGTTTCAGATAATCTTTCAGAGGTGACAAAACATAATGAGCCTAACATCATAAGCAAATAGTTAGGTACATCAAGTTTCAATTTTCAATAGGAAGTATTACTATTCACTGAATACTGGTAAGTATCATGCATAATTTTTATTTAATTATTATTTATTAAGGAAACAAACGGTCATACATAATACATTGTACAATGTTAAATGAATCTAAAAAGACCTACTTATAGTTCCATTAAAGTAAGTTACAAAAAAAAGTAGTTACAAAATTTTTTGCAATCTAAAAGATATTTCAGAGCAAACAAAAGAAATTGTACTTAAGTGTTATATGTTAGAAAGTTTAAATTGATTTATAAACCTAACCTATAATGGCAGTAATACATGGTTCACTTTTGCTTTTCAATTTGGATGAAGCAACCAAATTTAACAATATAAATGTAAAAGTGAATCGTTCAATATCATTATGCACTTGTATTTCTGTGCCTTTCCTCCAAAGTGAATCAATTTGGTTAAACCATGTTACTTATATTACCATTAGGTACTGAATTTGTTTTAATTCTTATGATAGTTAATTAAAAAATATTTAAATTTTCTTTTCAGGTTTGTGATACTGATGCGAATAAGTGCACTAAGTAGGTACATAGGTATTACAATGTGCCATAATGCCAGCCACAATTCCCATATTTGGAACAGCAGCACTCTGAAAAGGAAAATGAATCATCTCCATACCCTAGGCAATTCATACTGGCTTTTGGGAGACATTATTAAAATTGATTAAAGTTAAAATGTATGTATTTAATAAGCTTGTATGTAAATAAATTAAGGTATGTTATCTTAGTAAATGGTCCTTTAAATGTTATACATTTAGTTAGACCATAAATATTTATGATTAATTATGTTATCTATGTTGACTTGTAACATCCTTGAAATATCCTGAAATACATAACTGTCTTTTTACAATAAAATTTACAAGTGCCCCACGTCCATCAGTTTTTCTTTTGTGGTAAACCTATCACACAAGCTAAGAAAACCTTAGCTTAGTATTTTTGATGAAAACTATTTTATAATTTTAGGGTGTAGTGTAGTTTGGTAAATACTTAAAAATAAAATGACTAGTTACATATTTATGTGTCATCATTTCACTCATTCTCACGCTGCACCGCACATCGCTCCGGTTTGCGTGGTAGTGCGCTTGTTATCTATGGCTGTAGAATCTTGATGGGCATACAAAACCCGCATTGAAAAACGAAAAACGCCTGCCACTTTTCGAGAGCAAATTTATTCTACTAAAACTTTGCTCTTTCATTTGTTCAGGTGTTGTAGAAGTGAAAATGTTAAGTAACAAAAAGACTTAGCTGTGGCTCAAACAAACTGAGCTTATGTGATGTTACGTCACTTACGTCCGTCATCTCAGAAGACATCGGTTTTCATAGTAAATGTATGCACTAGAACCCTGTTTTCTCGTGGGCACACTTCTGTGTGTGACGTGTTATAAGATATGTAAGTGCGTTTCTAGCCGAGTTTGTTTGAGACTTGCAACTTAATTCCGGTAATGTTTCACGACTTTCGAGAATTATTATCTGAGTTCTAAATCTAAGAGTAAATGGTTCAAAGAAATTAATAGTAGTTTTGTGATAGCAGCTTGATTCAACCAACTTCACAACAAATCTCCAAGTTTTCAAGAAATGAATCATGGCAGTAAAACCCTACTAATATTATAAATGTGAAAGTTGTTGTGTTTGAATGTTTGTTACTCAATCACGCCATAACGGCTCAACGGATTTGGCTGAAATTTGGAACACAGATACTTCGTAGCCTGGAGAGCAACAGAGGCTCTCAACAGAGAAAAATATCATATTCCCGCGGGATAACGTCGTGTAGTCCACGCGGGCGAAGCCGCGGGCGGAAAGCTAGTTACAAATAAAACTATAAAATACTAGCGGATCCTCGCGGTTTTACCCGCGTGGTACTCGTTCCCATGGGAATATAGGGGTAAAATATAGCCTATGTCACTCGGGAAGAATGTAGCTTTCTAATGGTTAAAGAATTTTCGAAATCGGTCCAGTAGTTTCGGAGCATATTCGATGCAAACAAACAAACAATCAAATCATTCCTCTTTATACTATTAGTATAGATTATTTTCTTATATAGGTATTGATAAATAAAAAAATAAAATTCTTTGTTGCCAAAACGGTAATCTTAAATACATACCTCAATAAAAAACTAGTGTTAGCGATAGAGTTTAATTTAACACTTATACATAGTTTGTTTGTATTATTAAGTAATTTACTTGAAGAGGTGTAAATAATTTTCAAATTAGAGATCATTTTTGTTCCATATTTCCATTTGGCACATACTTCATTATCTTGAATTGAGTTGGATATGAGATTGAGGTTAGAGGTCGGGAGCGTTGAATCTGTGAAAGAGAATAAAAATTACAACATCATTCTAATTTATTTATTTACTTACTTAGTACAAAGACATACAAGTAAAACTAACAATAAAGAAGTAAGTAGATGTGTTGGCATTGTCTTTTAATTTTAATGTAATATTAAAATATAGGTATATTAGGGAAAGGTATTTTGACACCTTTGAAACTTAATCACCTCATGCCATTTGGCATTTTGCCTGGTAGTTGACATTCACATTTTTCGTTAGGTAGGTATTTTTTTTTTTAATGAATCCATAATTCTTCCTCTACAAACTAATGTTGGATGTACCAGCATTGGTTAATTACACATCAAGCACCCTGCTTTGTAACACATAATGCAACTGCTACTGTATCAAGTACGTTGGCATGAGCCCGCTCGCAGTGAACCATCGAGTGGCGTTTTCATTGCGAACACAAAGGTACTGCAGATCCGAGAGCTCATAGCGCAGTGACTGGACGAGCCATACTCACTTGCAGGTTGATACAGTAGCAAATATGTTACATGCTACAAGCTAGATGAGTAGGTACCCTGTTAACACGGTTGCATTGGAAAACAATGATTGTTTTAATGTTTTTCCAGTTAAGTGAATGTTTAGTCCTTCATATGAAAACATAATATTGTAAATCATGTGTAACGTTAATGTAAAGGTTAAAACTTACATTTACAATACCTACTGTGAGCTTGTTATATCTCCACCATTAAGAAAACGCGAAATCTGGGTTTTTCTGCATTAGTTGCAGGAGAAACCGTTCTTGTGCACCCGGCAATGGTTATGTGCAGGCATCTGAAAACAATCGGAGCTATTACGACGCTGTTAAAATACTCTAAATGAAAGCTCACTATATAAATAAGTAGGTAAACAAATTGATATTAGAACAAAATATCAATTGTACAAAAAACATTCACTTACCTAGGTATACTATATTTAGCACAGCAGCTTAGAGATATTGAGTTATTTCTGTTTATCTCTTTAAAATCAACCATCATACCAACAATGAAGCAACAACTTTGTTAAATTAATATCATAACATAACCTCTTTGCTTTCTTGACTTGCGTTTAGTTTTTGTTTTGTTGCGTTAGTCCATCGTTGCGTTTTTCTTTTATTTAATCATTTTAAAGACTTCACAAAGTAATTATCATAAAATATCATCATGTACATAGAAATAGCATACAAAGTCAGTCTGTGTTTTAATTTTTATTAAAGTAAAAAATGTTTAAAAGTTTATCAAAATCTATAATCGAAACGCAAAACAAAAACATTCGTTCAAACAGTCGCCTCACTAGAATGTCTACTATTGTCTATGGATCCATAATGGTTTTCATAAATTGAAGTCTGGAAATTTGCCCGGTACGAAATAATCGTAATCAAAAAATTTTAATCGGGATCAAATGCCCAAGTTGGGCGTTTTCGGCGGTAGGCCCCCTGGAAAGGTATTTCTTTCGCGTGTGAGGGTAGTAATATCTCCACATTGATGAAATTAACGCTGACTATACAGCGTGTAAGAAGTATTGGATAAATTCGACGCTTCTCGTAACGACTCCGTAGCTCAGTGGTTAGAGCAGTCGCCCGGAAAGCGAAAGGTCGTGGGTTCGAGTCCCATCGGAGCTAGTTGTGAGACGGGTCGATTTTTTCTAAATACTTCATTTTCCATTTTTCTGTAATAAAAATTGCATTGTGAATGCAAAAAACTAAAAATTAAAATAAATTATCAAACCAGAAAAACCACCTCAAATTAATGTAATGGAAATGATTGTGCCTCTACTACACCCAGGTGACTACACCTTGAGGAGTCTGCCAATTAAAATAGAAATACAAGCCGCAATAGCGCTACGCTATTATGCAAGTGGATCCTTCCAGGTATGCAAACTTTACAACATTTCTTCAGTTGCTGTCCATCTACCCTATCATCAAAACTTGATAATAGATACCAGTACCAATACCACGTTAAATCGTGCTCGCAAGTGAGGATTGCATATTAAATAGTGTGACTTACCTGTAGGTAAATATCAGTGTGTGACAGTGTTAATAGTCTGATATTTTTGATGTAAACATAATTAAATAATAAATAACCCTACTACTTTCTAGTAGCAGTAAGTAAGTACCAATAACTGTTTTAACTTATTATATTTGCTCGTTCATTACAGGCTACCATTGGCGACCTAAACTATGTGTCCCAGCCGACAATCTGCCGAATTGTGAAAAATATCAGCCATCAACTGGCTGGGATGGTGGATCAATTTGTAAAGTTCCCCGTAAACATGGGTGCTGTGGCTCAACAATTTGAAGAAATGCCTCAAGCTCGTTATCCAGGGCTAAGGCATATAATCGGGGCTATTGATTGCACTCATGTGAAAATTAATAAACCCAGAGGAATCGAACACTCGGAGGTATATAGAAACAGAAAGGGCCAATCCTACTAATATTATAAATGTGAAAGTTTAGATGTTTGGATGTTTGGATGTTTAGATGTTTGGATGTTTGTTACTCAATCACGCCAAAACGGCTGAACGGATTTGGCTGAAATTTGGGACACTGATACTTTATAGCCTGGAGAGGAACATAGGATACTTTTTATCCCGAAAAAATATCAAATTCCCGCGGGATAACGTCGTGTAGTCCACGCGGGCGAAGCCGCGGGCGAAAAGCTAGTTTTCTATAAATGTGCAGGCAGTCGCTGGACAATCAATGAAAATATATGATGTTGTTGCCCGGTGGCCTGGATCAACACATGCTAGCCGAATTTTCAGAAATAGTAGGTTCCATGCCCAGCTGGAAGCCGGTCAGAGGCAAGGCATTTTAGTTGGAGATAGTGGGTACAGGTCAATGCACTATATGCTAACACCATATATAAATCCGACCACAAGACCCCAAATGCACTACAATTTTGTGCAAGTGCGTACCAGAAATATGGTTGAGAGGACATTTGGGGCACTGAAATGGCGATTTGAATGCCTACGGGTAGGGTTAACCACAAAACTAACTACTGCATCAGCAATAATTGTGGCATGCTCAGTGTTGCATAATATTGCCATTGATGCCAACAAGAGCCATACCTAGACCCCACTTATTATGAGAATGAACCCATCCCTGCCCAACGCCACGCTGCCTCGGGACTAGCATTCCGAAACAATATTGTCAGGCAATATTATTCATAGGTACTATCTTATTCAAATAAAACACATTTATAAGATTTATTTTAAATGTTTTATTTATTTTAATAATAACCATAAACTTAACAAACTAAACAACCAACATTTCTACAAAAAAAAAACGATCTACAACAACTCTGTATTTATACATTAGTACTACCTGTACGACCTACCTATAGAATCTTAATTTGGATCTTCTATATTAAATATTAGGTACCTAATAAATTCTTGGTCATTCATGCATGATGTCAACACAATCATATTCTTAACACAAACACAATAACATCATCAAAGTCAAATTTGTTTATTCAATTTAGATTGTTATTTACAATACTTGTGATTGTAAACGTCATAGAAGCTACGCCATCGGTTCGCAAACCCTATACATCGGAAGACCTTGGAGAAGAACCGGAAAGAAACTCCAAAGGTCGGTCCCTGTTTTATTTCATACAGAGTCGACAAATTGAAAAATGACCTTAACATGGTTTGACCAAGGTCAGTTTCCATCACAATTACACAATGGGTTATGATAAATACAGTTAAGTATAGGCGAACTAATGATCATAGCGGTGAACAACATACTGGCAATCAAAAGTCAACGAAGACTTATTACTGCGGAGCGGGAAGAAAATCCCACAAAACCATTTACAAGCCCAGCCTCTGAAGAAGAGTATCAAGCCTCCATTGAGGAATGGCTCAGTGGTGGCAATCCACGCCTCCAGCTTGTTTTTATTAAATGTAGCATCCGTCTTGCAATCAATAATGAATATATATTTGCCAGTTATCTCCCGTAGTAGTTTTTTCTCGAAAGCGGTGAAAGGAGCCTTTCTTTTGGAGTCCATAGTAGGTAGGTAGGATTTTTCAACACATACAGCAAACTTTAAATCTCACACAACCTTAGCAAATAATTTTGACAGTTATCAAGTCAAAAATTGGTCTATGTATGATTTCTATCTCTTTCCCTTTAATGGATGTTTAGCTGCAGCCATCTCTATCATACTCATGTGAAAAAAACCGATTATGAATCGTAAGTGAAAGACATCACTTTTTGTATCATAGACAAAGTAAAAGCGGCGCTAAGCCAAGAGGAGGTTGAGCCACGATTGTACCTCAACTGTGAATACGAATTTTGAGACGGATTGAGCCGAGTGGGATCTCAAGCTTAGCTGAGCATCTGCCGAGTCCTACTCTACAGGCTGTCTCTGAATGCGGGCCTTAGTTTAACGTCGGCGACTCGTAGAGTGGTTAAAATACCAGTGTCTGTCAGACTGAATCCCGGGTTCGATTCCCGATCAAGTCAATATTGGAAACGAATGTTTCTTTATTGTTTCGGGTTTAGATATTTCAGTACTTGAGCTAATGTAGCTACGTTTTTGGGCAAACCTTTTTACACGTTTAGGCGTGAGGTCCTTCAGGTGAGCGACGTGTGAAGTTAGGATGGATATCATGTTAGTTGGAAAGGTTTTTCTATGAGACGGACGCAAATAGTGACTTTGTTCGATTTTCAGGTGAATGTGCCTTTATACGAGGTCGTAATACGGGCTAGACAACCATGGCGTCGGCCTTGTGGCGCGATTGATGGGAGTGTATTTTGGTGATAGACCGGTTGGGAACCAAGTGATTGGACTGCGACAGAGCATTTTTTCATGTAATTATATGCCCGTTTAGGTAAGTCCGTGACAAGAACGTTTTCCATGTTCGTGACTGTCTCATTACAAAATGGCGGCTAGTCTTAACAAAATGTTTTTGATTGTTTTAGGGCCTCCATACCATGCCTGTTGCAGGGAGACTTGTGTCTGCGACGGCGGTTTTGAGTACCATGCGCCGCGTGTGAGGTTACACGGTCCGACCCTTTTACATGTTCGGGATGTGATGGTTAATGAGTGTTTCAAGTTCGTTGACCTGTCCTGTCCATTCGGCAAAACTCATGAACTTCCTTGAGGTAACCCGCGGATCCTTAAAACGGTATTAAACCATGCCGCCGTCCGATTTTTAATATAATTGCCATTGATGACCGGTTCACGTTCACCGTGGCAGTGTTTACCTACATGTGTGTCATTATGTATTGACCATTAGTATATTTTAGCTCAACTTAGAGATATTTTTATGTATAAGTAGTGAGAATGTTTTGTGTAGTGTTCTAAACAGGCACTTGCCAGTTTTATATGCTTAAACCGGAGCTAAGGCTAGCAACAGTGTGTGAATATAACCGTTGTGTGCCCTCTTGTAAAGATTATGTTACCCGTATAGTGTATTAAGTAAAACGACAATTTTGTGTTATGTCATGGTTAAGTCGGTATAATCTATCTTATTATTATTAGTACTATTATACTGGTTTTGTGTTAAATTGTATCCGCATTAAATGTTTACCAATGCATCAAACATGTGGTTTTTCATTGAATTCACTTTGCTTCTATCTGGGGCTGATAATTAAATTTTTAGACATTTTAGTACCTTTGTTTACAAGTTTAATACTTCTAGTAACTTGCATTTGTGACTAATGTCAACGGCGCCCAAGGTTAATTATTGCCCCAGATGTCTGAGCTACGCCCACCTACGACCTAAATTGATTTTTTGATTCGCAATTTGAGCTAGCCGAGTCGAAAATAACTCTCTAGGGTTGATTCCGGTGAGATCCCCACTAGTCCCTCAAAATTCTCTGACTAGTACCCGAATTTCTCTACACCACCAAAAAGTCATATTACAACTGTAAACGATCTAATTCTGTAAATTTAAAAGAAATAGAAAATAATACCTCCAGGGGTCTTCTTAAAAGGAACAGATACCAAAAATATAGTTTTGAATTTTTGTCTGTTTATCTGTCTGTTGTCCGCGTTTGAGGCAAAAACTACTAAACGGATTTTGATGAAACTTTTTTTGAAAAATGGAAAATGAAGTATTTAGAAAAAATCGGCCCGTCTCACAACCAGCTCCGATGGGACTTGAACCCACGACCTTTCGCTTTCCGGGCGACTGCTCTAACCACTGAGCTATGGAGTCGTAACGAGAAGCGTCGAAATTATCCAATACTTCTTACACGCTGTATAGTCAAAATACTTCAAAGTCTAAATACTTCATTTTCCATTTTTCAGTAATAAAAATTGCATTGTGAATGCAAAAAACTAAAAATTAAAAGAAACTTTTTTTGTTATATAGGCTATTGGTCCTCGCCAACATATTGGCTATAATTTATTTTGACGATCGTAATATCTGATGTGGAACCATAGCAGTCCAGCCAATCTATGAGAGATATAAAAATGACGGTATTTTACATACTTAGCGAATGTTGGCGTAAGGAAAATTGTTAAACGTGATGAGCATTTTCTACTGTCATACAAAGTTTGAAGGTCTGGTACACCTGATGAGGAACCCTAGCAGCCCAGCTAAACTATAAGATACAAATATAGCATCATAAGATAAGTTGTTCAGCGTAATAAGTATTTTGTTTTGACATACTATCTCGAATATTATTAATGTTTGTTTGTTTGTATGTCCGTCTTTCACGTCAAAAAGGAGCAACAGATCGACGTGATTTTTAGTAGGTGGGTAGTTTAGAAGCTAGAAAGTGACATATGCTACTTTTTATCCCGGAAAAATATCACTTTCCCTCGGGATAACGTCGTGTAGTCCACGCGGGCGAAACCGCGGTCGGAAGGCTATGTACTTAATGTAAATTTTTAATGTGTTAATATGTATCAGCATTCATAGCGCTGTACTAATATATATTAAATAAATAAATACAAAAAACAGAAAAGCTTATTAGCCTAAAAAAATAAAAATGCTGCCGAAAGTCACTATTCCAAGCGGACGAAGTCGCGGGCACAGCTAGTTCGTAAATAAATTGATGTTTGGTCGAATCCACGCTTAGTCGCGTTGCCTCATTAGCAGGGTTGTTTAACGAATGACACGCATCACTATCTACGTTGGTTTTAATTAAACCCTTAAGTTATTATTTTTGTAACCTAGGATTGTTATTTATGTTTTAGATGGCTCTCAATGAAACACAGTACATGTGTCATCGTTGCTGGGTAGCAGGAAATCGACAGCAAGCCAGGCATGAGCGAGAACACGAGGAACATCGGTTCCATCTTATAAGAGGGTTGCAAATACAGCGCGTCGCTGCTTATTTCGCGGCTGTGCTAATCAAGAACTCCATAGAGTAACCAGGTTTTTAAAAGTGCTTTTATTGGTTGATCACAGCGTATATGTTCCTGAAAATGCTCGCATTTGTACAAACCATGTTAGCTTAAGCGATTTGAGCTCCTTGTATGATAATGGAGAGATAATACTTACACCAGACCAATTCAAAGACGTCTTCGACACGTTACGAGATGCATATAAAATAAAACTGTTATGGATTTTGATAATATAAACAACTTCTCACGAGGATCTATATTACATAACCGGCCTAACACACGTACAATTCGAGATCATTTTGATCGAAACACCTTCTCTTTCGGATCAATGCAGAAGGCCAAAAACTGCATTTGGATCCTATTTATGGAAACTCAGGTCTGGTGAACCCAATGCAAGTATGGCCTCCCAAACAGGTGTGTCTCGAAAAACACTTGGGGTTTTACTTAAAACGGCAAGAAACTGCCTCACGCAAGATTTTGTTGTTCGCCATTTAGGTTTCAACCACATAAGCCGTGACGAAATAATAGCTCATAATCTTGCAGTACCATCATCCATTTACTTCAACCCAAATGACCCACAGGCTATAGTACTGTATGACGGTACTATAGCCTGTAAGTGGTGGATGGGTATATACGTACAAAAACTTTTTGTTTAAAAAAAAGACCTTGTAGCGTGTGTTTTGTCTTTTGACAATTTGTTGCTGCAAATGTGACATGTGTCACTGTCATCGTGGTCTGCCATTCTTGTGTCATTATATGTAGGACATTCGGTGCCCCTCTGGTAGATGGTTTTTGAATTTCGCGTCATTAACTTATATAAGTCTAACCGGTATATTCAGGTAGTCGCATAATATCGATTTGGAAGCCCTGGAGGGCGTGAAGGGTGTTCCTCGGATTAAAAAAATAAACAAATAATAAATAAAGGCTCGGCTCGTAATGTTGATATCTTAATAGGTAAATAGTACTAATTTTCGTAGAACCGTAATATTGTTGGCGTCTCTTAAGCGAAGTGTTCACTGGCTGCAGGTCGCCCGGGTATACGGCTGTTTTGAGCGTGCAACAAGCGCGGGTGACTTTGTCTTGTTCATACAATAAAGTTAGGAGGGTAGTCTCCGCGAACTTCTACCAGCTACTTGCATATAAAGGAATTGCAGACAATGGACGCCTCGCTTTAAAGAGGGTTCGTAGGAAGTGTTGATCTAGATCGTGAGGTGGCGTTTGGGTAGTTAAGTAATGCATATCATAGATGTCTGAAGCCTCCCGTACATGTGGGCCAATTCGTTGGGCAAACTTCGACCAACTTTAAGGCGGGCGTAAGACATCTGTGACGTTTCTTGACAGATGCCAGTGGGATGAAATCTAGCCACTCTGAGATGATTTGTATTTTGCTAATTTCGTGATAATATATTGTAAGCGTTATTAAGCTAAAATTTAGGACATTGTCGAAACGCTGGGCGTGTAATCTCACGAAAGATACTAAGAAATATCCCCTGTACCTTGCTGGAAGGGGGTTGATCGGAGAGCCCCACTGGCTGCAGACTCGAAAATCGGCCAGAGTTTAATCAACCGTTGGGTCCATAACTTTTGGCCAGGAACGACGGCCCAAGGAAGAAAATTTGTCGAGGTACCTTGCTCGAAGGGGGTTGATCGGAGAGCCCCACTGGCTGCAGACTCGAAAATCGGCCAGAGTTTAATCAACTGTTGGCTCCATAACTTTTGGCCAGGAACGACGGCCCAAGGAAGAAAATTTGTCCAGGTTGGTGCGTCGTGACCTCAATTGTTTTACAAACCCTACTAACCCCGACACATAGCCAATAAGTGGAAAGCAGGAGGTAATTCCTGGCTCTTTCAGTCCGTTAGTATTGTGTTCGACAAAGGCAGAACGAAGCCGCTGAGGCAACGGTAAAGAATATAAATATGTCGGAGATATTTCAATGGGAAGACTAGTCCCGCCATCTATCGATGCAGTTATGAGTTATCGGAGCTATTCCGTGGGTAATACAAGCAGCGCCACCTTTCGGTGGTTTGGTAAAGTGTTGAAGTTGCCAGTTTGAATAATCTAATAAGATTAGTAACGCCATCTGTTGTGGCTGTTAGCGAACTTTCCCTGAGTCAGTAGTTCGAGTGAGTAGTCTGTGGTAGCGTGTCTATGCGACCTGCCAATATCGGTTAACGTCTGTCAGTGAGACAGTGAGTGTTAATCTGCTGGTGAAAAGCTATCATTCTATTCTTGGAGCTCGACCGCGTCGGACGTGCGCACTGATTCATCTAACCACGTACAAAATGGCGGACGGAGATGAGATTTTACAACGAAATCCATTTCTATCTGCGACAAATATAAACAATAAAAAACCAATATAAGAACTATCTTGATATCTTGCGGGCAGGCACCTATGTTTAGGTAGTTATAAGGGTTTATTAGCTTTAGTTAACTAACCGCTTTGGTGATGGTTATATCAAAATAAGAG
Source organism: Crambus lathoniellus (assembly GCA_949710035.1). Lineage (NCBI taxonomy): Eukaryota > Metazoa > Arthropoda > Insecta > Lepidoptera > Crambidae > Crambus > Crambus lathoniellus. Next base: position 22,810,887 of record OX453313.1, on the reverse strand, counting down.
GAAAATAGTAAAGAACATTATATCATAAGATGTCCATTTAAAACTGAAGTTGTTTTTTTTTGTATTTACTCCCCTTCCTGCACGGTAAGTTGTGATGGCATTCGTATTATTAGCAGATGTGCGGGCCGGGCTCGTAAAACAAAACTAGGAATAAAAAAAAAAAAAATCAAAAAAATGTTTCGAATATTTCTTCTAATAGATTAAGAGCGACAAGTTTTATTAGCGCACGGCGGGGACTAAGACAAATGAAGTCTTGGGTAGGCCGTAAATTACGCTCAACTGTCAGACAAACTATTCAAACTGGTGAATGATGGACAATTTTAGTTTAAATGCACAGATTTCTAAGAGTTTGGTAGATATTAAATGTGTTGCAGATGGGTGAAGTAGACGAAGGAAGGAAAAGACTTGAGTTCTCTGAATTGTTAGGGCGGATCGTGAGAAGTTGTGCGTAGGCGTCACCATGGAGATTGCAAGCATCAAGCTGACCAATGAGGGATCGAGATGGGCGTAGAGCGGGAGGAGATAACTTCAGTAGAGATGGAAGATAGAAAACGGGGATGCAACTGGCATTGGGGAGACATGTGACATGTGTCACTGTCATCGTGGTCTGCCATTCTTGTGTCATTATATGTAGGACATTCGGTGCCCCTCTGGTAGATGGTTTTTGAATTTCGCGTCATTAACTTATATAAGTCTAACCGGTATATTCAGGTAGTCGCATAATATCGATTTGGAAGCCCTGGAGGGCGTGAAGGGTGTTCCTCGGATTAAAAAAATAAACAAATAATAAATAAAGGCTCGGCTCGTAATGTTGATATCTTAATAGGTAAATAGTACTAATTTTCGTAGAACCGTAATATTGTTGGCGTCTCTTAAGCGAAGTGTTCACTGGCTGCAGGTCGCCCGGGTATACGGCTGTTTTGAGCGTGCAACAAGCGCGGGTGACTTTGTCTTGTTCATACAATAAAGTTAGGAGGGTAGTCTCCGCGAACTTCTACCAGCTACTTGCATATAAAGGAATTGCAGACAATGGACGCCTCGCTTTAAAGAGGGTTCGTAGGAAGTGTTGATCTAGATCGTGAGGTGACGTTTGGGTAGTTAAGTAATGCATATCATAGATGTCTGAAGCCTCCCGTACATGTGGGCCAATTCGTTGGGCAAACTTCGACCAACTTTAAGGCGGGCGTAAGACATCTGTGACGTTTCTTGACAGATGCCAGTGGGATGAAATCTAGCCACTCTGAGATGATTTGTATTTTGCTAATTTCGTGATAATATATTGTAAGCGTTATTAAGCTAAAATTTAGGACATTGTCGAAACGCTGGGCGTGTAATCTCACGAAAGATACTAAGAAATATCCCCTGTACCTTGCTGGAAGGGGGTTGATCGGAGAGCCCCACTGGCTGCAGACTCGAAAATCGGCCAGAGTTTAATCAACCGTTGGGTCCATAACTTTTGGCCAGGAACGACGGCCCAAGGAAGAAAATTTGTCGAGGTACCTTGCTCGAAGGGGGTTGATCGGAGAGCCCCACTGGCTGCAGACTCGAAAATCGGCCAGAGTTTAATCAACTGTTGGCTCCATAACTTTTGGCCAGGAACGACGGCCCAAGGAAGAAAATTTGTCCAGGTTGGTGCGTCGTGACCTCAATTGTTTTACAAACCCTACTAACCCCGACACATAGCCAATAAGTGGAAAGCAGGAGGTAATTCCTGGCTCTTTCAGTCCGTTAGTATTGTGTTCGACAAAGGCAGAACGAAGCCGCTGAGGCAACGGTAAAGAATATAAATATGTCGGAGATATTTCAATGGGAAGACTAGTCCCGCCATCTATCGATGCAGTTATGAGTTATCGGAGCTATTCCGTGGGTAATACAAGCAGCGCCACCTTTCGGTGGTTTGGTAAAGTGTTGAAGTTGCCAGTTTGAATAATCTAATAAGATTAGTAACGCCATCTGTTGTGGCTGTTAGCGAACTTTCCCTGAGTCAGTAGTTCGAGTGAGTAGTCTGTGGTAGCGTGTCTATGCGACCTGCCAATATCGGTTAACGTCTGTCAGTGAGACAGTGAGTGTTAATCTGCTGGTGAAAAGCTATCATTCTATTCTTGGAGCTCGACCGCGTCGGACGTGCGCACTGATTCATCTAACCACGTACAAAATGGCGGACGGAGATGAGATTTTACAACGAAATCCATTTCTATCTGCGACAAATATAAACAATAAAAAACCAATATAAGAACTATCTTGATATCTTGCGGGCAGGCACCTATGTTTAGGTAGTTATAAGGGTTTATTAGCTTTAGTTAACTAACCGCTTTGGTGATGGTTATATCAAAATAAGAGGAAAATAGTAAAGAACATTATATCATAAGATGTCCATTTAAAACTGAAGTTGTTTTTTTTTGTATTTACTCCCCTTCCTGCACGGTAAGTTGTGATGGCATTCGTATTATTAGCAGATGTGCGGGCCGGGCTCGTAAAACAAAACTAGGAATTAAAAAAAAAAATTCAAAAAAATGTTTCGAATATTTCTTCTAATAGATTAAGAGCGACAAGTTTTATTAGCGCACGGCGGGGACTAAGACAAATGAAGTCTTGGGTAGGCCGTAAATTACGCTCAACTGTCAGACAAACTATTCAAACTGGTGAATGATGGACAATTTTAGTTTAAATGCACAGATTTCTAAGAGTTTGGTAGATATTAAATGTGTTGCAGATGGGTGAAGTAGACGAAGGAAGGAAAAGACTTGAGTTCTCTGAATTGTTAGGGCGGATCGTGAGAAGTTGTGCGTAGGCGTCACCATGGAGATTGCAAGCATCAAGCTGACCAATGAGGGATCGAGATGGGCGTAGAGCGGGAGGAGATAACTTCAGTAGAGATGGAAGATAGAAAACGGGGATGCAACTGGCATTGGGGAGACGCTATTTGATATTTTAGGACAGTGATAGATTGGGAGTTTCGTGACTCCATTGTAACTAACTGTGTGAGAAATAAAGATTAAAGAGTTAACTATTAATTAAATACTAACTTTGTTAAGTAAATTGTAGATTTGAATATTAAAACAAGTGTAACTATTTTACAAAGTGAATTTAAACAACGTCGAGAGGGGTATGTAATTGTGTACATTGTGGCTTATTCCGTGTGTCAATAAAGGTACAATCTCTAGAATAACGAGCGGTATATCACATACAACGTAGAAATGTATCAATACGAAGAACAACACCATTCTGGGGGTTTCGCTTTAATAACCGAATGGAACCCGATAGAACATCTCATTTTTGTGTTGGCTTTAATATGCGCAATAGTTGTGTTAGGGTGTTGTGGATATAAGATATTCAGTTATTGCAATCGTCGAATATTAAATAGACGGAGGTATTTGCAAGATGGTCTACCGAATGAGATAGAAATGCAAAGAGCCGGGTTAGACCTCAATCGAGGCTGAATTGGATTGCGTCTTTTCTCGATGCATAGTTAATCTCAGAGATAGGGATGGTTAACGTGAAAGTATTAATTAAAGCTCTAGAGACTGTAACTTTATTGTAGCCTGGTGGAATACGAAACACTAATATCTACCATGAATGTTAATAATCAAGTCTAAATTAGACTAATATGTGAAATAGTTTTCCTTTCCATTTTTCAATCAATGGAACAGGTTTGTTCTATAAATGTGTTCGTATCTCACTTTAGACTTAAGTTGTAAAATAACTATTGAAACTTTAGTGTGTGTTTAATTAAATTTAAGTGTGAATCTAGATGACCTTAGAGAGTTTTTTCTTTGGATTTTCGCTTTCTCTCTATGTAGTATGGTCTTAAGATAGGAGCTGAAAATCTAGCTGTCATTATATAGCAACCTATAGGTGACAGCCTAAATAATCAAACCAGTTTCTTTTTGCTATTTCGAAGATAAACAAAACACATTTAAGTTAAATAAATAATATTTTTTTCCATAATTATATGTTTTACTGCTTAGATATAAGATTCCTAAGAGGAAGCACAGTGTGAGGCATAGTCAAATCCGTGTTAAATACTAAGAAATACTTAGGAGAACCATTGAGCTAGTTTGTTTGACTTCGCTTAACACCTTGCGTTCTCACATGTACACCTTTCAGTTGAATCACGATTTCTATGAGCTAAATTCGTTAGATTTCAGTCTAGGTCTAGGTAGATTTCTATACATATACCTAAATAAATAAACATGGGATAGTAGGGAGTGATTAAAGACTTTAAGGGAGAGACTACATTCAAACCGTTGAGGTTACCTGTGTATAGGTAGTTTATTTAAACGTGTTAGTAAAGGGGTCTAGCTGCTGAATTTGGACGAGAGAGACAACAGGAGCAGAGCAGAAGGAAGTATAATGTATTAGTGTTGAATAGGTATAATGTGTAAGTTCATTTTGCCTCTACACAGGACATAGACGCTGTTAGGTGCACTTATAGACTTGTATTTAGGATAGGAAATAGAGATAGGTATACTAGGTGATCTGTGATGAAATAGGACTTGCACAGGGTGTTTAAATCCTGGGGTGTTTGACCGCTTGAGGCTGCGAGCTAGTCATTCCACCCACTGACTTTAATCGAATGAGGGCCCTTGACTATAAGAGATTATTCTCTTAGACTACTGAACGGGATGCTCTGGCCGGCACTCGCGAGCTCAGCCTTATTGAGCCTAAAGGCTATCTGCGTGTGGGTTTCAGTGAACGGGTAGCAGCATTTCTGGGTCGTCGTCACACTTGCACTTCCATAGCGTTCAGCCATCGCCCGATTTGGCCAAATCGAACTTTCTCAATTAATACAAATATGAATAAATAAAGTATACCATGGTATTATGGGGAAGGTGTCTAGCGAACACCTTATAAAATAAAGTAAATAAATGTCCACATCCTGGAGATGTCTGACATACGCTTCGCAGCGTAACAAAGATGGCTGACGTTCCCCAAATAATAAACCTCAGAAGGGTTTTTCCTAGAAGGTTTTGTAGGCGCTACTAAACGACCAGAGTGTAATCCACTACGTGAGCAGACATCTATTGGTTATAGCTTAGGAATTAGAGTAGAAGAGAGGCGAAGGTCGCGATCAGATTAAAACAATTTGCATTTTAATATTAACAAGCTCCGCAATGTTATTTAAAACCATAGGCCTGCGGAATGATGGATTTATCTCGATGAGCTTCCGTTCTATTCACACGCAGCTACTAAATAGTACAAACATAAACACGATTCGCAGATCACTTAGATGCCAGTAACATCGACTTTCACCAAGACCACCAAATACATAGAAAAACATTATAACTAGACGATCACATATACAAATCAGGGTTAGAGCCACTACAGAAAATGGTGTCGTGTCGACCAGGATTCCAAATACGTATTCGAAATAACGATACGATTGGATCAAAAGGACCAAATAATTATAATAAATAAATAAAACAAAAATAAATAAAATAAACACAACGTAGAAATCGTGGTCAGTTGAAAGGAATACTTTTACAGGGATGTTACGAGACATCGTGATGCGAAACAAGGAGGCGAGATAAATTGTGCATGGAATAATTATTTTAATTATGTGCATGGTGTGATTATTTTATTGTGTTAAACTGTTTACATGTCTTTTGAATGTAGGGGAAAGACACAGTTACAGTCAGAATTTGTCATAATGTTATCAACGAGATCGAAAAAAAAAAAAAAATATACATACCTATTTCGTAAATTATAAAACTAAAAGAATCTATTTTTAGACAACTGTATAGCCAAGTTATTTGTTCACGGAAGACAAAGCCTGTCTGACAAGCTTGTGAATGGGAAGCGAGACAAAGGAGACCTTAGGGTTAATGTTTTATTGGTTTGCAACTTAACTGCTGTTGTCCATTGAAGTAAAATTTGACGGCTGTACATTAAAGACAAAAGGGAAGGACGTGGAGAATTCTTACCGAACAAAATAAACAATAAAAGAGTAAAATAAAAATACTTTCCAATATTATTCAAAGCATAGCGTCGCGTTTGACGATTTTGACTGTACGTAAAAAGGTTAGCATAATAAAGATGTGTGATTTAGGTGGAGACAAAGGCGGGAGCAGATTCTCAAGATATTGTTACATTTCAATGTAAGTCTGTTATCATGAGTATTTTAATCACATGTGGTACTATCTACCTTTCTCATAAAGAACGATCTGTGCATTTAGGAGTAGGGGAAAGTTTAAATCAAAACTAGTTTGTCGGCAGTTGAGTTAAGTGACGTTATAATGCCCAGGCGCAGTAAGAGACGGGTTAGGGGTCAAGATAGGACAGGGGAAAGTCGTGAGGGTAACGGAGGCATAGGGGAACAAACGGGAAATATAGATAACATAACTTTACAACAGATGTCACAAAGAATGGATGAATTTCAAAATACATTACGGCAGTTGAGCGCGGAGCGATTAAACGAGAGGTTAGAGTCGCGCGGGAATGTGCAAAATAGTCATCAGACGATTAGACAGGAGTCGATTAGCACAACAGCTAGTGGTAGTGCCGCGAATTCGGAAACTAGAAACTTATACGTCATACAGCCTTCAGTTGCGAAGCCGAGTTTTGACGGAAAACCATTCGCGAATCCTATTGCGTTTTTGAAACGATTAAAAAAATATATTAGAGAAGTGAATGGACAGGACCGCGAAATTGATATAGCGCTAGGTTGCATCATGGGACATGCACGAAAATTGATGGAGATGTACTCAAGGAGATGGAATACTTTTAGTGATTTTGAGGACGACTTTAGACGGACTTATTGGACTGAACAAATACAAGAATCCGTTAGGTATAGGTTGATTAACGCGGTGTACACAAGTGAATCAGCGATTTCGATGTCCGAACATTTTGCTGAATATGTTGAGTCGATGCAGTCCTTGACTATATCTTTTAGTGAAAGGGATTTAGTAAATTCGATAATGCGTCATTATCCTTTAGATGTTCAACGGTTGTGGTTTACGAGAGCAGAGGAACCCACTATTATGAAAGGCGCGAACTTTCTTAGGAGTATCGAACAAAATGTAGTTGTGGGACAGAGAGAGATAGGTAGATATGCTAGAGAAAGAGGAAATAACCAGAGAGGTCGTTACAGTAGGACACAGACAGATTATCCAGTTGCGGCAACGATTTTAGCGGAAAGATGGCGAGGCAGAGGCGGTTCAACTCGGGGAAGGGCTCACCGACGAGGCAGGATAGGTTACGGATCATATTCTAATAGGAATACATCACGGTCAAACGTGTTGGGTGAAATAAATACTAGGCCAGCTATAACATTCATGAAGGAAGGTGAGGGGTCAACATTATCAACGTCTGTGAGGGAGGATAAAACAAAAAACTAATACCCCCTACACAAGCGGAGTCCGATCGGTTATCAAAGTGTAGGAAGGGGAATGAATGGACTTCAGAAAATAGGAAAGACGATATAGCATATAAGATTTTAGTTAAAAATGGATGGGAGCCAGGTCAGGGTTTAGGAGCAGACGGAAAGGGATTGAAGAGGCCATTGACCGGGGGAGTGTCAGTGAGTAGCAACAGTTTGCGAGCAATAGCGTGTAGCATAGGTGTCTTATTGGAAAATCAATTCAATCATGTGATAGAATGTGACGAAGAAGGGCTTGCGTGTGATCTTTGTACAAGCAGGGGAAGAGAGGTTTTGTCGATATCACATGAGCTAGACGAGTTAGATTACTTAGGTGTTGATTATTCGTTGCCTAGATTACCCGAGATAGGAGTGGATGTGTACGGGATGCGTATAAGTGCATTGATAGACACAGGGAGCCAAATAAGCGCTATAACTAGGGAACTACACGATTCTATTCGGAAAGAGAGAGGTGATTTGCCCGAGATCGCTATCCCGGCTATACAGGTGCAGGGAGCATTTGGATCACGGAGTGAAAGTGCGAATCGTATGGTACTAATAGAGCTAAGTTTGGGTGGCACAATCATTGAAACGTCAATGTTAATTCTGCATAGGCTTCCTAGGTCAATGATATTAGGATACGACTGGTTGGAACATGTCAAGGGGATAGTGGAGTGTGGTAGAGAAAGGACGTTATCAGTTGAGCACTTAGGAGTTAGGACTAGTGTCAAAATAAATTCTAGTTGCGAATTAAAACGGTTAGGCGGGAGAGACAATGCAAACATGATAAATACGATGTTAGAGACGGACGCCCAACCGGCGGTGTATAATGAGGCGAGCGAGAAAATAAACAATAGCGGAAAGGTGGCTACCTACTTGGACGAGATGGGTTTAAATGACGAACAAAAGAAACTATTGTTACCCGTTTTAAACAGATATAGTAGAGTGTTTACCGACGAATTAGGATTGACGGACAGATACGAGCATGTTATTGAATTAATCGACGACACGCCTTTTATAAAGCGAAGTTATCCAATACCTTTAGCATATAGGGAGGAGATAAAAAGAGAACTAGATGGGTTAGAGGGCTTAGGAGTTATCCGTCAGGAGGCGACACCGTGTTGTAGTCCGCTTACCTTTACAAAAAAGCGAGACGGAACAATTAGACTCTTATTAGACGCGCGCGAACTCAATAAGAAGATGGTGGGGGACGCGGGGGCGCCACCACTTACATCAGAAATCATACAATCCTTTTATGGGGTTAATTACATCAGTCTTATTGACCTCAATAATGCATATTTTCAGATACCATTACATCCCGATTCTAGAAAGTATACAGGGTTCACTTTTATGGGGAAAACCTATACGTATTGTGTTTTACCTCAAGGACTTAAGACATCGGTGGCAGGTTTCTCGAGGGCTATGGATTCGATACTAGAAGGGGTGCGCGAGTTTTGTATAAATTATATAGATGACATAGTAGTGTTCACTAAGGGGGACCTAAAGTTACACCTAAAACACCTAGATCAAGTACTGAGCAGGTTAGAGGCGGCTAGACTAACGAGTAGGAAGGAAAAGTGTAAATTCTTATGTGTGGAGGTAAAGTTATTAGGACACATTGTAAATACCAAAGGGGTACAAATGGATCCGGATAGGGTAAGGGCGATATTGGATTTCCCCGCACCTCGAACCATAAAACAATTAAGAGGATTTCTGGGATTAATAAACTATTTTCGTAGATTTGTATCAAAGTATAGTGAGGAGGTTAGGCCTCTGTGTGACCTATTGAAACAAAACAAAAGATGGTCATGGACACAGGAAGTAGACGGTTGTTTTAAAAGGGTGAAAACTTTATTTGTAGATACCGTGCTTCTTGCACATCCAAACCCGAAGGATATATATTATTTACAAACGGACAGCTCGAATATAGGTGTCGTAGGATACATCTACCAACTAACAAGTGAGGGGGAAGAGAGAGTTATAGGGTTTTGTAGTAAATCATTATCAGAAACGGAACGCAGATGGACAGTCACTGAACAAGAGCTGTGGGCCATAATTTATAGCCTATCAAAGTTTGAAACGTATTTAAGGGGTGCTCGGTTAGTAATTAGGACCGATCATAAGAGTTTGACGTTTCTACAATCGTGTAAATTACTAAGCGCTCGCATGATACGGTGGGTAAGTTATATAGGACAGTTCAATTATACGATTGAACATGTCAAGGGTAGTCTGAACACTGTAGCTGACGTGTTGTCACGACATATAAGTGGAGTCACCGATATCTTGACTAATAAAACTGTGGGACCGGAAATGAATTTGTTTGAAATACCAACTGGACGACTCATAAAGAATAATTGGGAAGAGATAAGAGAACATCAGGGGCGCGATCGTGTTGTTAGCGAAATAACTAAGCGTATAAAAGTTGGGAGCGAGTCTGAGGCTAGACGTTACAGACTAATAGACGGGATTCTCTATAGGATAGAGATAGGTTCGGGTAGGTCGCGATTATATGTTCCCGAGAACTTACAAACGGAATTGATTACTAGTATCAGAGGGGTCTCATCACGAACAAAAAAAATAAGTTCAAAATTGTCTCAATAGATGGCGATACGTGTTTCGCTTACGGTTTTATCATATCAAATAAAACGAAAAACCACAATAAAAGCCACTGAAAAGTGTCATAAATTTACTGTCATATTTAAAAAAGAATTGATTTACAAAATGTTCGTATTTACAATACTATTTGGAGCATTTTAGAAATTCAATAATATCAATACCTTTCTTGCCCGCAAGCATGCCCGAAAGCACTTAGCTTATGCTTTACGCTCGCTTAGTTGTGTGATACCTGCTATTCAACACTAGATGGCTCTCGTGGCGCTCGTATAAAGTTTAAAGGTCGTAATAAACCCTGGGAATTGTAATTCGTAAAGAATTTTTGAAAAATATTTTTTTAACTATCGCTGATGGGATAGGATATTAAATAATCCACAGATTACGATAGAATGTTATCATATTATTTTATTTGCCTTAAAGCGCTACTCGCCGCTAGAAGGCGTTTTTGTGATGGCGAAGTATTAAGGCGGTACACACGTTCAAGCAATGTCTGCTTCACCAAATCTAGTCGGCGCTACACGCGTTCCGATTTGGTCAGGCCCCAGGCCGCACCAAGCTGTAGTTGCATGTGTTGCCAGCCACTGCTAATCTCCCAAAATTAATATTATTTTTGAATACTTAAAACATAGATTTGCCTTCAATAAATAGATTACAAACAAAAATATTTCCGGTTTTTTATTGTTTAAATTATTATAATAATTCTATTTCATTATTTTTTAATTTTCTGTTATTTTCATTAAGATACTAAAGCTTGCTAAATATTTATTTACTTAAACCAGCACTTATTATAAATAAATAAAATAAATAAATAAATAACTTCTTACATTCACACCAATTATCTAAGCCCATTTTAATTTCATTAAGAAACTGTATCATGGAAAATTTGATAACGGATAAATATATACTTAAATACTTTTTGTTTGTAAATACATACTTAATATACATTGTAAACACCCAGACCAAGACAAATAGACATGTTCATGCACACAAACATTTGTCTTGTTCGGGAATCGAACCCGAGACCGCTGGCGCAGAAGGTGGGTAGCCTACACCTGCGCCAAATCGGTCTTCAAATCCGATGGATCCGATCCGAACTTATTGATATGGTGTTATGCCTTTTTTATATTAATTAAGTTTTACGACAAAATGCGAGTTATTAAATAAAATAAACAAAAAAATAGATATAATAATATTTGCATAAATGGACAGATTCAAACCTTTTGTTCGTTCAGTCCTACGCAAAAGTAATGAAAGAGCAATTAAATTGAATCCTCTGAAAATCCCTTAAACCTCGGACGACTACGCTACACTCGTCCAGGAGGGCTATCGGCTAAGAAATATTACGGATATGGGCATGGGCTTCAACTGTAATTTGAATTCCCTATTTTGGTAGATTTTTGCTGCTTTGTTCTATTGAACGTTGCTAGCTAGCAATTATTTTACCCGAAGTCACTAAAGAGGGAACAAATAGCGGCAATTTTTTTTTATAAAATTGACCTAAAGTTCGGAAAAACGTATGAATTTCATATCCATAAAGTTACGCGGTAGCCCCCCAGATTTGGTTCGGAGCGCAAATTGGCGGCGCGGGGCGGTCGGATCGGAATGTGTGTACCGGCCTTTAGGCGGCGGCGTTGCCAGCCCAGCACCTCTGTCTCCGCGCGGATTGTTCGAGTGTGGACGCATGGCGAGCCGACAACGCGTGCGACGCGAATTGGCAACGTCGCGGCCGGTCGTCGTCGTCGTTGTCGCACAACACAATTTCGTAATCTAGCGGGATTTAGTTCAAAATATTGTCCCAAAGATCTATTACTTTATTGGTGTGTATTTACTAACCCCCGAAGCAAAAAAGGGGTGTTATACTAGAAGTTTTTAACCCCCGCCGACGCATAAGAAGGGGTGTTATAAGTTTGACGTGTGTTTGTATCTGTCTGTCTGTCTGTCTGGGGCAACGTAGCTCCTAAACGACTGGACCGATTTTGATGCGGTTTTTATTAATTGAAAGCTTAATTAAATAAGATGGTTCTTAGACACGTTTGATGGAAATCCATCTGACCATTTATGGAGATGGTCAACTGCCTGCCGAAACGTTAAAAGGTACTCGGTTGGTTTAATTCTAATAAATTAAACAAAGTGTTGATTCTACTGAATCTAGTTTTTCGTTGTTAATTAGAATTTTCACAGGTACCTACCTAAGTAGTCTGCTTGTAGGTACATTCGGCTAAGAAAAAAGAATGCACTTTGTTTTCTTTGCATCAAGCTGCGAATTATTAGAGTTAAACTAACCGAGTAGGTACCTACTTGTGACAGTGCTTTGTTTACAATGTCGAAATTGGTTTTGTTTCTGTCTATGTTAAATATTATAGAAGTAGGTATCATCTGCAAACAACACAATATCACAGAAGCTTTTTGCAAAACTGTGCCTTATTGCTCTATTATTATAACTTAATAATTTTAAGTAAATTTAATATATAAGGCCTTATAATTTATAAGGCATAAATTTGTAGGTATGGCTATTAAGTTACGGCAGAATATTTTTACCTGTTAAATTACCTGCCAATAGTGGCAAGATATATTTTTTTTCTAAACAGATACTGGTGGCAGACTAGACACTTCCATAAAATAATGTACCTCTTCGATTTATATTAATCGAAGATGTACCTACACCCTGGGCAAATTTAGGTGCAATAAAAAAATGGTACTTACCTAGCAAAAAAATTCTGTCTGTCTGTATGTAGGTACCTACCTAGGTATACTAAACTTTCATTATTCGTAGTGCCTAAACGGATCAAGCGATTTTAATGCAGTTTTTTAGGGTTCCGTAGCCCAATGGCAAAAAACGGAACCCTTATAGATTCGTCATGTCTGTCTGTCTGTCTGTCTGTCTGTCCGTCCGTATGTCACAGCCACTTTATTCCAAAACTATAAAAACTACACAGTTGATACTTGGGTAGATGTATTCCGTGAACCGCTTTACGATTTTAATACAATAATAAAAAATAAAAACAAATTAAGGGGGGCTCCCCATACATAGAACTGAAACTGAATAATATTTTTTCAACAAATATATTCGTGTATGGTGTCTATAGATAGGTCTTTGAAAATAACATGGAGGTTTCTTAAATCATTTTTTCTCAAACTCAATATTTTGAAAGATAGAGCCTTCCAAAGTGGTAAAATGTGTGCCCCCCCCCCCCCCCCCCCCCCCTCTAACTTTTGAAATAAAATAATGAAAAATCTAGAAAAAATATATGCTGTAGATTTTAATAAAAACTTTCAACGAAAATTGGTTTGATCGATACATAGTCAGTACATTTTGAGATATAACACATTTTCAAAAACCGCAAATGTAACTTTGTCATTCATACAAACACTATGAATAACAAAGTTATATTTTGCTGACAAAAAATTATGTTGGAATTTTGGCAAGGTATAGGCAATCGGTACGTTAAGTGTGTACGGAACCCTTCATGGGCGATTCCAACTCGCACTTGGCCGATTTTAGGTTTTTTATTTTGTATGTAGGTAATTTAAAAAGGAAGATACTTATAAAAATAAAATTTAAGAAACTTAAAAACCCTCGACTCGAAAAAAACTTACAAATGTAAAAAGATAAAATTTCTCTCTCGGTCGGGGGACCCTCAACGTATAATTATAGGTAAGTACTTACCCTTTTAGTACCTACCTAGGTACTTCTATTTTGTGGTCCCCCGATTGAGATAAATTTTATTTTTTACTTTTTTAAGTTTGTTTTATGTCGGGGGTTTTTAAATGTTTTTCTTTATGAACTACTTAATACGACGGCATATTTTTTCTGTTTTCACGACGGCATATTTAAAAAAATGCAAATGTTTATTTAAGAAGCAAAGAGTCACTCTTGTGCTTTTTGCAGCGTTAGTTTATGTGAGTTACGATTACAAAGTGATTATAAAATCATTAGCACTCATTAGTGTGAAAAATGGAAAATGAAGTAGGTAAGTATTTAGAAAAAATCGACCGATATTTTGGCATCTATTATTAGGTACCTTTAGGAAGACCCCTGGACGTAATTTATTTGTATTTTTTTTCAATGAGCCCGAAGGCGTTTAAATAGATTGTATTAAATAAAATAGTAGTTTTGACCAGTACTTATACTGTTTCCGCCTTGACCACGTAGAGGTAGGTACTCGTAATTTATGTTATTTACGAATTTGCATTTTCATTTCAATTTATAATCAAGATTTTTAAAAGAATTGATTAAAGTAGGTGTAGGTACTTACATGGATCTTTCAATAAATTCTAAAGAAAATCTTTTATTTGAATTCTCAAGATATTCAGTATAAAAAGTTTGTAAAAAAAAAGTATGATATCACGCTTTGTGGTGTGGTTAAGAATGGTTCTAATTCAAATTATCTTTCTCAATATCTGGAATACTTAAACAAATAGTGCTCATTCGCTGAACAACCTTCCTTAGGCCGCTATATTCGTATATCTTAAACTTTATCTGGGCTCTTGTGGGACATCAGATGTACCAGACTTGAGATTATTGTAGGTCAATAGAAAATACTAATCACGCTGAACAACTTCCCTTAAGACGCTATATTTATATATCTTATGGTTTAGCTGTGCTGCTAGGGTTCGACATCAGGTGTACCAGACAGACCTTCGACATTATTACGTAACTGAAACACTGGAGCGGGTGCAACATGAGCATTCAACATGATTTTCGTCTTACCCATGTTCATCTTAAGACCCACTCTTTGAGAAGCATTACTGAGTTATTAAAATTTTTACTTTTTTGCATTCACAATGCAGTTTTTATGGTTAAAAAATGGAAAATGAAGTATTTAGAAAAAATCGACCCGTCTCACAACCAGCTCCGATGGCAAGCATTACTGAGATCTACGAGCATTGTGTTCAGGTCTTCCAAGGTCTCAGCCATAAGAACTACATCATCGGCATACAGTAAGTGTGTTAAGTACTCGCCATTGATGTTGATGCCGCATTCTTTACAATCCAGAAGCTTTAAAATATCCTCCAACGCAGCTGTGAACAGTTTCGGAGAGATGACGTCTCCCTGTCTCACACCTCGCTGTAGTTGGATAGGATTAGAGCTCTGGTTCTGTAATCGGACTGACACGGTGGCATTTTGGTATAAGTACCTCAGCACCTCGATGTGGACTATGGTACTATAGCCTTTCCGGAACCCGGCTTGTTCGGAAGGTTGGAAGTCGTCAAACCTGCGAGCGAAACGATTCGTAATCATACTCTCGAAAACATTTTATAGATATGGCTCAGAAGCGAGATGGGTCTGTAGTTCTTCAAGAGATTCAGACAAGATTCCTTCTTGAAAAGTTATTTTTGTCATTCTTATGTCTGTCATGTAGTTTTACTCAGCTTTCTAATCTGAACACTGATTAATGAAATATAATTATAACTTTTTTTTTATTTAGCATAAAAAAATACAATTGAGAACTAAAGCTACATTACTTACACAAAGAAAACCACATTGGCTTATAATATGTGTCAGTGTGACATACAATGTAGATAAATAAGAATTAATTAAATACTTAAATACTCTTATGATAATATGGTTATTTCATCATAATCATTACACAGCAAGTTAAATGAAAAGCTTGCAAAACAAAAGTTAATATGTTGTTTTAATAAAAAAGGGCCACTAATTTCAGCAAACTTGAAAATTCCTGATTCCCGGGAATGAAAAAACCCGGGAATCCCGAAACCCTAGTCACAATGGGCGATTTCACATTGGACGATAACGACACCGACACGATATTCATATATCGTCAGCTCGGACGACAACGATATCGGAACGATATCGTCCGCCGATGGGCGTTTTCACATTGGACACCGACACGATATTCATATATCGGGACGATATCGACCGCCGATATCGGGACGATATCGTCCGCCGATATCGGAACGATATCGGTATGTGAGACGATAACCAGCAGCTTGCTATGCGGTTAGTCACAGTGCGCCAGCAAAAGTATTCGCGCGATTCGAGTTAATAATGGCAGCAGTGTAGTTAGTTACCTACGTTTGCTTTAAGCTTTATATTTATGGTGAAAAAAAATGATATCGTTAAAGAACATTTTAATTATTTATTTAAAAAAATAATAGCGCCTTGAAAAATGCAACCAAAAAGTAAGAAATAATACCTCTAATACTGTATTCACACTAAATAACATAAGTGCTTTGAAGTCGGACGTGAACATGTACAATTATTTTGGATTTTTTTTTGAAGGCGCTTTTTTTTATCAGTAAGTAGTAAGTTTCTGTCTTTTTAGTGCATCATGCTGGCAATTTTCGTGTATCCTGGTAAAAAAATGGGTATGTTAGGATGTGCACATAAACTGCATCAATAAAAATACTCTTCTGATGAAAACCGTATCAAAATCGGTTCAGCCATCTGTGAGATAATCACGGAAAAACATACATATTATGTAAATACGGGTCAAACCTCCTTTTTTGAAGTCGGTTGTAATACCAAAACCTTCTCCTAAATGTAACAAATACTTATCTGAAACCGCATCTCGCGGACAAACAATCATACCTACATGCGGGTCCAATTGAGAACCTCCTTTTTTGAAGTCGCTTAAAATAACAAAACATTATCCTAAATGTAACAAGTACTTTACAACAAAACACAGGTCAAACTGAGAAGCTTCTTTTTTTTTGAACTCGCTTAAAATTATTACTATCGATGGGAGAGGTGAGGCGGTAGGAGACCCACTTTTTGGGTTTTTACGCGTTGATCGGTGGAGTAGAGAGAGGAGGTGGGTCTCTCTACTCCACCGATCAACAAGCAGGCATCTCGCGGAACTCACACCTAGCAAGTCAAGCCACTGGCGCTACGCTACCTAGCGGTGGTTTCTAGCGTAAAAACCCAAAAATGCAGTAAATAACAGTTATATGTTAATAACGCTTGGTTATTTTTGTTACTAACCGGCTTCGCATCTCCCGCACTTGTGTTGTCCACCGATATCGGCACGACAATCTCAACAATTACACTAGTGTAACAAAACAGTGTAACCACGGGTCCGAAGTGAATCTGTCGACGACGTTATCGTTGACTGTAACGACACAGTGTGAAAGCATTTAGTAGTGATTGTATCAAACTGCCATTCCGACGATATCGTGCGTGCCGATATCCTGTCGGTACTGTTATCGTCCAATGTGAAAACGCCCGATATCGGAACGATATATCGGTATGTGACACGATAATCAGCAGCTTGCTATGCGGTTAGTCGAATTGCGCTAGCAAAAGTAAGCGCGCGATTCCAAAAGTTTAACAGAATATACAAGGTAATAATTTTAAGTGACCATGCAGGCAATTTTCGTGTATTCTGCTGGTAAATAGGTACTTACCTAAACAGGATAGGATGTACACATAAACCGCATCAATAAAAATACTCGTCTGATGAAAACCATATCAAAATCGGTTCAGCCAAACGTGAGATAATTACTCACAATAACATAGGTACACACGGCGGCACATCAGACTATACATGTTGACCTTGAGACCGCCTTTATGCCCTACGTAATAAAAGCTGTTATCGCAGTTCAACTGTATAACTTGATGTGCTGTCGTGTGTACATGAATGTACACACGACAGCACATCAAGTTGTGCACATCACGCCGTGTGCACATGCGAGTCAAACTGAGAACCTTCTTTTTTGAAGTCGGTTAAAATACTAAAACCTTCTCGTAAATGTACTAAATAGGTAGTTTTCTGAAAACCGCATCTCACGGACAAACATTCATACATGTTGGTCAAACTGAGAACCTCCTTTTTTGAAGTCGGTTAAAAAACTAAAACCTTCTCGTAAATGTATTAAAAATGTAGTTTTCTGAAAACTGCATCTCACGGACAAACATTCATACATGTTGGTCAAACTGAGAACCTCCTTTTTTGAAGTCGGTTAAAATACCAAAACCTTGTCTTATATGTAACAAATACTTTTCTGAAAACCGCATCTCGCAGACAAACATTAGATACATGCGGGTCAAACTGAGAACCTCCTCTTTTGAAGTCGGTTAAAATACCAAAACCTTCTAAATGTAACAAATAGGTACTTTTCTGAAAACCGCATCTCGCGGACAAACATACATACATACAGGTCAAACTGAGAACCTCCTTTTTTGAAGTCGGTTAAAATACTAAAACCTCGTAAATGTAACAAATACTTTCCTGAAAACCGCATCAAAATCGGTTCAGCCAAACGCGAGATAATCGCGGACAAACTACCTACCTACTTTATTTACTATACCTTGAAAATAAAGTACCTACTTACTTAGGTAGGTAGGTACCTACTAAAATTTACTCGTCTCTTAACTATCTCCGATGAGACTCGAATCCACGACCTTTCACTTTCCGGGCGAATGCTCTAACCACTGAGCTACGGAGTCATTGTTTTTTCTGATAGGTACTTCATTTTCAATGATTAATAAAATAGGTATTATTTTCTACTTATGTACGGTCGAACCAATTGAATCGCAACGCAACCCATTTTGCTAATTTGTTTGAAAACGCAAAACTATAAAGGTAAATGTCAATGTCAATTAGTTTGAGTTTCAATAATTATCTGTTTTAGAAAATTAACTTTCGGTGGGTAAACTAATCGATTAGTTCGACTGTAACCTGTACTTTAATTAAAAAACTATAAAAAGCTTGTTCGGGCAAAGGTATATTGGGTAGGTAGGGTACAACAGTCAAACTTTACTACTTAAATCGTGAATCGTGATTCGCTCGTGGCGTGACCCACCATAAGTTCATTTTCTAAGGCTGGTTTCACAGCTCTCCGTGCGGCCCGCGCGGTCGCTCGCAGCCGCCCGCACACGGGAGCCCGGAACGGAGAAACGGGAGGCGCTAGAACATCGTTTCACATCGCAGCAACGCGGGTCGGTCCGTACGGCCCGACTATTGGTACCTATTCTACCGAATCCGGTGTGTGAAAGAGCTGTGTAACCAGCCTAACAGGTTTTAAAATTCTGTAAGGTTGCGATTTAAACTTGTTGACATTGACACTGACTTTTATAGTTTTGACGCTTCCAAACAAATCATTAGCAAAATGGGTCATGACATGATTCCATTGGTTCGACTGTACCTACCTTATCAACTAATATCACATCATCGGCATCGGCAAGTTGCATTGCATAGCAACGCGTGCGTGTTCATGTTCATGTACGCTACGCAACCCAGTAAAGTAGCACTCAATAAAAAATAAGTCTTACGTATACTATTTTTAAAGTTTGAATTCGCATATATAGGCTGTTACTAGCGCCACCTTTTGTCCAGGGGCTTAAAACAGTTCGTTCCATGACTAACGCTATCTGTTGACGGGAAGCGAAAAACGGGCTCGGTTGACAAAGCACAGCTCCCTTCAATAGCGACATCTAGCGAAATAAAAGAGGAAACTAAACTGCCCGCAAGTTTTTGCCCGCTAGGGACGGTCACATTTCTTGTATGGGATGAGGCATCTGTACTAGTATAGTATTATATTATCTGTGCTAGTATACACGAGGAAGTAGGACATTTTGGGCGATACAAGGTTCTTGCGTTAATGAAGCGACGTTACTACTTCACTGAGATGGTACGCAAAATAGGACAGGTAGTTAGGGCTTGCGACGTGTGTCAAAAATCGAAACATGCGTTGGAGGCACACTCAGGACCAATTAAGACGGTGATAGCTAGGGAGATAGGGGAACGAGTATTTTGTGACATTTATGGACCCATACCGGCAGGACGCTTTGGTCATAAGTACGTGTTTGTTATGCAGGACGCCTTCAGCAAATTGATTAGATTATACTCATTACGACAGGCGAGTGGCAGGGCCTCATTAACTTGTGTTAGAAAATTTCACGAACAGGTCAAAATAAAGGTTTTATGTTCGGATAGAGGTGCAAATTTCACATCAAGGATTTTTGAGTCAGGTGTTAGACAGTTAGGTATCGTACTAACGCACACCTCAATCAGAAACCCGCGACCTAATTCTACGGAGAGGGTCAATAGAGAGCTAGGAAGAATGTTTAGGACGTATTGTGAAAAATCACATTGTTCTTGGGTTGACGTATTGCCGAAAATAGAGGATTGTTACAATCAAGTTATACACACCACGACGGGTTACACACCTAACGAAATAGTATGGGGTACAGGAACTCGTTTATCTACGGATAACGACAAAATTATTGGAGGGGGGTTAGGCCTACAACAAGAGCCATTAGAATTAGTTCGGGAACGAGCGAGACAGAACATATTGAAGTCAGCCGAGAGTAGAGAATTTCATTATAACAAAAATCATAAACTAGTGTGTTTTGACATAGGTGATCTAGTGAAGTTGAAAAAGTTTGCGAAATCGGATGCATCTAAAAAAGTGACTAAGAAGTTTGCACGTTTGTTTGAAGGACCATACGTCATTGGTGCTATTCCCAGTAGCAACGTGTACACTCTAATAGATAAACAAACAAACAAGATAAAAGGGAATTACAATGCGATACACCTGTTTCGCTATTATGTGAATAGATAAAAATAATAAAAGAAAAAAAAAATAGGGACAATGGTTTGTGAGGCGCCATACTTATGTAGCAAAGGAGGCGGAGTATCGGGGTTTATTGCCTACTTGGGTATACAATGGACAGATAAGAGCTATAGAAAGGGAACGTGAGAACTGAACGAATACCGTGGGAGAGTTTGGAAATGTGGCCAGATAGGAAATATAATTTAAAACGACCTTAC
This sequence comes from Crambus lathoniellus, assembly GCA_949710035.1. Taxonomy (NCBI): domain Eukaryota; kingdom Metazoa; phylum Arthropoda; class Insecta; order Lepidoptera; family Crambidae; genus Crambus; species Crambus lathoniellus. The sequence goes on along the minus strand of OX453313.1, from coordinate 22,790,181 downwards.
ATTCGGATGTAGGTGTTTAAGATTCTATTTAGGGGAATGTGTGATGGCATTCGTATTATTAGCAGATGTGCGGGCCGGGCTCGTAAAACAAAACTAGGAATTAAAAAAAAAAATTCAAAAAAATGTTTCGAATATTTCTTCTAATAGATTAAGAGCGACAAGTTTTATTAGCGCACGGCGGGGACTAAGACAAATGAAGTCTTGGGTAGGCCGTAAATTACGCTCAACTGTCAGACAAACTATTCAAACTGGTGAATGATGGACAATTTTAGTTTAAATGCACAGATTTCTAAGAGTTTGGTAGATATTAAATGTGTTGCAGATGGGTGAAGTAGACGAAGGAAGGAAAAGACTTGAGTTCTCTGAATTGTTAGGGCGGATCGTGAGAAGTTGTGCGTAGGCGTCACCATGGAGATTGCAAGCATCAAGCTGACCAATGAGGGATCGAGATGGGCGTAGAGCGGGAGGAGATAACTTCAGTAGAGATGGAAGATAGAAAACGGGGATGCAACTGGCATTGGGGAGACGCTATTTGATATTTTAGGACAGTGATAGATTGGGAGTTTCGTGACTCCATTGTAACTAACTGTGTGAGAAATAAAGATTAAAGAGTTAACTATTAATTAAATATTAACTTTGTTAAGTAAATTGTAGATTTGAATATTAAAACAAGTGTAACTATTTTACAAAGTGAATTTAAACAACGTCGAGAGGGGTATGTAATTGTGTACATTGTGGCTTATTCCGTGTGTCAATAAAGGTACAATCTCTAGAATAACGAGCGGTATATCACATACAACGTAGAAATGTATCAATACGAAGAACAACACCATTCTGGGGGTTTCGCTTTAATAACCGAATGGAACCCGATAGAACATCTCATTTTTGTGTTGGCTTTAATATGCGCAATAGTTGTGTTAGGGTGTTGTGGATATAAGATATTCAGTTATTGCAATCGTCGAATATTAAATAGACGGAGGTATTTGCAAGATGGTCTACCGAATGAGATAGAAATGCAAAGAGCCGGGTTAGACCTCAATCGAGGCTGAATTGGATTGCGTCTTTTCTCGATGCATAGTTAATCTCAGAGATAGGGATGGTTAACGTGAAAGTATTAATTAAAGCTCTAGAGACTGTAACTTTATTGTAGCCTGGTGGAATACGAAACACTAATATCTACCATGAATGTTAATAATCAAGTCTAAATTAGACTAATATGTGAAATAGTTTTCCTTTCCATTTTTCAATCAATGGAACAGGTTTGTTCTATAAATGTGTTCGTATCTCACTTTAGACTTAAGTTGTAAAATAACTATTGAAACTTTAGTGTGTGTTTAATTAAATTTAAGTGTGAATCTAGATGACCTTAGAGAGTTTTTTCTTTGGATTTTCGCTTTCTCTCTATGTAGTATGGTCTTAAGATAGGAGCTGAAAATCTAGCTGTCATTATATAGCAACCTATAGGTGACAGCCTAAATAATCAAACCAGTTTCTTTTTGCTATTTCGAAGATAAACAAAACACATTTAAGTTAAATAAATAATATTTTTTTCCATAATTATATGTTTTACTGCTTAGATATAAGATTCCTAAGAGGAAGCACAGTGTGAGGCATAGTCAAATCCGTGTTAAATACTAAGAAATACTTAGGAGAACCATTGAGCTAGTTTGTTTGACTTCGCTTAACACCTTGCGTTCTCACATGTACACCTTTCAGTTGAATCACGATTTCTATGAGCTAAATTCGTTAGATTTCAGTCTAGGTCTAGGTAGATTTCTATACATATACCTAAATAAATAAACATGGGATAGTAGGGAGTGATTAAAGACTTTAAGGGAGAGACTACATTCAAACCGTTGAGGTTACCTGTGTATAGGTAGTTTATTTAAACGTGTTAGTAAAGGGGTCTAGCTGCTGAATTTGGACGAGAGAGACAACAGGAGCAGAGCAGAAGGAAGTATAATGTATTAGTGTTGAATAGGTATAATGTGTAAGTTCATTTTGCCTCTACACAGGACATAGACGCTGTTAGGTGCACTTATAGACTTGTATTTAGGATAGGAAATAGAGATAGGTATACTAGGTGATCTGTGATGCAATAGGACTTGCACAGGGTGTTTAAATCCTGGGGTGTTTGACCGCTTGAGGCTGCGAGCTAGTCATTCCACCCACTGACTTTAATCGAATGAGGGCCCTTGACTATAAGAGATTATTCTCTTAGACTACTGAACGGGATGCTCTGGCCGGCACTCGCGAGCTCAGCCTTATTGAGCCTAAAGGCTATCTGCGTGTGGGTTTCAGTGAACGGGTAGCAGCATTTCTGGGTCGTCGTCACACTTGCACTTCCATAGCGTTCAGCCATCGCCCGATTTGGCCAAATCGAACTTTCTCAATTAATACAAATATGAATAAATAAAGTATACCATGGTATTATGGGGAAGGTGTCTAGCGAACACCTTATAAAATAAAGTAAATAAATGTCCACATCCTGGAGATGTCTGACATACGCTTCGCAGCGTAACAAAGATGGCTGACGTTCCCCAAATAATAAACCTCAGAAGGGTTTTTCCTAGAAGGTTTTGTAGGCGCTACTAAACGACCAGAGTGTAATCCACTACGTGAGCAGACATCTATTGGTGGTGAGGGTCTGATGATGGAGCAGAGGGGAAGCCAGTGGCACTTTTTAATGACCACTAGGAAACCCCTCGAGTTTGGGCTCATTTGCTTTTTTCAGACGAGACCTATTCGCTGCACTTGGTGGCGAGGGTCTGATGATGGAGCTGGCAGGAAGCTAGTGGCACTCCTTAATGACCACTACGAAACCTTTTGAGTTTGGGCTCATTTGTTTCATGCTGATGAGACCTATTCGCTACACTTGGTGGTGAGAGTCTGATGATGGAGCAGGAGGAAGTCAGTGGCACTCCTTAATGACCACTAGGAAACCCCTCGAGTTTAGGCTCATTTGTTTCGTTCTGATGAGACCTATTCGCTACACTTGGTGGTGAGGGTCTGATGATGGCGCAGAGAGGAAGTAAGGGTTCGGCTCGCGCATCTGGTAACTAATAGACTCTACTTGAATTTGTAAAACTAAATACATACAGTCACGCCTTTACGGGGTGGGCAGACACATGAATGGACTGCGAAATCGATTACCATCCATCCATAGCTTGCCATTTATTAAACTTAAAAGTAAAAAATAAATATGTAGTTTAAAAAAACTAAAAAACACACTTTTATAGGAACAGACTAGAAAGTTCAAAATAACCGTCTATTCAGGAACTGAAATTAAAAAGCGTGGTGCGCCCTTTGCAAAACATGCATTCAAGTTCTTAATATTGACAACGCGCACCACGCTTTTTAATTTCAGTTCCTGAATAGACGGTTATTTTGAACTTTCTAGTCTGTTCCTATAAAAGTGTGTTTTTTAGTTTTTTTAAACTACATATTTTTTAAGTAGAATTCTGTATTTTTGTGGACCTTTTTATTTAAAAATAAGAGTTTCTATAAGGTATAATGTTGGGCAGGGGCCTCTTGGCCCTTGCCATGATCTTAGCTGTTCATTCATTGAACAGCTCAGATTTCTCTATAGATTTTAATAAGCTTAAAGGAGATCCAAGCAAATGGGCAGCTGAAACCAGGACACTGTTGTTACTGGTGGCTGCTAGTGTGGCAGGTGTGTTATACCTGGGGGGTAAACTCCAGGTAGCTGTTGGAGCCGGTCTCGTAGTATTTGCCTATACCAGGGCAAATTGGATGACCGTAGGAGTTGTGCTCCTTATGTTCTACGCCTGGCACAAAAAGGATAAGCTAGGTCTCATAGTGGGAGGATGAGTTGTCTATTGTTATGTCAATGGATATTCCATCTTTCCTTTCTAAGTGTTAGTTGAGACAATTTCAAAAAACTTGCCTTTTCCTTTTTTGTCCATATTAATTAATGGAACTTAAAAGCATAATAACAGGAAGCTTTTAAAGTAAATCAATATAATTTTAGTAATTGTTTTGAACGTCATCGATAATTTGACGTTTTAACAAAATTATCTTCTAAAATTAGTCCTTTAGACCTTGATTTTCAAGAACATATTGTTTTGTCTACGAAAAAAATATTTTGTGTTATTCTATTGTGTAACACAATTTTTTCATTAAATTGTATAAATTTGAGCCTATTTAAATAGCAACACAGTTTATGACACGTTCAAGTGTAGATGGCGTGACAGTGCACACATCCCGGCCATTTTGTTTGTACTCTAGGCATTTAGACCGATAGAAAGTCAAAGTATGTTTCTTTCGCCCTGTACTTCAGAAGAAGTGTACAAAATCATAATGTCTTTAAATAACACATCGTCTGTAGGATTTGACGACGTAAATACACATATATTTAAAAAGTGTGCAAATGTGATAGCCAGCGTTCTGCAATGTCTCATAAATCTATCATTTGAACGGGGAGTATTTCCAGATGTACTAAAAAAGTCAATCATACATACTCTGCATAAAAAGGGTGAGAAATGTTTAATGGATAACTACCGACCCATCACACTCATATCAATATTTGCAAAAATTATCGAGAAGATTATGCAGAAGCGTTTAAATGACTATTTGAGTAACTTTCAAATTATCAGACCAGAACAAAACGGGTTCCAGAAAGGCAAGTTGACAACCTTAGCAGCATTTAACCTAATTAGCAAGATTGTTGAAAAAATTGACAAACGTATTCCAGTCTCGGTAATATTCTTTGATATGTCAAAGGCTTTTGACTTTGTTGATCACGAAGCTCTGCTAGACAAATGCGAAAGTTACGGAATAAGAGGTCCTGCACTATCATGGCTAAAAAGCTATCTTTCTAACAGAACACAATATGTCGAAGTAAATTACCTGGATGAAAGTAACCATTTCAAATCGCTAAGATCACGAGAAAGTAGTATTACATGTGGCGTACCCCAGGGAAGTATTCTCGGGCCGCTTCTATTTATACTTTATATAAATGACCTGCCGCTTCAAATGACGCACGATTGTGTTTTGTTTGCTGACGATGTCTCCGTAATAGTTACTCACAATGAGAGAGTTTTGCCTGAAAAGCATGAGTAATCATTGAACTCAGCAGCTGACACTATTTTGCAATGGTTAAAAACTAATAAACTACGGGCAAATATTTCGAAGACCAGATATGTAACATTCAGCAACTACAATAACCAAAAAATAGTTTATAATGTCAAATGTGACGAGCAAGCTATAGAGTTAGCTGATGATTATTGATTTCTCGGCATAATGATAGATAAACACTGTAACTGGAAGTGTCATAATAGACTTTGTTAGCAAAAAATTAAATAAATTTGTTTTTGCGCTAAAGAGGTTGAGACTTTTTTTTATTGTTTGTCATTGTCTTAGAAAACCTATTTATATAGCGACATCTATTACCAGGTATGAATTAATATACTTTTTGAACCGACTTCAAAAAAGAAGGTTAATAATTTGACCTGTTATTTAATATTGTTAGAATTGAACAATATTTGTATATGTTAGCCTATGTAGGCGTCTGAACAAGTGTGCCAAACGGGTTTGAATATTTTAAACGCACAAAAAACGCATAAAAACCTCTCTTCTTACTTTAATCGTTATTGCCACATAGCGGTGCGGTGCGGTTGCATGGTTGGTGATTGAAGTCGGTTTTTTATACGCTTACCATTCTGATATTATTAATTTGACAGTTAAATCTTTTATAGTAATAACTTTTGTTTTAGGTATAACCATGCCATTATCTGCAGCCGAAAGGCAGAGGCGTTACAGGGAGAAATTAAAGGAAAGTAACCCAGAGAAATGAGAAGAAGAAAAAAAGAAAAATGCTATACGTACAAAAATGAAATATAAAAACGTCGCAGAACTATCAGAAGCAGAAAAACAGGCCAGAAGAAAAAAATGGAGAAAAATTAAACAAAAATACGATTCCAATAATCCTGAGATAAAGGCCAAGATAAAAAAAATAAAAATATACAAGAATATGAACAGAAGTACTCAGTTAAATACAGAAGACTAACAAAGGAATTAAAAAGAGCGAATGAAAAATTGAAATCCATGGATAAAGAAAATAAAGCATTAAAAAATAAAATTTACAGACAAAAACTATTATTAAATATTAATGAAAAAGAAGCGGATGAGAATACAGAAGAGGTGAACCCCAATGACGACAATGAGGAATCTACTCCTGAGACACGGGCTAGTTCCCTTACACAGAACTTAGATTTACCATCGCCTATAAAAAATAAAATAAAAATAGAACTTTTGGAAAAGTACGTGTTAGAAGCAGCTATGCGAAAGCAATACCTATAAAAACTTATCTGAAAACCATGCAAAGGCATTGATGAAAAACATTATTAACGATGATATAGTAAAAAAATACAAAATGAGCAAAAAATTACAGGCATTTTTAGGATTGAAAGCTAAAGCAAGGGTATCAAGAAAATTTCCATTCAAATATAATTAATTAAAAACTAAAATTGAAAACTTTTTCATACAAGATGATGTCAGTCGCACCACAGCTGGCAAAAAGGAATCAAAAACATCAAGGAAAATAAAAATGCAGAGGCGATATCTTTTAGATTCAATGAAAAATTTACGAAACAAGTTTATAGAAGAAACTGGCATCCTCGTCTCTTACACGACATTCACCCGGTACAAGGCGTTTTTCGTACTGACTCCTAATGTATCTAACAGAGAGACGTGTGCATGTAAAAAAAACACAGTAATATTGGTTACAAATTCAATGCGTTAAAAAGCAATCTATTTTGAAGTATTCTGATTTGAATGCTCTTTTGGAAGCTACTGTTTGTAGTATTAAAAATAAAACGTGTATGTATTCCGAATGTGAAGAATGCAAACAAAGATCTCCAGATTTTTATTTATCCCGAAATCACCAACTTAATGAAACTGTAACATGGATAGAGTGGATAATTAAAGATGTAGTGTATAAGAAGGAAGATCAAGAAAAAAAGACTAAGAAATCGGTAAAGGATATAAAAACTGGGCAACTACATTATTTGATTACAGAATTTGAAAAAGACTTACACGATTTTAAACGTCATGTATATAATATTTCACACCAATATTCTACTTATAAATATCTGAAAGACCATTTGAAGTCCAACGAAATTTAGATGCATTGTGATTTCTCCGAAAACTACACAGCAAAACTGCATACCGAAATACAAGCAAAACACATTCTTCAGGATCAGATAACATTACATCCAAGTGTGATTTACAAACCAAATGATACTAAACAGTCCTACTGCACATCAATTGACTCAAAAAAACATATACCTGAAGCAATTTGGGCTCATATTGTTCCACTACTTTCAAATATTAGACGCGAAACACTAGAAATCGATACCCTTCATGTTTTTTCAGATGGACCTTCTAGCCAATATAGGCAAAAAAAACTTTTACCTATTTAACCTTTTAACTAAGGAATTGGGTTTGAAAAAGCAACGTGGCATTTTTTCGAAGCGTCACATGGAAAGGGTGCTGCTGACGCCATAGGAGGTCACGTAAAAAGACATTTGGATCAGAAGATCGCTTATGGTTTCGATATACCGGACGCAGAAAGTGCAATTGACTTATTAAATGACACGAGAGTGAAAACATATTTAATAAGAGAGGAAGATATTTGCAGCGTTGAATCCCGATTAAAAGATATGGACTTGGTACCTGTTCCCGAGACATTAAAAATACATCAAATCATGTCGACGCAAGAATTTAACTATATAAAGTATAGACATTTGAGTTGCTTATGCGGAGATGAAAGTTTAAAAGGATTTTGTGAATGCAATACGAAAACTCATTGCTTACCTACTTAAAGAGAAGATTTCGAAAAAAATAACATTTTTAACATCAGGAGATCAAGACCCAAAACCAAAGCAAAAGACAAAAAGAATAAAAAAAACTGACAAAGATTGTGTACTCGTCATCGGATGACGAAAATAAAGACGATGAGAGTCTAGAAGTTATGCAGCCTAAAGTTACAATTTTATCAAATATCAAAGTAGATTACAAGCTATCTGATTTGAAAGACATCGTGAAAAGTAAATACAACATATCTACTGACAATCTGAAAAGAGATTTTAAGGAACTTTTACCTTTACCTACTCATAAAGAAAACAGAAGAAATAACTATCTCACGCTACGTAATTTAAGTATTACGGATAGTGAATCTGATTAAATGAATCTAATTGATATTTTTTATTTGCGCACACACCCACCCATCCACTCACTTACATCCAACTCATACACTCCTCCACAGATACAATCAAACCACCAAAATACATCGCAGGCATGTATTCGCTGTACAATCAATAGTGACTTTAATAAAAAAAAACTAACTAATAACATTTTTATTTACAACCATTTCATCTAAAGTCTGAATAAATAAGAATGTCTTATCACCAAAACAAACCTCACATGGAACACGTTTCTTGAATTTCCAAAGAAATCACTCGTATTTTTTCTAATAAAATCTATCTTAACGAAAATTGTGATAGAATAATATTAATATGTATTTGATAGGTTACAATTTACACCACTCTGCGCATGAGATGAGATATTGTGTATTATTGTTTCACTATTTTGAAATGAAATGAAAATGAGTTTTGAAATTGAATTTTAAGTATTCGTTCTTGTTACTTTCGGCTTGACACCGACTTCAATCAGATCAGTAAGTTCAAGATTAATTAGAAAAATTCCAGCACTTTCGTACTTTGAATTGAATGATACAATTTATTTTTCACTTTTACGTGTTTTGGGAAATGAGTTTTTGTTTGCAGTTTTGTTTTGAAGGCGGTTTAATTTTTTTTGGAAAAATTTTGTTTATTTTTCCTTTTTTAGTGTAAGAAATCTACTATAAGATATAGCATAATGAGCAAGGGTAGCTCAATGTGCAACGACTATAGCCCATATCTAAATTAGAACACTCAGACTAGCACCACCCTCCAACTCTTTACTGTTATGCAGTTTCCTTCCACCATCAGCTAACCTAAATTACTTTAAAGAATACAACTTAAAATTCTATTTGCGCTTGTGGTACTTAAAAACATACTTTAACTCCTAAGCGTTAAAGAGTTTTACCTTCCATCATCAGCTTAACTAAATAACCTGAAAGGAAACAACTACAAATATTTACGTATCAACGATATTTAAAGAATTATCCTCCAACTCCTAACTATTGAGGAGTTGTACCTTCCATCACCAGCTCATCATCGTGAGATGATGACTACCAGTCGCAAATACTTGAAAATTACTTATGAAAATTAAAGGAATCGTATTGCGCCCGTAAAATATTTAGTATTTAATTAATGTTTTCGATGGCCATATGTGGTCTTCATCATCAGTTACTCTTCACCAAATGGTGCTTACCGAAAGCAAATGCACGAGTTACTTAAGAAAATACCAAAATCGCTATAGGTGTGCCTATAATATTTGAAGAGTTCCCTTGATTTCTCCAGGATGCCATCATCAGATCCTGACCGTATAACAATGGGACCAATTTGTAACTATATGCTTTCAAACCAAAAAAGAATTTCTAAAATTGGTTTATAATTGACAAAGTTATGAGGTAACAAACATTAAAAAAAAAAAAATAAAAAATTCAACCGAACTGAGAACCTCCTCCTTTTTTTGAAGTCGGTTAAAAAGACAACCAGCGCAAGTAACCGTCGACGGTTACTTGCGGGGCTGGTTGTCTTTTTCTATCACAATTTTCGTTTAATTACAAAAATAGCATTATGAATGCTTAAAAATTATAAAATCTTAAAATCGATCTATCTAAAAATAAACGATAAAACCAATAGATTTCAATTGATTATTTTATTTTTCTCCACACTTGAGATTGAGACGCCATATTTGTTTTGATGATACATCGTTAATTATACTAATATAAGGTGGATGAAAACAAGTGCCAAACCGAGCAGGGAGTGGTTAGGTCAAGTGTAAAGAAAAAAATCTTGTTATTTTTTTTAAGTATAAATATTAAAAAAAACTTTTTTATTTCTTTTAAATTCAATATTTAACATAAACGATGCCAAACGTAAACTAAAATAACAATTTAAACATAAAACACTTGACCTAACCACCCCCTGCTCGGCTTGGCACTTGTTTTCATCCACCTTATATATAAATATAGGTAGGTACACTATGAAATTATAGTAGTCTTGAACCCGTCTCGTGTAGTAACAGTAGGTACTTGATAAACTGAACAACTTTTCCAAAGAAATAACTAAATATTTTTAGACCAAAGTACGGCGACGCGAGACGTTCCAAAACAACTATGATTTTGCGGTGTATGTATAAGCCCTTACTTTACTTTGTGTTACAACTGTGTTACGTTACTTAGTAGAAACACAAAGGAAGTGGTCATTTTTTTTTAAATTGGCTCTATTATTATTGTAAGAACATAGGATGTCAAATAAGGTTATTTGCGCATAATACATGCATATTTATTTATTGTTATTTTACATTAAGGTACACTTGTTCCCCGGGATCAAGTCTAACCTATACAAGGATCAAGTCTCCCAGTACAGGGTTTTGGAAAAACGTTAAAAAATGTAGTAATTAATTATTAATTTATTTCATGATCGATGAATGATGAAAGAAAGATGAATAATTTTTCTAGCTCGTTACAAAAAAATATCATGAAACACACTATTACTTTATTCCTAAACTAAAAACAAAACCTAATTTTTTCCTTAGTTTTTTGAACAATATTCCTTTTAATTTGATTAACTTAATTTATAAAGTTTTTTTGTTCGTCCTGAAAAGATGCAAATTTATCAAATATCAGATTTGGCAAGCGCACCGAAAATATAATGTAACAATATATCTCAGGAAATTCAAACATCAGATGTTTTATATGCAGTGCAGATGTGCTTGTGTTAGGGTGGTATTCCACTTATCAAATATTTGATCAAAGAAATTGGACAAGGACAAATTCATGAATGGTTTCATTGAGAAATTCTTTGATCACATGCATATTGGACAAAGATCTTTGATAAGTGGAATTCTACCCTTAGACAACAATGAACAATGATTTTATAATTGAAACAAGTATACATCCTCAAAAATATGCAACAGTGCTCAATATAACCCATGGCACACAACAACAAGTCTAGAGTCAATGGTTGCATTTACCAGAACTAATCGCTGACTAATCGATTACAAATAATCTGCTGAACGCACACAAAAATGCAATGACTGACAGCGATTTACAGCAATCGGACGCCATTTTTTCCATCGCATTTGATTTTCGATGAGAAGCAGCAATTAGTTGCAAGTAGCTGTCAAACGTAGTGATTTTGTGTTTGTTGCTGTCATTCGTCATGTCAAAACCAGAAAAACGCTAAAGCGCGTTCAGCAGAATCTGTCGAAAATAGTAATCAGACAAGTAATCAATGACTTTGCGATTAGTCAGCGATTAGTTCTGGTAAATACAACCAATGGCAAAACATAGTGATTAATTTACTCTTTGGCCAATGGTGTGACATTGGAAGTTGAGTTTCATCACAATACTTTGCAGTTTTTATTATTGCAAATGAAGTATTACAAAAAAAACAACCCATCCTCCAAGTAAAGTTTTTTTTTTTAATAAGTATTTCATTTTTATCAAAATATTCAGTTTTTTTTTATTCACTACGGGGTAGCACTTAGCCTTCATCACACCTGATGATAAGTGGTGATAAGGCTGAAGGTGGAAGCGCACTACTCCCGGAATCCTCAATCACTGAGGAACTGGCTATCTAATCTCTAACTGCCGGATCACAATAATGCTGAAAACATCATTGTTATGGCGTCAGACTTAGATAAGATGGTGGTAGCTAGCCAGGCAGACTAAGAACAAGTCCTACCACCAACCAAAATACCTATATAGCACCATTCAAAGATTTTTGCACACTTAGCCTAAGAGAAAAAAAATTCTAACATTTTAAAACATGCTTCATAAAAATAGGTAGGTAAGGACCTATATTAATAAAAGAAAAGAGGTTATTAAGTGACTTGAAAACCTCTGAGAAAGATGACTGAGCAACCCTATCAAGTATGCCCCAAACTCCTAATTTACACAGAAATACAAAATATTTTGGTTACCTTTATCTTTTAACTACCCAGGTACCTACTCGGTTGACTAAGAAAATGTGAATTAAAGCAGAAGGACGGAATTGCCACAGATCTCAAACTCAAAGTTGTAAGATGCATAGCCAAAGAAAGTCCCATGGAAATAATGGAACGTGAGATTATCTGTACGACTGTTAGTATCCGACAAAATAACATTATCAAACAACGGGATCGTTGTTGGCTATTATTATTTTTTTCTTTTATACACATATGAAGAAACTGAACTTGACCAAAAAATGACTTCATTGATTCGCATTTTTCAACCTCTCTAGACCAAACCAACCCTCCCAACCATAGCATTCTTCGCAGAATTAAGAACTCGAGAATATGAAAAAATACAGAACAGAAATTATGAAAAACTGAAACGCACAATACAATTTAAACGTGAAACAAATAAATGAAATGCAATGCACAAAAACAAATTAAAAAACACTTCTTTCCCTAGGCGCACTTGACGCACGCACCACAAATTATATAGACGCACGCACTATCAAATCCATAGAATGATCAAATCCACAAATTATATATATTACATAAATCAAATCAATCAAACCACAAATTATATAGACTAGTACAGATAGGAATCAAGCCTTATAGCAGGCGTTGGAATCACCCATAGAATCGGTCAAAACTTAGTGGCCGGTAGCCCCGATACCCATTCATTGGCTATTATTAAGACCGCCATTTTGTTGGGGTGCCCCCATTGGCTAAAATTAAGGCTGTCACTTTTTTTTCAAGAATTTCAAGATGACGTTTATTTAGTTTGTGTTTTTTACTCATTTCGGTTTTCTAGTATTCTTTAGATGTTTTTCCACTTTTTCTGATATTTCTTTACAGAAATATGGATACATTATTCGAAGATGCCTTCTGTACACGTAAGTAAATCTATTTACGTAGTTTTATGTATAATTATTTATTACATTAACCTAAATTTGAGTTTTGTTGTTTTAGGTAATTCCAAGAGGCAACTTTGTATTTCTTAAAACTAACCAAAACAAAAGAAAATACAGTTCACAACTTAACCGGAGTAAAGAAGATTCGGTTTCTCAGAAAGTTATGAAATTTATCAAAGGCTAAAGAGTCGCAATAGTTTTTACAAGTGCGTCATGCCTGGCACCACGGAGGCCTCTTTAACCAAAGTTAAACTGTGGGAAAACTCTGCTACCCTTCCACACCCATATGTGCTCATCCAGGAAAAGCTCCCTCCTGGCCTTGAACTTCCCAGATCATTATGGAGATCTTTAAATAGACTCCGTACTCTAGTTGGTCGAAGTAAAGACAACCTGTCCAGGTGGGGCTTCATCAGTAACACGGATCTCGCGTGCAGGTGTGGTTACACTCCACAGACCATGGCCCACCTCATTGATTGCTCTGCATGCCTGGACACTTGCACGCGTGAGGACCTCATGTTGGCTGCAGATAACGCTGTGAGAGTGGCACAGTTTTGGGCCAACAACATATGATTTTGTACTTGTCATTGACATGTTGAAGTAGAAGTTATGAATGAAAGGTAGGTAATGTTTGTCTTTGTTTATTCTTTTTATATGAATGTAAGTAGGTAGGTATGTGTAATTAATTATTGATTAGTTTTGTTAAAAAACCTTCCAAATACCTTATTTCAATATACATTTAGAAGTGATATCATATGGTGATAATGATAAAGCACAGTAGATTACTTGGGATTAAATTTAAATAATCAGTTGTCACATTTAACAAATTTCAATTTAGTGAAGTTGTTAATACCAAGTCAAGAGATAATAACAGTGTAAGTAATTCAATAACTTTGTCAAAACATTTAAAATGCCTTATCATCAAATTCATATTTCTGATTCTGACAAACAGAACAGAATTATAACAAATGTACCGGTGGGATAATATATGATTGTTGTCGGTACGAATGATGGTTTATTGTGATTGTCTTATGACTATGTTATAACTGTTACTGCTACCTACTATCTTAGATCTTACTTAATTATATTATACTACCTCATCAGTCTATGTACAAAGCTTATCTACTTAATAACAGTTATTAACTATAAAAATTGATTTATCTATAACTTGTGCATAGCGGCACAACAAACAAAATGTGCTTTATACACACTACTCTTTCTTGATTTTCAAACTTTTCAGTTCAACTATTAATTATTTGTTTATAAAATGTTATGGCAGATTATAGTAACAATATGTAGAATCTATACTAACCAAATCTAATCTTTTCAGATAACTTGAGTCTCAACGAGGTTCGTGGAGTGCTGCGAAGATGCCCGTGTCTGCCTATTCTTGCGGTAATAAGTTATAAAATCAGAATTATGGTGCAAATTACTGCTGTTAGTTGCTATACTGATTACTTACTGCATTAAATGTTTAACTATTAGAATTAGGTTATTGCATCTTGCATTGAAAGTGATATTAACAGTAAATAATGAAATGGCAGACACTAAATAAAACTACTAGGAAAAATAGCATTAGCATTTGTGCGTAAAAAATATTTGCAAGCAGTTTAATTTTTCTTGTAGCTGATAAAGTATTTATATTTCTTAGTTTATCTATAAAGTCAATTTAGTAAGTAATTTCATTACTCTCATTCTTTGTCTTGTATAAATCTCAACTTATACTTATGTACTTTGTATTTGATAAAATTATAATGTCAAGTAATAAATGCCTTCTTTCATCAAATGTGTTTTTTATTTGTGCAGAATTTAAAATAATATATTACTAGGGTTGTACCTACCAAAACGTCGATGATTTGCACAACTATCGATAACGAATCAAGGGTGTCGATAGTTCTGGCAGCACTATGTTGTCAAACTCTAATCGGGGTCCGTCATTCACTAACAAACGGCCGCTATAAGGCTTGATTCCTATCTGTACTAGTCTACCCATAGAATAGGTCAAAACTTAGTGGCCGGTAGCCCCGATACCCATTCATTGGCTATAATTAAGACCGCCTTTTGTTGGGGTGCCCCCATTGGCTAAAATTGAGGCTGTCACTTTTTTCAAGAATTTCAAGATGACGTATATTTAGTTTGTGTTTTTTTACTCATTTCGGTTTTCTAGTATTATTTAGATGTTTTTCCACTCTTTCTCAGATATTTCTTTACAGAAATATGGATACATTATTCGAAGATGCCTTCGGTACACGTAAGTAAATCTATTTACGTAGTTTTATGTATCAATTATTTCTTACTTAACCTAACATTGAGTTTTGTTGTTTTAGGTAATTCCGAGAGGCAACTTTGTATTTCTTAAACTAACCAAAACAAAAGAAAATACAGTTCACAACTTAACCGGAGTAAAGAAGATTCGGTTTCTCAGAAAGTTATGAAATTTATCAAAGGCTAAAGAGTTGCAATAGTTTTTACAAGTGCGTCATGCCTGGCACCACGGAGGCCGCTTTAACCAAAGTTAAACTGTGGGAAAACTCTGCTACCCTTCCACACCCATATATGCTCATCCAGGAAAAGCTCCTTCCTGGCCTTGAACTTTTATGGAGATCTTTAAAAAGACTCCGTACCCAAGTTGGTCAAAGTAAAGACAACCTGTCCAGGTGGGGCTTCACCAGTAACACGGATCTCGCGTGCAGGTGTGGTTACACTCCACAGACCATGGCCCACCTCATTGATTGCTCTGCATGCCCGGACACCTGCATGCGTGAGGACCTCATGTTGGCTGCAGATAACGCCACCGCGTTAACAGTGGCACAGTTTTGGGCCAACAACATATGATTTTGTACTTGTCATTGACATGTTGAAGAAGAAGTTATGAATGAAAGGTAGGTAATGTTTGTTTATTCTTTTTATATGAATGTAAGTAGGTATGTGTAATTAATTATTGATTATTATGTTAAAAAAAACCTTCCTAATACCTTATTTCAATATACATTTAGAAGTGATATCATATGGTGATAATAATAAAGCACAGTAGATTACTTGGGATTAAATTTAAATAATCAGTTGTCACATTTAACAAGTATCAATTTAGTGAAGTTGTTAATACCAAGTCAAGAGAAAATTACAGTGTAAGCAATTCAATAACTTTGTCACAACATTTAAAATGCCTTATCATCAAATTCATATTTCTGTTTCTGACAAACGGAACAGAATTATAACAAATGTATCAGTGAGATAATATATGATTGTTGTCGGTACGAATGATGGTTTATTGTGATTGACTTATGACTATGTTATAACTGTTACTGCTACCTACTATCTTAGATCTTACTTAATTATATATACTACCTCTCATCAGTCTATGTACGAAGCTTATCCACTTAATAACAGTTATTAACTATAAACATTGGTTATCTATAACTTGTGCATAGCGGCACAACAAACAAAATGTGCTTTATACACACTACTCTTTCTTGATTTACAAACTTTTTAGTTCAACTATCACTTATTTGTTTATAAAATGTTATGGCAGATTATAGTAACAATATGTAGAATCTATACTAACCAAATCTAATCTTTTCAGGTAACATGAGTCTCAACGAGGTTCGTGGAGTGCTGCGAAGATGCCCGTGTCTGCCTATTCTTGCGGTAATAAGTTATCAAATCAGTGCCCGTAGTGTAAGTTTTTATGTCAAAAAACGCAAACTATTTCGAATGCGTATTAATGTCAATTTGTATGAAAACTGTATTAGCGCCTCTAGCGGCGAGTAGTGCGCTTATATAGTTTTCATACAAATTGACATTAATACGCATTCGAAATAGTTTGCGTTTGCTTGATATAAAAACTTACACTCGGGGTACAGAATTATGGTGCAAATTACTGCTGTTAGTTGCTATATTGATTACTTACTGCATTAAATGTTTAACTATTAGAATAAGGTTATTGTGTCTTGCATTGAAAGTGATATTAACAGTAAATAATGAAATGGCAGATACTAAATAAAACTACTAGGAAAAATAGCATTAGCATTTGTGCGTAATAAATATTTGCAAGCAGTTTAATTTTTCTTGTGGCTGATAAAGTATTTATATTTCTTAGTTTATCTATAAAGTCAAGTTAGTAAGTTATTTCATTACTCTCATTCTTTGTCTTGTATAAATCTCAACTTATACTTATGTACTTTGTATTTGATAAAATTATAATGTTAAGTAATAAATGCCTTCTTTCATCAAATGTGTTTTTTATTTGAGCAGAATTTAAAAAAATATATTACTAGGGTTGTACCAAACGTCGATGATTTGCACAACTATCGATAACGAATCAAGGGTGTCGATAGTTCTGGCAGCACTATGTTGTCAAACTCTAATCGGGGTCCGTCATTCACTAACAAACGGCCGCTATAAGGCACAAATTATATAGACTAATCAAACACCACACCACAACCACACCACAACCACACCCACAAATACCACCACACCATAATTATACGCATCATCAACAACTGACAGTGACAGGACAGACCAGACAGGACAGACAGACAGTGAGTCAGACAGAGTCTAAGGACCCCAGTACAGGTTGGCCGACCATGGTCGGCCAACCTGGGGGTCTACCGGCTAAAAATATGAAGTTCAGATCCATATTACTGATTTCAAGCCCAGACCCATAATATGGGCTTCAATTGGAGCTACCGGCTAACTGTTTTTCCGGATCTGGATTTCGCGAGTGAATGATAGTCGCGTCTTGTTGCATCATTTCAAATAAATACCAATATTTAACAAAATATTATTATTTCTCTGCATTTTTTACTCTTATTATTTATATTTTAAATGACAACGGACAAAGTCGATAAAAACAATTAATTTAGTTCTTCATAGTATTAAAAACAAGTATTCCTAAAATAAATAATGTACGTATCAATTAATAACCAAACGCAAATGACAAGCCTTTCTACAGTATTCCAATGGTATTCCACCTATGAAAGATCTTAGTCCAATATGCATTTGATCAAAGAATTTATCAATGAAACCATTCGAAGTTGTCCTCGTCCAATTTCTTGGATAAATATTTGATAAGTGGAATACCACCCTTAACTTTACTTTTTGAACTAAGTAAATAACACAAAATTAATAAAATATAACGAAAAAGGCATATCTTTGAGGGTCAACTATGGTTTCTCTTCGATTTGTGTGCGCTAATTACGTGAACAATTTGACAAATGACCCCGTCATGGCAAAATTTTGTAGAAGTTATTGTTTGGTTGGGTCATTTTGTGGTTAATGTTCTTCATTTCCTCTTATGATACTACCCGTAAGGCTCATTATCAGAGCAAGGTTGCAGATATTTATCAAGATTTAAAGAAAAGCAGACCGAATGTTCCTTATAAGTTTAATATTGACATGATGGAATGGACGGCTACTCCAAGACAAGAACATTGTTTATAAGATGATAATTACAGAGAAAATCATTCAACAGAACCTTTAAAAGATAAACAGTACAAAGTATACCTACCGTAATAATGTCTTAAAATATGTGTTGTGAACTTGTGACAATAACAACTTGGTTAATAAATGCATGATGATACCATTTCCAGTTCCAGTTCTTTATTTCTGGTTGTTAATTTCTTGTACTTACCTACTTATACCTTTGTGTTTACATAAATTATTAGTATATTGTGACAAATTCAGACTAAACAAAGCCAATATTCTCAATTAAGAAGTGCCACAACACAACCCTTCCAGAATTGAAAATAAGCAATGTTTAGTTTCTTGAATTCATATTTTTAACACTTATTTATGTAACATAGGTAGGTACTTATTTTTATCATTATCTTTATTTTATATAAATTTGCTATGAAAGAGAAATAAAATTACTATCATTTATTAGGATGATTAAATAGTTAGACCTGTAAATACATAAGTTATTTATTTCTTCAGCGGCCAAATATTATTTTATTTTCTATGATTTTTCAGTTTAGCACATTTTATGTTTTCAGTTGCTTACTTAAATATAAATAAGTGGGTTTTTGACATTACAATTTAACAGCAATTAAGAAAATTAACAAATTGTCTATCAACTCATTATTTTATTTGGAGAATATGAGCTTTAAGCGCTGTCTCCTAGAGTTGCACACAAAAGACAGGTATAGATGTGCATTGTAGCTATGCTATATTGTACTTAGTAAGTACAACATAGCATAGCATATTATGTAGTTGTACTACTTACTACAAAATACTTTTACAAAATAGCACAAAACGTGGATTAGGTACTTTGAATAGAAATTGCTAAATAAATAGGTTAATAATATGGATTATTTATTCAGTAATTCTGAAATAATTGCATCGTCCCGAAACGAAAAACAGACAAACTAGAGTTAGTCTGTTAAGTATAGAGTATCTAACAAATGATAACAGATGGGAGCTTTTATTGAAATTTATAACTTAAACTTCTATCGATTAGGTTAAAAATAAAAATTTATTTGTTCGACAGAAATGATTAAAAATAAGCAATGATTAAACTGTTCAAATAAAATAAAATTCCTTTATTTCAGACCATTTCTTTGCTTACTATTTTAGTACAAAATCACAATATTAAAATTAAAATTGAAAAAGTAAATTAAAATAGGCTACTTATGTTAACATAAAGTTTCACCTAGCAAAATATGGAGAGAATAACTTCTCTCCACTCTCCTCACAATGCCTTTGAAATAAGAAGCCAGATGCACTGCAGAAACGTGGAAGCGCCAACAAGGATTTAAAGATGTTACTGTATAACACACGCAGGGCATTGTAGGAAAGCTGGATAAAGTTTGACCACAGACTACTGGTATAAAAATTTTGACAATAGGCTTTAAATAAAGTAAAATTTACTTCTACTGTACACCAAGCAAACCTGTGTCTCACCATGTTACCACTGACCAACAAAGCCCTGCATCCCTATCCATCTATATCAGAATAAATTGTCATACAGAGTTTCAGTTACTATATGCCCAAGGTATTCAAACTGACTTACACGGCCCAAAGGAATCCTGTTCAAAAGTAACAGGGGCACATTTTCAAGTCTCTTAATGTTACCCCTGAAGATCATGAATTCACTCTATTTCTCGTTGTACCTTAGGCCGTGCTTCCATATATAGTCCTCGCAGGAGCTTTTTGGGCCACCCAGCGATAGGCAGAGCAGCACAGCACCATGTCATCAGCATAACTGATATTATTCACACAGACATCACTACATAGTATAAAACAAAGTCGCTTTCTCTGTCCCTATGTCCCTTTGTATGTTTAAATCTTTGAAACTACGCAACGGATTTTGATGCGTTTTTTTTTAATAGATAGAGTGATTTAAGAGGAAGGTTTATATGTACTTTTTATCCCTATATTCCTACGAGAACGGGAACTACGCGGGTGAAACCGCGGGCGGCCGCTAGTTATCTATATAACAACCATGTGTGCTGCTCAGCCCAGCGATGAGCTTGTCCATATATACATATATAAGAGCGAAGTCAGCCCATCCTGTCTAACACCACATAAACTCTTCAGAGCATGTATTTCCCCACTTTACCACATTTTTCTGATTACCATACCAATGTGCCAGTAGGTACATTTATAACCTCAGCCAACGAGAAACATCTTTAAGTTTTGTCCAAAGGTCCAAAGCTTATCATAACTTCATAACACACAAGATCAAATGCTTTGCTGAGGTCTTAAAACATGCATTTATAGGAAGGAGTTAGCTTTATAACATAATAAATAACAGAGAACTTTAACACAGCTCAATATCACTTGTAAAATAATATGTCAATCAAATGCACTTTCCGTAGACAATATCCACAAAAAAGTCGCTATTGATAATATCACACAACACAATTACTCCAAGGAGGATAATAAGTATTATCTAGCACTTCAGCACACTTCAGCCAGAATGGTGGCTAGGCTAGGCTAGTGATTTGGTTTAATTTTTGTGTTTCGGATAAAAATCCTCCCTCAAAGCAGTAAAAACAATAGTAGATTGTTTAGCAAGGGATGTATGGCACCCATAACAGTCGAGAGTTTTGGCGCACGAACGAAGTGAGGGCGCCGATAGTTCGAGACTGTTATGGGTCCATACGCCCGAAGTAAACACTCTACTTTTCATTTTGAATAAGAGGAAAGTAAAAATAAACAGAAATAATCAAAAAAATATTTTTCCTATGGCCGCGGAATTTTCGAAAGACTATAACTTTTTTGTTCATTTTCTCTGTTTTAAGGAAGGCAAGGGAAACTAAGTCCATACAGTCTTGTTTGGTGTTTGACCCGTACTCTATGCAATTCCATAAAATTAATAGCCTGATTTTTTATGTTATAAACTTATTTGGTTTAATCTGTTTCTAAAAACGAATTCTTTAATAAAAAAAACAATGTTTTAGATATTAATAATAATTCTACGATATTAATTATTTTATATAATAGCAAAACATGGCTGTATAGGCTTCTGTACCTTTGCCTGTATACTTTTGGTAAATAAATGTCCAAAGAGATAAGACTCTACACACGTTCCTATCCGACCTCCGATCCGATTCGGTCTGCTCCCAGACCAAATCGGAACGTGTGTAGCGTAGATGGTCTGGGAGCAGACCAAATCGGCTGTCGGATCGGAACGTGTGTAGATGCTATTACAGATTTTGACATGACCCCTCCTATTCCTTTTTTAAATTTCATAACGGCCCTAGGGCCGCCACATACCACTTTCAACCCGCATTTTAGGCAAGTTAGGAGTTACTTTCAGAATATGAGACATGAAAAATATATAACCGTACCTACATAAAATAAAACTTTCCTATTTTTGATTTACATAGTATCTTCATTACTTTAATTAAATGCCTAATTTTTATCAAAAGTAGGTCAACAATTTATCTTTAAAGTTATGTAAATTCCGATAACGAAACAAGAAACGAAAATTTGAATTTCGCGGGTAAAATTCCATTACATGACTTCGAGAGAAAGGAACAGCGAAATAGCAATTTGTGTTTGTCTCTTTCGCTCCATCTTTTCGCTCTGCTTTTAAACTCTCTTCTGCTAAAGTTCAACGTTTTACAAGTGCTAGGGGTATATTTACTATAAATGAAGTTGATTACACTCAAAAGTAGCAAGTTATTTCACACAAATTGAGAAATTAAACTTTTCCATGAATCTTCCGATACCAAAATACTCGCCTGCTTCATTTGACATAACGATATGAATCTGGGTTTCGAGTTTTTACTTTTTAATTTTTACAAAATACTGATTCTGGGCTTCAACTGTCAAAAATGTATAGAGAATTTTCTTCGTCATTCACTCTTTTTCTGACATATGGGTATGGGAAGAAACATGAAGTCCATGGAATTAGGCGGTACCGCCAAGTTCAGATTATGGGCGTCAAATAAAGCCCATATCCATATCCAGATTTTTTAGGCGGTAGACCCCCTGACTGGGGGCTGAAAGGCCATGGTCGGCGACCGGGGCCTATTTCTCAAAAGCTTGTAACTTGTAATACAAGCGGATGTCACTTTTTGACAGATATTGTTAGAAAGGAACTTCCACTTGTATTACAAGCTACAAGCTTTTCAGAAATGGGCCCCATGGCCAATACATCGTAAAATCAACACTTTTGAAAGAACCTTTTTAAACTTGTTCGTTCAAAAGTGTCAATGTACGGTGTATTGGTCATGGCCGCCGACCATGGTCAGCCAACCTGTACTGGGGGCTTCACAGACTATACTAAACTGAGTTAGTCAGTATTACCACAGTCTACTTACTACATACAGTCAGTCATCGCGTTTGACATTGGCGAAAATGCCGCCAATGTCCAGACAGTTGTAAAACTGTAAGGGTTGTCTGTCACGCGTATAGTTGTAAGACTCCGCCGAAAAAAAGGAGTTACATTTTATACATCTTGACTAACTTACTAAAAAGGTATATAGATATGGCGAAGTTCACAGGTTTATATTGTGACTAGCCTTCCGCCCGCGGTTTCGACCGCGTAGACTGCACGAGAACGAGACGTTATCCTATGGGAATAATATGATACAAAATACAAAATACAAAAAAATACAAAATGCTTTATTTCGGTAACAAGTTAAGGTGATTACAATATTGAGATGACATTCCTGGTAAGCAAGAAAATTATGCCTGTATCAGGAGGTCATCGCTCTTCCATTAGATTTAACAAATATTAAATAAGACTTAGGAACAAAGCGAAACAAAGCAATAGACAAAAGTGTCCATAAAACATTTAAACATAGTTAATTAAGAAACACAGAATTTAAATGTAGTTTTCTTATTATAATTAATATTATTTTCATGCGTGAGTATGTAGTTATGTGTGTCAGTGTTGTGTGTTAGTGGGTGTGTGTGTGTGTGTGGAAGATTGTGAGTGTATGTTTTAAGGTAATATGTGTATATATTTATAGCATTTAAAATTTAAAATTTTGTGTATTTTACCATCTAATTAGATGTCTGCATTCAAGTTTATTCACATTATTATTTAAATATATTCATTTCAAAAGATTTTCAGTTTCAATGTAATTTAGAGTCTTAAGCCAGGTTGTAACGGTTTTTTTACATTTAAAATAACTTAAGGGTAGAATATTTAATTTCTTATTTACAGTGATATACAAAAAATTTGCTTGTTTTTCAAATTGTCTTCCAGCAAAGGCTGTCTTTACTGATTTCCTCGGTATAGCTCGGTCTTTGCGTCTTTTACAACTTACATTAGGGTCATAATTTATCAACTTGTGTGTTCTGAGAATAGAATTTAAGATGTACAATTTTCTGACTGTTAAGAGTTCAGCAATGGTGTAAAGTTGAATGGTCGGAAATTTAAAGGGAAGAAAATACATGACTTTGAGTAATGCCCTTTGAGTTCTTTCTATTTCAAGGAATTTGGTCTTACAGGCCCCGCCCCAAACAGGAATACAGTAAGCTAGTACTGATTGTGCTAGCGCAATATAGATTTTATTCAGAAGTGCTCTGTTTGCGACGTGTCGAAGTTTTTTGAATATCCCTGTCACTTTTCTAACCCTAGCCATCATATGTTCAAGGTGTAAGTGCCAGGACAGACGTTGGTCAAGTATAACTCCTAGGTATTTGGTTGACTCGACTTTATCAATCGACTGGCAGGGACATGTTGGGTTTGAAGGGTTGCAGCAGTCATGCAGTCTTATACGGAAGTCACTTTTAGATTGGGTTCTTTTATCTATTGAGAAACATATATAATTAGTTTTCGAAATATTTAGGGTGAGAAGATGTTTACTGAGCCATTCTGTAACCGTACGCAATCTTGTTTCTGCTATATTTTGCACATCCGCCCATGTTTCTCCTGAGAACACTATGGCCGTATCATCGGCATAAGAATATATATTAGCTTTGGGTAGTTTTAAATTGCAGAGTTCGTTAATGTATACTAGGAATAAAGTTGGGCCAAGTACACTTCCCTGGGGTACGCCGTAGGGTATGTTAGTGGCGTCACTGATGTAACTACCTAGCTTAACTTGTTGTGTCCGGTTATGAAGGTAACTTTCCATTAAAGACAGAGGAGTACCACGAATACCATATTGCTCTAGCCTACCTACAAGAGTGGGGACAAAAACGGTATCAAATGCCTTCTGTAGATCTAGAAACACAGAAAGACATTTTTTACCGCCATCTACTTGTTTAACTATTAAAGACGTTAATGCAGTAACAGCATCCTCAGTGGACAATCCATTTCTAAAGCCATACTGTGAGTTCGATAAAATGTTGTATTTGTTTAGGTAGTTTAGTAAACGAGTATTTATAAGTTTTTCTAAAACTTTAGAAATGGATGTCAAGACTGATATAGGGCGATAATTACTGACATTATTTCTATCACCACTCTTATAAACCGGTGTAACAATTGCTCGTTTTAAGGAATTGGGAAATATGCCTAGTTTAAAACAGAGGTTGGCTAAGTGGCTAATAATTGGTACCAGTAATTCATGTGCCATCTTTAGAAACCTAGTCGATATACCATCCCATCCAGGAGAACTGTCTGATTTTAAGCTCATGAGGACATTGTATACTTCTTTATGATCAGTATCTATTAAAGCAAATGACGTTAGTTGAGACAGTGTTTTATTTGTTTTTACGTTTTTTAAATTTGTATTTTGAAATGAATGAGTCGCCCTAATTTTATCCGCTAGATCTTTTCCTACACTACTAAAGTAATTGTTTACTGTGTTTGCTGAATCGATTGCAGTTGCCTTAATATTAAGTAGATCAGCATTGGGACTCTTTCTGGGCTTAAAATTTGTAATATTGTTTATACAATGCCATAACATTTTACTGTTATTTTTTGTTTTTGAAAGCTGTTCTGTCTCGTATTTACGTTTCAGTTTTTTTATTAAATTGTTTAAATAATTTCGATACCTTCTGTATGTTATTTTAAGAATGTCATTAGTTGGATTTGAACGTAGTTGCTTCTGTAATCTATTCCTATTTTGAATACACCTCAGGATTCCAGGGGTAATCCATGGCTTACTAATACGTTTTTTTCTACTGACAGTAATCGTCTTTGTATTCGTTTTTATAGACTCTCTTATGAACCTGATTAATGTATCAGTGAGGTAATTTGGATCATTACAGTCTTGCAAAGCCGAAAGATCTTTCTGTTCTAAACTTTTAAGAGCTTGTTCGTAATCTATGATTGTTTTAGTTTTATTGAAAAGGTTTTTTGAATTTATTATATTAGACAGTTGTATCAATACCATAGAATGGTCTGTAACGGAAGAATTAAGAACGCAAATGTAGGCAGAAATTTTATTTGTATCTAGGTTCAGCATAACATGATCAAGGCAGGACAGCTCTCTAGTCGGTAACTGGTGACCAGGAAGAATGCCATGCATTGACAACATATTAAGGTACGTTATACGGTTGTTACGTTCGTGAGACGGTTCATTGTGCCTAGGTATTAAGTTTATATTAATATCTCCAGTAATAACAATATTTTGATAATTTTGTAAAGTATCCAAGTGCGTGTTTAAGGAGTTTATAAATACTTCAGCATTTAGATTAGATGGAGAGCGATATATGCCCAGGACGACAAAGTTGTCAAAATTAATCTGCAAACATGAAGCATGCAGCAGGTCAACTTCCACCACACTGGCTTTGAAATGATCCCTAATATATACAACTACACCATCATTTTGGTTTAAATGTTTAGTTGATGCGTACGAATTATAATTAGTTAGTTTAGGTATATATTTTTCAGTATTTAATCGACATTCAGTCAATATCAATAAATCAGGTTCAAATTTAAGTAGTTTTAGTGTTATGTGTAGGTCATCCATATTGCTATAGACGCTTCTAATATTTTGTGTTATAATTGATACATCAGACATTTTCATATGTATATGTTTTGGTACTTCATTGACTTCACATTGAATAGCTTGTGCAATTTCAATACTATCTATTTCGTTTTGATTTATAAGTGAATTATTAGCCATTATAAATAAAATGTTTTACAAGAAGTATGAATTTAAAATTTGATTTACGTGTGTTATAACAATTTATACACATAAATATGTTGGAATACATACATACATACATGAATTTAAATATGTATTTAAATACATTTGAATGGCAGTCGGCATGAATACTGTGTGTTATCAGAATAATGTGTGAAAGTATGAATAATGCTGGAATGTGAGTGTTTGCAATACTAGTTGTAAAATTATTACAAAGCATATAGTTAGATTTAAAAGAGAAAAAAGTATGAATTATATGTAAAACAGATACTAGTCATTTTTCTGATAGAAGACGATGCACTTGAGTTTCATTTTTGATTAAGATTATAGGTGCATTTTCCTCCTTTCTTAAGTAGACCTTCCCAAAGCAGGTCCAGCAGAATTTGTAAGATTTTGATTTGGCTAAGTCTCTAGCTAAGAAAAACAATCGTGAGCCTTTTGCAGTCAGTTGTTCTGCAACAAATATGGGTGTATCTTCATTTTTAGTGTGTCCCAGGTGTTTCGCACATAGTTTCTCCTTGCGTTTTATGTTATGTGATTTACACGATTTCAGGAAGTCATTTTTCAGGATCGTAGACGTTGTTTCTATAACAATAGGAGTATTGTTAACACCCTCTCTCGTTTTCTTAAGTCTATAGATATCTTTTATGTCCGCCTGAGACATGTTGCAGCCCACGTTCTTAGACAGTGTTAGAACCATATTTATTAGACTGTTTTTCGTTTCTTCTTTTTCTCTAGGGACGTTTTTAATCTCCAGATTTGTTTTCCTGTTTTCTCTTTGCAACTCTTCCACCTTATCCTCCAAGATAATGATAAGTTCCCGGTCTTTTCTGGCCTGCGCTTCAAATTGTAAAATTTTATTCTGAAGTTCTTCGTTTTGGCTAGCAAGAAATGTAATGGAGTTCTCAATGTTTTTATTTGTTTGCTGAATTTCAGATAACGTTGGATAAATTTTCTTAATCTCACTATCTTGTGACTTCATTAAGGTTTGGATCATTGACTTAAGTTCCTCCTTGAACGAGTCCATTTCATCTTTATAGTCACCTTCCCTTTTTCTCTTAGACATACGCTGCGATACAAAGTTAGGAGGCGTAGTTTCAGTACTCGTTCCCCCAATCAGATTAATATTTGGGTCGGAAAAAGATTTATCCATCCTACTGTTACTGGGGATGTATGAATCACAAGGAGGTGAAGCTTGCTATAATAGAACTCGTCAATGTACTTTAAAGCAGCAATGTACTCGCAACACTTCAATGACTGATTCAGTATGGCGCTTGGTATGCGTACCTGTGGCAGTAGCAGATATTAGCTAATGACGGGGCGTGCGCTTCTTTCTCCAATTAGCATGAGGTGGTTCTGTGCGCGTGAGTCTATTGGGCGCAATGCAAAGTGAGGTACCAGCTATGGAATTGCGTAAAGTCAATCGTATTCATTTGACAGTTCATATTGTATCATAATAAATGTCATTCCATACAATTTGCAGCCGATTCAATACGATATGAACTGTCAAATTAATACGATTACCTTACGCAATCGCCCCCCAGGGTGACATAGAGTGAAAGGTACTCACGTGCGCGTTGGTGATTAAGTTTTAAGTTCTTCCGATTTATGCGGTCCTATTTTCTTGCGTTGATTTAACAGTGTTAATTTCTTATTTATATTTTAAAATAATTAAAATAAAATAATAATTTCACTTCACGTTCACTTTATGCGCTGGTCCGAGGGGAAGAGGAAATGATGGCGGCCAACTTTTTTGTTTGTGGGCCGATTTTGATGAAACTTGGTTTTTAGTACTATTTTGACAAGAAAACAGCAACGCAATGTCAAAATAATTAAAAATCCAAGATGGCGGCCAACTTTTTTGTTTCTTGGCCGATTTCGATGAAACTCGGTTTCTGGTACTATTTTGACAAGAAAACAGCAACGCAATGATAAAAATATTAGAAATCCAAGGTGGCGGCCATCTTTTTTTGTTAGTTGGCCGATTTTGATGAAACTCAGTTTTTGGTACTATTTTGACAAGAAAACTGCAACGCAAAGATAAAATTTTTGAAAAATCCAAGATGGCGGCCAACTTTTTTGTTTGTGGGCTGATTCTGATGAAACTCGGTTTCTGGTACTATTTTGTCAAGAGAACAGCAACGCAATGTTAAAAATATTAAAAATCCTAGATGGCGGCCAACTTTTAAGGTTTTGGGCCAATTTTGATGAAACTCGGTTTCTGGTACTATTTTGACAAGAAAACAGCAAAGCAATTTTTAAAATGTAAGAAATCCAAGATGGCGGCCAACTTTTTTGTTTGTGGGCCGATTTTGATGAAATTTGGTTTTTGGTACTATGTTGTCAAGAAAACAGCAACGCAATGTTAAAAATATACAAAATCCAAGATGGCAGCCAAATTTTTTAGTTTTTGGGCCGATATTGAAGAAACTTGGTTTTTGGTACAATTTTGACCAGAAAACAGCATCGCAATATTAAAAATATAAAAAATCCAAGATGGCGGCCAACTTTTTTGTTTGTAGGCCGATTTTGATGAAACTCGGTTTTTGATACTATTTTGACAAGAAATAAGTAACGCAATGTTAAAATTGACGAATTAAAACTAAATAAAAGCATGTAAAATAATAAATTTTGAGACGTCCTGCGCCTAATAAATTTTTTGTTAAACAATATCTTAGGGGTCCTAAAACATCCATCTTCACATTTTAAGACAACCCTTCCGTACTTACGTTAATACCTATACAGGTGTCGGTATCGCTCTACTTCAAGGGCCTACTGTATGGAAAAGTTGCTGTTTTCTTGACAAAATACTACCAAATACCGAGTTTCATCAAAATCGTGCATATTTATTTATTCAATCTTTATTGCAAAATATATAACAAATGGCGGACTCAATGCTTATATGCATTCTCTTCCAGTCAACTGGAAAGAATGTCGGAAAGAAGATGAACAGCAGCAATAAAAAAAAGTGACTGTTAAAAGAAAACAGAAGGAACTAATTAAATGCAAGAAAAAAATACTAAAGTTAAATAACAAATGAAAATTTGTAAACGCTTATAAATATATGAGTATTAAAAGGTATACATACTAAAGTAGCAATCACATGATATATAATTTATACATACACATATTATATATAAGTACAACTATAAATAAATAACACATAAAGTCAGAACAGATCTATCATGATAAGTGTAAGCAGCTCGAGTAATGTTCGCGTACCATTTTCTTGAACACGCACTTACTTGGGGCACTGCGGATATTTTAAGGGCAAATCGTTCCAAAGTTGTACAGACGAAAAAGAGAATGATTGGGAGACGAAACCAGAAGAGTGGGATGGTGTTTTCAGGAGAAAGTTGTCACTAGAGCGAAAGCTACGTTCATTAGAGTCGCCCAGAAACTGAAATCTGGATTTCAAGTAATCTGGGGTAAGTGGATCTAATAGAATATTGTAGAGCATGCAGACAACTCTAACGTTCCTACGCTCGTGAATAGGGAGCCAATTGAGTTGCTGACGGTGTTGAGAGATATCGTATTTACGTAATCGATATATGAAACGAATACAGTTTTTAAGGAAACGATCCAACTTACTGAGAAGGTTTTTTTCTTTTGAGGTTGGTACTACAGGCATCAGCGTAGACAATTAAAGGTAAGACAACCGTCTGTATTTGAGCAATCTTGATACTGGTAGGCAGAAAGAACTTAAACCTATAGAGAGATCTAAGTGCATTAGTGACTCTGAGACATGCTTGTTCGATATGATCTTTCCAAGAGAGGTAGGCATCGATAGTCAAACCCAAGTCCTTCACTTGTTGTGAGTAGGATATTATCACGCCGTTAAATACCAAATTGTAGATACTATTCCAGTTTACGCATCACAGTTGTCGAGAACTACCCTACCAGCAATTAAAGATTGACATTTAGGCGCTTTAACTGATATGCCATAATTAGTCGACCACACAGAAATCTTCATCAAATCACAGTTAATTAGCGCGACAACATTATTTAAACTGTGGATATTATGTTGCGCATAAATTTGTAGATCGTCGGCATTATCGAAACTCAAAAAAGTCACATCTCACGAGGTAGCTCTTCAAGCATATCACGGATACGTATCTTCCATACTACGCTACGGCATAATTATTTGGGGAAACAGCGTTGATTCAAAGAGAGCTTTTATAGCCCAAAAGAGGTGCATTCGGGCATTATGTGGTATTGACATACGAGAGTCATGTAAACCCGAGTTCAAAAAATTAAATATTTTGCCTATGCCCTAATTTATTTCATTTCATTTCATTTCATGGAAAGAAGAAGAGAAATGAGAGGTCAGAGAGTTTATAAACAAGGAAAAGAGAAGAGGGGAGAGTAGACCGCCTTGTGGAACGCCAGCCTCCAAGTCGAGCCAGTCAGACAGCGTCCGATCTACTCGCACGGCTTGCTGGCAATCGCCAAGATAGGAAGAGAACCAAGTAGGTGCCATAGAAGAAATACCTAACCGATCGAGCATAGCTAGGAGAATTTCGTGATTAACGGCATTAAATGCGCTGGAAAAATCTATTAAAACTAGGACAGTTAATAATTGCTTAGCACACCTAAAAACCCATTACATGACACCAATATCACTGAATAGAAAAAAAAGCGCGGCCGTCATCTTGGATTCCAAAACTCACATCAAAATCGAGCTTCACATCCCTAAAAACCTTTACATGACACCAATATCACAAAATTAAAAAGAAAGCGCGGCCGCTATCTTGGATTCCAAAACTTACATCAAAATCAAGCTTTAAAAATCCCTTACATGACACCAATATCACAAAACTTGAAAAATTGCGCGGCCGCCATCTTGGATTCCAAAACTCACATCAAAATCGAGCTAAGCATGCCTAAAAACCCCTTACATGACACCAAATATCACAAAATTAAAAAAAAAAGCGCGGCCGCCATCTTGGATTCCAAAACGCACAGCAAAATCAAGCTTAGCACCTCTAAAAACCCCTTACATGACACCAATATCACAAAACTGAAAAAAAAGCGCGGCCGCCATCTTGGATTCCAAAACATACATCAAAATCGAGCTTAGCATCCCTAAAACCCCTTACATGACACCAATATCACAAAACTAAAAAAAAAGTGCGGCCGCCATCTTGGATTCCAAAACTCACATCAAATTCGAGTTTAGCATCCCTAAAAACCCTTTACATGACACCAATATCACAAAACTGAAAAAAAGTGCGGCCGCCACCTTGGATTCCAAAACTCACATCAAAATCGAGCTTAGCATCCCTGAAAACCCTTTACATGACACCAATATCACAAAACTGAAAAAAGTGCAGCTGCCATCTTGGATTCCAAAACTCACATCAAAATCGAGCTTAGCACCCCTAAAAACCCCTTACATGACACCAATATCACAAAACTGAAAAAAAGCGCGACTGCCATCTTGGATTCCAAAATGCACATCAAAATCGAGCTTAGCATCCCTAAAAACCCCTTACATGACACCAATATCACAAAACTGAAAAAAAGTGCGGCCGCCATCTTGGATTCCAAAACTCACATGAAAATCGAGCTTAGCATCCCTAAAAACCCCTTACATAACACCAATATCACAAAATTGAAAAAATAACGCGGCCGCCATCTTGAATTCCAAAAATCGTAATAAACACACTTAAAAACCCCCTACATAAAACCAATATAAAAGAAACTAATTATTATTTTTCCAATTCAATATTTGAAATCAAATGCGAAAGCCCTGTCGCAAAGCTCCCATCTAGCTAACAAAATTTTGTATGGTAGATGGGAAGGACCCTCTCCCCTCCTGCCCCGCGTACCCCGCACGATTGCTTGACGTCACCTCGTTCCTTAAGTGACATCGAAACAACTTACAAACTAACTAAAACGGAAATAAAATGAAACACAGAAGTGTTACTTTTGTGGTCCAGATCATTAACGAAACGTGATGTCAATATCAACATAAGTTAAGGTCAGAGGATTCTCACACCTAATTAGACAATAGGTCATCCTCCTGCCCCATCCCATGAAGGTAAAGAGACACGATGTCTACTAATTAGTAAAAACACAGAAAAAAATTGTTTTATTAAATTAAACATTAAAAAAAAATTAATTGAGTACAACATATTATAAGTGGACCACAGGACACTTCGTGGGCTTCAGGTGCAGTATTTCCGTACATGAAAAAGAAACACATATTAATACAAATCACACAATTATACATTTCAACTATCTAACAATCACTATTATAAAACATCCTAAAATCCTGTCCTATTTCTATCCCTATTATAAAATGAATCTATAAAAGAAAATTTGTTTTTACATTTAATTTTATATGTAACAAATTTCATTCGTTTCTTATTTCGTAACGAACTAATATTACATAACGAAGTCATATTGGATTTCGAAATCCTATTCATATTCGACTTCTCAAACTTTTTCGCGCCTTTCTTCATTTTACTGTCATTCCTATTTTTATTCATAAAAAACTTTTTAATCTAGGAATGACATGCGAACTTTTTTCTGACATATTATTTTTTCGAAAACTACTTTGACATCCGTCATTCGAGATATCTATCTATCACTTGTGACTGTTGTGACCATGAAGCTCGACTTAATACTGAGGTAACTGGAGAGTGCAGTACGAACAATTTTTTGAATACCACAAATAACACAGTGGCTGTCTTCCGTCTCACCTACACTTGTATGGTCATATGAGACAGCTGACAGCCACTACATACATAAATGTCAAATTTGCTGGCGACACTTTTTTATTCAGGGTGAGAGCTCCAGTTACCTCAGAGTATTAAGTCAAACTTCATGGTTGTGACTCATTGTCATCAATGTCAATCGATGTCAACATAAAATTCATGTCAACATTAAATTCAAAATAAAAGTCTTTGTAATTTATATAAAATTTTTCAAAATTCAAAACTATGCTATTCCTGCTAAGAAAATCGCAACCCAACTCTATGTTTGGTACAATGTCCCTCACAACAACGAATCGCTGTGTAAACAACACGTTGTCTATCAAGAAACATACATTAGTTTTCCTTACTATTGAAAGTTTTCCACCACTCACATTTCGTAGTTCAGCGTTCACCATGTCCACACTGAGACCTAGACTGTCTACTACCGTCTGTGATATGAGCGACACACTCGCACCGGTGTCCACCAAGGCGTCTATTTTCTGACCACGACACTCAATAGATAAAAACGGCGTACGCTTACTTGTGTTGTGATTGTCCTGCTCCAACGTCAGCTGCATACAATTCTCTTCTCTACTTACAACAATATTATCAATAGATTGTGGGGACGTCTCAGTCGTCCTCCAAGATGATGTCGTGATGGGCATCATCGGGGCTTGAGCTCTAAAATCATTAAACTCACTTGCATCACAAAAATCATGGGGTTTCTCGTTTGGCGTGCGAGAGGCACATTGATTGGGAGTTGGCACATTCTCTAACTCCGGTACAAAAACACATTGATTAAATTTATCACCACTCCTCGAATCACGCATATTAGGGGCACATTCTTCGAAACACTCAAGGTTATACACTTGTCTCACTACTTTTTTCAAATGCGTTTTGTCGACGTAGATTTGCGACATCAATTTGCTGCGTGTGACAACGTCGGTTGTCCGCAGGAATTGTTGTATGAACAACTGTTCTGTAATTGCGTTCCCAGCACGAGCGGCCAGAATATCCAACGCATACAGATATTCCAACGAATTTTCGTTGAAATATTGTTTTCTCGCAAAAAATTCAGCAAGTGGGTCCGATACAGGACCAAACTCCCTGATAAATTCCTTTTTCATTTCGTCGTAGTCTTTCACCGCATCGACGATCTTGTCGTAGAAATATCGGGCTGCGCCCGTGCAGAAAGCTCCGACAACGATTTTCTTGGCCTCGCCTTCGTAGCCTTGCAGAGCCGTCATTACTTCGTAGCTCCGCAAAAAAACTTCCACATCTCCGTGGATGCCGTCGAACAATAAGTTCTAGTTTCTTTCTAGTTTCCTCTTGGGAATC
The DNA here is from genome assembly GCA_949710035.1 of Crambus lathoniellus. NCBI lineage: Eukaryota > Metazoa > Arthropoda > Insecta > Lepidoptera > Crambidae > Crambus > Crambus lathoniellus. Next base: position 22,755,612 of record OX453313.1, on the reverse strand, counting down.
TGTAACACATAATCACAGTATAGGTAGTTCTGCGTAATTTGCGCCTAACACCATGAGAAGCCCTACAATGGGTTTCTATTAATTAAAAGAAGTAATTTATTCGAGACAATCTTTACTGCGGCACCATGGCCGATATATTCTATATACTACAACACGCGACCGCGGAATCGTTTGGACTAAAACAAACTACTCGCGTAATGACAATGCATTCGATATTTTGAATACTATTTAAACATAAATCAACTATAGACAACGCAAGGAGGTATCATATTCACACAATATAATACCACAGTACCTACCAAATTACAAAATATAGCTACTTTCTGTCTTAGAATAATATAATAATTATGAATTGTGAATGCTCCAATAACCACTGAGCTACGGAGTCGTTACGGCCTGGCCTGGCCATGAAAATGCGCGGCGCGACGAATTTGCGCAATCATTGCGCGCTCGCAACAGACGCCTAATGAAATAAGTCAATGAGACGCACCAACGAATGCGCAATTCGTTCGTTGCCAGGCCGTTAGAGTTTTCGCCCGGACAGTGAAAGGTCGTGGGTTCGAGTCCCGTCGGGGCTAGTTGTGAGACGGATCGACTTTTTAGCGACTCCGTAGCTCAGTGGTTAGAGCATTTGCCCGGACAGTGAAAGGTCGTGGGTTCGACTCCCATCGGAGCTAGTTGTGAGGCGGTCGACTTTTTCTAATACCTACCTACTTCATTTTAATTTTTTTCTGTAAGTAAGTAACAAAAATTTTACTGTGAATGCAAAGAAGTAAAAATAAAAATTCTGAGCTTTCTGTATTTAAAAATCATTTGCGCTATTGCGCTATTTGTTATTCCTTTTACTTACTTCGTCGTAACATTGCAGTCGGTCGAGTCGACCCTAGTGCGGCAACCATGGCCACCCAAAACTAATTTGGCTTATATTAAGCGTTTCCGAGTAATAGAACCGTATTACGTACAGCTACGGTTCAATATCGCTTGTAATAAACGGTAAATTAGTTAGGCAGGCGTGCGCGTGGAAAAAATTGATAATTCATTGTAACTTTTTCGGAAGTGAGCCTTCTGCTACAAATATTATTCTGTGGTTTTAGGCCTCTACACGCTGGCCCACTATATTGGCCCAATACTTGGCCTAAGGCTTGGCCCAATGTGTACAGCAGCCTTTAGGCGCTAATTAGACGGTAGGTTTTGCTGCCAGTTTGCTATCAGTCACGATTGTTTAAGCCAATAAAAATGAACCATTTTGGCACCACCACCACGCTGCCTGAAGTTCCTCTATGCTGATTGGTTAGCTCAAAAAGTTTAGACTACATACTGAGGTAACTGGAGAGTGCAGTACTAACACTTTTTTGTGGCACTGAGGTTGTCTTCCGTCTCACCTACACTTTGAAAAAATACGTATGGTCATATGAGACAACTGGCAACCACTACGTACTAAATGTCAAGTTTGCTGGGCACACTTTTTTATTCAGGGTGAAAACTCCAGTTACCTCAGTATTTAGTCTAAGCTTTTTGGAATTGACTGATGGTTGCGTGACCGTCTAATAAATAAATAAATAAATAAATACCATGGCTGCTTTAAGCCTCCAGCCTCCGATCATGTTGGCCGACCATGATGGGCCATCGTGTACAAGGGGCTACCGCGTAACTTTATGGATATAAACTTCATACGTTTTTTCGAACTTTAAGTCAATTTTATTTAAAAAAAATAGCCACTTTAGGTTCCTTGTTTTGTGACTTCGGGTATAAAGATAGCTAGCTAGCAACGTTCAACAGGACAAAGCAGCAAAAATCTATCAAAATAAGGAATTCAAATGACAGTTGAAGCGCATACCCATACCCATATTTTTGAGCCGGTAGCCCCCCGGGCCGGTTTGCGTTGCTCGCAAATAAATCATAAATAAACTACATTAAGGGTACGGAAAATGTTCTTTTTGTACTAAAATATGTGTTCTTCTTCTTCTTCAACGTGTCAATGACAAGTACTAAATCACATGTTGTTGGCCCAAAACTGTGCCACTCTCACGGCGTTATCTGCAGCCAACATGAGGTCCTCTCGCGTGCAGGTGTCCGGGCATGCAGAGCAATCAATGAAGTGAGCCATGGTCTGTGGAGCGTAACCACACCTGCACGTGAGATCCGTGTTACTGGTGAAGCCCCACCTGGACAGGTTATCTTTACTTCGACCAACTTGGGTACGGAGTCTATTTAGAGATCTCCATACTGATCTGGGAAGTTCAAGGCCAGGAGGGAGCTTTTCCTGGATGGGCACAAATGGGTGTGGAAGGGTAGCAGATTTTTCCCACAGTTTAACTTTGGCTAAAGAGGCCACCGTGGTAACAGGCTTGACGCACTTGTGAAAACTATTGCGACTCTTCAGCCTTTGCGGCACTGGTACGTAACCATGCATTGGGTCCCGTGGATCGGAGTCAAGTTTGGCTCTTTCTATGGAACTCGCTACGGTTCTGCGAACAAACGGCGGCGCGATTCCAGCTAGTGGGTATAGCATTTGTACCGGAGTCGGCTTGAGACAACCTGTAATAATTCGGCATGTGTCGTTTAATGCTATATCCACCTGCTTTGCGTGTGCAGACCGGCTCCAAACAGGACAAGCGAATTCTCCTGCAGAAAAACTAAGAGCTAGGCCAGTTGTTCGCAGAACCTTAGGCGCTGCACCCCAATTAGTTGCCGTCAGTTTTTTTAGAAGACTGTTGCGAGCAAAAACCTTTTGTTTCATATTCAGGCAAAATATGTGTTAATGTTAATGTACGTTTTCGAATGCGTAGCAATCGTTAATTACGGTGAGCCGCCAAGGAATAAAATGTACGTAGGGGCACTATTAACAACTTCTTATATGTTATATAAGTTCTGATATTGTAAAACGCACGTGAACCGCCATCCTAACATCACAATGGGGCGGGTTGCTTCTAAACTAATTAAACTATTTTGATCAACCAAATACCAAATAAAATGTAGTTCAGTTTCGGAACGTCAGCGTATTAAGCCAGAAATACACTTTTCTAGCGCAGTGTGTTGACGCGCGGTACGACGTGTATCGGTTTTATACATTTAGTATGGTTAGAAACACACTTATGCAGTGTGGCGCGACTTTCTGTCTCTGTCGTGTCCGTACTAAGTGCATGAAACAGACTTTCTGGCGTCGCGCCACACCACAGAAGTGTGTTTCCGACTTTAGATAGCCAAAGCTGTTACTTTAGTATAAAGCCCCCAGAATAACTGCTATTAGAGCTTGTGGTAGGCCACCAGTACAGGATGGCCGACCAAGTTGGCCAACCATGATGGGCTATCGTGTACAGGGCCGGTTTGCGTGTGATTGCCAACTGCGAGCAACGCAAACTGCCCCTGTACACGATGGCCCATCATGGTCAGGCGACCATGACCAATACATCGTACATTTTCACTTTTGAAAGAACCTTTTAAAACTTGTTCGTTTAAAAGTGTCAATGTACGATGTATTAGAGAGTATAATGTCGCGATGTCGATACGAAAAATGGGGCTCTCTGGGCCATAGATGTATTATTCCTTAAAAGTCAACGTCATATTTGTTTAATAACCAGCTGGATATCAAATGCTTCAGAAAGAATAGATTTTTTTTGTATTAAATTAAAATAGAAAGATTTGATAGTGTGGTGCGGTAAATTTGTTGTTTGTTAAGAATGGCCTGTACTTCCCCGGTTATTCAAGCAGAGTGAGTGTTTTGAAAGACAATAATAAACACATATCATTTCAGAGGTAGAAAACCATTTAAGATTGATCACAAATTAAGATGCCCGTTTTGACACAATGGTAATGACCCTAGATTGTGACTTGTTACGAAATCAAAAAAATCAAATATATGCTGAGGCAAAGATGTATTATTCCTGTAGATGGAGCATAAAAATATGAACGATTCCTTCTATAATCGACTCTCTTCTCTCAAATGGCGACATTTCGTGTGTTAAAAAGAGATGACAATAGCCCAACGTGTGCGTCTTAATGAGCCGCGCGCCACTTTATAGTGAACGTCATATTTGTTTGTTAACCAGCTGGTTACAAATGCTTCAGAAAGAAAATCTTTTTTTGTAGTAAAATATAGAAAGATTTGATGGTGTGGTGCGGTAAATCTGTTGTTTGTTAAGAATGGCCTGTACTGTTCCCGGTTATTCAAGCAGAGTGAGTGTTTTGAAAGAGAATAATGAACACATATCATTTCAGAGGTAAGTCACACTCATTGTTTTGTGTTTTTGCGAACACATTTTTATAGCTTACTGGTCCGTATTTGCAAAAACTAAATCGCTGTACGTGTATACACAGTTTAACATTGACTTGGTTGAAGAAAATCGGGTATTTTTAGGCTAAAAATATATAATTTAAAGCCAATTGGGATTTTTTGACATTTGACCAACCTGATAGTGTTGTAGTGTAGTCCTATTTTATTACGTAATATCGATAAAAATTGTAGTGTTAACAATTTTGTATTTAAACTTAATTTTTCTCAATTTTAAACAGATCCACCGCCGCGCCGCCGTCGATGTAAAAGAAACGTGAATAAGAAACGTAAGAAAAGGTGACGATTGGAGACCTTCGCAACAAACAAGAATATGCTCGATGCACTTATTAAAGCAAATTATGGATTTATACTTAAAAAAAAATTATACATTAAGAGTATAAAAATTAGCGTGAAATCTGTATTTTTTTAGTTGATATCATTCAGCAGATTATTTAATTTAATAAATTGATTAGAAATCTCGTTCAGTTTTACGACTATACCTCCTAGTATAAATAGTATAGTTATCATCATTATCATTATTAATGTCCTCACTGCTGGGCTGTAGGCCTTCCCTATGCATGAAAACACCACAGATAGAACGGGCCATAAGTGCCATAACCCACCACGCGAAGCCAATGCGGATTGGTGGGTGAGGGTGCCAACGACTTCTAATGCAACCGGGACCAACGGCTTAACGTGCCTTCCGAAGCACAGAGGAGACCGAGATAATAAAGTTTTGGGTCACCATTCAGGGGGGCAATTGCGTAAGATAATCGTATTAATTTGACAGTTCATATCGTATTCAATCGGCTGCAATTTGTATGGAATGGCATTTATTATGATACAATATGAACTGTCAAATGAATACGATTGACTTTACGCTATTCCATAGCAGATGTCCAACCGCAACGAATGTTTCTTAACATCAACAACCGGATGCAGAATGCGCGTACCAATGAGCCATCGATCTCCTCAAGTATAATTATAGTACCTACTTCATATTTGGCACTGATTCAAAATTAAAGGGCTTGCTTAGACCATGAAACTGAACAACTTTCTCTTTTGAGCATAGCATACGTCGAAATATAAAAAAAAAATCTGCCACACTAGATCGATCAGCTGAGCGTGCGCTTTTGTCTGGAGGGAAGAAATTTTTGCCATATTTCGACCTATGCCGAAGTTTCATAGCATAAACAAAATTCTAAGGCCGTGAGAACTTTGGACACGATTAGTACTAAAAACTGACAGAAAAGCGGATTATGAACCGCCCAATTACATTAAGTCTCTAGCCGCATTAAAAAGCGCGAAGCGCTCTATTCAATGCGGCGTAGTTTCGATCAGCCGTATTGAATACAGCGTATCTTGAATCCGCCGCATTACAATGCGGTGCTGTTTTCCAAAACAGCTAGTTGCTATGTAATACGGTGAAATATACAGTACGCCTGCGATATATACATATGCATTGTAATTTTATGTATCGCATTGCATTCAAATTATTTTTAAATCTTTTATCGATAACTTGTTATAAAAAAAACCACAGCACTATCATTGCATCATCATCATCTAGCATTGCATAGTCAAAATGGAGACATTCACTAATTACGACGCAACAGATTAACATATATGTCTCTTTCTATCTTATGACAATTTGATAGTGTTAGAAGGGGTAAAGGATGGGTGAGTTGTAGCTTATTTTTGTGATCCATCTACAGGAATAATACATCTATGTGCTGAGGTGTATGAAAATAATAGCCGCTACACACGCTCCTATCCGACCGCCGATTTGGTCTGCTCCCAAACCAAATCGGAACGTGTGTAGCGCAGATTTGGTCGGAACAGACCAAATCGGAACGTGTGTAGCGCAGATTTGGTCTGGGAGCAGACCAAATCGGCTGTCGGATCGGAACGTGTATAGACACTATAATACGTTACGTTTTTCAACGCATCATAAAGTAAGGCAAAGTGTATTCCGCGTATTATTTTTGCGTTTATTCTAAAGTAAACGCAGATTCGATTAACTACGACTACGAAACGTCTCGAAAAACAGTTACGTTCTCAGTCTTTATTTTCTTATAGTCTCTACACACGTTCCTATCCGACCTCCGATTTGGTCTGCTCCCAGACCAAATCGGAACGTGTGTAGCGCAGATTTGGTCTGGGAGCAGACCAAATCGGCTGTCGGATCGGAACGTGTGTAGATAGTAGATACTTGGTAGATACTATTAAATACTAGTGTTGTAACCGTTGTGTGCAGGATTTCTCCATCTTCATTCAATTTTATCGGAATAATCGTTATAACAGCTTTAATAGATTAATTTGTAAAATTGATCTTTTTTGTGTGAAAACTAGATTGGCGCTTAAAGCATTAGTGAAATTATGAATTGGCAACCCTAGATACACACTTCCATACTAAATGCGTTTGAAAAAGTGATTCCAACAGCGCTGTCGTTAGTAGTTATAGTTATAGATATTTTTATTCGGAATACTGCCATCACCACCTCACCACAGTTTGACCTCTTTTGTATGTATGTTTGTCAATGCGGACAAAGTTCCTTGTGAACCTATTTTGATGCAGTTTTCAGAAAAGTATTTTTTACATTTAGGAAAAGGTTTTGGTATTTTGACTGTCTTCTTGGGCTATCATTTTCCTCCACGTTTCTTTTAGTATTAGGTTCACTGGAAAACTGCAAAAAAATTGAATACAAATTACGTTCAGAAGTAAAAGTTTGTAAACGTATTTTTTTTCTCTACAACATTTTATTCGGGTTTTGTATTGTTTAATGAGGATTTGAGGGTTGATAAAAAACAAATTTATCTACTGTACAATATAATAATAACATTTTGTAATCGTTATAGAAATCCATAAGTTATTTATTGCAACAAATAATAAAAAAAATAACAAAGCGTCTCCGTAAACAAAAATGACTCTGTTCTAAATCGGTCATGTGTGCATCTCTGTCTTACTTACGCAAAGAGAAGAAACGGTTGCGCGGCAAGGAATATTGTAATTATTTAGTATAAATAATGAAATTACGGTATTTTTGGTACATGTTTGACTTTAAATTCATATTACAATTATATTTACGCTCAATACTTACTGAAAATTATGATATCCCATCTCTTTTTTTCACTTTTCTTGAATTGTTTTTGCACGTCTTCAAAGCACATTGAGGCATCGTTACGCCGGGCGGTCAAGTGGTCAAATGACTACTGAGGCGATCTAATGCTCCCTTTCGAATTGAGCATTCGTTGGCGGCTTCACTTCCTGTGCGTTTACGCTGTATCTAGTCTAGGGTTTTTATGATCGAAGATTGGCAACAATGATTTCGATAAAACGGTTTCTAGGCAATCGCACACTTATCCAAGGAGAACGTTTCTTATGAACCGAATGAAAAAAAAAATCTTCAAATAAAACCTAGACAACCTTGCACACCTTACCATATCGAATCGTCACGTTCACCTTTCTAGAGATTTTTTAAAACGCGTTTCGTCCGGCTTGTTCGAAGCGTTCGCATCGGACAAGCGTGCGTTCACCAATAAGCGACCTGTACACGGTGGTCCAACCACTGGCCAATACATCGTACATTGACACTTTTGAACGAACAAGACTTTTAAAAAGGTTCTTTCAAAAGTGTCAATATACGACGTATTGGCCAATGATTGGGCCAACGTGTACAGGCCGCTATAATGGCCAGTCATTTTCGATCAATCAGTCAATTAGTTACTCAGAACATTAATCGATTAATCGCTAGAATCGATCACAGACTCGTATGGTTACATGCCTAATCACGTCACTTTAGCATTTGTCAAAACGGGCATCTTTATTTTGTTTGTCACAAATTATATAGACTAGTATGTTTGTGACGATTAACGATCACTTAAATCACGATAGTCTATTTATAATTTGTGGTGTGTACTAAACCAACCAAACTGAATAGCAAATTCTACGTTTCTATTCTATCTAATTGTTTTGTTACTCTCCGGTGGCTATAATTTTAGGGACGGGACTTGTTTAATGGGATGGGTGTCGTCTGAAAAATGCCATATATTTCAGAACGGTTTTCGGCGTCCGCGTTCGATAGCCGAAGCCGGTGCATCAATTGTGCTATCATGGTGCATCATTTGAGACGCAAGCTTGCTGTCGCTGAACATGCAACGGAAACAATGAACGCTTTGTTACAGTCTTGGATAAGTCCTACTGAGGTAAATATGTACCTACTTATTCATTTTCACCCCTTAGATTTAACCCTCTTTTAAGTGTACTTACTATCTGCATCTTTTAATTTTCGTCAGAACTCAGAATTCGTACCTCTTGCGTGCAAGTAACACATTTAATACAGTGTCCAAGAGGTTTGACATTAATTTGTTTAACACTAGCGTGGCATCGATGAGGCGATTACTGAGTAGGTAGTGAGTTTTTTATTGATAAATAAATAATAAATAATTTCTTACAATCACACCAATACTTTTTGTTTGTAAATACATACTTATAGAAAACACCCAGACCAAGACAAATAGAAGACATGTTCATGCACACAAATATTTGTCTTGTTCGTGAATCGAACCCGAGACCTCTGGCGCAGAAGGAAATCTTATCTTATCTTATCTTATGTCACAATTGTAAGGCCTATGCCCAGCAGTGGGCGTCGTACGGCTGAAATGATGATGATTGAATTGTATTGTGGCAGCGTAAAAATTCAATGTCGCTATTGTTTACTTTTTTGAGCCTATTTTAATTTTCAGTATATCTTAAAGCTAAAAGCTTTGTATTAACTGGCACTCTGTAACATTCTTATTTCTATTTTTAAGTTGTTTTTAAATAATTAATAATTTTAATAAATCCTACTAATATTATAAATGTGAAAGTTTAGATGTTTGGATGTTTAGATGTTTGGATGTTTGTTACTCAATCACGCCAAAACGGCTGAATGGATTTGGCTGAAATTCGGGACACAGATACTTTGTAGCATGGAGAGGAACATAGGCTACTTCTTATCCCGGAAATATATCACATTCCCACGGGATAACGTCGTGTAGTCAACGCGGGCGAAGCCGCGAGCGGAAAGCTAGTAATAAATAAGAATATTAATCTGTCATCTGCATACCCCAGTATTTTGTCACAGTCATGTACCAATTTAAAAAGTTCATTAACCAAACTCCATAAATAAGACACTACGAGCGCTGTTTTAATTGCAGATAACTCCTGAATCCATGGTTTGTGTCATGTGCTTCGATCTGCTTCAAAGTCGGGTAGAAATAAAATATGAAGAGTGTTTACCCAAGTATGGGCATAAAAATGTGTGTTTGCCTTGTGGAAAATCCATACTACGAGTAACAAGAACACATAATGTGCAAGAAGATAGTGCTGGAAGGAATATTTTACTGCATTTGGTACCTTCACACATGGTAAATATCTCTGTACAACTCTAGGGCCGGCAGACTAAAGCACACAAGTCACAAAATCGTTTTAATAATTTTTATTTTACATAATTCTTATGCATAGAACGATGCGTAGCCTGACTTAATAACAAAGGTCAAACAGAAGTGTATAGGGGCATTCCAAAGTGACGGGTGGGACATTGGGACTCATTTTTGCTCCTAAAAGTAGTAATTTATCGTTTATTATTAACAAAATGACTATAAAAATTGACCACATAATGTAGGTACCCAGATAGTTTATGAAAATAAAACTTCCAAAATTGAAAAAATATATTAATTACTTTATGCCTAAAATTTCCCTTTTCTTAAAGTGACGGGTGGGACAGCAAAGTCACCCACCTATCTGAGTAGAGAGTTTTACCATTAAAATCAAATCGAAGACAAACTAGAAACATTTTCTTAAGAGATTTTTTTGTATAAGTTGCCTGTAGAATGCCTTCAATACAATTTAGAACTCAAGTTGTATTATTATTGTAATCAGAATTTATAAAATATATTTTAAGTTGTGACGGGTGGGACAGCATTTTGTGACGGGTGGGACGAGTCACAATTGTATGTGAATAAAATACATATTATGCATATTTATTACATATGTTTAATTAAAATATGTTTAAAACAATGAAATTAATGAATATTTCAAACAATTAAATGGAAATACAGACTATTTTTCTGTAAAATCAACAGCATTAGAAAATTCTTTCTTTCAGAAGAAAACTGTCCAAAAAAAGAACAAAAATCCTTTTTTATTCTAGGTTTTCTTTTCAGGATTTTTTTCTTTTCCCCCCCAAATAGTTAAACATCTTTTCTTTTTTTTTCTGCCTCCGCAGCATTTCTAACCCTTTCTTTTTAACCGACTTCTAAATCAAAAAGGAGGAGGTTCTCTATTCGTCTGTATGTATGTTTTTTTTTTTTTTTTTTTTTTTTTGTGTATGTCCACCGATTACTCGAAGACGGCTGAACCGATTGAAATGGTTCAAACGTTATTACATCAGGTTGGTTTCCAAGTTGGTCCCATTTTTTGAAATTTTGAAATCGGTTCAGTAGTTTTCAGGAAATCTTGAAAATACTGTCATTTTCGTTACCACTTTATGTGAATTTAATACGTATCTTTAGGCATAACTCCTTTGTTTATAAACCGATTTAGATGATTCTTGTTTTGTATAAAAAGGGATACCTCAAGGTATTTTAACCGACTTCAAAAAAGGAGGTTTTGAGTTTGATCACATACCTATTTACCAGAAAACACGTAAATTGCCTGCACGATGCACTAAAAAGAGTGAAATAAAAATTATTTTTATAAAAAAATAAAACCGCCTTCTAAAAAACCACATCAAAAAAGTAAGAAATAATTCCTCACCAAATAAATAACGTAAGTACTTTGAAGTCGGGCGGGTTTTAACAAAAACAACAAAAAATTGTACATGTTTCACGCCCGACTTCAAAGTACTTACGTTATTTATTTGGTGAGGAATTATTTCTTACTTTTTTGATGTGGTTTTTTAGGAGGCGGTTTTATTTTACTAAAAACTCTTCCCATTTTTATTATTTTGTTTTAATTTTACTCTAGACTTTCTCTTTCTTTCTGCAGGATTCATGTTCATGCACTAAAAAGCAAAGAAACCAAAACTAGATAAGCCTTTAAACCAAACTAACAAATGATATGAAATAAAAAATATGAAAAGGCATTTTAATATCTATGCAAAACATAATGAATAAAAAAATGAACACTGTATAAAACAAAATAATAAAAAACACCATTTGTAAATAAACAAATACCTAAATCAACTTAAAAAAAACTCGAATCCATGCACTTGAACTTTTGTATTTCAGTATCAATATTCACAGCATTTTGTGACGGGTGGGACGAGTCACAAATTGTATGTGAATAAAATACATATTATGCATATTTATTACATACTTTTTATTAAAATATGTATGCACTTTTATTTTTAATGTGTAATAATAATGCAAATTAATAACCTTAGGTATAATTGTTACTTTGACAAAGCCGGTAAACAAGCAGTTCTATATTTATAGGATAGGATAAGCAAAGACATGTTTAACAGTGACGGTCGGGACATCTCTAATGCATTTCTTTATGCAATGATAACTTTTCATCACGAATACTAACTAACAATTACTTACGACTGATGTAAACGCCAGGAATTGTATTTTTTTCTTTCCTAACAATGTTTTACCAGCACACATGAAAAGCGCGCAACAAAGTTTTGCAAACATAAAGAAGAAATATCATACCATAGACAGTCCCGGTACCACTGCATTCAAGGACACGAAAAAAATAAAATCTGATAGAAAAGTAAAAAACTGTTGCTGTTTTATGATAAATTAGTTCATTGGCTTTATTGTACTGAACAATACAATAGCAAATTATAGATATTTTTTTTTTGGCTCAGGTGACATCTTCGCTGGAATACCCCTATCACTTATAAAATTGTTGTACCTTTTCACCTTCTTATTTTAAGGACTTACTAGGAACGCAGCAAAACACTTTAAGTCTTGACTTATGTGAAAAAGAACCATATGGGTGGTCGTCGTTATGCTTAATCATCAGTGCGAGACTTACATATTTTAAAAGGTGCAGATTGAATTTTGTTAATCCTGTAAAGTTGCCATTTCTGACTTATTTTTTTTAAATTTAAATAATAATAATCTATTCTTCTTTTCAAGTTGCTGTTAATGCCTAGCTTGTATAAATGCTACTGAATCTGAATCATTAATAGCAAACCTTAACTGTGTCATACCAAAATTCTGGTACAATAATTGTAGCACAAGTAGCCTCTATTGAATATTCCTGTATGCAGCTGAAAGGACTTGCAGGGCACAACGAGGTTTTCCATCTGTGAGCTGTCAAATAATATTATAGTAATATTGATTGCAGGACAAAGTTATACACTGCGTATATTGCCATCTACTTACTGACAATATTTACTGTTACTTGTCTTGCTTACCCCACTAAGGTGTAAGCAAGACGGCTTGTCGTACCATATCATATCGCGTGATAAAAGCCGCTCATGCTAGGCCGGCTGGTCAGGCTAACTTGACACCTGCAGGTTATACCCGTCCCTCTTTCTCTCCGGGCATGACAGAATGGGCGTTTTCGCATTGGACGATAACGGTAACGACACGATATCGGCACGATATCGTCGGACTGGCAGTTTGATACAATCACTACTAAATGCTTTCACACTGTGTCGTTACCGTCTACGATATCGTCTGTCGTGCCGATATCGGTGACGACACAAGTGCGGAACATGCGAAGCCGGTTATTAACGAAAGTAACCAAGGGTTATTAACAGTTTATCTGTTATTTACTGAATTTTTGGGTTTTTACGCTAAAAGCCACCGCTAGGTAGCGCTTGTTTCTTGATTTGCTAGGTGTGAGTTCCGCGACGACGATGCCTGCTTGTTGATTGGTGGAGAGGAGAGAGGAGGTGGATCTCCTCCCGCCTCACCTCTCCCTTCTATTTCGAGTATGTTATATCGACAATGACCGAACGATAGTAATAATTTTTAAGTGACTTCAAAAAAAAGAAGCTTCTCAGTTTGACCTGTATTTTTCTGTATGTATGTTTGTCCGCGATTATCTCGCTTTTGACTGAACTGATTTTGATGCGGTTTTCAGGAAAGTATTTGTTACATTTAGGATAAGGTTTTATTATTTTAAGCGACTTCAAAAAATGAGGTTCTCAGTTTGACCCGTATGTACGTATGAAGGTTTGTCCGCGAGATGCGGTTTTCAGAAAAGTATTTGTTACATTTAGGAGAAGTTTTTTGTATTACAACCGACTTTGAAAAAGGAGGTTCTCAGTTTGACCCGTTTGTACATTATGTATGTTTGTCCGTGAATATCTCACGTTTGGCTGAATCGATTTTAATACGGTTTTCATCAGATGAGTATTTGTGATTGATGCGGTTTATGTGTACATCCCAACATACTATACGGTACTATTTACCAAGATAAAAGGTACACGAAAATTGCCTGCATGATGCACTAAAAAGAGTGACATAAAAATTATTTTTATAAAAAATAAAAGCGCCTTCAAAAAAATGCCGCCAAAAAGTAAGAAATAATACCTCTAGCTCTAATACTGTATTCACAACAAATAACTTAAGTTGGTAAGTACTTTGAAGTGCCCGACGTCTTGAAAGTACCTACTTACGTTATTTGGTGTTAATTCAGTATAGAGGTATTATTTATTTCTTACTTTTTGGTGGCATTTTTTTTAAAGGCGCCTATATTTTTTTTTATATAAGTAGTTAAGTAATATGTGCATATAAAAATAATGTGCTTATTGGTGTGGATCTATAATTGGTTTACTGTAGCTATTAATAGTTTCATAATTGGTATTTTAACTGTTGATCCACCAAATAAATAAAATAAAAATAAATAAATAAAATAAAATAATTTTCAGATTTTTTTCTTTTTATAAAAATGTCAATAGGTACCTACCTACCTCGAAAACTGTGCGGTCGTAGCTTACATCTAACGATCTATAGGGTGTCTCAAAAGTACGTATAGGATTTTAATTTCGCGCTATTTCCGAAATATTCAAGATGGTGAGTTGAAATTTGACATACGTCATCTTGACACATTTAAAATTTATCGTGGAGCGTTTTACAATAAAACAGCGCATAGAAGTTATACAAATATTAAAGGAAAATTCACGATCAATTACAAACACTCGTCGAAAGGTTGAAAAATCTTGTAATTTCAAGAAGAGGTGATGTCAAATGGCCACCGAGATCTTGTCATCAGATGCCACTGGATTTCTTTCTTTGGGGCTACGTCAAAGATAAAGTCTACAACAACGATCCACAAAAACATAGACAATATAGACAAAATATTCGCCGAGTTATTGGTGAAATAAGTAGAGAAATGTGTGACATTAGCAGCGAAATGTGTGAAAGTGTCATGAAAAACTTGCACACAGCAAAAATGCACGTGACGGCCATTTAGCAGATATTCTATTCAGATAAAATTGTACAAGTCTCTTCTTTAAAATAAAATACTACGAAGAAATTCCAATCCATTCGCGTTTTATTGAGGCAAATCATCCTATACCTACTTTTAGGACACCCGTTATGAGGGGCATCAGATGAACTAAAAAACATATTTTTTGGATGTACTTACTTACCTACCTACTTGGTAGTAACTCGATAGACTCAATTTTCTTTGTAAGTTTAGAACTTTGTATAAAGACTTATTAACTAATATAAAACTTGGAGCCGCGCGGTTACTTTAGCTGGCGTAATGCGACTAACCGCATAGCAAGCTGCTGGTTATTGTGTCACACACCGATATCGGTGTAGTATCGTGTCGGTGTCGTTATCGTCCAGTGTGAAAACGCCCAATCGAGTGAAATTGACGGGAATATATAACCTGCAAGTTCCATGTTAGCTCAAGCGAGTTACATAACATTGTTCTACAATGCGCAGTAATGTCCCTGCGCTGTTTGAACTTGACAAAAAATCAAAAAGGATACAAATTTTAAGATTGGTTTCATGAAAAAAAAATTGCAAGTTAAAATGATGACTCTTAGAGCGCGTGCCCACGAGACTGTTTTTCGCCGGACATAGAGCCTGTGCAATCCAACTCTCTTTATTATTGAGGTGTTGACTTACAAAGACAAACATACAAAATCTGGCTCTGTGCCCGGCGAAAAAATTTGTATATTAATAAACTTTGACAGCGCACAGAAATCTATACTTTTTTTTGTAATATTGCTTTTTAGTGAATATTTTACAAAAAACCATTGATTCGAATTTTTTTTAAGTTTGATAAGATGAACTAAAACTAAACAAAGTACTTAATTTAAGTTTTGTTAAATAACATGGTTATATTATGTACCTATCTATCTATATTATTTAAAAAAGGAAATATTTAAATTATGAAAAATAGTTTAAATAACAAAGTTATTTTATTTATATTGCCGTATTGTTTGCACATAAGTATAAAAAAATACTCTTACTATGAATAAATTCCTATTATTAGAAAAAAGTACCTTAATTCCTATTATTAGAAAAAGTACCTGTTTTGGGCATTACCTACATAATTTTTGCCTTACTCTTTTGACAAGCATTTATAATTCTAGTACATATCGCACCAATAATACAACAGTGTTGTAACTTAAAATATGTCGAATTTGACATAACACTATACTCAAACGCAAAATTCAATGCCTCACAAGTCATTAAAACCGTCGTTGGCATAGTGCAAAAAATGAATAAGAGATGGCGCTATGAGTCGTTACACATGATCCACCGATTGCCATAACCCCCCGCGCAATATTGCGTCATTTTTAGTTGCGACCAACACTGATCGAAGAAGCACAATGTCATGCTGCTTTGGGCGTTATTTCGTTTGCATCGTCGTTGTTGAATCAGGCATCTAAAGTGTTTGTTTTTATTTTGAATTAATACATTATTGCTGACTAAGCTTAAGCATCCAATAATTGTTATTAATTCTAGTTATTACACTATTATTGATTTAGACAAGCGCGGTTTAAAATAATATTTCTACTTACGACATTCTTATTGGTTATGTTAGTAATTTTAGATACGATACAGTTTTGTTGGCTCATGAATTTAAGCTTATTTTTTGTCAATAAATAAAATATTTAGTGATATACCTATTTGTCCATTACAGCATTTATAACAACTCAGTCGAATCGGCTACTGTCCTATGAGAAAAATACTTACTAAACTATTTTATTTCTTAAATTTAGAGTTAATACATTCTATGTGACATGCAGGCATTTTATGCATTTAACTATACCTTCTTCTAATTACTTGCTAATTATTTTTACTATTTTGCATTCACAATACAATTTTTATTATTGAAAATGAAGAATTTAGAGCACTTGCGGACAGTGAAAGGTTGTCTATTTGTGAGACGGGTCGATTATTTCTAATAGGTACTTCGTTTTCAATACATAATTAGGTACTTCTTTTATTTACAAAGTCAGTTCAGTATGCATAATGGGCGATAGCTTGTTGATATGGCAACAAAAACTACGTGTAACCAGAAATGCATATTAGGTATTTTTAACAGTAGGGGCATTCCAGCGAAGATGTCACCTGAGCCAAAAAAAAAAAAAATCTATAATTTGCTATTGTATTGTTCAGTACAATAAAGCCAATGAACTAATTTATCATAAAACAGCAACAGTTTTTTACTTTTCTACCAGATTTTATTTTTTTCGTGTCCTTGAATGCAGTGGTACCGGGGCTCTCTATGGTATGATATTTCTTCTTCATGTTTGCAAAACTTTTTTGCGCGCTTTTCATGTGTGCTGGTAAAACATTGTTAGGAAAGAAAAAAATACAATTCCTGGCGTTTACATCAGTCGTAAGTAATTGTAAGTTAGTATTCGTGATGAGAAGTTATCAATGCATAAAGAAATGCATTAGAGATGTCCCGACCGTCACTGTTAAACATGTGTTTGCTTATCCTATCCTATAAATATAGAACTGCTTGTTTACCGGCTTTGTCAAAGTAACAATTATACCTAAGTTTATTAATTTGCATTATTATTACACATTAAAAATAAAAGTGCATACATATTTTAATTAAAAGTATGTAATAAATATGCATAATATGTATTTTATTCACATACAATTGTGACTCGTCCCACCCGTCACAAAATGCTGTCCCACCCGTCACAACTTAAAATATATTTTATAAATTCTGATTACAATAATAATACAACTTGAGTTCTAAAGGCAACTAGAAGTTCTAGAGGCAACTTATACAAAAAAATCTCTGAAGAAAATGTTTCTAGTTTGTCTTGATTTTAATGGTAAAACTCACTACTCAGATAGGTGGGTGACTTTGCTGTCCCACCCGTCACTTTAAGAAAATGGAAATTTTAGGCATAAAGTAGTTAATATATTTTTTCAATTTCGGAAGTTTTATTTTCATAAACTATCTGGGCACATATGTGGTCAGTTTTTATAGTCATTTTGTTAATAATAAACGATAAATTACTACTTTTAGGAGCAAAAATGAGTCCCAATGTCCCACCCGTCACTTTGGAATGCCCCAGTACCTATTATTAATAATGGAAAAATTGTAATAGAAAAAACCACCAGGCCAGGCCCACTTTAGATTTTCGGATGAGATTCGAACCTACACTCTTGGATAAATTAAATTCCGTCTAAATCTGCAACGGAACTGGTGGATATTTATAAAAATAAATCCTCAGTATACTTACATAATAAAACTGCATTATGAGTGCATAAAAAAGATGATTTAAATTCCTAACTAATTGATTTCTGACTGATTAATCTGACTATGTATTGTTTGAAATGTAGGTTGTTAATTATTTAAATTAGTGTGCGATTACAACACTTGCCGACAGAATGATTTTTTATGGGTAAGAATGAATATTATATTTAGTTTTCTTTGTTTTTGGAAAGGTTTTTTGATCAATTATGAATAAGTACAATTAATTTTTTGTATTTTGTAAATGTAGGTTCTGTTGAGTGTTAATTATTTAATGACTGCGCAATTACCTGTTATTGGCCATAAGTTTGGAAACAAAATGAAATGTAATTTGATATTTATACGCTGTTGGTTTTCTAAGAAAATAAATAAATAAATAAATAAATTACATTTTTTCCTACTGACTAATAAAATTAGTACTTATTAGAATGAAAATTGTGTTTTGTTAATTTTTTATTTTTGGAAATATTTTATGTTAATTGTTTGATAACTTTATAACAAATAAGCGTAATAAATAAATAATAATGCAATCGGGTGTCCGTGTCATTTATTAATTTTTTAAGCAAAATGTATAAATATATCGTATTAACCCTTTCAGGACCATAACATTATAGGAGGTAAAGTAATCGTTCTGATTGTTTAAGATGACTCATTAGGCATCTAATAAACATACTTATAAATAAAAATACTAAAAATAATAATAGTTTTTCGGATTTTTTTGGGACATATTTGTCCCTATGGACGTCAAGGGCTGACTTTTTACTTATTCAGCCTAACTTTACGTGTTTTACATTTACGAGTTTCATAAAAGTAAACAACATATTTATTATTTTTATTAAGTTTTAATAATTAAATTATAATATTTTAACCTTTCGACGACACCAATAACTTTTTGAATGGCCCATTTTTTATGTAAACCAAGCACTTGATCGCTTGTTATCGGTCTCCCGACGACATATTTATACTTAGCCCTAGGCATAACATTTGCTACGAAAAGTACGTACAGCCATGTCAGGTTTTGTAGACCAGTAATCTCTCAACGATGGTAAAGTATAATATCCCATTACTAAATTCAAACCATAAAAATGCTTTCATTTCATCTATTCCAACGGAAAATTCTCGTCCGTTTTGATGAGCGTATCGCATTGAGTCTGAAACTATCAACTGTACTAATAGGTCAAATTTTGTTGTTGAAAGGAATATTTCGAAAGGAGTCAACGTATTGTTTTCCACATCTTGACAGAATTGCACCTTTCCGAATTCATATTCAACATTTTCAAATACATTCGGAATGTATGTTCTCTGGGTCCACTTGAAAACTGGTTGCTAAACGGTAAGTGGTTCGCTTACAAGCTCTACCGCAGAAGTTGAAGGTTCGGGCTATGATATCCTGGATTCTTGAAGTTGATGTGTCGTATCTTCAATCTCAACTTCGGATACCCCTTGGTCATCATCCTGTGTGAGAAGCCTTTCAACTTCTTCCTCAAGCAATAAATTGTCTTCATCGTCACTATTATCACCCATCAAAATCTTCTGGATTTCATTTTTCTTGAGTTCGAAAACTGTACGTCGTCTAAGAAACATAATCTGTAAACATAAATATAAGAAATGAGGGTAAAAGTAAAAAAAACACAACAGCAATAATTGAAACAGATAAATTCCCATAAAGACCACAGGGACACCGGTGTCCCTTTATGTTTATAATAACAGATCAAAGGGTACAATATGAATTTAGGTTTTTTTAGTATATAGAATAAAAAAGTACTTACCAGGCAGTAAATATTTCGCAATATAATAACTTGTCGACGACTATTGCACTCAAAATACCTTTTCAAAATTTAAGAAAACCGCGCGAAAAAAAATGACATTTTGCAATGACCATAAACAAAGATTGATAGTTCAAATGCTGTATTGCTATGATAGAACAATAAAAAGATACGTTCAGAAACAAGTTAACGCTAAAATTACACCTACTGTTTTATTAGTTTATGACTTATTAATTTTTTTTGGTTTGGGACACGGGTATCCCCGTAGTCGTCAAAGGGTTAAATGCAAACCAATAAGTTTTTAAAATGGTTTTAACTCCAAAATATAACTTGACACAAACGTAAAAAAGAACAAATTCAACTGTAGTAACACAAAATATTTCAAAAATAACGACATAACTAAAAATAATTTTTCATATTGAAAACTTTGTTTGGTATTATACAGTCTTAACTCAAAAATCTTAAATATTGTACAACCAGTATTTTTTTTAATGGTAAATTAATAATAGCTTTAACTTCAATAGTAAAACACACACGGAAGTCATTCTTTTTCTATCTATAATAGAAAGTCTCAAATCAGTTTTTCGTTAATTCTGAAAAATGACTGATTTTGAGTTACATCACTATTGTATTATTAGTGCGATATGCAAAACTAAGGGGCTACTTTGTGACAAACTGACAAGCAGCAATTTTATTTTATCCGCGAAATTATTTACTTAAACTTCTTGATGTACTTCATATTGTGATACCGTATGTTTGACCCCAATAAATGAAAAAAAAGCAGCGTTTCAAGATTCTCGATATATTTATTTTAAATTGCCAAAAATATTTGAATTTTTGTAAATTACTAGTAAGTATTTTAGATCATTAGGGGCTCATCTGGCAACGCTACGGGTGCATCACTTGTGTCACAAAGTAGCCCCGCGATGTTGCGATTTTTAACACTCGATTTCAAATACGTCAGAACCATGATATAACATTGTTTTATAGTTTTTACTACTAAATTTAACATACTAAAAAAATACATGTAGCTCTGAACAGCATTTAAATTTTTAGGGTTCCAAACCAAAATGGTAAAAAGTAACCCTTAAGGTTCGCGCACATTATGTCGGGGCGCAGCGGGCCGGGCCGCAGCGCAAAAATCCGCCCAAATCGCTCGTATATATTTTATATGAACTATCGCACACTATGCCGGGGAGCAGCGGGCCGCATAAAGGCTTGAGCACACCAAACGCGGGTCAGGAGCAGAGCAGGTCAGTAGCAGCACGGGAGTCGGCGGGAGTCGGTACACTGAACGCAGCAACAGTTTCAAAGCAGTTGCAACGCGGGCCTGCGTTCAAACCGCGTTCAGTGTGACGGGTTAGGCAGGCAGTCGGCTGCAAGATGTCGAATCGCAGCTTGTATGTTACATTCCTATAATATTTGTTCTCTAAATCATATAAGCATTTATCTTTACAAACTAATTCTATTAATTTTTCACCGGAATCCATCACGAATATAAAAAAAAATACATCTCTCGTCAACTGCTTTCGACGCGCTGCGCTGCACTGCGAACGCCCTGCCTCGGTGTGTCATGCTAATATGGCCGCCATAGTTATACAACAGCACGGGCCCGCGCTCGCGCTGCTTCTGCCCCGCTCCCGCGTCGCCGCCGGCCCGGTTTGTAGTCCGGCAGTAGCAGTGCGGCGCGGTGCGGCGCAGAGCAGTTAGAGCGCGGGCCCGCGTTCAAATTTAGTGTGACGTAGTTCATAGAGTTTCTTGTATTACAACATGCGCGGGCCCGCATTCAAACAGCGCTGCTCCTGACCTGCGTTTGGTGTGCTCAAGCCTTTCATCCGCCGCGGATTTTGTTGCGTGCGATGCGGCCCGCCCCGCTCCGACACAGTGTGCTATAGATAGCGGATTTTTCTCGTAGTACTCGGTCAGATAACAATATGACATCTGCAAATTATACCAGTCTCTTTCACTCGATTCTGTCATGGATCATGGACCCGGACATGGATCCCGGAGTGAGATTGACGGCTATAACCTGCCGTAGTAGAAGAAATTGGTGGTTGTTTGTTTGAATTCTGTTTTGGATATTAATTCTAAATTTGTCAATTTTAAACATCAATTATTAGATATATTAAAAAAACGGTAAATTTCTTCTTTTTTTTTTGATTTGCATGCTTAAACTAATAAGTATTGTATAACTTATGCAAATAGTAATATTTAAATAAAAAAAATATTAGCGATCGTGAATGTATCAAATTGCTTAGTTAAGTTTTCATGTATAATATTAACTTGTCGTGGCAGCTAATAATGAGACAACACTGTAGCTTGTAAGTTTCAAATGTATTTTTACCTTGTGTTTGGTGTATGTACTTGCTAGCTGTCTTTAAATTAAATAAAATAAAAAAAAAAATAACGCCCAAAGCAGCATCTGCTTCTTCGATCAGTGTTAGTCGCAACTAAAAATGACGCAATATTGTGCGGGGGGTTATGGCAATCGGTGGATCATGTGTAACGACTCATAGCGCCATCTCTTATTAATTTTTTGCACTATGCCTACGACGATTTTAATGACTTGTGAGGCATTACTTGTAGGCTACCGGACCGGTTCGGGCGCAATTATGGTATCCGTCGGCTGAGAACGACTCAGAGGAATCTCCACCTGTCAGACGCCGCCGCCTTCGTTACTCCCCCGCCTCGCCTCCGCCGCTGGTTACAGCGGATGCTGTTAAGGAAATTCAGTGAGTGATATTTTTAAGTTGTGATTGTGTGGACGTTTTTAAAGACTTTAAGTTTGCTTTATTCTTTATTAAGTTTAAGTTAACATTGTAACATGTAAGTATACATTTTGTAATAAAACTAATTTATCTTAACTAATTTTTTTTAATGACCACCTCTTCTCTGTCCTTGCTGTTGGTGCGTTCTTTGTCCTTGCTGTTGTTGTGTTGCTGGTTGGTTTGGCATTACTCTTTTTATTTTTTGTTCTATTTCATCAACTTGTTTTATGACGTCTGCTGTTTTACGTTTCAATTCTCCTATTGCGTTATGTTCCGTTTGGGCCCTCTTTTCCAATTCTTTTTGTTTATTACCTATTGTTTCTATTTCTTGTTGGGCCTTCTTTTCCAATTCTTTTTGTTTAAGTATTACCTATTGTTTCTATTTCTTGTTGGGCCTTTGTTTCCAGTTCTTTTGTTTTATTACTTAATGTTTCTATTTGTTGCTTTTCATAGTTTTGGTTTACTTCTAAGTTTTTTATTTCGTTTTCTATAAACTTTTGGTTAGTTTCTAATAATGTATAGTCATGATCCTCTCCTACTGCTCTTCTACTTCTACTTGCTATTTCTGTAACTTCACTAATCGGTTCCGGTTGATGTTCTATTGGTGTTTAAATCTGTTATTGGTTGATGTCCCAATATTAATCCTAATTGGTAATGGTCACTTACTCTGTATCCCATTACAAATGGATTTGGTTGTGGATTTCTCATTGCCGTGTATAGTATGTTTTGTCCGTGTGGCATTGCTTCTATTTCTATTCCTGTTTCTACCATTATATTAAGTGTACTGTTTTCGTGTGCTCCGTCTGAGCTTAATAATGGTATAATTCCAATTCCAACTGGCGGTGTAAATTGTAATTGTGGTACATTTTGCATTGAATTATATAGGTAATTGTCTACTGTTGCGAATTCGTATTTTATTGGTGCTGCTGCCATATGATTTACTGCTGATTGTACTCCATCTCTTAGTACAACATTGTGTATTGGATTTTTTGATTTTAGATAATCGTAATTCTTGAATCTCCAAGCATTATTTTTCAAGTGAAATGTTACATCATTTGGAATATGTGTTTTTTCGTAATGTTGTCCTATTGAATTTGTTGCGTTTAAGTATTTTGATGCACTTGCTATTAGTGCTGGTAAGTATGAATATTGTTCTATGCTTTTCGTGTTACTTTCTCCCGTTTCTGTATGTATATTCCGTTATGATACCAATATTCCATTCTGTTGTCTAAAAATCTTCCTTGACAAGCTCCACTTTGCACGTGGGGACGTGCTACTTGTCTATGTTGTCCTTGTACTCCTAATATTTTTAAAGGTTTTCCATATAGTACTTCTGGTTGTATGTTATTTCCTAGTTTTACCATTCCGTGTCTTCCCATGTCTTCCCATATTCCAATTGTAGTTGTGAATTTGCATTTGCGTATTGTACATTTCCTGACGATGCCACAAATGGTGTTCTGTTTCCTAAGTTATATATTTTAATGTATGTTTTTTTCACTATCGCCGTGTGGTTTGTTTCGATAATGTCGTCATATTCTTTGTGTGTTAAATACATATACAACCTTTCCCATGGTAATGTATGTATGAATGTTTTTATTACTGTTTTTCCATTTGATGCGTTGGCGCTTGGTATTTCCTTCATATATGTGCATAGTGTATTTTTTATGTGGAAGTTGAACATTTTCTTGAATTTAAATTGTTTTACATTCATTGCATTATCTACTCCGTTTGCTATCATATTTGGGTTTGCAGTCATGTTTAATCCTCCTTCCATTAGTTCTTTTTTTGTTGTTCTTGCTCTGAATCTAGGATATATGGTTCCTAATATTCTTTCTCCTAGGTACTTACTTCCAATTCCTGCTAATGCTGCTGCTCTTGCTAAACCGTCGTATTTTGTTTCAGGTGAGTATAGATATGCCTGTTTCAGAAATTCTTCGTCTGCTTCTTTTAACCACTCAATGGTTACGCACACTTAAATATGCTTACGGGGCAATGTTTACTCAGCACAGTTCCGCTCCGCTCCGCTTCGCTCGCTCGGTTTTAAATTAAGTTTTACTCAAAAACTAGAAGGATTTAATAAAAACAAGTTATTGATTTATAATGCTAGTTAAATTTGCAATAAGATTGTATGATTTGTAGATGGATTTTTATTACGATTTAATTAGAAACAGCGAGTTGAAGTTGCAGAAAAGGAAATATTTACCGGTTTCTTGTTAAAACATGCAATAAATACTAATAAATAAACAATTATTACAGACCAATTTGTGTTTAAATAATAGTTTACAATGTTGTTATTAGATAAAAGTAAAAAAAAGATAACTCTCTTTTAGAAAAAAATGTAAGTAAAGAATCACCCTTACGGGCTACAAAAGTATGGATCGATTTCGTATCGACTACTTTCTTGTAAGTAGATAAATTTTAAATATATACTTTTTATGGGTATTGAGGGCATAACAAGTATATATTAATGTATTACAACAGATTTAGTACAATATATTTAATTATATTTTTATATTTTATTTTTCCATACTTAGCTAACATTGCCTAAATCACGCAATGGTCCCTTGCCTCTTGGAGGCAAGCAAGTCGGCGAACTTCAATCGAATATAATCCGCCAAATTTTTATTAAATTGGACTGATTTCTTATTCTACGATTAAAATAAGGTGTCTAGATTAAGATTGGTATAAGTTGGATAGGAACAGAGAGTGTTTTGATACAAATAATTAAGTATTTTAATTAGCTGTCAGCTTGCCTCCTGGAGGCAAGAAACCATTGGAGCGGGTAAAAATACTTGCCTCCAGGAGGCAAGGAACCATTGAGTGGTTATTTTAGTGGTTGCTGTTTTTTTAAATCTGTTCTTTTTTTCCAAGTTGTATTCCTTCTTCGTATTCTCTTTGTATTTCAGCTTTTTTTTCGTCGTGTTCTTTTGCTATTTTATCTAATTTATTTGGGCTTGTGTTTAAGCGGCGCCCAAAAATGTATCTATTTTAGTACCTAAAAAATTCTAAACGGTTACCAAAATGGATAAATGGTCACCAATTTAAGTTTCCTAAAATATTATGAAATAAATCCATTTTTGGTATTATTGACTGCCATAAAAATATATAGACGCCTTTAAAATACACTTTATACTTAATAAATTATATTGTCACTAAATACATGTTACCAATATTTTATACCATGAGTTCTAATTTGGTAATTTTTGCTGTGCTAAAAAAGCTAACGATCGCCCGAATATTTCTTAAATACCAATTAATATACAGGGGTTCCCAAACGTATGTCACTTAGTTATTGTTTTATGAAATTAACTAAATATACTGGGGTTCCAAAATATACGTCACTTGTTAATTGTTGTATGAAATTAATTAAACATGATAAAAAAACAACAAAGTCAAATCAAAATAAGTTTTATTACAGTCGTAGGCAACATTAATTTGTTTGTAGGTAACATTAATTTGTTATTAAGATTTAAAACAAGAAAAAAATCATAAATCATTGTATTAACAGAGCTCTTTTGGATTTAGCTGGCCGCCCTCTCTTTCTTTTGTCACCAATAGGGATATTTCTGGCTTCATGAGGTGGTTCCACGTACTTCAGCCTGATTGCTAAACCCAGGAGATGTTTACAGGCATACAGTTTTAAGAATGCAGGACAGTTACACCTACCGGTTAACCATTCTTCGCTGTTGATGGGTAACATTACTTCCCATTCACTGAAAAACTGTTCTTTAAAATCGTCGAAGCTTCTCCAGTGAGCATTGAAAGTTTTACATTCCATGTTATCACCGGCTGGAATGCGGTAGTATGTTGCTGAGTCAGTTGTCTGTTTGACGGGTAGTCTTTTAGGCAGTTTAGCCCATTGGTACGCTTCAGTCCATTGTTTGAGAGTAATGGTGGGTTGTTGAGAAACGGACTTATTATTCATATGATAAATGTTAGACCACCCGGTCACCATTTCTTTTGCTACCACCAGGAATCGCGACAATGAGTGACGCTCACGTAAGGTATGGTCGTCTTTTATAGTTCGATTAAATGCTTCCAGTGCATTGTTAGTTGCTGGAGTACCTGGAAGGACTCCTAAATACCAATTGCGATTCATAATCAACCATTCTTCTTCAAAGTATTTAATAAATTCTTGTTGATCTTTCCACTTCGCCAGAAAACTTTCACAAGCAAGGTCGAAGACATCGGAAGACGATGAACACTGTAAAGCATCTATATCAGATATTATTTGCTTATGCTTTGATTTGTCTACTGACTTATCAACTCGTTTTTGGATATTTTTTTTCGCATGTGCCCAACACATTCTTATTTTGGCATTAGGTCCAAAAACTTTTATGAATGCATTTTGTATGCTTTTTGCTGCATCAGATATCAATACTTCTGGAGTCAAGTCTTTTTTGTGTATAGAAGAAACACTGTTCTTGAGTGCCGTAAATACAAATGTGAAGTCAGCAGTTCGTTCCGAGGATGTTACGCTTAGAGCAAATGGATGAAAACTTCTGTCACGATCAGTTGTTCCAACAATGAGTACCGGAAAACCCTGCCAGATTAATTTATAAGTTGCATCAGCGTGAATAATTTTACAATCGCTTGCAAGGCTCAGTAAGTATTTCGTTGATAACATAAAACGAAAGTAGGGGTCTTTGTCATCGTCAGAAACTTCGAATAAAACCACAAAGACACTATGCCAATCTTCAGGAATTGATGAGTGAGATATAAGCCACGCCTTCAGTTCGCCCAGGCTAATAGTAGACCGCCCGTACTTTTTTTGACGAATTTGAGCGAGGTAATTTTTCAGTTGTGTGTTAGACGGTAACTGTATACCTTTATTTTTCGCCAAGGCACTCATTATTGCCTTTGGTTTCAGTCTGAGTTCAAATAGTTTATCTATTTCACTGCACGTTTCCGCAGATATACCACGTGGCGGGAGTGATCCTAACGAATCATGGTCGTGATTCTCTTCTGTGCGATATAATATCACTTCATCTGACGTAGAATCAAACAACAAGTAAATTGCCGCCGAACACTGCAATCCGCGTCGTTTTACTCTATTGCAACGGTAATATCTCTTTTCACACTTATGCTCTGAAATGTTAATATTATATTTGAGAAAAGAATGCAGTACGTGGAACTTTTCCGAGGTAAACATTCTAAATTTGAAAATCACTGCAGTAATGAATTTCAGTACTTACTTACTGCACTGGTTTTAATGCAGTAAGTAAGTACTGAAATTCATTACTGTAGTGATTTTCAAATTTAGAATGTTTACCTCGGAAAAGGTACTACCCAAAGATATTATTACCAACTTTTTTTCTTTATTTTTTCTTTTGTTATTCCTGTGTATAAAAACAGAAAAAGCAAAGGGACATTTGCACCATACAGCCACATTATTATTATTATTATATAGGTAATTATTATATCATAATTAGGTTAACTTTTTTTTAAATACGGTGCGCACAGAGTATATTACTTCGTATTGTACCACAAGCGCTATGTACCCTTAGCACGAACATCAATCGAAAAAACAAAATGAGATTTATCATAGACAAAATATCCTTTACGAGCATGGAAGTATTACCTAAATAATACTTCCATGTTTACGAGTAATTTTGTATGGGAAATATGTACAGCGCCATCTACCGCCCAGAAGCGGGTATTGAAGTTGCGCATTTTAGTAGCAAGTAGTATCAATAGGCTGTATGACCGTTCAACATGGTCTCACAAGCCAATATAAAAAAACGGCGGGAATGATTTTCAGCGGTTGATTTGATATCAATACAGTTTATATTGTGTAATAAATTATCAAAATAAGTTCTGCCAATGAAACATATACAGACATTGTATGTACCTACTCCACCAAATTTGAGAGCAGAAGCAAAATTAATAACAGAAAACTTACTGCCAGCAAAATCAAAAGAAAGATATATGAAAACCTACGATCTGATTTGGAAAAGTGAAAAAAAGGCGCATACGTTTTCGGAATCTGTGTTGTTGGCGTATTTTAATGATACATCATTAAAATAATATTATTATGGGCGATTTATACATAAGTGTGCCCGGGAAAACAATAAAATTTACAGTAAATAATTGCCCGAAAATGTGTGATATAAATTTTCATAAATATTATTTCGTTAAACAGTATTTTTTTTATTTCCTCGCATTTCTTGAGAAAAGCACTATACAAGCCTTGTACGGTAAGCAAATTACCTTGCCTCGAATGATTAAAGCCCTCGCCTGCGGCTCGTGCTTCAAACCATCCTCGACAATGTAATTTCTTACTTACCTGTCCTCGGCTGTAATGTACTATTACACCTTCTTCCGTGTTGTGTACTTTTTGAAAAGACCACACTCCTTCGTTCTTAATCAAAACTTCGGCATCACGAATATTTGTAAATTTTTTCACTATAACCCAAGACCTTCCTTGTTTACGTCTTCGCTTCAGTTGTAACTGATTATTTCCTTGGTCTGAATCAGACTCAGAATTAAGTAGAGGAGCTTCAACAGTACTTGGCCCCGCCAAAGCTTCGTCGGACATCGTAAGCAAAGCGCGTGCGCTACGAGCATAGAACTACTAGCCATTAAGACGCGCGAGCGACGACTGAGAGAGGAGCGCGGGGAGGCGCCCGCGGTCTATGAGGCACATCGCGCATGCGTAAAATAGTCTGGGTTCAAATAATGTATTTTGGATGACGTCAAACTATTTCGGAGTAAGATTTTTGGTAGTAATATTAATCTTTGAGTAAGACATTACTTGGTGACCATTTATCCATTTTAGAAACCAAATAGAATATTAGTACAAGGCGTGCGATTTTTCTGATGTTTTTTCTATTATTTTGGGTCATAATATGGTATACTTTAGGACCCTTTTAATAGTGTCAATTATTTTATTTGGAGTTGTTTATTTTATTTGGTGCCTAGGCTTAAAGTCTTAAAAATATTTTTGGTGTCCGCGTAAATTATACCCATTTATTTGTTGGTTCTCCCAAGTCAAGTCGTTTCCTGGTCCCAAGTACTTGTATCCCGGTAGTGTGTAACCGGCGTTCGATGTTTTGTCTTCTGTGCCCGTTTCCATACTGGTTTGTTTGTCTACGTGTGTGTGTGTTGTATTTATAGGGAATCATTGAGACAACTGTTGCATTCTATTTACATCTTTATTGACTAGATAACTTAGTTCATATCACAATATTTACACAGTATTTATACAGTATTTACAGTTCTTACTTATAGTTACTTATTACCGTCACCCTTACTTATTCTACTTATATTACCCTTCACCACTTTTAATAATTTAATCTAAACATATTTCTATTTCCACTCTCCCATTATCACTATATATTTTCCAAAATTTTTCCCATATGAAGGGGTTTAATTTAAAATGTCTTGTTTGTTTTGAGAAATGAAACGTAATTGTTCGTGTTTCCACTGCGTCATTTGCTTCAATCACATTCACATAACCATAAATCGGATAATTACTTGCGGTGTATAACACACAGTTTCTAATGACTTGTCTATTTTTTAACCGACTTCTAAATCAAAAAGAAGGAGGTTCTCTATTCGTCTGTATGTATGTTTTTTTTTTGTGTATGTCCACCGATTACTCGAAGACGGCTGAACTGATTGTAATGGTTTAAACGTTATTACATCAGGTTGGTTTCCAAGTTGGTCCCATTTTTCGAAATTTTGAAATCGGTTCAGTAGTTTTCAGGAAATCTTGAAAATACTGTCGTTTTTGTTACCTACCACTTTATGTGAATTTAATACGTATCTTTAGGCATTACTCCTTTGTTTATATACCGATTTAGATGATTGTTGTTTTGTTAAAAAGGGGATACCTCAAGGTATTTTAACCGACTTCGAAAAAGGAGGTTATGAGTTTGATCACATACCTATTTACCAGAAAACACGCAAATTGCCTGCACGATGCACTAAAAAGAGTGAAATAAAAATTATTTTTATAATAAAATAAAACCGCCTTCTAAAAAACCACATCAAAAAAGTAAGAAATAATTCCTCACCAAATAAATAACGTAAGTACTTTGAAGTCGGGCGGGTTTTAACAAAAACAACAAAAAATTGTACATGTTTCACGCCCGACTTCAAAGTACTTACGTTATTTATTTGGTGAGGAATTATTTCTTACTTTTTTGATGTGGTTTTTTTGAAAGCGGTATTATTTTTATTATATTTAACGTCTGTGGACATTGGTTGTCTTGCCGCAAGTAATTTCGACTGTTCAAATTGATAGTCTGTTAATTAACACTCATCCATAAAACATGCATTTGTATGGATTAAACTAGCGTAGTTAAACGATGAGTTCGGCGTCAATCCCGTTCATCTTGTAAAGTTGTAGTGCATATTCACTAGGCTTTCCATGATCATGGTTTTGCCGCTGCTTGGTGGCCCATAGTAAAACAAATTGTTTTTTTATCTGTTACACCATAGAAATGGTCTTTCGTGTTCATTGCGAAATATATATTATATATATTTATTCTTTATTGCATGAAAATAAAAAACATACAAAAGGCGGACTTAATGCCCTTAGGCATTCTCTACCAGTCAACCGGAAAGAAAGTGACAAAATGCTGTGGCGGCAATAAAAATAAGAATAACAGTTTTTTTTAAAGAAAC
The DNA here is from genome assembly GCA_949710035.1 of Crambus lathoniellus. Classification (NCBI taxonomy): domain Eukaryota; kingdom Metazoa; phylum Arthropoda; class Insecta; order Lepidoptera; family Crambidae; genus Crambus; species Crambus lathoniellus. Next base: position 22,724,490 of record OX453313.1, on the reverse strand, counting down.
CGTATTAGTTAAATAAACACATAATAAAGCTAAATTATACATACAATCTTATAAATAAATAATACATATATACTGATACGATAATATACATACATATACTTAAGTATACATACATACAATACAATTCTTAACATACCATGACATGTGTCAGAGATGACGAGACTAATGTAGAGTATTTATGTAGAGTAGTAGTAATAAATAATATGGGCATATTCCGTTATTTTGTAATAAATGTATTATTCCTTATTTGTTGTTGATTCTATTTAATTCTGGTCCACTGATAGGCCCCGTCCTCAATGTTATCCATGATAAATTCATACAGGTCCCTCCTTTGCAACCGATCCCCTTTCTTGAGGATCTTCAACTTATCTTCATCATCATCTATAAGTTGAATCAGGTCATAGAGTTTCTTATTTATCACCTCACATATGACCTCCGGACTCGTAGCGATTCCAGTTAATGCAGAGAGAATCTTAGCAGTGTCTCCACTTCCTTGGAATCCTACATTTTGATCTTTGATTGTCAATATGCCCAACTCATGTTTATAGACTCCATTTCCTTCCAGATACTCTATAGGGGCTTCCTTCCTCCGAGTGTCCATAGAAGAGATTGATCTTGGGGTACTAGGACCAAAAGATACTGTTTTGGCCTGAAAATCTTGTAATGCCAGGAGTAGATGCTCCACATTGGAGGAGCATTTTGCAAACAATTCTGTGGACTTATTGAAGGTTCGAGATACTTCATCCATACTCTCTAAACAGAGCTTAGCTTGTTTAGTGCTTTCCTGCTCTCTTGTTGCAAGACTATCAATCAGCTCGGACAGGCCACCTAACAAGGAGTTGGTGTTGATTGCTGTGATACTAGCCACAGTGGCCTCCATAGCTCCAATCGCAGCAAAAAGGGCCGAGACTCCCCATCTATATGAGTTGGCTAAAGCTGATGCCAATGATCGCTTCCCTGGGCCGGCACGAGATTCAATAGACCTTAAAATGGAGCTGGGTTGCGCCAATTGTTTTTTTTTCATGAGCTCCAGATGCCAAACTCTCGAGAAGATCCGCAATCTCCTGATTCAATAACACACCAGTGAGAAATTCATTCTCCAGTGCCCCCAGAGCCTCCTTATCAGCCGAGTCCATGGATCCCGAATATCTTGATCCATCATTTGAAGATCTTTGTTCAGAGATGCATGACACGTTTGTGGGTTGGCCTGGAGAAGGAAGATCCAAAGACATCATTGCAATGCATGTATCATCTTGTAGCTTGCCGTTCTCTTCAAGTTTGGGGGGTCTTGATAAAGTTTTCTCAAACAAGTGGGAGTTGGGAAGATCATTGATGGATAAGATGACATGCTTCCCTTTGGGTGTTTCCACGTCCTCGCCTCCTGAAGATTGAGCTTCATCTTGTTCTTCATATTCGATGTCAGACATACTGATGTTGGGTTGGTTTGGGAGGATTGAAGTCACTTGAAACTGTGCAGCTTAAGAAAAGCCACCAAGTTGTCTATTCCCGACGTTATTGTTGCCTCTTCGTTTGCTCTTGGATCCTGGTCTAATTCGTATGCCTTTGCTCTCTGGAGTCTTTGTTCATGCGATTCTTGAAATACCAGTGTCCTGGCGACTCGTAGTGCTGTTGCAAGTCGTTCGCCGAAGTTTCGGTTTAACTGAATTGCAATCCCCTCAGGTGTTGTGCATAATAGTCGTGTAGCTTCCCCTTCGTCAAAAGCCTTGTTTTTACATAAGTAAAGCACAAGCTCTTGATTCTCTCGGACAAGTTTAGCACGTCTGTTGTGATGGTGGATTCCTGTTTGGAGTGGAATGGCACTCTGTTCACCTCTAGGGTCATTTCCGGAGCCTGGACACTGATTAAACTGTTGTTCATGATCGTCGGCACTCGCAGATAGCATTTCATCGGCTTCAATAACGTCGAAATCCACTCGTCGCTGAACTGGGCCTCGTTCTGTGCTTTCATTTCGAAATAAATTACTTCCCCCTTGGGCACCGGAAGTGTACCACTCAAACCCCATTAGGCCGATTTGGGACGCTTTTCATTTTTTTTTTATTTCGCCTATGTCACTGACGTACATCACGAATCCGGCGTTAGAGTTGCTCCAACACTGCTCTAACACACTATTTGACGGCTCCGCCCGTCTCGTGGGCCCCCTACCAGAGGCTATTAATAACACCTACACACCTACATACCTACCTAACCTAACCTGACCATTTTGTACGAGTAAAGTCAGCGGTAGTCCAAGCTCGATTCGAGTAACCAGCTGCCCAAAATGAAGCTACATCGGAAAAACATCTTGTCCCAATCACGGTCTTTGTTTTCGCACGCCCAATGCAGCCTTTTTTCAACATGTGTTTCAGAAAGGAGAGGTTTCTTCAGTGCTTCGATATTTCACGCCATTTACAACTACGCCTTTTTATGGTGTCAAGTGATAATTATGATTATACCCTTTCTCTTCAACTGCTCTTGTACAGAGCGAAGTGATAACAATGAATTATTGGCAAAATGCTGCACAATATGTTTATCCTCTGCGACAGACTTCTTTTCCGATTTGCCACGATCTGTTAAGTCATCGACGGTTTTTGTTTGTGAATGTCTCTGTAACCACTTGCTCACGAAGGCCTTGTACTTTTTCATCTAGTGGGCGGCCTGTGCCCGTAGTGTAAGTTTTTATGTCAAAAAACGCAAACTATTTCGATTCCGTATTTATGTTAATTAGTATGAAAACTATAAAAGCGCGCTACTCGCCGCTAGAGGCGCTAATACAGTTTTCATACAAACTGACATAAATACGGAATCGAAATAGTTTGCGTTTGCTTGACATAAAAACTTACACTAGGGGTACTGGTCGCGGGACATTTTGGGTCCTTTCGGATGAGAACAGAAAAATACAGCTTCAAAACAGGAAGCGTACGCGGCACTCATTGATAAAATAATATTTTTTAGCAAGAAACTCGAAGGAAAGCTTTTGTTTTTTTACAGAGCATTTTAGGCAAAGGACTATTCTATTCAGTCTAATATTTATATTCATAAATAGTATTCCAAAATTTAAAAATATGCCGGTTACGTTCTTGTAGAACACACTGTATAATCTCTATCAAAAGTTAAGATACTTAGCGACTGTTATCAAACAAAACAAACGAACATCAATAATAAACATTTAACCAAAACACAATTAAACATTATTCATATAATAATCAGTACAAAAGAGATCAACAAGTTTTTTTTCAGTCTTAACTGATTAAGGAACATGCAAAATCATAATGAAACATAGGTACTTACTACTTATTCATTTTACTTAACCCGAAATCAGATTTCGGGTTAAGTAAAATTGATCAAGACGCATAGACTTATAAACTAACTAGTCTCAAAAACTAAGTAAGATCTGTAATCAGTCTTAATTGAATAAGGCACATGCGAAATCACAATGAAAAATATTAATTTGACTTAATCTCTAAATATATCACCAAAATTGATCAATACAGATAAAACTATCTTTCGCATTCTTAAAGTGTTCCATGAATTTTAAAAATGATTTTGTAATTATCCAGCCAGTGTGGTATGCATCCCCATCAGCTCCATCAGGTCCAGAGACAATAAAGTCATTTCGGTACTTTACCCGTGGAAATACAAAAAAATGTGGCGTAACATTACCGATAGCATTCACAGCGAAACACACTGTTACAAGTGTTCCCCTTTCAGCGGAAGTGACCTGACCAACTTGTTTACTCTTTTTACAGTAGTAGTTTCCTGGACAGTAGTACAAGCAGTTTTATCGCAGTTATATATGTTTTGTGCTTCGAACTTATACTTGTCTCGCAAAACTTAAATTTTCGAAAAAATCGCTGACATTCTTTTTGTTGAAGCTTGTCGCTCTCGATAAACTGGTTGCTTCCGGAGTCCTTAGACTAATTTCGGGGTTTCGTGCTAGTAAACCACGGAACCAGTCCTTGCCAGCAGAACTGTTAACAGTCCAATTCTTAGGCACTTTCTTGAAATTGGCTATAGCATAATTAACCGCTAACTTCATCGCCTGTTTTCTTGTAAGACCATAATGCATTTTGCTGCATTGTAATAAATAATTCAAAAGCCTTTTTTTTCATATTCCGCCGCAACGAAATCCGTTTTTAATAGTGTCTGGACTAATTGCTTCAAGAGCAGGCTTTAATACAGGTGCAAAGTTTTCTCTTTTTAGGCTATGTCCGGAATTTACTTTCCATTTTGCAACAGCCTTGCGCCACAACACTTTTAACGGCCTGAACACTGCTATGTCCATCGGCTGTAAGATGTGAGTACTGTTCGGGTTGAGAGCTATAATTATTATTTGATTTTCTACACAGAAATCAGACAAATGCATGGTCATGTGTGATTTGTGTCCATCTAAGAAGAACAAAATCGGTCTTTTGATGTTTTGTTGTAACAGCCACGGATGAAATATATTTGCCATATACACGGATAGTACGGCTTGTTAGCTTGAATTACGGTCCCATCCGGCAGAAAGCATGAAACTTGGCATACATGTAGCTTTTATATATGTGCTTCAATTTCGATAGAGAAACACGCTGGGAAATGACTCCCCCCCCCCGTTCCCCCCCATTTTATCTCCCTCATTTTGATTTTTTTCATTTTTTACAAAAACGGTAGGAGTGATGAGTTTACTTTTCAAAGACCAAATAATTGACGATAATTTACCTACAAAACGATACCACATTTATAGTTATAAGACTAATAGTTTTTTAATAAAGCCGTCATTATAATGTGAACTTATGAAAAAATTAATATTTTTTTTCCTTTTTTCTTCACTTAATGCTAAATGAAAGGTGTTGTGATAAAATTGACAAAAGGGTTAAAAACTGTATACATTAAGCTACAAAACGATACATAACAAATTATTGTAGAAGGTTTGGTTCCCGAGTTACAGCTCACGGCGTCTGGCTCAACGAAATAACTCCTTTTTTGCGTCTGTACAATATGTTTACGGGACCTGTTCCGAAGCAAGAAAGCTTATCCTTATAGGTATAAGTACAGTCCCCTGCAGCTAAATGTATACAGGCTAGTATGGCGGACACCGCGCCTATTGCCATACATACCCTGGATACATTTAGCTGCAGGGGACTGTACTAGGATTCAAGTAACTTAATAAAACAACCAGTTCAATCAGTGAAAATTATACTTATATTTATTTTAATTACAATCGCAGGTATCTCCCCCGCACTTACAGAGGCCAGTACAAGGAAGCCCTGACTTCCTACATAGGCATCGACCTGTAATACAGCTGCGGCAGGAACACTTAGTTAACTCCTTTACGGATGCTGCGGTTTCTTTGATCGTGCTCCATAATGGAGTCCAGACACCATTTTCTTTCTTCCATCCCCAATTTCGGAAGTTGGGATATTCAGGGTTTGCTATCAAGCTCTGACCCCAGATGAATCCCGCTTGCAAACATGCCCGTTTCGTATGCTCTAACAGAGCACTAAATGTGGGTGGCAACCTATCCATGGCCCGTCCTTTAATGAATAATGCCTTCCTCGCTTGATTGATGTCTTCTACGTCAATTGTTTTATCATATGTTATGATAACATATCTTGACAAAAGATACAAATGATGGTTTTCAATCTCATTTACTGGCTGTGATAATTCTTTGAATATTTTGGTGACTTCAGGAAAAGATTTCCATGCTTTCCAAAACGACTTCTTTCCTTTTCCACTGAAGCCCGATACAGTATCACAGCCAGTAAACGCATGGAAAAACAGAATGCCACTGCATATATCTGGACCGAGTGTATTAACCAGTTGATGGATAGCGATACTACGTGTAGCTTTACCGACACCGAAGGATATCCAAAATTCTTGTAACTTCATTTTTTCGAGTTTACCATACAGGGAAACAGCTATCACAACCACATCTGTATCCACAGTTCTTATTAAAACCTTCGTGTGACCTTGCTGCACAGCGTGAAAAACATGAAGGAGGATTCTGGAGTCAGCTTCTTCTTGTTTCGACTTCAGGGAAGCTACGTCTGTGGTGTCATTGCATACAACTTCCTCGCCTTTAGTTGCAACAATGGTTTTTGTGTCATGTTTTTCCTGGAGTCCGTCTGCTAGAAAATAGAAAAGTTCAACTTTATTTTATTTTATTTTATTTTATTTAACTTTTGTACAAAATACACACAGTAAAATATACAAGGCGGACTTAATACTAAAAGTATTCTCTGCCAGTCAACCTTTGGGAAACAGAGAACAACGAATGCGGTACAAAACCTACTAATACATGCTATATATACACACTAAAATAAACAAATATCAAAAAATATAATATAGATAGATATATACTTATATTTTATTTATATAAATAATAAAAATATAATTCAAATACATGCAGTAAATAAATATATAAAAAATACATAAAATAATATACTACATACTAAAGGGATTAAATCAAAAGTGAAATAAATACATCGATGATGATGATGAGCTTATGATGTAAGAACTACGAGTTCAAGCCATCCAGTAGAAAAAGGCGAGCATTCTTTTTAAAAGAGAATTTACTGGGAGACCTCCTGATAGCATCAGGAAGGAGGTTCCAAAGACGCAGGGCATGCAGAGTGAAAGACTCAGACATATAGCCAGAATGAAAGAGAGGTGTACTGAGAGAGAGAGAGTTTGTGGAGCGAAGAGGGCGATCATGAGAATCGCAAAGAAACTGGAAATTAGATTTTAGGTATTCAGGGGAATTTGGATTGGTGAGAATGGAATAGAGCGTACAGAGCAACCTTAGTTGTCGGCGCTGACGGATGGGGAGCCACTTAAGCTGTGACCGGTATGAGGAAATGTGATCAAATTTGCGAAGAGAGAAGATGAAACGAATAGCGTTATTGAGAAGCCGGTCCAGCTTGTTTAAAAGATCTTCATTCAGATCTGGATAACACACGTCAGCGTAATCAAGGAGTGGAAGGATAAGAGAGTTGACGAGAGTGATCTTGGTTTTTACAGGGAGAAAGTTCCTAAACCTATTCAGAAAACGTAACGAATAATGGACTACTCGACTCACCTCGGAGACTTGTGGTATCCAACTGAGCGTCGAATCAATGTGCAGGCCTAAGTTCTTGACGCTGGTGCAAAGAGGTATGATGGTGTTATTCAGAGTAACAGTTGGAATTGCGCTCATGTCAATTTTAGCGATCTGCTTAGATCCGCCCACCACCATAGCCTGGCATTTTGTCGGGTTCACCGCTATCCCAAAACAGGATGACCAGTTGTTAACGGCTTGTAGTGAACAGTTAATTTGGGAAATAGCGGAAGCAATTTCATCGGCTGGCGACTGTACATAAATTTGAAGGTCGTCAGCATATAAATGATAGGAACAGCCAAGCGAGGGAGGAAGGGAGTTAATGAAGCAGGAGAAAAGGAGAGGAGATAGAATACCACCTTGTGGTACGCCGGCAGAGAGATTATTCCAATGGGATATATCCGGACCTACTCGAACAGCCTGCCAGCGGTCACGGAGATAGCTAGAGAACCACTCAAGTGACAGAGACGAGAAGTTAAGTGACCCTAGAACAGCAAGCAAGATATCGTGGTCAACCATGTTAAAGGCGTTTGAAAAGTCGATAAGTACTATGATGGTGACCAGCTGGTTCTCCATGCCCATTCTGATATCATCGGTGACCTTGAGGAGAGCAGTGGTTGTGCTGTGTCCAGGGCGAAATCCTGACTGGAAGGGGGAAATAAGGGAGTTGGAATAGATAAAAGATGAGACCTGTTGGTAAGCAGCTGCTTCTAGGATTTTGGAGAGGAAAGGAAGGATGGAGATAGGCCTATAGTTATTCAAAAGTCGAGGTGTAGAAACTTTGGGGAGAGGAGTAACATAGGCCTTACGCCAGAGGATAGGAAATTGACCAGTTTCAAAGGAATAATTAATGATATAGACTAGATAAGGAAGAATTTGTTCCAGGACACAGACAACCATTTTCCTGCTAATGTCATCATATCCGACGGCAGTGGATTTGAGGGTGGAAATGATTTTACGAATCTCGTCGGAGGTCACTTGAGAGAAAGAAAAAGATTCAGAAAGCAAGGGGCCATTAGAGGTAATACGTTCAATGGTATTGGACTTAGTAAGGGGGTCAGGAGATGGAGCGAAGGAAAAATGATTGTTTAAATCGTTTAGAGAGAACGGGCAGGGGATAGTTTTCGAAGAGGATTTTCCAATACCAAGAGAATGGAGAAATTTCCATGTGGTAGCCGAGGAACAACCGGAAACATTGTCAAGGAAATGTTGGCGCTTGGCTGTCCTTACCATAGCATTGCACCTATTACGTGCAGTTTTGTACAGCAACCAGTTCGTGTCAGTTCTGTCATTTTTGTATTTCCGAAAAGCACGATCTCTGCGCGTCATCGCCATACGGACACCATGACTGATCCAAGGAGCAGGTGGCCGCTTTGCACGTACAGGTTTTACGGGTGCGTGAGAATCAAACAGCTGAATAATGCAATGATTAAGGTGAGAGACTTGATCATCAACTGAAGATAGCTCGAGAATCATATCAAAATTTAGTTTACTCGCGTCCTCTCTCAATCTGTCGAGGTTGAGTCGAGAGTAATTACGCATCCAGACAATAGTGGGTATAGGCTTAGGTGGTCTCAAACGGTACTGAAGGTAGATGAGGTCGTGCTTAGAGAAACCCGGAGCAGGTAGCTGACCGTGATTGAAAACATAATCCGGAGAGGTGATTATCAAATCAAGCAGTGTGTCTTTAGAAGAGGGGTTGTGATGAGTAGCCTGAGAAGGCAGAATGGAGAGGTTAACAGAGTTGACGATATTTGAAAGTTTGAGAGATTGTGGTGTCGTACATAAAAGATCCGTGTTAAAGTCACCCATGATGATATGATGTCTGTAGTCCGTTGAAAGGGGTTCTAGGAGAGTCTCGAAATGGGAGAAGTAATCTACATTTGGAGGACAATATAAAACTGCAATGGCCGCCTTAGCGCCCTTGACACAAACTTCCAGAATGATGTACTCAGCCGAGCCGGTGACGTAGGGGGATGGAGAAGAGGATAAAACCTTGTATGGTATATCATCACGCAAGTATATAGCAACACCACCGCCGCGCATACCGCCAGTGCGATCGTTGCGTATCAGGACGTAACCAGGAAGCGAATAAGATAAGGAAGGAAGGCATGGCTTGAGCCAGCTTTCAGAGATTAGGATAGCATGAAAGGGAGAAGAGGAGAAAGTGTCAAGAAGATCAGAGTAACTAGCTGGGATACTCTGTGCGTTAAGATGGCAAACATTAAAGGAAAAGGGATTATTAGGGAAAGCACTGTTTAAAAGGGAGCCTAACGTTTCCGGCTCAGACTGAGAAATATCACTGGAACTAGAGGAGAAGCTCAAATCGTGGGCAGTATGAAAAGAATCATCATCGGTATCTATCATTACAAATATATAAGAATATAAATAATAAAATATTAATAACGGTATAAAATATAACTAAATTTACTGTACTATTTTATACTACTACTGTCCTGCTAGTTGACTAAAAAAAAACAACAAAAGGAAAAACATAGAAAAATACACACTCTGACCAAATAATAATAAAGCATTGCCGTTAAATAAAAGTAACTCAACAAGCGTGATAATACATGAATGCGCAAAAATACGCAGAGCCAAAGCCATGAATAAATCAGCCAAAGCTACTAAATTTTAACTAGTCTGTGTTATTTGACAGAATGAACAAAGAGAAGACACCAAAGAACTGGCAGTATGGCTTAGACCTTCGCCGGTACCGAAAAGGACGAATAATCTGAACAAAGCGAAGCGTTAAAATAGCAATGTCAGAAATAAAACAAATTGACAACTAACAAGTGACATTGACAAGTAAATAATTTTACATTTACCAAACAAAAGTGAAAAGTGGTAGAAAGAAAATTATTGCATTGCTATACAAAGGGTAGTTAGATACTTATTAACAGAAATAAAAATTAACCAAAACATGAAAGAAAATAATCAACAAGCAATAGCTACCTACTGAAAGAGCGCATAACAATAATTAGCATTATTACTGTTTCTTATTCCGGGCGTTTCGCCTCGATTTAGCCCGTGAATCTGGGGAAGACGTTGAGGCCGAAATTGCAGGCTCATTTGCAGTAGGCTGTGGCTCGTCCTCAGACCCAGGAATTGTTAAAAGGTCGTCCGCCGTAAACAGCCGTTGCCTCGACCCATCCTTAAGTTTAAGAATGATGTTGCCATCCATCGTCCAGCACCTTCTGATCCCAAACCTCTTGCGGGCGCTGACAAACACTGCTTGACGTTGGCGAGTGAGGAACTCTGAGATAGTGTGAGGAGTACCTTTAAACGCAGTTTTCTTGCTCCAAGCCGCAGATTTCACTGAACGCTCAGTAAAGCGAACCAGCACAGGACGGCACTTTCCTTCAGAAATACTGCCAAGGCGATGACACGCTGCAAGCTTCTCAGAAGATATACCTAGACCCAGCTTGCTGTTGAGAAGGCTGACGACAGAGTTTGACAGGTCGCTATTATTACTCTCTGGAATGCCGCTGATGAGGATGTACTTCCTGCGGTGTCTCATTTCGATGTCATCAATTGATCTACAAATGCCAGATATTTGATCACGCAGGATTTGCAGTACCATGAGCATTTGGGACTTGAAATCTTGAAGTTCCTCACGTAAATGAGTAAGCGAGCTTTCAGATTGAGGTGGGGTCACCTTCCATTTGGCTTCTAGCTCACTCATCTTCTTGAAAAGCCTCTCTTCCAGTGCGTGCTGCGTCTCCATAACAGCTGCAATGTTAGCCATTGCACAAAATAGAATATAGTGAATAGGGAAAAATGTGGTCAGCAGGACAGTGCAGTGAAACTCCTAATTAGTGCTCATAAAAGCAATATAACACTATGCAGTGAAAAGTGTACTTTCTCGAGTTGGAAAATAGTTTAAAAATTGTTATACTTTATTTTCCGAAGAGCGTAGGAATGTTTGCCAGTTTCTTGGCAGCTTGCCTGCTGCTGTGACCCTTTGTCTGAGGCCTTTTCCTCGCTTTTCCCTAGTATTATTCTTGAGGCTGTCGTCTTTATAAACGTCAAAAATGACATCTACTCTCTTCTCCGTTCGGTTCGTTACATAGTTTATAAAACTATGGCGGTAGTCTTCAAACGTTATATTAGTCCCTGGCCTTATCATTTGAACGACAGCAGGCCCATCTAAAAATGATGCAGTGCAGTCTGTAGGACCTTCCATCTCCTTAGCAGAAGTTTCATTTTCATACTCTTCGTCGTCTTCATTCTGCTCTAAACATTGTAGGAGTTCCGATTTTACCACCGGTCTTAAGTTTCCTGTCTCTGAAAGGGACGGTGGGAACGGTTGATTTTCGTGTTTGAAAAATTCATCCATATCACCTTGCCTATGCTGACAGGCGATATATAATTTGGAAAATAAGGCGGCATCACTTTTTGCCAATGTAAGTTTTGTGGCCTGTTTTGGTTTACAAGAAGCTGTACTTCCAAATATATTCACGTTATTCCTTTTAATTGGGTTGAATATGGAAACATCCCTTGAAATTATGCGTTGTTCCACAAATTGAGTGTATTGTGTATTTCCAAGGCTTGTAAGTGTTCGCATACGTTCCACAGCGTCTTCTCCGACAATGACATGAGTGTCAACAGTTTGTAGATCAATATCTAACAGCGGGTTATCCATCTCCAGAAGTGTTGAAACAAGAGAGTTCACGTGCTTCATGAATCTTATTTGATGACTGTCTGATTCTTCGTGGTGGACTTCTTCAATATTTTCCTTATTACCTCAAAAATTTTCGTACGAAGTCTCGTATTCCCGCAACATGGATGCTATCTCGGGGCCAGCAATCATCCAGCGCCTCAACGCAGCAGCATCTTCTGTCAGTCCCACTGCCCCCCCAGTGCTTTTAACTACTTTGTTCTCCTGTTCATGGCCCTGGTCAAGTGCAATTGAGGAAAAACGTGCTTTAGATTTCTTGACAGTAAATTTTCCTGAACAGAACGCCCGGTGCACTTCAGGGGCAACAATGGGTAATATTTCCATATCGCGAATGTGTACTGGTAATCTGGGTAATTCCATCTGGCATAATTTGTATGGTTAAGAGCGAAAAACCACGGAGCCATCGATTTTAAGGCCTGAAGGTATAGACCAAAGTTAGAAGTGCGGATAGAGCGCACAAAAGTAGCTCGCAGCAACTCTAAGGTGAGAATCATATTCCAGTAGTGAAAAGCGGCTGAATCTGCCGACTGTTGCTCTTTCCATGTCTCAAGGTCAAATTGTGTACCTGGGTTTTCAGTTTTGTATGTATTATAGGCGCTCATAGATAGGATATGTAAAGCAGCTGATAGAACTTCGTGAATGTATCGAGCCCGTCTTGGATGCGAGGCTTTTAAAAATGATTTAGCCTTTCCTTCGCCACATACATCAGCACGTATCAAAGCTGAGGTTATTCCAGATTTCTCTAATAAATCTCCTAACCAAGTCATAAAATTCATCTCTATGTGGAAAGCACCCATCATGAGCACAACCTTGTTTTCACCAAAGTGCTCTTGGTTATTCCACTGGAAGATCTTTCCGAGAGTGTACAGAGGTTGATCCATAGTGATAACTGTTGCTTGTTCTGGGTTCAAAGATGCAATGGTTTTTTGCACGTTACAAATAATATGCCTGACAACAGCTATTGAATGCGACGGGTCTGGAAGAAGAGGCAACAGAACTGACATCGACATGCCTCTTGTTTCTTCTGGCTGTTGACATGCATGGTAAGCCGCCCAAGAAATTGAATTAGGGTTATCTTGTTCTGTTGTATCTACAATATTTTGAACATGCTCTAACCACGCATTCTCGATCTTTTTCTCAGCTTGCAGATTTACTGTGAAGTCAACCGAACAGTTCTCAGGAACGAGGGGAATTTTAGGTTCCTTCTCTTTCAATATGTAAGGAGCAACATCAGTGTAAAAAGAAGGTAAACTTTTTACCCGAAGTGATGAAGAGGGACTGGTCTCAGATATAGGAAGCGTACGGCGACGTATTATTTTTGAGCCTAGATCATGATGCTGAACAATACTGATGGATGTTCCGTGAAGGGCACCTTCTGCTGTCACAGATGACGGGTTGTAATCAATGTTGTCAAAAGCAGCTGTACAGAAAACATCCGACTGCAAAGCTGGTGGGGAAACAACTCCTTCGTCTTTATAAATTTTACATGCAGCATCAGAAACTTGTTTTGAGCATTGTAAGACTCGATTATAAGATACTGAGAGACCATGATGAGCTAATTTCTCAATCAATTTACTCTGTCTGGTATGAGTGTGAATAAGAAGTCCAATGTACAGCGGCAACGAGGGCTCTCTTTTGGTTGTATGACGAAGTAGAGTACCTTTGCGCGGATGTTTCGTAGCATTGAACATTATGAGTTGAGCTATTGAATTCACAGCAAGCGACCCTGCTTCCTCACTCTGATCTACGATGCTTGGTCCGTGAAGAAGCATTCTGATAAGTGTTACCAAAGACAGCGGAACGTCTTGCTCTTCTTGGATAAGGCTTCCCCTAAATGTAGTGTCCTTCAAATCAAACATTTCAGCTCGACAAGTATTAGCAACTTTTGCCAAATCAATGAAGTGGTCGGGGGCTTCCCGATTTGCTGCAGCACGAACAATTTCACTAATATCTTTATCAAACGCAAGAATCGTAGGCTTAGGTGGATCAGATTGAGATCGAAGGTCAGGAAAATATTTCAGTAATTTCTCTTGCAGGCGATGCGATGAAATGGATAATGCATTATCTCCCTGCAGTTGTTGAAGTCTATCATTAATCATCTTTCTTAACTCGGCCAACTTGAAAATTTCTTCAGAACTTGTCTCCATATACATCACAAGCTCAGAGAATGCGAGATTAAGGAAATCTGGCTCATTTTCACTATCTTTTGCTTTTCTTTCACAGGATCTAACTTGAGTGTAAAATTGTGTTAGACAAGTCTTGTGGTACGATGCTTGTTGAGCTACCAAGTCTTTTGTTGCCATTTTGACTAGTAAATCGTGTCGTTCAAGACTGAGTGCTCCATCTCGAATACGTTTTTCAATCTCGAGAGTTGCGACTGTATGCAGGGTTTGCTTGTCAGTCGCAGGATTATTGCAAAAAAAACAATCTTTAATTGTTGTAACCCTTGAGCTTGTAGCCCTTGATGAACGGCTCGCGCTACTTGATGTGGCTGCGTTACTTGAATTGGTTTTCTTGATCCGGTCAATTATAGTTTTGTTATATTTAGAACGACAGCTTTTGTGGAATTTTGCTTGCTTGGATTGCAGAGTTTCCAAAAATGACCCACCTTCCTTCAGTCTCTTCACAATATCTTCAGGTAACTTTCCAAGCTCATATAGGGTCGAAGCATTTTCAGCGAGACTCACAAAGCCGGTACCTACAACTTTACTTTTACGTGATGCAGGACAAACAAGCGGCTGACCGTTGTCTATTTGACAATACAAGCACTTGTTCCAGTCTGTTTCTTCCTCCGAACTTGCCATTGTGAGTTTTCATGGAGCGTATTAACTGCAAATAAATTAAAAATAATGTATATTTATTGATTAGACTTTTTGATAATTTTATTATTTGATAGGGTAGACACTATTATTATACATCTGTATTAATTACAACCCGCTAGCTATTTTAACGGCTGAGCTATTGAACTTTTTAACAGGTCACTGTATGAGCGCCATCTAAAGGGTAATATTCTAGAATGAATTAGAAAGTTCTGAAATTGATGTCGCGGTTCTGAGCAATTTAGAATTTTTTAGAAATTTCGGGAACGCTCTAAAATGTATGCCAATTGTCTGATCAATATAGAATGTTCTAGAAATTTCTCAAATGATCTAGAGAGCTCCAACACGTATCTCAACATTCTGATCGATTAATAATATGTTGGATCGTTCTAGAAACTTAGAATGTTCTAGAAATTTCTTAACTATCCTATCTTTTAAGTTAGACCAAAATACGGGTACATGTGAAATTTGATTGAAATCGGTTCAGTAGTTTTGGAGTTTATCGGCAACATACATCGTGACACAAGATTTTATATATATAGATTATTTGCGCGTAATGGCACCGGCATGCAATACCTATGCAGCTACTACAGTAATCTCAACATTCGAAACAACAATGCTCTCGAAAATGTACTTACCTATTGAGTTAGTTCTATAAACAGGTTCTATAACAGTGTTCCACACTTGGTAAAGTACTCCGTAGCGTAACACGTGTAAACTTGAAAGGGCAATGCGAGCGAGATGATTAGTAAATGCAGACGCAGTGAATACGTGTGTTGTACGAGTGGTAATCCAGACAACTGACTGGCTGGCAGGCAGCCCGGCCGTGCGTGAGCGTCGCACGCAACTCCCCCCGCTCCCCCGTCTCCCCGCACTCCCGCCTGCACCGCATCGGCTAATAGCTCCGTAGTAGGCCCGTGTTATTTAATTTTATTCCCATAATTTCTTGCAAAAATTAAATAGATTTACGCATATTTTGAAAACTATAAATCCTATCAAGATAAATCCAAAGACTGTTTTGTAGATAATTTTATGAAGAAAAAAAAATCTCTTGACTGCTTTCTCCTAGAATTAGTAGTTTAAAAAAAAAATTAAAAATACTATAATTAGGGACACAAAAGAGGGGGGAGAGGGGGGAAAAACCAGTCCTTCAACCTGTTTCTTTTTCAGTATTGAAGCACATATATAAAAGCTACATGTATGCCAAGTTTCATGCTTTCTGCCATATGGGACCGATATTCACATATTTTTTAGCTAACAAGCCGTACTAGGAGCGAAAATCTGACAAAAAAACATTATTTTTTACTAAAATTGTCATAAACCCGAGGACAACAAATGTCTTGTTATAATTGTAAATCGATTTTTGTAAATGCAATTAGTAAATATTACATGTAACATTTTTGTAATTTCAAGAGTGGTTTAGTATATACGAATTGATGACGTCATAGACCAATACTAAACTGTTTTGTAATTTTAAGAGTTCAATAGTAATATCGGGAATGATGACATTGACAAATACTGATTTTTAGTTTATTTAGCTTTAGTAATTTATGTAGTTTAGCAATTAAAAGTAAAGACCCATACAAGCTGTTGTTTGTAACAGAGGCATCAAAAGAGATTTATAAACCTCTTTCAATGAAAGACTGGCGTCCTTACGTTAGTTCATGAAATCTAGCTTATAAATAAAACATTATTCTTATTTTTTGTAGAACCTAGATATAATTTGCAAGCGAAAATGTAAAGCAACTAAAACATCAGCACATTTACATTTTAGCAACAAACTACATCTGTTACAAAAAATAAGTAAGTAGATAGGTAGACACTACGAGCTAGATTTCATAAACTATACCATTAGGTACTCAACTAGGCTTGTTACTTATTACTATACAGTAGTTTTGGCTAATGTTAGTGATTTGAAATAAAATTATACATTACTTTTGATCTTATTTATTTTTCTTACTAACATGGGTACCTTAATGTATTATATATCTCAAAATTAAAATACAAACAAGAACACACCGATGAAGCTACTTATCTACTCTTAGCTTAAGCTTCTACTATGAGATCATTTTTCAGAATAAAAAAGGCTGTTTCATACGTTTTCCAATAAGCATTGACCACTTGTATGAAACGGCTATTTTTTTTCTGGAGGAGTATTATTTATAACATAATTTCGAAATAGCATTCAGTTGTTAGATATACACTTATAAAATCAAACATTTTTTAATGAAAATAAAAGTCTATAAAAAATTAACAATATTATGGTATCAATAAATCAATAAAAAATAAATCCGTTCTTTAAATTTAACATTCAACCTGTCACACAAGTTTCTATCCTGATCTACATTTCAGTTAAAAATACGCTCTTGTTTATACTCATAAACATAGCGTTTGCCTCGAGACCATTTTCCAGAATAGCGAAGGCTGTTCCATACGTTTTCCAATGAGCATTGACCTCTTGTATGAAACACCAGTTTTTTTTTCTGGAGGATGGTGATGTGTTTTTAAGGTAAGGACATACTGAGCCCACATACGCAACGTATGCAACGCATTATGATATCTGTCTTGATTTTGTATGAAAACAGTTGATCAGAAACACACTTATCATTCGCAACTTTGCGTTTGATAAATATGTTTCAGGTTCCACTGTTTTCATACAAATTTAAATGTTTGTTTATGTGGGATCAGTATGCCCTTGCTTTTATCCACTTCAGTATTATTTAAAACATAATTTTGAAATAGCATTTACTTTAATTATTACTTAATCAGTTCTTTGCTTTACACTAATAAAAACAAAAATTTTTGATAAAAATAACAATACAAAAAATTTACAATATTATGGTGTCAAAATGTACCTTACTAATAAATCAGTTCTTTGAATTTAACATTCAACCTGTCAGTTACACTAAAAGTTTCTATCCTGTAAAAACAAATATAGGTAAAAAAATTAAGTTGAATAACTCAAAAACTATCAACCGCATAAAAAAACTTTTTCTACAAAACTTGCTTGTATTAATTGCCTTAATAAGAAAGGTATGAAAAAATAGGTGTTATGGGGGAAACTGAACCTTCAAAAATTTTTTCTGCCTCGATCCCTACAATAATGAATTTGGACATAGATTATTTTCGAAAGTTATGTTTCCCCCATAAGACCTACTTTTTTCATGCTTATCTTATTAAGGCAATTAATACAAGGAAGTTTTATAGATTTTTTTTTAATTTAATATCTCGAAAACTATGTTTTTTGCTGTTTGTCATGTACATGATGGCACAGAATAATGATGGGCACGATGATACCGACGTGCTGAAATTACAAAAAGTGGTTATCAGGCATCGAAAAAAATTGCCAAAAGTATTAGAAGTCCAACATATTATTTTCAAATCGGTATCGGACTTTGTAAATATGCATTTCACGAAAAAAGTTTATCTGACATAAAATGTTCCTTTAGGTCGTCTAAATCAAATAAGACCATAAAAAGGGGGGGTTGTTTGAAAGTTATAGCCGGCATTAGGTAATTCGGCCAAATCTGATCAAAATTTTTCTAACTAAACTACTGTTTCAATTAAAACAAGTAAATATTCAGCCTTATCAAAATACCTCCAAAACTTATTTATACATACACATTCTGTAGCCAGCTGCTGCTTCTGGAGCTCCAAATCCTCTGAAGTATGGTTTTGTTGTGGTTGCATTTCTATATTTTCATCCATAGGGACATCATCAATTATAAATGTATATAATGAACCATCATTGGGACACTGAAAAAACAAATTAGTATTAAGTCATACAATAGGATATGATTATTGTTGATCAGCGGGATGTAGGCTTTGTAAAAAACAAAACAGGAATTAATTTTACTTAGGGGAGGATGTAGTAAATCTTAGCTTGAACACAGGATTAAATAACATACAGAGAGAAAGTTTTATCCACTGGTCGCTTGTGTGACAAGCCAGTGTCAAGTGGCCAGTAGACAAAGCTTTCTCTCTGTATGCTTAGTAGTTTTTATTTACTCCTGTAGCTCGGACCCTCCCCCTGTGAGTAGCGGCTGACGTTGTGTAACACCAGAGGGTCGGAGTGTCAGAGAACTTAACTACACGAGTTAGCTCTCACTCGCTAAGAAACAAATTGTACTTACATCACTGCTTGTCTGATGGAAAAGCATCTGTTAGCATATTTTTAACCGTCTATATTTGTTTCATCAGTTTTGCTCTGTGTCCAATCATAGGTACCAGTTCCTTAATGTTGTTCTCAGACAACATTAACAATGTTTCAAAGTCAATGCCATGTTCTAGAATATAATTTTAAACATAATTTAGAAATAATGAATATTATGCTGATAAACATGCAACAATGTAAACGTCAAACTATTAAAAATGGGACAAAAACAATCGGTCGGAGTGTCGAACAATCTCACTAATATTAAAAATTGCAAAAGTAGGTATGAATTTTTGTTTGTTAGTTCCACTATCAATATGCCTGTACGACTTTGAAATTTGGCACAAAGATAGTTAACCTGGATTAAGACAGGCTAGCCTTATTTATTTTATCCCGGAAATTTGAAGAGTTCACTCGTAATCGCGATCGCGTTTGTACTTAACCGAATTCCAAACAGTCGAAGCCGCGGGGAAAAGCTAGTGCCAAGTAAGTGGAATGATAGCACACGGGACTAAGTTTAATTATGTAAGGGTGGTCCCACCCAGTGCACCTTTATCGACACTAACCCAAGTTATTAAACTCGGAGGACAGAGCCCTACAGAAAAAAGCATCGCGTGCATGCAACCACCACATAAACAACTATAACCTAATACCTACTTACTTATAAATGAAATTACCGATTACAGCGTAGGATACCTTTAAATTTCGGAGTGTATATGTTGAGGCCCCAAGATTTTAAATAATCTTCCATGATATCAGGCTCAGCCGGCTTTGTGCCTGACCCTGTCGCCTCCGCGAAGTCGTCCATATTGAAAAATATTTGCCCAGGCGATGTACGGTACAATTTTGTTACAAGAACCATAAAGAAAGAAAAGAAACACTATTTGATGAAACACCACAAGGCACTTCCTTCCAGTTCTTGGCTATAATTTGTACTGGCTGGCAGGCACCGGCCGGCACTCACCGAATCGCACGCGCCGCCCTGGCTGGTGACCTTTGACGCCACTCGCTCGACAGCGACAGGAATATACAGGAATCATCTTGAACGAATTTAACCTTCCCCCCGCCCGCTCCACGCGTGCTGCGTTTCGTTATAGACTCACGCACGCACAGGCTATTAACAATCAAAGTTTGATTGATATTTTTGAAATTGTTAGATTATTTGTAATTAATGTTTGATTATATTAATGCAGCATTTGTACGGTTGTTATCAGTCAAATAAATTGGGTATGATCTGTAAAGCCATTGTAGATAATAAATAAAGTAATATTTTAGTAACAAACTAAATAAGCTTTCTAATGTCTACAAAGGTTTGCTAATTCATTGTATGTGCACGTTTTATAAAATATAATCAAAGGCTTTAGTAAATAGTAAACAATTAGTCATGTTATGTATTAGAAATCGGTTTTGTTGCTATAGAAAAACTAATTGGTCTACGTTGTTTCAGTTACTAGTGTTGTATTTCAAAAAAGTAATGATAAAAATAATTAACATTATTGTAGTACAAATTGTAATTATGACTGGCAATACTTTTAAGTTTAAATTGAGAGAAAGCGCCGCCATGGCGCCACTGTGTTTTGAACGGGGATAGACAAAATGGTGGCAATCTACCCGTAGGCGGACAGTCAATTGTGTTCGAGTTGTCGAGTCGAAAGGACGTTATCCAGTGATTGTACGAAGGAAGCATGAATAAATGGATGCCCATACTGCTGAGTTATTATTTCATCACAATTCAGAAGTGGCAAAAAACAACACGCAAAGAAGTTCAGTTATAAGGTATGTGCAATTTTTCCCTAGAAGTTTTAGAAAATCAGTTTGATCAGAGTTGACCTTATTCGCCTTTACAAAATATTTCAAATTATTTCCGTCTTTCTGTGAAAATCGGCACTTTATTTAATAAGCTGTCTTTTTATGACTCGGAGTCAATCAACCCGGACGTTTCAAATCTTTTTCAAATGTTCAAATGAAGATTGAAAACATTCGAAACCAAAAATAGATTTTATATGATACGTGTTCAGGAACATTAGAAATGTAAATGCTATGATTGCGTAATTGTACTCAATATAGTTAATAAAGATAGCTTTGATTTTGACTTTCACATGCCATTGATGTGAGCCAAATATGTTGAGCATGTTTTAAAGAGAATAGTGATTTTATCTTATTGTAAACTCAATGGAAAAATATTATTTAACATAGACAAGAATGCAAAAAGGGCGAGTGAGGTTATATGAACAATACTCAATTCTTTGTATTCTATTACTATACAACTAGTTTGTTGAGTTAGCCATGTGTGTCGCTTATATTAGACCATGTGTGTCTAAGCTTGAGTAGTAGGTAGTGGCCATTTGCCGTAAAGTTATTAATGGATTTAGACAGTTTGAAGTTTAATTTTGCAGACGCTTAACAAAAGTAATAGGTATCAGAAAAAGGCCATGTGTGCCTATTGCGTAGTTGAGTCGCCATGTGTGCCTATAGCCTAGTTTAGTAGCCATGTGAGCCACGAGTCAGCCATGTGTCTCGCTTATAATTGGACTATGTGTGTCTAAGCTTAACTAGTAGTGGTCATTTGCCGAAAGGTCATCAGTGCATAGATAGTTTGAAATTAATTTTGCAGTCGCTTTACAAAAGTAATATTAGAAAAAGGGCATGTGTGCCTATGGCTTAGTTGAGTAGCCATGGGAGCTATGAGTCGGCCATGTGTGTCTATGCTTGAGTAGATACTAGGCTACATGGCTAGATGCGCCAACAGTTTATAAGGCTAGATGCGCTTACAGTTTACTAGGCTAGACGCGCCTACAGTTTATGTGGCTAGATGCGCTTACAGTTTACTAGGCTAGACGCGCCTACAGTTTATGTGGCTAGATGCGCCTAAAGTTAACAAGGCTAAATGGGCCTACACTTTACTAGGCTAGACGCGCCTGCAGTTTGTGGCTAGATGCGCCTACAGTTTACGAGGCTAGATGGGCCTACAGTTTACAAGGCTAGAGGCGCCTACAGTTTATGTGGCTAGATGCGCCTACAGTTGACAAGGCTAGACGCGCCTACAGTTTGCAAGGCTAGACACACATACCGTTTACATGGCTAAATGCGACTACATTTTACAAGGCTAGGTGCGTTCCCGTTCATAAGACTATGTGCATTTAGATACAAGGATAGAAGCGCCTTCTAGATTAAAAATCTAGGTGTATACTTATGTTAAAAGGCTACACGCGCCTTCTAGATTAAAAATCAAGGTGTATATTTAGGTTAAAAGGCTACACGCGCCTTCTGATTACAATGCTAGAAGTGCCTTTAGTTTGTCAGGCTAGACTCGCCTATATACGAGCCTTCAGCTTGTAGGCATATGTCTTATTGTTAACAATACCTAAAGCTGATTGATCAAATGTATTTGTGGTTATTGTAGGTCGAAGACCTTTAAGTAGCTATATTACCATACTATTTTGTCCCTTGTTATCATAAAAAGTTAATTTAATTTTATATGCAGTTATAATAGACAAGTGCATTAGTTTCAGAATGTACTAAGTGTCTTGACTTGTTGAACTTGATAAATGACGAAAGTTTCCCTATACTAAGTATACACTTTTTAGTTGAATGGGCTATGTGTGTCGCTCGAACATAATTATGTGGCATACAATTATTTCAGTTGGACAAGTTAGCCATTCTTATTTAAGTGTACCATATAAGAATGTTAACATTATTAAATAATTCTGTGAATTTTCTATAGAAGTTTAGCTTTCTGAGTATTTTTACTGATTAACTAGATTGACAAGAAGGATAAATAAAACACCATACACTAATATCATTTATTTGTTCTAATGTTTGCGAGGTCATGAAACGCAAACAAGTCATTGAAGGAAGAAAGCGACGGCCCAATAGAGGAACGCAGATCACCATCCCGTCACTGATGCCTCGTTGGTGGCGCCACGCCGGCCGCTGTGTCTCGAGGATTTCTGAGCCGTCACCTTGGTACTACTTGGATCGTCGAAGTGATTTCAGGATATCAGTTGGTTTCATCTTCATCCCGAAACGGGAGGAAGGGCGGAGTGTGTATGTAAATTAATATTTGCATAAATTATTAGAACTTGATTGTGTAAATTCGTTACTTTCAAATATTGCATTATTTTACTCTTCGATTCAAACTTTGCTGATGATGTGACTGTAAATGTTTTAAAGTCCAGTTTTGACATACCTTCCTACTTATTTAAAAAGATGCTAAAACTTTTATCAAAAAGACTATTACTTACGAGTAGGTACGAACAGGGAATTGTCTTATTTGGCGACTTTAATATTTATATTCTAAATATAAGTAGCAGAAATATGAAAAACATCACTTTTTAATTGTAATGATAACTTACCAATTACTTGCCACGACAAGCTTCCTAATTATGGAAACCACTTGAATAACACCAATATCATTGATCTATTTAGAAATTATGTTATCAAGCCTTAGATAGATAAGGTAAAAAGTTGTGCACTTTGTCCTCTTGGATCATTCAGCTCAATCAGAGATTTGATACTAGTACTTTTACAAAACAAAAAAATTGTTGTTTGAAAATTTATTTTCTAGATCGCATTCTTAACTGTGTTTTGCAAATGTTTTCTTGAATAATAAGGTAAAAATAATAAAGCGTATAGAGCTTTCACTAAAATAAAAGAGACCGAAGTGGCAGTAAGGTACTTACATGAAAACATAACTTAAGGGGTAATAAAATTATAGAGTAATAGCACAGTAAATATATATGCTATGGTAATAGGTCGTATAAATACAAATATATAGTTTCGTATTATGAAAAGTACTGTTAGTTAAAATCCATCATTCATCCAGCATAGTGGGTTTAAAACAGGATTTAGACCTACTACTACTACTACCTAGTACCTACTACCGAGCGAAACAGAATCTGTATAGATAGACTTTGAAACCAGTCAGCCTCAATGTTTGTGTTGGTGACACTGCTATTGATGGCTGATGGCCGAAAGCCATAGCCAAGACATATAGGCACTTTTGGTGATTAGTGGTTACTGGTTAATTATAGGACTAAAGAAAGACAAATCTTTAACTGTAGGTACTGAACTGTAATAGTATTTATTCTAAGGCCCGTGGGTTCTGATAGGTTTGATATAAATTGTACAGGATTGAGTTAAGAGTCGAGCGGTGATGTTTCGGTGTTCCGATGCATGAAATGTAATTGAGAAGTCTATTGATACATTATGTGCGCCTCTTTAATAAATCGTTTATTTTAAGTTAGAGACCCGAGTATTCGCAGGTTTAATAAATGAGCGACATACAGATAAACTATTATTTACAAATAATACATGGAAATTTCCAATGCTTGATTTTTGAGAAAGTACTCTTTATGACCTTTAAGTATCTTACAATTTTACCGTTGCTTACTGACATAATAGTACATTAAAAAAGCGCAATTAACAAAAGAAACGCCTCGTGTAGACTTATTCATAGACATGTTTGAAACTTTTGAGGATGTAAGTAGCTGGTCACGTACTGCACAACCGGAAATACTACGAATTTAACGGAATACGTAGTATTACATTAGAATTATTTAAAAGTGATTTTCAAACATAGAATAATGAACGTCTGATGTGCGTAGTTAATCCCACGAATATTAAATACATTCAATTTGGTAACTTCAGATGTGAATTGTTGAACTTAATAATAATATGAATCAAACAAAAAATAATAGAAATAATGAAAATATTACTTGGTATATCTATATAGACACAAATCTTGTTGTTATTTATAATATCGATACAAAGATTTCAATCTATTGTTACGCTTTATATATATTTTTGCTCAGAATAATTGCTTATGTCGTGGAGTTTAATAGTTTGTGTCCTCTTTTAACTTAAGGCGTCATAAATCGGAACAATTCTGTAAAAGTAAATGTTGTAATGTATGGGTACATTCGTATTACCAAATGATGCATTCACATCATTTGTATCACGTTCGCATTATTTATCTGACGTTTTACCATGAAACGCTTAGAAGGACTTTCAAGGAAAAGAAATCGCTTTCAATTCCTGCATATCTATAATCTAGCAATTTGTACGTTATAATTTATACTTACTTGACATA
Organism: Crambus lathoniellus; assembly: GCA_949710035.1. NCBI lineage: Eukaryota > Metazoa > Arthropoda > Insecta > Lepidoptera > Crambidae > Crambus > Crambus lathoniellus. The sequence goes on along the minus strand of OX453313.1, from coordinate 22,699,671 downwards.
ACTTTTTATTACTATTTATTCAAGATCAATTACAAATTTAATCGACCAAACAACAGAAATCAACACGTTTTAACAATGAAAACTACTAGTGTTGTGGCTGGGCAGCCAACTAAAAGGCTGGCAATCCACAGATATTAAATTTATTTTAAAATATAAAAACCTAAAAATAAAATCACAAATTAATATAAGTACAAAAAGTCAAAACAGAACGTTACTTACAAATTTATCTACTACAAAATTGGTCTTACCTGCAGGAAATTCCTTACAGGTTTTATAATGGCAATAAAAGTAAAATAATAGTTTAATAATATAATTTAGTCGATTTAAAGGTGAGCCGAAACAAATCAAATATTTTTTATATTGATGTCTAAACACAAAAAAAAAAACAATGTCATGGAAACGACACGACGTTCCAAATATTATTTTTCAGAACAAACTCATAAAAATTTGACAAATAGTTTCGAATTACATGCAAGGAGGTTATAAAAATGATACCGTGAAAATATAAAATAAAAATAATATGAAATAGGATAGTAGCGAGCGACGCAACGCTACAGTGTCATAATAAATTAACAGCAAATATAATATAACATCGTTTTGAGACCTAAATAATAATATTAAAAAAATAATGGGAGCCTGATGGCCTGTAACTCAGATTTTTATCTAGCTCAGGTATCAGTCTCTCACAAACTTAATTTATTGTAATAAGTAATGATCTCTGTCTCTTATAGAATAATAATGTAAGTTTGTGATGAGAGAAATAAACGTTTATTATTAAACGTTTATTATTAATAATATATTCTGGCAAGTTCTCTTGTACTTAGATAAATAGAAAATTAAATTAAAATACGGAGGTCGGTCAGCTCACCCTTCGCGAGTTTTATTGCCAGTTCTTTCTCCGAAGGGCCTCCCCATTTGTGAACTGGTGGTCGAGTCAGTAGTTTGCCTTGATTTAAAATAACTATTAATCTAGTTCTTTTCAAATAAATCTAAATATCAAATAGATAATTTTCCTTGCCTCAGTAAAGTCATAAATTAAAAAAAGTAAATACCGTATCCCGATTCCAAACAAAATAATAAAATTTAAAATCTGAGGGTCGGAACGGAAGGATCTGAAATCAGACGGAAAGAGACATAAAATAAAATAAAATATATATAAAAAAACATACAGTGAAATGCTAAAAATAAGTGATACTAAAACGCTCGCAGAAATCTGAGATGTGCATAGGTAGGTACATTTACATTGAAAATTATTATTTTAACTATTATCATGTTTTTATAAATTTTGTTGAGATTATACTTCATATACTGTGATTATAATGCCAAATGTTGTATTTATATTAAAATTGTATTCTGTAAAAATAAAGAAACTGACTAGGTACTTGTTACATACAGTGCACCAGGAGGTAGCACTATGTCGGATGGCCGAATGTTGTATTTCAAAAAAGTAATGATAAAAATAATTAACATTATTGTAGTACAAATTGTAATTATGACTGGCAATACTTTTAAGTTTAAATTGAGAGAAAGCGCCGCCATGGCGCCACTGTGTTTTGAACGGGGATAGACAAAATGGTGGCAATCTACCCGTAGGCGGACAGTCAATTGTGTTCGAGTTGTCGAGTCGAAAGGACGTTATCCAGTGATTGTACGAAGGAAGCATGAATAAATGGATGCCCATACTGCTGAGTTATTATTTCATCACACTAGTAGCCAATCGTTTTGTAACTTATTAACATAACAAATTAACCCAACTGCCTTTGGGAAGACACACTAAACAAGTTTTGTATATTTAGTCAAAGTTTATGTAATAACGATTAAAGTTTGCTTAAAATTTTAGCAACAAAAATAGTTTGGTTGATTATTTTTTTCCTGTTTTTTCCGTTTGGACAGATTTTCGTTTCGACAGATTTTGTTTCGACAGATTGTTGTTTCGCCAGATTTTGTTTCGACAGATTATTGTTTCAACAGCATGTCACTTTGTTATCTCAAATGTACAGTTACGTACAAACACAAAGTACACACGGCGGCACATCAGACTATACAAGTTGACCTTGAGACCGCCTTTATTAGTCCGGTCAATTTAGACATCCGAAGATACATTCATTCGCAAGAAGCTGAAAGTTGGTAAAATTGTTCAAAACAAAAATTAAAATGAAATTAATTATAAATGAAATGTAAAAAGTCCTCATCGATCCGGTACCTGGAAAAAAAATATTCGAGGTCAAATGTCAAATTCGTGTTTTTTCAGCAAAACGGTAAGTTTGACCGTAAAATTTGCAAAAACAAAATTGTAAATCATGCAATTATCTGTAAAAAATGGCTCAATACTTTTTTTCCTAAGAGCCACCGTTTCTGAGATATATCGATTCGAAAATTTAGAAAAGTCTAATCGTCATTATATGCAAAGCTTAGATGTTTGGACGTTTGTACTCAATCACGCCAAAACGGCTGAACGGATTTGGCTGAAATTTGGGACACAGATACTTTGTAGTCTGGAGAGGAAAATAGGCTACTTTTCATCCCGGAAAAATAACACATTCCCGCGGGATAACGACGTGTAGTCCACGCGGGCGGACAACGAGTCTGCTTTAATGCAATCGTTTAAAATCACAACATACCCGTGGAATAGGCCTAGGAACAGGTGGCGTGCAAACGTGCATATGATGCACTTGATTGATTACAACTTTTCCAACTTTTTGAATAGTTATATTTCAGAAACGGTGACTCTTAGGGAAAAAGTATTGGTACCTACATTTTTTGTAGATAATTACATGATCTACAATTTTAGTCTGAACTACTTTTATGATACAACTTATCGTTTTGCTGAAAATCGCGATGTACCCATTCTTTTTACCTTTGACGTCGAGTATTTTTTTTCCATGTTCCGGATCGATGAGGACTTTTTAAGTTCCATTTATAATCATATTTTGAACAATTTTACCAAATTTCAGCTTCTTGCGAATTAATGTACCTTCACTCTTTTTTTTTGGTCTAATTTGACCGGACTATTATGCCCTACGTAATAAAAGCTGTTATCGCAGTTAAACTGTTTAACCTGATGTGCTGTCGAGTGTACTTATAAAAAAAACAATTTAACTTAATCTATCAATACTTGTGATTGTACTTTTACTGTCGAAACAAAAATCCAGTAAAACAAAAATCCGTCGAAACAAAAATCTGGCAAAACAAAAATCCGACGAAACAAAAATCTGTCCAATCGGAAATAACCCTTTTTTTCAGTGTGGCTGCTTGCACGTAATTGGATGGCGCTCGGCGACCGTAAGCGCTGTATTAACATTTACTAGCGCCAAAATTCAAAATTATATTAGAAGTGGTTCAAGTAGGTATCCCATATGGGCAATTTTCCCGGATTCCCCAGGATGATCCATCGGGACGGGTCAGTATGGCAAAGTATGAAACTATAAAATAAATAAATTAATAACTTCTTACATTCACACCAATTATCTAAGCCCATTTTAATTTCATTAAGAAACTGTATCATGGAAAACTTGATAACGTATAAATATATACTTAAATACTTTTTTTTTGTAAATACATACTTAATATAATATATAATAATATAACATAGTAAACACACAGACCAAGACAAATAGACATGTTCATGCACACAAATATTTGTCTTGTTCGGGAATCGAACCCGAGACCACTGGCGCAGAAGGTGGGTAGCCTTACCCCTGCGCCAAATCGGTCGTCAAAAGAGATAGAGATATTTGTTCTAAGGAACCATGTCGTTGATTTAAGAGTTAAGAAAAACTGCATTTAAAGATAAAATAAAACTCCTGCACGACTCGGGAATCGAACCTTGTCAGTTTTCAAAACAAAAATGTTAAGTAGGTATGTCATTTTATTACGAAAGTTGATTGTCCAGGTTGTTAGGAATACATTTAACTATGGAATCCTTTGTACAATTAAAGCAAAATGCTGCATGTCCTATTTTATTTTATTCAAGTAAATGTTCAAAATTACAGGTATTTTCCTGTATACAATAATTAGCTCTTTAGGTAACGATTTTGTTTTTGCGTTTTGTATTTTCAAGTGGTTAATATGCGTTAAAATCCGGCGTAGTCATAGAACTATTTGTATTGTACTTTACGCACTAGGTCCGATTTCAGTCATTCGATTTCTATCTGTCATCCGTAAATCTCCCTTACGAATAGTACCCTTATTTTAGAATGAGTTAATTTTAACTGCCAACGTTTACGAAAACTATCGGAACTGGTCATGTCGGTAAAGCTGCCTACCAAAGGACATGAAAGAGATAGAGCGATAGTTTCAAACTTATACTAAGGGCCTGTTTCACAATGTCAAAGTAAATTCTCATTAGCTGTTACTTGACAGCTAGCCCATACAAAACTGTCAATAAAACGAAAGTATCTCATAATCGGACATTGTGAAACAGTCACTAAGGGCACAGAATATATAATAGTAAGTACTACTAAGGGTACAGAAATCTGAACGGTAACCGAGCCGCGTACGAGCAGGGCCCTGTTAAGCCAAATTTACATATTTGTAAATTGTAATCGTATTTACAGGGCCCTGTTTAACGCAACTTACAAGGCCACAATTATGTAAAAAATTGTCAAAGGAGATGTTTATTTTAATAGGCAAATATGGCTAGGATTTGTGCTATTCGGTAAAATTACCAAATGCATCAATGGTTTACATAACAACAGTCGAAATGTTTCAAAAGTTATTAGTTTAGATGCACATAAATGTTTTAAAAATAATTATAGCCACACTGAATCACCATTTTACTAGCCAATGTAACAGCCATAGAGAAACTTGTATATGTGACAGCTGACAGAAGCTGTCAGCTGTTTGTCATCCATCGTTACACTGATTTGTGATTGTGATTGTGACTATGATGACCCGCTATGAACTTTAGGGCCTAAACTGATGAGTAAAGCGGGCGTCCGCGACGGGCACACGTCGCGGGTCTCCGTCCGTGGACACGGGCGCGGGCCGCGTGGACACGCGCGCGGGCTCCGTGGAACCGCATAACATAGCGCTATTGACTGAACAAGCCCGTGCGTGCTACCGCTGGCCCGCTGGCGGGCCCCGTCGCGGGCACCCGCGCGGGCGACCGTCGCGGGGAATCGGGCCACAAGGCGCAGGCGCGGGGCCCGCCTCCCCCCGCGCGACGGGTGCCCGCGACGGAGCACTTATGTATGGAACCGCGCGGGCGTCCGCGTGACGCAGTTTAGGCCCTTACTCTAAATTAAAAAGATGTGCATCCCAAAAAATCATAAAAGTTTAACGAGCTTGCCCAAGCCTTATAGCCTAGCCTTTTTCTTTTCGTGATTTCTAACTGCAGTGCAGGGTTCATAAGGATGTTTGAGATTGGTGTCGGCCTTCTTCCACGATCAGTTACTTTTCGTATTTTTCTTGCAGTGGCATAATTGCTGCAGCAGCATTGCCGCAAGTGGATCGAGTGTTGAAACCCCGCTTTGTCATGCAGCAGTTTTATCTACTTCTCGTTCTATCTACTTATAGCATAATTATAGATAGGATATAGAATAGACACCATTATAAGTGGAAGGAAAATATTGTGAAGAAACCAGTACTCGTCTTCCAACTCGAAAGCTTTTGACGACTTGCGACATTCCTAACACGATTTTGATGGTATTACCTTACTTACAATATGATTTTGACAATCAAATGAGGGTAGGGCGGTACTCCTGTGGTGTGTAGGAAGTAGGGACAATACAAGGGTAAAAAGAAAAGTAGATAGGTATCTTGCTTAAACAATTTATTCTTCAACATCTTCTCTGACCAAAATCCAATCTAAAAAAGAAGCCGGAGCTTCTATGTTAGTTTGATGCCGTGCCATCCCAAGGTACCAAACAAGGGTCATGGTGTCACAGTCCGTTTACCGCAAATACATGAACAGTAATAACCTTCTATTATATCTTGCCAAGTTTGCCCATCACCCAATAATATGTATGTGTAATATACTTTTGCAGTTTGATGCCTAGACCTGATTCTGCCTCTTATTAACTGTCCTGCAATTAAATCTGGAACAGGAATATTTAAGCCTTCTGCTTCAGCTATTTCAATGGCAAAGTAGCCATTGTGTCGGAAATGCTCCCCAAAATAGGACCGAGTCTGCTTTACTTGGTATATTCCCAACGCAAAGATTACTAAATCTGAAAATGTCATTTCTGGGAAATATAAGTTATCTTCTATGCCATCAATATTTGTAAAGTTGGCCCGGCGGCGTCTATTTAAATTATTTTCAGTTACATAGGATGCCAAATAGTTTGGTAGATGCAGTCTTTCTAAAGCCCTGCTAACAATAACGGCAGCATCAGGCCTATCTTCAATTAGTGGGTGAAAGGCATTAATCAATGCAGCAGCAATTCTAAAATCTGACATTTGATGTCTTGAGGCCAAATTGAAGGACTCGCTGCGAAATAATTTGTAATTACGTTTAAATCTGCCATTTATTACTTCAACAACCCATCGGCAAAGTGTGACACACCGTGATTTATTCGCAGCGAGCGTAGGCAACTGAGTTTCTTCTTGTGGTAAGGATTCTGGCTTATATATATGTCATAACTCAAACTTCTAAGTAAAGGTAGCGAGTCGCGAAAACCTCGGTCCAAAATGAAAACATCCCCTTCTTGGAAATATGATCGAAGTGGATGATTTCCATTTTGGAACAGGGTTTTCATTATGTCCGAGTCTGAGGCGTTGGTCTGCAACAAACGCCGTAGGTCGCGGCCGGCGTCTACTGATGCCGCGTCCACCGGACGCGGCCGACAGCGTAAACCCGCGATGGTCACTCTCCGACGCGGCTCTCAACGCAAACTACGATCAGTTACTCCATATAGTATTTGGTTTCTCGCACGCGCTCAATGCGAATGAACGTGAAGTTAAATATGGATGAACAAACAATTTTAAGAGTTCTTCTAGAAGAGGAGGAGGATGATGATGTTATTTTAAAATTGTTATTTTTTATGTTTTTTTTTACCTAAAACCCTAAAAAAAAAGTAGGTACTAAATATGCGATTAAATATTTAAGACACTGATACTTCGTAGCCTGGAGAGGACCATAGGCTATTTTTTATCCCGGAAAAATATCACATTCATTCATAAACTGTCATTTACTAACACTGAATGTTGAAAAAACAAAATACATCACATTCTCACCGAGCCTTATTAGTTATTACACAACCACCAAAAGAGTTCAAGCTAAAAGCTCACACCTGTGATCGAAAAGACGACTGCGATTGCCCTGTACTTTTAAGAACGTCTACTATAAAATATCTAGGGCTAACTATTGACAACTTACTTAAATGGGACATTCACATTAGTAATTTGACAGGTCGCATCAGAAAACTGATACCCATTTTTAGGAAACTAAGGAGTACGGCAGATCGTGGTACTTTACTATGCGTCTACTACGCCTTGACTCAGAGTCTTATTCAGTATTGCCACAGTATTGCATTGTAACGTCGGGAGGCGTGGGATCGACCTCCATGTTGCCTCTGGAAAGAGCCCAAAGAGCCATATTGAAAGTAATGCTCGGAAAGCCGCGAAGATATGGCACTACTCTCCTGTATAGAGAATGATCAGTACTTACAGTTAGACAACTGTTCATTATGTATGCTATACTCCGCAAACATAAAAGTATTAATTTAAATATATGTCATCGCAAAAATAAGAGAGTCTGCTCCACTCAACCGCATAAGACTACCGCCACTACTATGTGATCGGTTCGCACCTATATAATGTTGGAAATAGAGCCAATGACCTAATTTCACTATCTCAATTTAGATGCAAAAAACCGCCTTCTAAAAAACCACATCAAAAAAGTAAGAAATAATTCCTCACCAAATAAATAACGTAAGTACTTTGAAGTCGGGCGTGAAACATGTACAATTTTTTGTTGTTTTTGTTAAAACCCGCCCGACTTCAAAGTACTTACGTTATTTATTTGGTGAGGAATTATTTCTTACTTTTTTGATGTGGTTTTTTAGAAGGCGGTTTTATTTTTTTATAAAAATAATTTTTATTTCACGCTTTTTAGTGCATCGTGTAGGCAATTTACTTGTTTTCTGGTAAATAGGTATGTGATCAAACTCAAAACCTCCTTTTTCGAAGTCGGTTAAAATACCTTGAGGTATCCCCTTTTTAACAAAACAACAATCATCTAAATCGGTATATAAACAAAGGAGTTATGCCTAAAGATACGTATTAAATTCACATAAAGTGGTAACGAAAACGACAGTATTTTCAAGATTTCCTGAAAACTACTGAACCGATTTCAAAATTTCAAAAAATGGGACCAACTTTGAAACTAACCTGATGTAATAACGTTTGAACCATTTCAATCGGTTCAGCTGTCTTCGAGTAATCGGTGGACATACACAAAAAAAAAACACGTGTGGCACTCGGGGACTGCCGCGGTAAAGCTATTGCATAAGTAAATAGTGTAATTACACACCAAAACAATCATTCATTCAAAAAAATATGAACTAAAAGAACGATATTAAGAGCTTGATCATCGAATTTCGCGCGATGAACATTTATAATTATAGATATAATATCAGATATAGGTACTTTCTCTGCGCGGCATTAATGTGTATTACCTATACCTATACCACTATTATATATTATGTGCCTATACACAAAAAACAAAGGTACCTACCTACTTCGATCAACAATAGTACTAGATGAAGGCTCACGAACTAAATGAAAACTATGGCCAGACTGACATTTTTTTAAACAGGGAAAAAAGGTTACGAATGTTACGATCTTACATTATAAATGACAAGAAGCGTTCCAAGTTTGAAATGCCTTAGTATTATTGACACTGTCAAAATAATCTACTTATAATTATACTCTCAAGTGAGCGTTCGACGCTTGGCCATGTCTGTCACTCCAACTATGTATCTAGAACTAGGTGTTATTGTTGATCGAAGGGTACACTAAATAGTACACGTGCTTGGTTTAATGGTTTCTATTATATACATAACTAGCGGATCCTCGCGGTTTCATCCGCGTGGAACCCGTTCCCGTGGGAATATCGGGATAAAATATAGCCTACTTATGTCACTCAGGAAGAATGTAGCTTTCTAATGGTGAAAGAATTTTCTAAATCGGTCTAGTAGTTTCGATGCAAACAAACAAACAATCAAATCTTTCCTCTTAGTATAGATGAAGAATCCATACTAATATTACAAATGTGAAAGTGTGTTTGCTTGTTTATTTGTTTGTTTGTTTGTCCATCTTTCACGCCAAAACGGAGCAACTGATCGACGTGATTTTTGGTATGGAGATAGTTTGGAAGCTGAAGAGTAACAGAGGCTACTATTTATTACGGAAAATTATAAAATAAAACTGGTAATTTTGTATGGATAATAGTTTTGACTGTCGTACCACAGTAAATATATATGCTACCTTATAATTATATAAACTGTGGTCGTACGATACCAAACTGTCATTTATTCCATGGCCGCCTCCGCGTCTGCGCGCGGTCCAAATCGAATAGGTACTAATGTTTTCCATAAGATTAGAACAAAAAAATAGATGATCAAACGAACTACTGTGAAGTTCGATCGCTATTATATGAGTCGTTTCATTCGAAGATATAATATTTACAGAGTAGTCCCTTTAACCTACAGGCAACTTCGCACGTCTTTAGAGATTAAAAAAAAAACAAAGTTCACTAATCTGTCATTTACTGTTCTGTGGTCAGTTTGACGCCATTTTTCTCATTTCGTTTAGAGCAAGTTCAGAGTAATAGCGGTGTTCTAGAACAAAGCTTAACTAGTGGGTTTGTAAACCTCCGCCTGCAGCTGAGGTTTACTGGGCTGGGCGGGTTGCTATATCTTCGAATGAAACGACTCATATAATAGCGATCGAACTTCACAGTAGTTCGTTTGATCATCTATTATATTTCGTCGTTTCATTCTTTGATATAATATTTACAGAGTAGATGTTTAGAGATTTAAGTTTTGTTCTAGAAGAAGTGTTGATGGGTTGTTTTTATAAGAATAAATAACCATCTCAATTAAACATATTATGTATTTGTTCATAAGCAGAATGTCAACAATCAACCCTTAAATAATATTAAGTTTTCTCCGTACAAATTAAATACCTAATCATAAATCAGCAACAAAAAAAAGTAACTAATCATTAGTAGGGAACGTTACGGTTCTCGCGAAGACATCTTCGCTTTCAATAGGCCGGTTATAGAACCGAGCAAAGGCTGTGTAGATGTAGGTACTTGTCCAACCAGCTGTTTTTCTTATCTCGTCTACAAACACTGAGTCGTGAGCAAGCACGGTCGAGATGGAGGCGTATCGTGTGCTATCGCCACTCTCTCCCAAGCTCCCAACAGCTTATTTAACCCAGCGGCTTAAAGACTGCGAGCTGGTGCGCTTGTGGAGTTTTTTGTATTTTAACAACAGTTTGTCTGCGTTCAAAGTCCTCATATTTTTTGAAAAATATATATGATCGACGAGGACTGAAGCAGGGCATACATTTATTTTCTCGTGAAAGAATGGCAAGTACAGCATGGGTTGTTCGCGGCCCGGGACCGAAGTTTTAATAATGTCGGTTATGGCTATCTTAACACCCTCTTGAGAAATGAATACATTTTCTAGTTTTATAAGCGTGAAAGTTTGTACCCTGTGCATTGTACAAAATGTTCTTGTCTAGGCTCAGTACTAAATTTTGGTATCAATTAGGTATGTGGTTGAGAACAAGTTGTGGGTCCCAAGTAGAGGTATATTTAGGGCGACTTGGTTTAAGTTTGTAAGCGCCTTTTAGAACTCGTTAAATACACTCATGTGAGCCGATGTTACTGTTTAATGGTTTAAGAACAGTGAAACGGTACGGAGCGGGACGGTAATTTAATATCAACGTAAGCTTCGTCAGATAGCTCCCATTCAGTATCGGGGTTGCTTTTACTTGGCTCGATATCTGAGCCGTTATTTTTTGTGTTTACTTATGACGCGTGTAGCCAAATGGCGATGAATCTACCTACATCGTGTCAACTTCTTTAAGCGTGGAAATTTTATTCCATCTACCTTGACAGTTAATGTAGCATACTACCTGTAGTATTATCCATGCGCAGTAATATTGCACAATATCGTCTTCATTTGTAAAAGCTTTCATAGGACAGAATGTTGTAAAAAAGTTATTGCGCCACCAGTTTTGGTCTTCTTAAAATTTAATTTTTGCTTTGCATTTACCGTTATGGCGCTGCAATGCCAAAAACTTCTGGCGTTCTTAAAGTTAAATCCGTATTTAGCTGTTAGACAGACCGAAATTAGAACACCAATAAAATTAGCAAAGATTCTTATTGTACGTTTCGGTAATTTTAAATAATTTCTGATCATTTGTGCAATGTTTGAGAAATTGTTTGAGAAATGTTGCGTATCATAATTATAAAAAGCCTTGGAAAGTACAGACTTGAGAAGGCGTTAACACACTTTTTTCGCGGTTTACAACAAAACCTAAACATTGTAACAATTTAGGAGTCGTACCGTACGTAGTCGTACGGAAGTGTCCCCGATGCCTTATGTTAAGATTCTTTTTACAAACCTTCTATGGGCCACAGTATTGTCTGATAAATAAAGAATTTATTTATTAAGCATCGTCGAAATAAATTTACTGATTTATGACCTTGGCTTCTAAGATAGGACATATAACCTCTCTCATAATTTTGGTAAAAACCCTGGATGCTGATGCTACGGATAGGCCGTAAGGCAAGTCAGTAAATTCGTCGATAGCTAAGTTTGAATTAGGAGCTTGAAAATGAAATCTTAAATATTATTCGGTCTTCCTTACATATTGGAAGTCATAAATACGCCTCTTTGAGGTCAATCGGTGCTACAAAACTACCTTGTGGTATAAGCTAAGGAGATGTTCTATAGTCTTCCATTCTAAAATAGTTTTTCTTCTCAATAAATTTAATTAATGATTTAAGATTTAAGACAAAGCGTTTACCACCATTAGACTTGGGTGCAAGGAAAGTTCTTGATATGAACTGGTCAATTACCGGGGAACAATGTGAAATTGCTCCAATTCAATTAATTTATTTATAGCTTGGACCATCTCGTGACTTTCTTCGGGGGTAAATTTAGATTAAAGCACGACAGACTGTCACTTCCGTACAAAAGGGTATATAATATCCGTTTTGGATCCATGATAGTACAGTTTTGTTGTATGTTATATGAAACCAACAATCATAAAAGTATTGAATTCTGCCAGCGTGTACCTTTGTTATTGTGGCAGTGCACGGGGCCTGGGTTGATTGTAGTTCTTCGCATGAGACGAAGCAGGCTGAGGGTAGGTTCGTCGCGGTGGCGGCGCTAGCCTCTGTCCTGTCCTGTGGTTTGACCTCCCCGCCGCCCCCGTTTCACGGGTACTGAGGAGGTCCTGACCGGTTTCCCTGATGGGCAGGACGAATGACTGTGGACTGGACTGCAGAAGGTTTCTGAATTGTGAATGTTTTCCAAATCTGTAAACCTTGTCGTTCGATTGCCTTACTGGCTTTTATATTTTCGGATGATGTATTACCCAATAAAGAGTCATATCTATCGGAGTCTTGTAGGACGTGCAGGAAATTATTTTCAAAACTAGATGTAATAAGTTTAATCCTATCTTTCGTTAGGAAATGGTGTAAATCAATACCAAAATGCGACAGTCGTCGCTTAGATACTAAAGAGATTGTATCTTATCGTCTGAGGAGAGCAGTGTGTCCATTGCTCTATTTACCTATTGCCGAGGTACCCATATCAAGTTGTTGTTGAAAACCAAGAAACATTTTGTAGCGTCCCCTCACGACGACGCGTCAGAAACTGCGGCAGCAATCGCTGCGTTTAATTTAGGTGCGTGCAACATTCAACAATTATTTGGTATCAAGTACCTTTGTCAAGTTCTCTTTCTGATCTTTTGGTAGACCTATTTTTCATAAAGGTGTCCATATATTAGCTAAGCTGAATGGCATCTCCAAAATCAGGCGTATCGGACGTAGACGCCCTCAACGCTGACAATATTATTGTGGATCGAAAGTTATCGATGTAATTTCTTGAGTGAGCCGTTTGCGATACTGCGGCATCCAAGGTTTGTTGGATGGATATTTCCAAAGATTGTTCGATAAAGTCCCGCATCGTATTGTATGATATTTATTGTATCCAAAACAAACATACTTTTTTTTTGCCAAAAAAAAACAACATGAGGGTAGAATGTAAAAAATAAAATTCAAAGAATAATTTAATAAGTTATTATGGCCTAATAATTTACCCTTAACCACCTAGCATCAGTTATCGTGACACTACCACCTAGCATACGTCTGTGAGACTTCGGAGCTAAATGATTCTCGTTTGTAAAACTGTGTGAGGTAAGTTTAAGTTTTTAAGAAAATAATCTGTTAGGAACATATTAAACTATTTGTTAAAATAAGAAAAGCACATGAAAAGCCACATTTAAAAGAAAATCTCAATTAAGTAATCAACACTATACTTATAAACTGACATAGTAGGAAAATGAGGTCCATTATAATAACCACATAAGTAGGTACTTCTATGTACTTTTTTTATTACTTAGTAATCAAAAAACAAAAAAAAATATAAAACATCTCCAAAAAAGTGAAAGTTAAACGAAATACCAGGACTTAAACTCACAGATTTTCCGAATTTTTTTCACCCGGCGACAGTTTTTTACTTACCAGATTCAAACGCGCAAACATCCGACTGCAAGAAGCGGTTGTGCGACACTGGGGGGCGCGAGGAAAAGGTACATGGACGAACAAGTTTATACGAAGCTCGGGCTCAACAATATTCACGATTATAAATTCGTCGGGGTCTGTCAGACCTATGCTAGGTGGTTAAGGGTTTATATTGTCCCGCAGACAATAAACTATAGATAACGTGCATCTATCTTAGAATGCAGGTAGATTCTACTTTATGTCATAATATGTGACCCATAAATTAGCCCGCAGCTAATTACGATATCGCGGTTGACCCCCAGTCAATTGCGACTTAGTTTGATTTTATGTAACTTAATGAACTGTAGATAACGTGCGCCTATCCTAGAACGCAGGTAGATTCTACTTCATGTCATAATATATGTCCCATAATTAGCCCGCAGCTAATTACGATATCGCGATTGACCCGCAGTCAATATCGATTTAGTTTGATTTTGACTAACTACCTAAATAAACTGAAGATAACGTGCGTCTATCCTAGGACGCAGGTAGATTCTACTTCATGTCATAATATATGACCTATAATTAGCTCGCAGCTTATTACGATGTATCGCGATTGACTCGCAGTCAATCTCGATTTAGTTTGATTTTATGTAACTAAATAAACTGTAGATAACATGCGTCTATCTTAGAACGCGGGTAGATTCTACTTCATGTCATGATATATGACCCATAATTAGCTCGCAGCTAATTACGATATCGCAATTGACTCGCAGGCAATCTCGATTAAGTTTGATTTTATGTAACTAAATAAAGTGTAGATAACATGCGTCTATCCTAGAACGCGGGTAGATTCTACTTCATGTCATAATATATGACCCATAATTAGCTCGCAGCTATTTACGATATCGCGATTGACTCGCAGTCAATCTCGATTTAGTTTGATTTTATGTAACTAAATAAAGTGTAGATAACATGCGTCTATCCTAGAACGCGGGTAGATTCTACTTCATGTCATAAATATGACCCATAATTAGCTCGCAGCTAATTACGACATCGCGATTGACTCGCAGTCAATCTCGATTTAGTTTGATTTTATGTACCTAACTCAACTTATCTAGTGAAATCACTTGTTCATGTTCACCAGTGAACAACAAGAAACAAATAAGTATTATTGTATCTTAATATCTGATAAATTTAGTTAACTATTGTGTAGCTTGTTAATAACTTGTATGCACAAATATTCGAATAGGAATTGATAAAGCACTATAAACGTACCTGTGGCATTATCTTCATTCTCTGAAGAATATAAACGTTGGACTCGTTCAACATTTTCCTGTGCGCTGCGTTTCGGCATTTAAAATAGACGCGTGCGCTCGTTGCCTCGCACGAAAAAGGAATGGGAAAAATGGCGTCAAACTGACCACAGAACAGTAAATGACAGATTAGTGAACTTTGTTTTTTTTTAATCTCTAAAGACGTGCGAAGTTGCCTGTAGGTTAAAGGGACTACTCTGTAAATATTATATCAAAGAATGAAACGACGAAATATAATGTACTGTAACTAGCGCCAAAAATGCCCCAGACGCACATGCGCGCAGACTTATCTGTCACGTAAATCTATGTATTTTACTCACTTCGTGATTATTTATTTTCATCTGTCTAATAATGGTGATATGTACGAAGTACTCTGTCCTACTAATAGTATAAATGTTAAAGTTTAGATGTTTGGATGTTTGTTACTCAATCACGCAAAAACGGTTGAAAGGATTTGGCTGAAACTTGGGACACATATACTTTATAGCTTGGAGAGGATCAAGGGTTCTTTTTATCCCGGCAAATTATATCATTCCCGCGGGATAACGTGGTGTAGTCCACGCGGGCGAAGCCGCGGGCGGAAAGCTAGTAATTTATATGGCAAAGCAACGTTTGCCGGGTCAGCTAGTGAATATATATAGGTATCATAAAGTTAATATACCTTAGCGGAATAGAGAAACAAAGGGCTGAGCGAGCGAGATGTCACTAGCAACAACACTGTGTGATAAAAGGAGATGCGTGATGCAACGTAACAGAACCGTTTTTGGCTACTGTTTGACAGTTCGTCAGCACTTATCAGCACGCTGAGAATTTAGGTATTTTAATTTTTTCGGATTTTACGTGCAATCTTAGATATTTTTAGCCAATATTGGTATGGAAACATGGTGACTTGCTCAGTTATTGATTGTTGTACGACACAATGAAATAATCCCTCAAAATGTTCAGTTCACAGGTAAATTATTCCAAACCGATACCTCCCTTCCTAAGGTTTATTTTTGCCAATGCGCTTCGAATTTAAAGCAAGAAGTTTGATAATGCTCTTCAACAAACATTTATTTATGTAACAAGCAAATATTGATTACACATAATGCAGAATTTACGAATATTTTGTGTAAAGAAATAATTTTCGTTTTACACTAGGGCTGCATCAAGTTATCGATATTTCGTGTCCACTGTCTATCACGCGGTAAAAAATGAATATGTATTAGGTACTGTAATTAAAATACCTGTAAGACGTTTAGATATGAATTAACTGGGAATGTAATTCCATTTAAGATACTTAACTGATCCATAGGTATCAGTTTTTGACTGTTAGAATAGGTACCTACATATTATACTATCATTAGTAATATAATTATCTTTCAGATTACATACTAACTTGGATACGAGAAACTAACTGGACTAAATTGATTATTATGCAGTAAGCATTTTGATGAAAAATATTTCCAAACGCGAGAAGTGAAACGTACTATCACTGTGGAAGCACCAACAAATTGTTCAAAGGATTGTGCGAAGCATGGCCGGGTCGCTAGTGTATAATAAATGATTTAAAATCTCTTCGGAGTTTTTCTTAAATATGCATACTTCACCGCAGAATCGTAGTTTTAGCCATGCAAAATCCCTTCCCAAGATGGGAATTTTAGTTGTATTAATAATATTACTATATATTAATATATCATTATTAGACGACCTCCGTGGCCGAGTGGTGTACGCACCGGTTTCAAGGTGCCGCTATCTCTAGAGGTCCCGGGTTCGATCCCTGGGGGGCTACCGCATAACTTTATGGATATGAACTTCATACGTTGAACTTTAAGTCAATTTTATAAAAAAAATAGCTACTATAAGTTATTTGTTTTGTGACTTCGGGTATAATGATAGCTAGCTAGCAACGTTCAACAGAACAAAGCAGTAAAAATCGTAAAGTTACCTATTTATTTCGATAGAAGCGTGGCCGGGCTGGGTCGTATGCGTTGCAGCCCGGCCACCAAAAATGTGTTATAACTGATGAAATACTGTGGTACTCTTTTTTTCCAACGAAGTACTACGAGGTACTTATCCGTACCGTTTACTGACACAACCCCAGCCTTATTTGACGCCGTGGCCGGGCCAGAACGTAACACACTATCAAAATAAGGAGTTCAAGTGACAGTTGAAGCCGATACCCATACCCATATTTTTTAGCCGGTAGGCCCCCCATGTTGAAAACTAATTTTTCAATATTTCCTCGGGTCGGGGTGTATGTGGTAATTACCTGTCGTTGTTTCTAATTTCCATAATACTAGCGCTTAAGCTACTATACCTTGGTATTGGAACAATGAATGTGATCGTGTCCAATATATATTTATTTATTACTGTAACTATTTAATATTGTCGATATCGATATTAATCTGAAAAGCGACATGACGTACATCACTGACACGCATACATAAACAATTTTACACACACAAATGCGATCCAATTTCGGTTTCGTTTGACAGCTCGTGGTTGTTCCTCTATTCCGATAGGTATATTAACTTTATGATAGGTATACAAGGTATTAGGGGCACCGTTGCAAAAACTTTAAACATGGCTTCAGGCTATCAGGAAATGAAAAAAATATTTCGACTCCATACAAAATGTCCCGATAAGTTGCTAAATTTTTATGAAGTCGAATTTTTGAATGTCCGCCATCTTGTCGACAGTGCTGCTCTCTGTAAATTAGTGTCATCAAAATAGCCTGTACTAAAGCCACCCAGCTGCCAGCTGGCCCTATGGCCCTATTCGCTAGCTCAAATGAAAAGTGGATGTAATTTCCCTTTCACTTTCATTTGAGTTAGCGAAAAGACAGTCATCGTAGTTCTGCTGATTTTAAGAAGTTGGCGATAAAAATAAAACACCCAGTTTTGATTTCGATTTTCATTACCTATTGTACCTATATATAATTATATATGTTTGTATTAACTATATACATCTTCCTTCTAAGACCAAGGTTGACGGAGTGGTTGTGGTCATGGTCCGCTAAGTTGGTAGCGGCTTTTGCGGCGATGCTCCTCTATGAGCCTGTACACACTGGGCGCTTTCGAGCGCGCGTTTAGGTAACGCGCGCTCTGAGAACCTGTCATCTCATACATTTTTGATGTTTCGTACATATTGAACCGCGCGCTTTTTGACAGACGCGCGTCAGACACGAGCTGTCAGTTTTGGCGTTAGCCGCGCGCTCTCAGATACAGGGGCTGCCTTGGGACTGTACATGTGATCGCGCGCTTTCGTGTAGAGTGGACACACGTTGGGAAAAACTTTTGGGAAATTGAGCCTCTAAATTTTTATGAATCATCCGTAATGTCAGTTATAAAATATGCAGAAATTCATCAAATGATTTAATAGAAATTCTAAAACACTTAAAAACTTAGGTCATAGTTTTGATACAATGTAAAATACATTCCAAGCGTCTATTTTATCTTTTAGTATTATGTGCACCCAATGTTCTTTTTTTCTCCGTCGTTGTCGTCTTTAGAAGCTATTGTAGAGGAACCGCACTCAAAGCAATTAACTTCGGAACCCATATCCGCACTAATCCAAAAGTATACTCGCCCTAGTAACGCTCATCTAACGCCATCCAAAGCGCTGAGTGTGTACGCTATCAACGCTCGCCAAACGCAACGCCGAGCGCCCAGTGTGTACCAGCTCTAAATCTCTCTATTTGTGGCACTGCGTGTGCATTCTGTAAGGGCACACTTGGTTGTGGACTTGATAAGGACTTGATCATCTTGTGGGTTATCAGCCGCGAAAACATTGACTCTTCCTTGTTTCTTCAATCGAATCGTTCCAAGGAGCTTGCATTACGGATGATAAGTCCAAACATTCTTAGAATTCGCACTTGCACAATCGTCGAAAGCCTTTGTTTAATCCGAAGCTCCTTTTTAGTGGAAACATTTGTGTGACGAGCAGTCCGTTTGATCATCATACACCACATCTCAATCTTCTTGTGGTACTTTTGTTGGAGCGTCCATGTTTCAGCTCCATATAAGAAGATAGGAAATAGTAAGCTTTTCGTGTATCGAACCTTGGTGTTATTGATTATGCGGCGATCTTTCCATATTATTATCTTCGTTAGCTTTTCAAAGGCTGATCTGAACACCTAGGTCTGTGCAACTTCCAGAATTTGTGATTTCAAATCATCGTCATCAGTTAATATGTGTCACTATTTGTAGGTACTTAATTATTACACGGATTCACCAACACACTCTTGCCTTATCAATGTTTTCAACATAGTATCGCACTGCTTTTACAAAAATATATTATTTTAGCAGCTTAAACTTAAACTTTTTCCATACTTTTTCATAAAAATCCGAGATTGACAAGTGACATTAATTTGACATAATTTTGAGATTACTGCTTTTTCTTCTTTTTATTATTATTTCTGTTTCGGCCAGTGCTTCACGTTTTAGGCGCTAGTTACAGTACATTTTTTGTTCAAAAACTTATGGAAAAATTAGTATTCGAATTTGACCTATATAAAAATAAACACATGTAATCAGTAGTAGTTTTTTTTTGTGTTTCACTACATTTCCACCTTTTACAAGGTATACAATAATTTTATATCAGATTTAAAAATTCATAATTAACAATTAAAATTAATAGAAAAAGTACGATGTAGGTATATTGTGTCATTATGATTGTTAGTTGTTACATCTACATCTATACCGTGCATTGTGGTTTTTATCGATCGCTGTGGGGATCCCTGGGGAAGGCCTTTGTCCAGCAGTGGGCGTCTTACAGCTGATGATGAGGCATTGAGATATACCTACGAGGTTGCTCAAGAGCGTCAATATAACTGTTTTTTAAATGTATGCAAAGACAGCTCAATCACATCTTGTGGGACTTCATAATAAAATGCTTTTGATAGACATAAAGACATAGATACGAGATGCTTAATAAGACCATCATTTAATCATTTTTTAATTTAAACGAAACTTGAAACGAAACTTTTTTATTGCAGACAAAAACATAAATATAAGCAAGTTGTGATCGTTAATGACCGCATATAGTTAAAACTGTGTCGCAGTCATTAGCGCCCACCTCCAAAATTTATGCAAAGGTAGTTCAGTCACATCTTTTGGGACTTTACAATAAAAGGGTTTTGGATAAGCATTAAGACATAAGTACGAGGTTGCTCAAGAGCTTCAATTTAATTTATTTTTTTATTTTTGCAAAGGCAGTTCAGTCACATCTTGTGGGACTTTATAATAAAAGGCTTTTAATAGACGTTCAGACAACGGAGGTACAAAAAACGTATTTTTTTTATTTTATGCTAAGGCAGCTCAATTACATCTTGTGGAATGTAATAATTGAAATTCAAAACCCATTTTGGTGCGGGATTAGGCATTAGGCCTTAAGACATACGAGGTTGCTCAAGAGCGTCACAATAACATTATTTGTAAATTTATACAAAAGCAGCTCATTTACATATTGTGGAGCTCGAACATCAGGTGTGATGAAGGCAAAGTGCAAAACCGTTGTCGAATAAAAAAAACATTTGAAAACAAAAAAAACACAGACAAACTAACTAGGCAAGCACGATTCATCCTAGACCGCATCATCGCTTACCATCAGGCGAGATAGAGGGCAAGGCTTGCCTATCTACAATACAACAAAAAACACAAATAAAGTGAAAGAGCTAATTGCCTTTGATATTTTTGCGCGCAAGGTTGCAAACATAAAGCCACCTTGCAGGCAGGGCAGTGGGTACGCACTCGCGTTTTGCACACAACACACGAGCGTCTGATCCGCTCATTTCCTCCGTCCTTCGTGTCGAACGAACCTTGAAGTGGTTGATAGCACTCTGCTGGAGGATATGAGTCTCTCCGATAGACGTATTGACTGTAACAGCCGCTCGTGTGTTGTGTGATACGAGTAATAACAAAACCAAATAGAATATTGGCTTTATTTAACATTAAATATACATGATAGAGATCGAATTGAAAGAGTACATTATTGACAATGTCATAATGTAAACACCATAAACTAAGATCACATCATTCACCCCCTCTATGGTGTGACGTAGCCTTGAAGGTAGACCGGTGGTCTCCGTTCTCGAGCAGATCGACGAACACTCTCCACTTCTGGATTTGTAGTAACTTCATTGGTTGGAGATTCTTCCGATCGTGATTGCTCCTCGTCATCGGATAGGTCTTCGTCATCATCTATGGCCTGTGGTGGTAGTGGTGCTAGGGATCTATTCGAGACTGTTGTCTCGCGTCCATCGGCCAATCGAACGTAAGAGTATTCAGGATTACTTTGCAGTAGCCGAATCTCTTCTACGGCTGAATCGTATTTTGAGCTTCTTACGTTCTTTTTCATATAAACTGGTCCAGGTGAATGAAGCCAAGTTGGCAAGGACTGGCCGTTTATTGAACGGCGAGGATGATTAAACATACGCTCATGGGGCGTTGCGTTTGTTCCCGTGCACAAGAGAGACCTTATTGAATGTAGTGCAGGAAGCAAAGCGTTTTCCCAGTTAGCGATATCTTCGTTATTTGATCTGAGTTCTAATTGGATAGTACGCCACAATGTACCATTCAGACGTTCAACTAAGCCGTTCCCCTGGGGGTTATAGGGTGTGGTACGACTGCAAGATGTGCCAAGTGAAGTTAAAAATTGCCTTAATTCGTCTGATAAGAATGATGTTCCCCTGTCAGAATGGATGTAAGCCGGAGTACCAAATGTGGAGAACAAATCCTTAAGGCATTTTATGACCGTCCCAGAGGTCATATCTTTACAAGCATAAGCGTAAGGAAATCGACTGTACTCATCGATTATTGTCAAGATGTAACGGTTTTGGGTGTTGGATGGGATCGGCCCTTTAAAGTCCAAGTTTAGCCTTTCGAACGGTGATGTTGCCTTTATAAGGTTTCCTTGGTGCTTTATGTAACGAGGTTTAATTTCAGCACAGATAGGACAAGCTGCCGTCATACGTTTCACTTCTTCGATGGAGTATGGTAAATTCTTTGATCTGACCCAGTGAACCATACGAGCGATCCCAGGATGGCAAAGAGACCGGTGTATTTCAATAAGCTTAGAATTAGAAGATGCAGTATCTATATGCATGCAAACTCGAGAAAGCGCATCAGCAGCAAGATTCTGTTTTCCTGGTCGGTAAACGATGTCATATTTGAAGCAAGAGAGTTCCAGACGCCACCTCTCGATTTTTTCGTTTTTTATTTTATTTGAATGTGTTTGGTTAAACATGAATGCGACAGATTGTTGATCAGTTACGAGTAGAAAATGCCTTCCAACCAAGAAATGCCTCCATTTGCGCAAAGCTTCAACTATGGCGCTAGCTTCCTTTTCAATAGAAGGTTGTCTCTTTTCGGAATCATTGAGCGAACGTGAGAAGAATGCTACGGGGCGCCCTTTTTGTGAAAGCGTCGCTGCGATAGCAAAATCAGAGGCATCCGTTTCGACAGAAAATATCTCTTTGTCATCTATTCCGGTTAAGGCTGATTTAGAAATGTCAAGTTTTAGATTGTTAAAGGAGTTGATAGCCTCTTCAGATAAAGGAAAAGTTGCTTTGATCAAGGGTCTGATTTTAGCAGACAAATTGTTTACCCATTTCGAATAGTGGGCGAATAGTCCGAGTGCTCTTTTCAAAGTAGGCGTATCCGTTGGGAGTGGAAGATTTGTCAGTGGTTCTAATCGGGCCTTGTCTGGTTTGATAACGTTCTGATGAATTGTATAGCCGAGAAGATTAATAGATTCTGACTCAAACGTGCATTTACTCATGTTTAGAGTGAGTTTGTATTTTTCAGCGGCTTCCATGAATCTACGACGGTTGATATCATGATCCTGCTTATCAACCCCGCAGATAGTCACATCATCAAGATAAGCATACGTACCTTTGAGTTTTTCTAAATCGATGATATACTGTAGGGTTCTCTGAAAAGCTGCAACACCATTCGTAACCCCAAAAGGTATGCGGGTGAACTGATATAGATTGCCGCAAGCTTCAAATGCGGTGTATATCTTTTCTTTTTGTAGAATAGGTATGCGCTTTTTAAATCGATTTGGCTGTAAACATTGTATTTAGCGACTTGCGTTACAATAAAATCAATGCTAGGTAAAGGATAGGCGTCGAGATCAGTGAATCTGTTAATGGTTTGCGAATAATCAATGACAAGACGCTTGCGATGATGACCTCCCCCAGCCACGAGCACTTGTGCTCTCCAAGGCGAAATGCTAGGTTCGATGACCTTGTCTTTAAGTAAGTTGTTAATCTCATTAGATATGAATTGTTGGTCTTCTTGACAATGCCGTCTAGAGCGAATAGCTATAGGCTTTAGATTTGGAGAAAGATTGGTGAAAACTGAAGCTGGTGGGACTGATGCCTCTAATACACTGCATACTTTTAGTGGCCTTTTGTCTCCTCCGAACTGAAGTTCAAGTGACGAGTGTTTGCTTAGTATGTCGTGCCCGATAATGATGTCCGCACACAGGTTAGCGACAATGAGCAGGGGCTGACGGTGGTAGATATGTTCGCCAATCTGGATAGTTGCATAACATAGTCCTTCCACGTAGGAAACATTATTGAGAGATGCCAAAGTAATCGCTTGTCTACAGGGTTTTCGTTTAAGATTCATGGTAAGAGAGAGATTCTTATCGATAAAGCTGATAGAACTTCCTGTATCGACTAGTGCATCCGCACGATAGTTATTCAGTGTTATAGGTGTGGTTGCTTTCCGTAGGCTCGATGGAGCAGCCGCAGAGATGGTTAACAAGCGAGAGTCAGCGTTAGTGACCTGAGATTGAGAGTAGTCATCGTTAGTAGCAGCAGCATTTGCGGTGCGTTGGCTTGGCCCAGAACTACGGCAAACGGTAGCAAAGTGACCCTTTTTGGAGCAAAGTTGACATACAGCATTGTTAGCGGGGCACTTGATCCTTTGATGCACATTGCCACCGCAAAAGAAGCAGCGACGACCGCTTTGCGTAGGGCGATTAGGTATGGATCTGTTCTGGGTATTTGTTGCCGCTAAGTTTTGTTGTGGTAGCAGTCCTTGAATCTCGGATGCTGCGTTAACGGGGACAGACGATGTAGATGGTGACGATACAGAAAGTATTTGCGTGGTGCTCTCAGCAGACTCTAAGGATATGCCTAAATTCAGAGTTTCCTCTAGTGTCATTGTAGATTTTTCTAAGAGTCTTTCTTTGATTTTCAGTGATGAAAGTCCGGCGATAAACGTCCCACGAATGGTTTCATTCTGATATTCGCTAGCGGTAACATTTTTAAAGTCGCATTCACGGGCGAGTATGGTAAGGGCCCTCGAATATTCCGCTAACGATTCACCAGGCTGTTGTTTCCTGGTAGTCAGGCGATGCCGAGCCAGGGTTATATTACGTCGTTTCTCATAGGCAGTATTGAGAGTAGAAATGGCTTCTTCGTACGTGAGACAGGCTTGAATGAAATTGAATATTGATGGCGAAATGTGATTGATAAGGATTTGATACTTAAGCGTGTTGTCGGCTGAAGTGGCTTCCCGTGCGATAAAATTTTCAAACGAATATTTCCAATGGGCCCACTTCAGGTCAGAGCCGGCCATTGCAGGTTCTACGTCGAAGCGCTCAGGACGTAAATATCGCGACATTGACTTTCCGTCGGGTTTTCCGTCAGCCATGACTGAACTCGGTGAAACACAAAATTAATGTTAAATAAATTGATACGAGTAATAACAAAACCAAATAGAATATTGGCTTTATTTAACATTAAATATACATGATAGAGATCGAATTGAAAGAGTACATTATTGACAATGTCATAATGTAAACACCATAAACTAAGATC
This sequence comes from Crambus lathoniellus, assembly GCA_949710035.1. NCBI lineage: Eukaryota > Metazoa > Arthropoda > Insecta > Lepidoptera > Crambidae > Crambus > Crambus lathoniellus. Next base: position 22,674,854 of record OX453313.1, on the reverse strand, counting down.
ACATCATTGTGCTTCTCCAATATTTGGAGCACTAGAGTCCGTCTATAGACGGACGGTGGCCGGTTCCGGGTGGCAGGCCCACTATAATAAATAACAAAATAATTGTAAATAGATACGTTTAAAAGTCTTGAAAATAATTTCTTATACCAGATTTTTAATATTTTACGTTCAATGGGGTACGTAGACAAAACCTGATCTTTTTTGTCTACGCCCCCCATTAAACGTTGTAGTCCCGCACCAAAATAAAACATAAACATAAACATAAAACATCTTTATTTCGTTAAACAATTATACAGTAAAAACATGTGATTGAGGTCACCTAGTAAGCTTATAAAGCCTGTAACAGGTGACTTCGCTCTTCCGTAACTAAAATTATACTTATAAGTTAACAAAATTTTTTTTTAAATACTTATTAGGGTAACATTAGTATATACCTACAAAAAACAAATAAGTAAATAAATAGTAATAGATAAGTTTCAACAACTAACGTAAAGGTTTTTGTGTTAGTTTATGTAGAATAAGTGTACGATGTAGGTATTTATTTATTTATTTATTCACAACGGGGTAGCACTTAGCCTTCATCACTTTGTGTGTGTATGTATGTGTGAGTATTATTTGTATACTTGTTGTAGTAAAGTCTCTGTTGTATCATAGTTTAAAGGTGTCAGAAAATTGGTAATAACTTTTTTACATTTGTACGAGTTGTTGTCCATCGTACATAGTTTTTCATAATAAGCATAATATTTAGTAGGTCGGGTCGTTGACGCCGCGATTCGTAAACGCGTGCAATTTGTAAATTACTCAATTTTATAATGCAATAAATCAGTGACAATTTAACACTCTAACGGAGCGGTTTTATTTATCATATATCATCATCGTTCCATCTTATCAATTATCATAAACTTATAAGTGTGAGACGGCTTAAGCATAGCCCCTTACAACATTCCTTACCAGTTTTGTTGTAGATCTGTAGTTTTTTATTTAATTTATTGTAAAGTGAACCCGAACGATTTAGATACTGTTTATCTATAAAATGGGTTTTGATTTCCCTTCCACAGGACAAAAACTAATTGCCCTGCCATGGTAGGTTGACAGGAATGCGACACGGCTGGTGTCCCGCCAGACTAATAAGTCCACATCGCCGCTCGTGCATCCAGCCAGATCACCTTTTGCAAGCGGTATTTGCCTCGTTTTAGATGTCTAGCCAGTGCTGGACTATTATAATAATTGTCCATCCACATACAATGACCTTTATTTCCTAGACCTTCTAGCAATATTATGACCGTTTGACCAGGGACCGGAACCGCTTACCCTAACCCGGGTTTTTATAGGGTATTTTAAAGACTTGTTTCTACAAACCCTTTCAAATTGATAAGCATATCATCGACTTACCGTATTGACAGGGTAACCAAATGAATCAAGTTAATTCGGGTAAGCGCTTACCATAAACGAAAAACCCTTTTAAGTCTTACCCTGCGACAGGGTTTTGAAGCGTCAAAGCAATTTAAACTTCTGCGCGCACTACATTAGACTTATTATTGTATAACAATTTCAAGTGTGATCGCGGCATCGACAAAATCTTCGCTACGTCAGATAATAACGAATCATGCGTCGTTCACGCTAAAGGTCATTTTCGCGTGATCCGTCGGTCGCCGCCGCTCGCTATTGTTTATCCGAGTGGCCGCAGCCGGCGCCGGCATTTAAAAACGGAAGGAAGGAACTTGTTTAATATGACCGCTACATTACACGTGTTTGTTTGTTTTTGTTACTGACGATCGTTTTTAATTATTTGTAAGCAGTGAATTTTTTATATAATATATAACTCTTCTGTGCGTGTGTATGTAACTGAAGTCCTCCTAAACAGTTTCGATTTCAATGAATTTTTTTGTGTCTTCAGGCGGATTCCAGAATGATTTAGATTTACAATTGGACCCGGTAGGTGGCGTGCTGTCGATAAGGCGGTACAAATTTCGCCGATCGAGCAGCTAGTAGCTTTTTTTTTTATTTTATTTTTTATTTATTACAGGACCATGAACAAGTTTACAATTTGCTTAGGTCTAGTAAAATACAAAATTTTAACAAATTATAATAAGTTATTGTAAACTCAACAATATGGCTACATTTTAAGTTAATAATGTATAGTTACAATACAAGACTCGAAGTAGGTACCTATAAAAACTTATAAATTTAAATATTGTACAAAAACTCTAGCGTGAGAAATAGTAAGCTTTATAATATAGCTTTATAAAAAAAGTAATATTTGATATAATGCTACTTTGTAGAAACGTTTTTCATATAAATTTAACTGGCTATGGCTTCTGAGGCCTGCAACGTTATTAGTCATTTGAAACAAAAATTATCAAAATGAAATAAAAAATCACTTAATTTTTTGGATTGGCCTATTTTTGTTAATCTACGTAGGTACTAATAGTATTTAGCCTTCTTTAACATGTGATGCAATCTCGACGCAAACTAATATTTTTTCATACAAAAAAACTAGTTTTTTTCTCAATAACTGCGCATTTGTCAGTTTTTTCATATAAAAATTGTTAGGAAATTCATTATCTGTCATGAAAAAAAAACAGTTCGATACAGCGATTTTGGTGGACTTTGGTGGCCATGCACGGTGTTTCCAAAACCCTTTTTTTCAATAATTGGAAAGAGTTAAGCTTTACAAATGCAAGAGTAGAACTCCTGTGTTTCAATTCCACTTGGTTACCGAGTAATAAATTTTTAAAAATGGTCATTTTTAACACCGGTAAATCGAAACTTATTTGTTATTAAAAAGGTACGCGCTAGAAATTTGATTATTTGAAAAGTTCGTTTTCAATATTTTGCCGACCGAGGATCGAACCCGGGACCTCTAGAGATAGCGGCACCTTGAAAACCGTTGCGTACACCACTCGGCCACGGAAGTCGTCAAATGTCGTCAAAGTAAAAAAAAAAAAACCAAGATGGCGGCCAACTTTTTTGTTTGTGGGCAGATTTTGATGAAACTCGATTTTTAGTACTATTTTTACAAGAAAACTGTAACACAATGTTAAAAAAAAATATAAACCAAGATGGCGGTCAACTTTTTTGTTTGTGGGCTGATTTCGATGAAACTCGGTTTTTGGTACTATTTCGCCAAGAAAAGAGTAACGCAATGTTAAAAAAATAAAAAATCCAAGATGGCGGCCAACTTTTTTGTTTATGGGCCGATTTTGATGAAACTTGATTTCTAGTACTATTTTGACAAGAAAACAACAAAGCACTGTTAAAAATATAAAATATCCAAGATGGCGGCCAACTTTTTTGTTCGTGGGCTGATTTCGATGAAACTTGGTTTTTGGTACTATTTCGTCTAGAAAAGAGTAACGCAATGTTAAAAAAATTTAAAATCCAAGATGGCGGCCACCTTTTTTTCTTGTCGGCCAAGTTTGATGAAACTCGATTTCTACTACTCTTTTGACGAGAAAACAACAACGCACTGTTAAAAGCCAACTTTTTTGTTTGTGGGCTGGGCTGATTTCGATGAAACTCAGTTTTTGGTACTATTTCGTCAAGAAAAGAGTAACGCAATGTAAAAAAAAAATAAAAATTCAAGATGGCAGCAAATTTTTTTGTTTGTGGGCCAATTGTGATGAAACTCGAAGTCTAGTACTATTTTGACAAGAAAACAGCAACGCAATGTTAAAAATATTAAAATATCCAAGATGGCGGCCAACTTTTTGGTTTGTAGGCTGATTTCGATGAAACTCGGTTTTTGGTACTATTTCGTCAATAAATTATTTTTTAACATTACGTTGCTGTTTTCTTGTCAAAATAGTACCAAAAACCAAGTTTCATAAAAATCGACCCACAAACAAAAAAGTTGGCCGCCATCTTGGACTTTTTTATTTTTAAAAGTGCGTTGCTGTTTTCTTGTCAAAATAGTACTAGACTTCGAGTTTCATCAAAATCGGCCCACAAACAAAAAAGTTAGCCGCCATCTTGGATTATTTTTATTTTTAAAAGTGCGTTGTTGTTTTCTTGTCAAAATAGTACTAGAAATCGAGTTTCATCAAAATCGGCCCACAAACAAAAAAGTTGGCCGCCATCTTGGATTTTTTATATTTTTAACATTGCGTTGCTGTTTTCTTGTCAAAATAGTACTAGACTTCGAGTTTCATCAAAATTGGCCCACAAATAAAAAAAATTGCTGCCATCTTGAATTTTTTATATTTTTAACATTGCGTTGCTGTTTTCTTGTCAAAATAGTACTAGACTTCGAGTTTCATTAAAATTGGCCCACATAAAAAAAATTGCTGCCATCTTGAATTTTTATTGTTTTAACATAGCGTTACTCTTTTCTTGACGAAATAGTACCAAAAACCAAGTTTCATTGAAATCAGCCTTCAAACAAAAAAGTTGGCCGCCATCTTGAATTTTTTTTATTTTTAACAGTGCGTCGTTTTTTTCTTGTCAAAATTGTACTAGAAATCGAGTTTCATCAAAATCGGCCCACAAACAAAAGAGTTGGCCGCCATCTTGAATTTTTTTATTTTTAACAGTGCGTCGTTGTTCTTGACGAAATAGTACCAAACACCTAGTTTCATCGAAATCAGCCCACAAACAAAAAAGTTGGCCGCCATCTTGGACTTTTTTTATTTTTAAAAGTGCGTTGTTGTTTTCTTGTCAAAATAGTACTAGAAATTGAGTTTCATCAAAATCGGCCCACAAACAAAAAAGTTGGCCGCCATCTTGGATTTTTTTATATTTTTAACATTGCGTTGCTGTTTTCTTGTCAAAATAGTACTAGAAATCGAGTTTCATTGAAATCGGCCCAAAAACAAAAAAAGTTGGCTGCCATCTTGGATTTTTTAATATTTTTAACATTGCGTTGCTGTTTTCTTGTTAAAATGGTACTAGACTTCGAGTTTCATCAAAATCGGCCCACAAACAAAAAAATTTGCTGCCATCTTGATTTTTTTTTTAACATTGCGTTACTCTTTTCTTGACGAAATAGTACCAAAAACCGAGTTTCATCGAAATCAGCCTACAAACAAAAAAGTTGGCCGCCATCTTGGATTTTTTTTATTTTTAACAGTGCGTTGTTGTTTTCTTGTCAAAATTGTACTAGAAATCGAGTTTCATCAAAATCGGCCCACAAACAAAGAAGTTGGCCGCCATCTTGGACTTTTTTATTTTTAAAAGTGCGTTGTTGTTTTCTTGTCAAAATAGTACTAGAAATTGAGTTTCATCAAAATCGGCCCACAAACAAAAAAGTTGGCCGCCATCTTGGATTTTTTTATATTTTTAACATTGCGTTGCTGTTTTCTTGTCAAAATAGTACTAGAAATCGAGTTTCATTGAAATCGGCCAACAAACAAAAAATTTGGCCGCCATCTTGGTTTTTTTATCATTTTTGACATTGCGTTGCTATTTTCCTGTCAAAATAGTACCAAAATCCGAGTTTCATCAAAATCGGCTCACAAACAAAAAAGTTGGCCGCCATCTTGGATTTTTTTTATTTTTAACAGTGCGTTGTTGTTTTCTTGTCAAAATTGTACTAGAAATCGAGTTTCATCAAAATCGGCCCACAAACAAAGAAGTTGGCCGCCATCTTGGATTTTTTATTTTTTTAACATTGCGTTACCTACTCTTTTCTTGACGAAATAGTACCAAAAACCGAGTTTCATCGAAATCAGCCCACAAACAAAAAGTTGGCCGCCATCTTGGATTTTTTTATTTTTTAAAGTGCGTTGTTGTTTTCTTGTCAAAATAATACTAAAAACCGTGTTTCATCAAAATCGGCCCCCAAAATAAAAAATCATAAAAGCTACCTCCACGTGGTGATGGCGAAGTAAGCTAAAACTTGAAGTTTTTGTCTGTGTGTCTGTCAGTTGTCCGAGCCTCTGAAATATAGCGGTTGCCGATTGGCAGTGGAAAATAGAGACCTTATTTCTATAGAAATAAGGCAGCATTTAGTTGGCATGTCGGGTGCCTCGAGGCCCCCGCCGATGCTTCACAGGTACTGCAATGAGTGAAAGTTAACATTATGACGTAATACGTGCTTAAGTGTGTTCGGGAGCTGTTTTGGCGTGTCTTCGGTTCGATTCAAATACTAATTTTTATTTTGATATAACTTTTGAATTATTGCAAAAAAAATAAAAATAGTTTATTAGAAAACTTATATTATGATCTTTTGATTAATCACAAGAGAAAAAAAAATCACATCCCTAATTTGAGCTTTTCTAATATGGTACTTACCTATTTTAGTCCACGGGACTTTACTTTATACATAACTAGCGGCCGCCCGCGGTTTCACCCGCGTAGTACCCGTTCCCGTGGGAATATCGGGATAAAATATAGCCTATGTCACTCGGGAAGACTGTAGCTTTCTAACGGTGAAAGAATTTTCTATATCGGTCCAGTACTTTTTGAGTTTATTCGTTACATACAAAAATACAAATCTTTCCTCCTAATAATATTAGTATAGATAGATATACCACAAAAAAAAAACAAATGCGCTTTAAAAATTATTAGTATCCACAACACACAACACAACATAATTATAACCGAGACGGACGCCCACCACCCCGAGATACGGTATGCAGAATGCGCGGAAAAGAGACAGGAGACCATTGATGCGATGCAGGAGACAATAGGGTAACCCAATTATGTGGTAAGTGCTTAATTCAAAACCCTTTCGATACGGTAAGCCCATTGGAAAGAAGTTAAGTTAATTCGAAAGGGTTACCCTTTCTTGAGTCTTACACTATCGATAGGGTAACCCTATAATACGGTTACCCTTTAACAAGGTTTCCCTAATAATAAGCTTAATCAAAAACAGGGGTTTTCCGGTCCCTGCGTTTGACAAATCCCGAAATAGGGCTGTCAGACTCACACAATTAAACACAATTAAAGTGAAAGAGCTAATTGCCTTTATGATATTTTTGCACGCAAGGTTGCAAACATAATGCCACCTTGCAGGCAGGGCAGTGGGTCGCGTTTTGCACTCGCCTTTTGCACACAACACACGAGCGTCTGATCCGCTCATTTCCTCCGTCCTTCGTGTCGAACGAAACCGTGAAGTGGTTGATAGCACTCTGTTGGAGGATATAAGTCTCTCCGATGGACGTATTGACTGTAACAGCCGCTCGTATGTTGTGCTTCTCCAATATTTGGAGCACTAGAGTCCGTCTAAAGTCCTTTTGGACTTTAGACGGACGGTGGCCGGTTCCGGGTGGCAGGCCCACTATAATAAATAACAAAATAATTGTAAATAGATACGTTTAAAAGTCTTAAAAATAATTTCTTATACCAGATTTTTAATCTTTTACGTTCAATGGGGTACGTAGACAAAACCTGATCTTTTTTGTCTACGCCCCCCATTAAACGTTGTAGTCCCGCACCAAAATGGGTTTTGATTTCCCTTCCACAGGACAAAAACTAATTGCCCTGCCATGATAGGTTGACAGGAATGCGACACGGCTGGTGTCCCGCCAGACTAATAAGTCCACATCGCCGCTCGTGCATCCAGCCAGATCACCTTTTGCAAGCGGTATTTGCCCCGTTTTGAGGCGATTTAAAACTGGAGGCACAAGCAAACGATTGGTCCTTAATGTACACCGACACAATCAAACCCGTTGGCTTTTAGATGTCTAGCCAGTGCTGGACTATTATAATAATTGTCCATCCACATACAATGACCTTTATTTCCTAGACCTTCTAGCAATTTTATGACCGTTTGACAAATCCCGAAATAGGGCTGTCAGACTCGGGTGGTTCAGTATTTTTTTAATGTATTTCAAAGCGGTATAAATACCCGGTCTTTGACTCACATACCTCGTATGTCTTGAAGCCTATCTTTACCACCCTTTCCACATTGTGAGGGGCTCATCCAAAGAAATGTTCCTGTCAAGTTGATACAGTACAGTTCTGAAAATTTTGAGTTAAGGTGCCGAGTAATAAATTCCAGCTTATGTAACTTGCCTCCACAGGTGTTGCGTGTGGTGGTAGTGCATTGTTGTCATTTAAATGTATGTATCGTAACATAAGCTGGAATTTATTTTTCGACATTGCGGCCGAAAAATGTGGTGTAGAAAATATATTTGCATCCCGGTTCCAGTAGTCGGTTAGTGAATTTTTATGGATGAGTCCCATTGCCATTACGATGGCAAAATATACCATTAAATCATCAGATGTAATGGGTGCCCACTGATTTAGCCGGCTGTGGTCCCCCAAGGAATCCCCCTCAATCTTCCCCAAATACGCATTTTCGGCATACTTGTTGGTTTCCCTGACTATGTGGGAAATTACCAATGCATCCCATATCGCCGTGAATGCTTCATAAGGATTCAGCGGCGATATGGTTGCACCGGTAATTCCATTAAATACTTCCCGCCTGCTCTGAGGAGGGGTCGGTGGGTTTATTTTATTTTATTTTATTTTATTTAATAAAGGCACAACTACAAAAAACAATTAAAAATTAAATTGAGCGGGTCCCAGCTCAGCAGTTGCAGCAGATTGATTTGCCACCTCAAGCCTGTCTGCCTGTGGAACTTCTAACTCCAGTTCTACTGTTGGTGGGGGCACGGCCAGTTCTTCAACGTCAACGTCGTCGTAGTACAGCCGGAGAGTCCTGGGCATGTATGGCACACTGCCGTCGTCGTCACTGTCGTCGTCATCTTCGCTACCTGCAAGTCAGACAGGGAGATATGGAACGTTTTAACTTTACCTATGTCTATAATTTCAATTTGGTTCTTTACACTAAAAAAATATATTTTTAGTACCTAAATTGACCAAGAGCTCAATATCTCGGTCTCTTAGAGGAAGACGACGATAGGATTTTGCCTCTCGAGGTGTGCTCTGCTCCAGGAATTGAGGTAGAGGAAAGGAAGGTAATTTGTAATACCATTTTGTTTCAGACCTGCAACTTTTTTCCGTGAGGCTTATAGAAATAAAACCTTGCTTAACCGATTCATTGCGTATCCCACTTTTAAGGACTTTGTCCATGGCGTGTCATGTTATGTTTTCTTTCTTCCCACAACAAGATGGCGTCCAACAACTCTTTCTAACAGTAATTCCAAACCTTATGTATTCCAGCACCCCAGGACTGATGGTAAACTAACTATAAACTCCTGCTTTGTCCGGGGGACACAAACTCTGTTGTTGGACTCACCGTTGTGGGAAAATATAAAAAAACATATACAAAATTTATTAAAATAAATATGGGATTTGTACCAATAAAACAAAATTGAGGTTCCTTCTTTTATATTAAAAATAAATAAATAACTTAGTCTCACTCATAAACAACAATAATTGTTAGGTACAATCCGGAACAGGTAAGTAGTAGTCGCTGACAAGAGAAATTACACCATATAAACTCAGTCGGGTAACGTGGATTCTAAATTAGCTGATTAAGTTTTGCCAGCGTACTAACCCAAAATGTTTATACTTAACAGATAATTTAACTCAACCTGTCTTTAGGTTTTAACCTTAAATTTGGACAAATATTTAAAACTAAACTAACACCTTTAGACATACCACATACCACCACCAATATAATAAATTAACTTAATTTGACGACCGATTTGGCGCAGGGGTAGGCTACCCACCTTCTGCGCCAGTGGTCTCGGGTTCGATTCCCGAACAAGACAAATATTTGTGTGCATGAACATGTCTATTTGTCTTGGTCTGGGTGTTATGTATGTATATTAAGTATGTATTTACAAAAAAAAGTATATAAGTATATATTTATCCGTTATCAAGTTTTCCATGATACAGTTTCTTAATGAAATTAAAATGGGCTTAGATAATTGGTGTGAATGTAAGAAGTTATTTATTATTATTATTATTTACTTAAAATCTCTAGACCTACCCCGAGTGGTCCATCACTACAAAAACCATGTGCTCGATCAAGGTCCACGGTTATTGTGCCATTAGGGAGGGAAAAAAATAAGTAGTTGGTACCTGACGAATAGGCTAAACCTGAATTCAACTCACAATTTGACTAATCTCCACACATCGGCATATGTTATACTTGTGGAGGGCCGAGGAGTTCCCAGGACCTCTACTCGTGATTTGCTTAGATGTGGTTTTTGATTACAATTGATTTTATTTGATTTGATTTCCCTCGCTAGAACAAAACAAGTTAGGTTATGCAAAGCACCACATGGAAACACAATAAGTAACTTTGGCTTTTCCATACAAAATATAGGCACAATTGCTTACCAGCTCGCTCCAAAACAGACTATTATAGAGACTGCTCTCGCCTCCCCGAGGAGTTCTCACCCGTGTGGAGAATCTCTTCCTCAACAACACAACACGCGGGTCGACAATTCTTTACTTATAGGTAATATAGGTATAAACCTGAAACAAAATTCTTTATCACACACTATTCGGCGACTACAACGAGTGAGAAATCTTTCTCCTGGCAGTAAATACTCACAAAAACTCAGTCAAATTGCATGTCTGATCTGACCAACAGTCCTCGTAGCAAAAGACCACGAACCCCAACAAAATCTTCATTCTAACATGAGTCAGCATCATAAAAAATTCGTTGCGACCACTTCTACAGACAATTCGCCATAAATCCGAGAAAACCTTCACAGCCCAAATGTTATTTTAGACGTAATTCACTCGGGCAACTGTAGCTATTTACTAAAATATACCAAAACATTGCGAGACTTCGAAATTAACATTACATTATCTGAAACCAAATTTTGTTCAATGAGAGAGTTTCTTTTGACGTTTCATCGTTCAGTTCAAAAATTTGTACTAGATGGCGCTACCCCACTATAGCGACCTAACTTTTTCTGAAAAAGTAACGAAAAAGTATTTACATAATAGAAAATAGCAAAGAGAATAGTCTGTCTGAGTAATATATTTAAATGGGCTTCAAATGTCAAATAAAGCCCATGTCCATATTATGGATCAAGACGACACGATCCATAGTCTTTCGATATGATTGAAGTTCGTTCACCAGACAGTGCGGTGATTAGGCAAGTCCAAAACTTTAAGCAATATCGGTGTCAAGTATTCAGTGCCAGGCCAAAATGTAAGCTATCCAATCGGGGTCCAGTATTCAGTGCCAGTCCAAGCCAGGTTTCAATCAAATTATTTCAAGCCCAGCAGAACGTAGCGCTCCGCATCATCACCCAAGCGTGGCGCTACGTACGCAACGAGGTCATCGCGAGGGACCTCAACATCCAGCCGCTGCAGGACTTCGTGGGCCAACTGGCGCGTCGAATGTTTGACTGCGCCGATCACGGGCCCCACAAACACCTGCAGGGCATCGCACCCAGACGACGACCACCGCCGCTAGAAACCGAAGAATCAGCTCCTTCCCCCAACATTACCACCAACACCAGAGCCATGAAGAAATGGGCGCTGCTCCGCGATATTGTGCCCCGCCACTTCCCCAGCCCACCTCGCCCAATCCTCACATCCCTTCTAACACCCCTACCTAAATTATAGCCCATACCCCGTTTGCGCGCCCGCTCGCAGGCGCTAGCTGGGCCTCCCCCAAAGGGGTCTCACCCGGCTGGCTGACCGCGCCGAGGGCCGCAAACAACCGGTGGGGCACACCACCCGTCCCGAGGACGGCCGCGCAAAGCGGCTCCAAACACAGTGGGGCAGTAGCCTCACGAGATGAAGCCCGGGGAAGGAGCGGAAGCTCAAACCCGAACCCGCCTTCGTCGGCGGAAGAAATCCATGATGATCAATCAAATTATCAAGAAAAACGAATACGCTCACAAAACACCACCAACACCAACGCATGGAAGCAAAGCAATCTGCCGATCTCACAGAAGAAATACTTTACCACAGACAGATTAATTTGACAGTACAACCGATCGACACACAAGTCTTTTTTAGGCTGAATGAACCAATCCTTTGCCATAATATGCTGAAAAAAGTAGGTTGTGTTAGGGTTACAGCGCCATCTAGTGCATCGAAAAATAACTGCAGGAAACTCTCCCATTCCTTTCAGCAAAACGTCAAAATAACTCGCTTGCCATAAGAGAGAAAATTCCCCGCGTTACCCGGCGAATGACGCATTTCTGGCAACACCGTACATGCAATGCGCGCCATGGCGATGCCAACGCATTCCAATTTAGGGATAAAAAGGACATTTCCTTGTTTTGATAACTGAAATTGGTGTTGAAACCCATCAGAAATTATACCAACAAGAAATTTGTGGCAAAATAATTCCATTTAAGGAGTAATTTGAAGAAAATTGGCCACCATGTCTACCAACACAGGAAAAAAAATCCCTAACAGAATAGGCAACTTTGCAATAAAAACAAATATTTATTTATTTATTAAAGAAATACCTATTAAAAAAAAAAAGAATTTTATAATTAGATCCAAAACAATACGAACGCGATAATGTGAAAACGAAACGTGACAGGCGGCTAACAAATATTCTGCGACGCCTCCGTGCGTCAGCCGCCACCCCTTGCGCGTCTTCAGCCATGAGTGAACATATTTTGCTTTTTGTTGTGATTTTGGCTTGTTTACACGTGATTACATTTAGTCGGCATCGGATGTCAAACGTGTCATGATTCTAGTTAATGGCAACATTGTTACTCGGTGGCGCGGTTTTGCTTTGCTGTGATTGGTCAACGTATTATTGCGTGGACCAATCACAGGGCGTACTTTGCCCGCCAACAGGCGACATTGGCAAGGAGGCTTGTTTGGTTGAGGCGTCGGAAGAGAGCGCAGTCTTGTCTTGGCGGTGAACTGATACAATTAAACTTAGGCCCTTAAGCAAAAGTGTTTGTATTCTAATCTTTTATGAAAAATATACATACAATCCTTATCGAAGCATTATCTTTCATTCACCTGCAGCAGACCTACCATCCTGATGAGGAGTCATCAAACTTCAGAAGCGGTATGTACCCACGCAATTTTTGATTCCGATAATAAGAATAATTCTTTGCTATAATAATGCCAAATGAGTTATTTTATTCTCTTTACGCAGAGAAAAGATAAATGATCCAAAACCTATGTTACTACGCTGAAATTTTAAATACCTTTGCGGCGGATTGTGTTTCGTATATGGTCGGGGCTATTCTCCGGCGAAACGGACATAATCTAGATCGCATTTGTGTTTGAATTGATTGTGTTCGTATACGGTCGGGGCTACCCTCCGACTATACTAACATAATCTAAAAAGTTTACATTAGCTTAATACTAAGATTTTGCTAATTCGTGATCGGGGCTACTCTCCGATCGAGTTAGTCGAGTCTAAAGCGTTAAAATTTAAGTATTTGTGTTTCGTACATGGTCGGGGCTACTCTCCGACGGAACGGACATAGACTATATCGCACTTCTATTTGAATTGATTAATTGTGTTCGTGTACGGTCGGGGCTACCCTCCGATTATACTAACATAATTTAAACGCGAGTATGTGGTTGATGTTTTCTTATGGCACGATAATAGCGTGTCTTGATTATGTTTAATTTACATGATGTATTAAATGTGGATTGTACAGAATTTATGATTGGCATTATTATAATAAAGAACTTGTTAATAGTATGCTATTTATGCTGTTTATAATCGTACACATGGAGCTATGACTAGCAGTTTTGGCTGTGTATACATGTAATATTCTAAATAATTAATGCTAGATTGGAACTACTGTTTAATAGTCCTCATCGTTTTTATTAATCAGTGTTAATACACAGATTACATTATTATGAAAACATGTTTTTTTTATACTCAAGTCGATAAAAGAAAAAGTAACGTTGTAAAATCTACCTACCTGATAAATGATTTAAAATTGGTTTCTTATACTAGCTTTCATTTAGTCGTATATTTTTTTTTTGATAGTGTTTACTGTTGCACAGAGTAAAATCACTTATGGTTACTAAACCTTGCATACAATCCATGTTTTAACGTGATAACTAATACCAACAGTGGATAAAAGAAAACGATAAGTTATGGGGTTTAGCAACTTGATAATTTATTTAAGAATGATTTAAGATGATTGGTTGCTTACATTTAATATTGTTACAACTGATGACAACCCTAATAGATTTTCCTTTTGTTTGTTGTTTTGAGTAAGTGAGTCATGTATGCTTACTGGTTACCTACGTTACCTGGTAAGATTGGTTACGTAGGTATTATTTAAAATTGAATTCTGGCTTTCTATTTATTGATAAATTAATTTTTTGGTATTAATTTTGTGGATTAAATGAATACAAAGATGACGGATATAAATAGGAATACGAATTCTTCTACTATTCGAATGTTTTTAATTTTGAGTTTTGATTTGACTATTTTGACTGCTCATTGGGTAGGTACAAGAGATACATTGAATTTCCTTGTTGAAATGCATTTAATTGAACTTCAACTAGGTCTTCTTGAACAATGTTTGCAAACTGGACGATGCAAAAATATCCTTTTATTTAGGGGGCGGTGTACGTTTGAAGCATACACTCGTCGGACATTAGGGGGTGATGTATGTTTGTTAAAATACATCGGATCGGATATGCGATTTAAAAGAATCCAATATAAATAAAATGGGAATGAGGTCAAATGTTCAATATTCGATTCATTTTTCTATTACCACGCAGTTTAATAAAATAGTGTGTCAAGTAAATCCCAATATGCCAGTTGAAAAAAAAAATTTTTTTTTATTCAATTATTAGATATTAATGAACATATAAATACCGTAAATAGTAGACAGAATCGCCACTGAATAGCTAAGTTGGAATTCATTATTCGCACCACAAAAGTAATGGGCCATGTGTGTCGCTTTAAATCGGGCCATATGGGTCACTTAACATCAGGCCATGTGTGTCGCTTAAAATCAGGCCATGTGTGTCGCTTAAAATCAGGCCATGTGTGTCGCTTAAAATCAGGCCATGTGTGTCGCTTAAAATCAGGCCATGTGTGTCGCTTAAAATCAGGCCATGTGTGTCGCTTAAAATCAGGCCATGTGTGTCGCTTAAAATCAGGCCATGTGTGTCGCTTAAAATCAGGCCATGTGTGTCGCTTAAAATCAGGCCATGTGTGCCTATAGCTCAGTTGAGTAGCCATGTGAGCTACGAGTCGGCCATGTGTGTCGCTTATAATCAGGTGTGCAATTGCGTGGGGTAGTCGTGTTGGTTTGACGGTTCATATCGTGTTCAATCGGCTGCAATTTGTATGGAATGACATTTATTATGTAATCAAAAGCTGTCAAATGGATACGATTGACTTTACGCAATTCCATAGCAGACCATGTGCGTCTTAGCTTGAGTAACCATGTAGGCTAAGAATATGTCGTCCATGTGAGTCGTTTACGATTAGGTCATACGTAACTATAAATAACTTGTCGTATAGGAGCTATAGATATTCGACAAATGTGAGTCGCTAATGATTAAGCCATGTGTGCCAACAGTAGGTTGTAACCGCTTGTTGAGTATCAATGTGTGTGGTCGGAGTAGGAAAGGGTTCATCACCTTGAGATCTGTTTCATTAGCTCAGTATAAGCAATAGGCTACCGATTGAGTTTGACGTATTCCGTCGCAATGCGATTATAAGTCAACACGTCAAGCATCCAGCTTGTCAACCAAATAGAATATGAAACATTATCGTTTGCCATGGTATAATTCACTCTGGTATTCATATATTGTACCAAATACAAGACATATGTGACACAGACAGACGCTGACCATTAAATAGATTAAAAATTCGTAGTGATTAGTCGCTAATACACATCAATCTTTATTGAAAAAAAAAAGTAAGGATTGATTTGTAATATATCGATATGAAAGTGGATGTAGGTCGAAGGTTTATACTATGTATTACTAGACCATTTGGACACTTGTTATCATAAAAAAAAGTAATTTTATATGCAGTTATAGCAGACGACTGAATTAGTTTCGAAAGGTACTAAGAGTCCCGACTTATTTTCCCTTATAGTAGTTGGATAAGCTAGCTGCTCTTATTTTAAAATATAATGTCTCGAGTAAAAGAGATCGAAAGCTGACCTCTCTTTTTCCGCGGTGACATCTGGTTTACAAGATTATATACCTTTGATCGTCTGAGAGACAAATGTATATTTTTTTTTTATTCTTCACAACAGGCACAATAACAGACAACAGACAGAACATTAACTACAAAGAACAATCATTTATGATAACTTCGAGCGTGTCTGCGCTCAATTACAATTGTGCACAACACTTTTAGTTTTACAAACTAATTACTAATTCGACAGCTTAAAGTCAGTAACAATAGAAAAGAAAAATACTTTAAAGTTATATAAAACAAACATAATTTTTACTGTTGCAATATGGTTCTTTTGAAACAATTTAAGCTACAATTAAAAATGTCAACGTTATTGCAAATTTCATTATAAAAGGAACACATTCTCAGCAATGGACTATTCTGCGAAACATTGTTTCTGGCAGACGATTTACAAAATAGTTGTTGATTACGCACTGACCGACCGGGTACTTTAAACTTTAACAACTCTAGTAACCTACTGTCAGAGCGTCCATTGGCAATCGAGTGGAGCATACTCAGATCATTCATTTCTTTCATATGATTAATGTTCTTCTTAGAATTATGGTTGTGGATGGAGAGTTGATAATCCAGTGAATTTTCTATAAATTTCAAGTATTTTGACGACCTCTGTGGACGAGAGGTGTACGCACCGGTTTTCAAGGTGCCGCTATCTCTAGAGGTCCCGGGTTCGATCCCCGGTCGGATAAATGTTAAAAACGAACGAACCCGTCGTTGTTTCCAATTTCCATAATACTAGTGCTTAAGCTACTATACTTTGGTATTGGAATAATGTAGGTGATTGTGTCCAATATTCATTGTAGTTTGGCAAATTCACTACAGAAGGATAAATAAAACACAATGCACTAATATAATTTATTTGTTCTAATGTTTCCGAGGTCAGAAAGCGTACACGGGTCATTGAAGGGAAAAGGCGACAACTGAATAGAGGAGCACATTAATAATTTTTATAATTCCTTTATGTTTTAAAAAAAATATATTTTGAACGGTTCAAATAATAATATTTTTATTAATGTTTTTATTTATAAATTTAATAGTTAATATTATATTTTATAGTATAATATTAACTTATAATTTTTAATAAAGTTCCACAGCGTATAATTGAACTACCATTGCATAAATTTAAATGTTACATTAAAGAGTCGCTGATGAGCAAAGGATACTATAAAGTAGACGATTATTTGAATGACCGCAATGCATGGTCATGATGTAACACATAACATAATCACTGTTTAATATGATGTATTTTTATACTAAGCAATTGTTGTATTAGTAACGATATGTTTTTTTTTGTAAATGTCGTTACCTAACTAAGAAACGCTGGCAAGTTTCTTGCGCCCATTCTTCTTGTCAGTTAAAAAAGTCTTGAATGGGTGGTAGGAAAATATTGACGATTCATAAGTACATATTTATTATGTCTAAGTGAATAAAGAATATTTTTATCTTATCTTATCATCACCTACTCCCTCACCGATGCCTCGTTGTCAACGCCACTTTATCTAGAGGATTTCCGAGCCATCACTTATTCCTTGGATCTTCGTCCCGAGACGGGTGGATGGGCGGAGACTGTATATAAATATAGTATCGGCATTGGATATTAAAACTTGATGGCGTACTTAATTTCGTTAATTTCAAATAATGTGACTGTTATGTTTCGAAATCCAGTTTTGGCATATTTGAAACTAGCTACTACAATGACTATTAATTCGGAGTAGGTATCGAACAGGGAATGGTTTTAGTTGGCGAGTTTAATATTTATATTCTATTTATTTATTTATTTACTGGAAGACCAACTGCTTAACCTAATACATTAAAAAGCTTAAGTAAACATAAAGCCGTTTACAGGTCTTTACAAATAAGACACATTGGATACACATACATAACTTTGAAATATAACTAATATCTAAGTGTAATTTAGCAACGATCACCGTAAAATAAGCGGCTTACAATACGCTTTATTGCCGCCTCGCTATAGTCATCTATAGTGTTATAGAGATGAAAATTTATCTGTTTCAAAAGTATATTAAAACTATTACCTACTCGCTCAGTACCTAATCATTTCCATAATTGTTTAGATCTGGTCAGACGAACCACTTAATAATGTATTGATTTGGTTAAATATGTGTGTTGTGAGTTTACTGCTTCCAGATCCCAATTTTAGCATCCAGTACTTACAGCAAAGTGTACGTGCTGTGGCAATGAGGGGAGATAACGATGCTGAAGCTGCATACTCTGGGGTGATCGTGCCGCGCCCGTGGGTTGTGGTTGTAAGTCCGATTTAGACGAGTGGATCGCTGATACTGTTAAATTATGTTGAAGTATATATCATGACATGTATCTTATTTTACTAATACCTATTATAATTGCGAAGGTTTGGATGTTTGTTCCCCAATCGCGGCAATCGGCTGAACGGTTCTTGATGAATTTTTGGAATCTCTTGTCTCTGGAATCTCGAGAATAGCATATTGGCTACTTTTGACCCCGGGAAAAAAATTTATTTCTCACGGGGAAACAGCGTGAAGTTCATGTGGGTGGAAAGCTGTTCATGATTTTATTTATCCTATTTCTATCCATCGTAACCTACTTCTTCATATCTATTCGAATTATAAGTAATTAATATACTTTCACTATATTCGTATGAATATGAATAATAAAATTGTTGATAAGAATGCGGGTCATGCTCATACGGGGATAACTTTTAGACACTTTTAAGTTTTGATATTAAATTGGGAACTTGTTTAAAATCATTTATTGATTCATTATTAGAAATGATAATAATATGATCTTTTGATTTTCATGTACCTACGGACTGGAACCATGTATTGTGCTATTCTAACAGAGGCAAAGAATAATGCATTTGGGATTTGGTGCCGGAAGCCCTGGACGACTGGTTGACAAGTTGAAAAAGCAGATAATTGTTATGACGGTTCAAATTGTGCCTACGGCGGCATCTTCATTAAAAGTGTAACTTCCTTGTAAGAATATTATTTTCATTTAAAAGGTAATAATCCCTATTACGAATATACCTTTAACTTATAATTCCTATCGTCCACATCCATATCTTGACATAATTCAAATTGTGTACTATGGCAAATATGTATTTATAACTTGGTTTGTTGCTCATATCTGGTTAAAAATTGGTAACTGTGGAGGGGTCTTCAGTTGTACTATTGTAAGATTTTTATATATTGTAAGGACTAAACTATGTCAAACTTGGCGATGATTAATTTCATGTAATTTTAGGACTGTGATCCTTTTATGACTCGTAGTTGCTTTTTCCACCATTTGGGTGAAGTGTTTTATAAGAGTTCCTGTTAACAGACTACAGCAAAATTCTGTACCTATTCCTATTCTAGCATCATTGGGGATTTTGCTTTTGACACCGTCTTATATTCTCGAATGTAACTTGACAATGCATTGATGTATACTACCAAGTACCAAGCTAACTCATTTTTCTTTTTTTACCCATGACTAATGCTTATATAGATTACAACCAGACTTTACTTTAATCATTCCATATACACATAATTAAGTAACAAGTATAGTTCCAAAATAAGTTTTCTATTAATAATAGTCGCTTGCTAACGAATGTCATGATTACATTAATTTGTACATTGATTCGAATACTTATTGAATAGTTCGTTGTTGATAATTTATTTGATTTGATTATGTATTAATTTACGATTTACATATAACAATGTTTACACGGTAAAATCTAATACCTATATTGTAAACAAATCATCGTCTAAATATTATGTAATTGTAAAAGATTATTGTTGAGCATTGTGAAATATAATGTATTTGTTTCAATTAAGTACTTATGTTTTAACATAAGATTTACACGATCTTTTATTGCCACTCTAAGATTAATCTAAATATGTATATAGTTGTAAGATTTTACTATTTAGAATTAGTTGTGTAATTAATTGATTTTAAATACTTTTAAACACATCTTAGATTTCTGCGCGAACTGTCCATATAAATAAAACACTTTCACTTTCAATACGCAGATCCTCGCTAGAGAACCAAGATACTTTCCCAGATTGATGCGCGAGGCTATTGAAATTAGCAAATACCCAAATTTCAATAGAGAAGATGGTTGGAAGATACCACCAGCTTGGGACCCTATAATCCATCAAGTAAAGTCTCAACCCAAACCACACACTGCAAGAACTAAGGATAGGGTTAGTTCTTTTTGCAAATAATTTTAATAAACGGAGATCGTCCCCCTTCGTGTAGTTTTCTTGCCAGTTCTTTCTCCGAAGGGCTCCAACTTTTGTGAACTGGTGGTCGAGTCAGTAACTTTTTGCTTTGCTATAAATAATAATTATCCAAATTACTAAAACAAACCAAAATATTAAATTAATAAATCATTTTTGTTATAATTAAATATAAAGTTAAAATAATCAATACCTAACCGTATCCTGTTTCCGAACGAAAAACAAAGACAATTAAAGTGGGTATATTCTTTTATTAAAATCAAAAAAATAGTGGGTAGTTTTCCGTGACCACGGCCCCTGGAAAGGTGCCGAAACGTCGGATAAACAAAAAAAAATCTCAAAAAAAACAACAACCAAGTTGTTAAATAAATTGCGTTTAAATACTTTTTATAATGTGCGTCGGGAGACAGCACATTGTCGGATGGCCGAATGTCATGATTCTAGTTAATGGCAACATTGTTACTCGGTGGCGCGGTTTTGCTTTGCTGTGATTGGTCAACGTATTATTGCGTGGACCAATCACAGGGCGTACTTTGCCCGCCAACAGGCGACATTGGCAAGGAGGCTTGTTTGGTTGAGGCGTCGGAAGAGAGCGCAGTCTTGTCTTGGCGGTGAACTGATACAATTAAACTTAGGCCCTTAAGCAAAAGTGTTTGTATTCTAATCTTTTATGAAAAATATACATACAATCCTTATCGAAGCATTATCTTTCATTCACCTGCAGCAGACCTACCATCCTGATGAGGAGTCATCAAAAACGTAAAGGGTTTGCTAATTAGTTTAGTGTGCTTTAAAGTGACATTATCAACGAGATTTAGCTGGAATGGCTGGTAAGTGATTTATTTGGATCAGGTGTTTTAAACCTTTTGTGTAATTTTAGTAGAAGCTTACAATAGGGTGTAAAAGGAGTACCTTTATAGGTTATAAGTATAACTTCAACCGATTGAGCTGAAATTTTGTATACACGTTTAGTTGGGATGACAATGCATGGTTAGCTATGTGGTGACGAAATTCTAAATCCAATATGGCGGAACAACCAAGATGACCGACTAGTTATTTTTGATGCACTCCTGCAATATGGGTATCAAATGAAAGGGCTTGCTAAGAATAACATGAAAAATAAAGTGACGTCATTCTAAATCCAATAAGGCCGAACAACCAAGATCGCCGACTTGTTTATTTTTATGCACTCCTACAATATGGGTATCAAATAAAAAAGCTTGCTAAGAATAACACGAAAAAAAATTAAGTTACGTCATTCTAAATTCAATAAGGCGGAACAACCAAGATGGCCGACTAGTTTATTTTTATGCACTCCTACAATATGGGTATCAAATGTAAGGGCTTGCTAAGAATAACAAGAAAATAAAGTGACGGAACTCTAAATCCAATATGGCGGCCTAAGTTTTTATGCCTTTCATACAATATGGATATCAAATGAAAGAACTTGCTGAGACTACGAATGAAAAAACCCACATTTTGTGGAGTCTTTTCTTTTTCTTTTTTGTTTTTCTTTCTAATGTAACAGTAAACTCAAGTACCAAAGTAACTTCGTCTGTGTCGTCGCGAGTTTGCGACTTGTGGGTTTTTCTTTTCGTTTACTGTACAGTAAACGAAAAGTTTTGTATGAAAATTTGTAGCTCTGCTACTGCCCACTAGAGGTGCTGTACAGATTTATATCACAAATGCAATCACACAAGTCCAGGTTCAGAAATCAATTTCGTCACAAATAGTAATAACAAAAGTCAAGGTTCCAAAGCCAATGTCTTCAGGAATACACGAAATTGGAGTCCAGGAATTATCGCGTAGATCGTCAGTACGGAAACGGAAAGTAGACAAAGTAGGAGAGGCGAGCACGTCTGATCACTTCGGAAAAGCAAATACCTACATTACAACAGTAAGTTTGAAAACAAAACGAACTATACTCAACGCAAAGACTTGTGACAGATGACAGACGGTGCCATAGATCACTTGTGAAATAGAGATGCGCACGCGCAGATTACTTAACTATCGATAAAAGGAATGAATGATTATTGTGTGTGTTACAGAATGTGATTGAAACGAAAGCCATCCACCGTTTATATACTACTAGCTGTGCCCGTAACTTCGTCCGTGTGGAATAGTGACTTTCGGCAGCATTTTTTCATTATATAGGCCAATACCTACGTTTTTTTGTCGACGTCATCGCAAAATCTTTAAAAATTAGGTACGTAATTTCCATACAAACTTTCATCCCCATTTAAACCCCTTACAGCCCTTTCTTCACATTAAAAAGTAGCCTATGTCCTTTTTCAGGCTCTAGACTTATCTCTATACCAAATTTCATTTAAATCGGTTGAGTAGTTTAGGCGTGATTGCGCAACACACAAACAGAGTTACTTTTGCATTAACAATATTAGCAAGGACTAGCATTTCGCCCGCGGCTTCGCCCGCGTGGATACACGACATTATCCCGCGGGAACGTGATATTTGTCCGGGATAAAAAGTTCCTATGTTCCTCTCCAGGCTACAAAGTATCTGTGTCCCAAATTCAGTCAAATCCGTGCAGCCGTTTTGGCGTGATTGAGCAACAAACATTCAAACATCTAAACTTTCACCTTATAATATTAGGAGTAAAACTAATAGAAAACTATAATAGCAATGTTTTCGGGTACCAAAATCATGGGGGCTACCGGAAAAAAAATATGGGTATGGATATGGGCTTCATCTGTCATTTGAATTCCTTATTTTTGATGGATTTTTGCTGCTTTGTTCTGTTGAATGTTGCTAGCTAGCTATTATTATACCCGACGTCACTAAACATGGAACTGATAGCGGCAATTTTTTTTTATAAAATTGACTTAAAGTTCCGAAAAACGTATGAAGTTCATATCCATAGTTACGCGGTAGCCCCCCATGTCACGCAGCGCAATAAATGTCGCCGATAGATTTAGCCTTAATACTTTTTAATAAAAATAAATTATTAAACACAACCAATATGTAAACAATTTAATGTTCACATTTTGAATATACCAATTGAGATCTACTGTTACCGATAAATATTCGTCCATGCACGACTACTTTTAATTGCGTTATACCACAACACAACACTAGTGGTAGCCTAATCTGTGAACGTCTACATGAATCTAGTATATAGAGTCTGTGTATGTTAGTTAGTCTATGACTGATGAGTCCCCTTTTGAGGCAGATAACTCGCTTGTGGCCTTGTGAATAAAAAGTTGGTAGGTACGTGCCATCTATCTCTCTAAAAATTATTTCTAGTTTTAGAGGAATTTTCTCTATGACGCCATGTGGCGTCGAACGCCATACACAAAAGAAGTCAAATTTGGGAACAAAAGGTTTGCAACGTCAGAAGTGTTTAAACTGGCACTATATCCTAAAACGATTACTACAGGAATAACCTACGTGACAAATAATGGAAGTTCTGCTAATTAGAACTCTCTAAATAGTCATTCTACTGAATTTCAGGGCAATTATTTATGACGCCGTCCGGCGTCAAACGCAAAAGATATCAATGACGCTCCATGGCGTCATCCGCAATGAATCGGTATTGAAGCAATATTATCTTACTAGCAATGTGCAAGCAATCAAAAACAATTAAACATCTGTACAGGTTCAAATTTTAGGTTGAATTCAAAATGGCACAATTTAGTTTTGGAGATAGGGTGCAGGTATTTTGGAATAGGAGTATTCCAAATTATATTTACCACGCTTAACTTAGTTATGTTAGCTATTATTATGTCAATGTTTAAGAAAGTGGAAGGTTTGTGATTACAAATTTAATCCCAGAGAGCAACTCTCTTAAATCGGTTCCTAAACCGACTGAAGGTAATTTGGCATACAATTTTGGTATTCCACATTACCTTCAGTCAAGATTAGAGAGCGTGATGGTAGGTAAATGATTTAAATGTGAAAGGATAATTTATTCTCTATAAATAAAAAGGAATATGTTTTCTTTAATAAACTTTAATTAGCCTTTAAGTATCTTCAATTAAGTCTTTTACTTTCATTAGTCTCTAAACAGTTAAATTAATTATATGGGTTATTGCAAAAATCACAAACATAGGATCCAACGTCATAGCCGGCACATTCAATGTGCACCCAAAGCTCACACATAAAACACTGCACCATTTTCCCCCCCTCCTGTCTTCACTATACTTCGTATTGCAGAAAAAGCACTCTGCATCAGCTGCAGGAGGTCTTTCACCAAAAAAAGTTTTTGTTGTTAGTTCTCCTGACGTATCAGACTTGCGACTGCCAGTCGCAATAGTATCGATTATGCCAAGCTGGATTCCATGGGCATAGCAGAGCTGATGTAAAGGCGTTATCAATCGACCCAACTTTTTCATCACACTGGCCCCATCTGTAGTAATATTGACAATATCTTTTTCTAGAATAAGTACAAATTCGGTTAACTTTGTGTACAAAATACTGACCCCACTCTCAGTAGGCATACTTCCATAGACGCGAATCAGCCCCAAGTTCCAGAAAAAATCATTCCCATGTACATTTACATTCATGTATCGCTTGTTCATAGAAGAAGTCCTCTCATCGAATGTAAGCGTAAATCTGTGATCATTCTCCTTTAGCTGAGCCAGTTCATGCCATAGTTCATAACTATAGATTTAATTGTGTTTGGAGACTTGGGAAGTCTCTGACCCGAAGAATTGAACAGGTCTCTGATATCTTTAGACGAGCAAAATACACGGAATGGTAGACCGTCTTTTGCCACCATTCTTGATATTCTTTTTTCCATAGAAGTATCTTCAGGTTCAGAGAAAACGAAGTGATCAGTTATTTTTTGCCTCTTTTTGCTCACTGGTGGCGCTGGTGCCGATGTTTCTGGTGATTCCGTGCTACCACTCGGAAGTTGAGGTGGTTGCTGTACCTACTTCCATGTTTTGAACAGTAGACGATGGTCCTGGCAATCGCGGCAATTGCTGGCCTTGCACCTCGCTGACTTCCACATTCTTCGTTTTGGTGTCTATTTGATGGATAGATTTTAAATGCACATGTAAGCCACGCGGAGATCGATCTTTTGTTTTCAGAATCTTCTTACAAAGTTTACACTTGGCACTCAATCCATTTTCTGCTCTTGAAAAGTATTTCCATACTGCTGACACACTTCTATAGTCCTTATAAACTATATTTGCCGACATAGTCCGTTATTAAATACTTCGTGAATCACAAACAACTTTTCGTATTTTTTTAAGCGACAAGCACTATAACTCAATTAATTCAATCAAGGATTGACAACAACTGACAACAAAATCTGGTAGGTAAACAAACGCACGCACGCCGCAGGTTCAAATTTCAACCAATCACACGCATCGAAATTCGAGTGAGCGAGACCTGCCGCCCGCGCACCGAAACCGATCGGAGTTCGCTCCGTCCGTGTTGGTCGTGTCAGTTCGCGCGCTGCTGCGCGTCAAATAGGACGTTTTCATGCTTGAGTTCAATCTCGCGAGATCTCGCCCATTTTTAGGCCGAGATTAATCTCGCAGAAAAGGGCCGAGATCTCGCGAGAACGAGATTGCATTCCCTAGCGACTGGTGTAAGAGCTGGAAGATTCCAAACTTTCAGTGTCATCATCATCGTTTTTAATAAGTTTTCGTTTCTCGGTCTTTTTGTCGTTCCTTTTTCCTGCCTTCTTGTATTTTGTCTTAGCATCTTCCATTTTTTTTAGTGTTTGTCTGTTTGCCTTTTCCTTTGTTTTTAGTATTTTCTTTTGTCTGTCTTTTTATTTTTTTCTGATCTAGCTTTTTTGCTTTTCTTTCTTCTTAGCTTCCGACTCCTCAAGATCCTTCTTATATGGCGAACTTGTTATAACCGTCGACGTTATAAGACCTCTGTTGGAAGCGCGTTTCTTATTAGCTGGCAGTGGTGATATGTCATCTTGGTGCACTTGGGGATTCCATGGTGGCAAATTTGACGGGCCTGCTTGGTCATTATTTGAGTAATCAGGTGGAGGGGTTGCAGGAGGCGCAAAAAATATGTTATCTTGAGATAGTATCGATGGACTCTTCCGATTTTCATCATGCGACTCTCCTACTTCGTTAGCAGGAACAACTCGGTCTTCTTGCTGATCATAAGCCTCTCCTGCTTCGATGGCAGCAGCAATATAGTCTGCATCCGAAAATGCCTGTCTGTTCAGTGGATATATGCCACCTACGCTGAATTTCTCCTTGCTGACATTTCAGGTAAGCCTTTCCAAACAAATCCATGATGTCATACTGCGTCGGAGGTCTGTTATTTGCTCTCAACCATATTCTGATCTCTACGCTGTAGTAGCTTTTCAGTGAACCATAAACGTCCTATCCAACGGTTGAATCTTATGCGTGCAATGAGGTGGAAGTGAAACTATTGTCACATGTTCTCTTCTTGCAATATCAACGACTTCAATATTTTTCGTGCGGCTGAAATGCCTATCTAACAGTAACAGCAAAGGGGAAGTCTCGTTTGCTCTCACATATTTGATAAAATGTTCAAACCACTGGATAAACAAATATGTTTAAATCCATCCCGAAGGATGAGCTCTTCCAATAGATCCAGGAGGAGCACCTCTCATTAACGCATTTGTCATGTTTTTCCGAGGGAAAACAATTATAGGCACGAATATACCTGCTAGACTCATGCAAGTCACAACAGTTACCAGCGAGCCTCTTTCTGCTGATAACATTGCACCGATCTGTTTTTTCCCACGACGGCTAATGATTTTTGGAATCTTACTTTGGACCACAGACAGTCCAGTATCGTCGACATTAAATATTCTGTCTGGTGAGAAGTGTTCGGCCGTAATCGAAACCAAACGCAGCGTGCGGGGTTGCAGAGAGAAAATAATGAACAGTAAATAATTGACCACTGTTTATTAGTAGATACCATATTATTTAACTCACTTATTTCACACGGAAATAAGTCTTTTACATTAAATTGACTTTCTAATAAAGACATTAGATTATTTTTATCATCATTTCCTTTATGATAAAACAAATAAAAATTATCGACATATAGAATATAAGTACCCTTTACATATACACAAGGCTCACACTGAGTTTGCTTAAAACCATTACTTATTAACAAACAATGAACTTTTTCGTTCCACATTTTGCTTGCCTGTTTAAGGCCATAAATGCTCTTTAATAGTAAACAGACTTTTTCATTATTACTATTAAAAGTTAAATATTCTATTAAAACCAATAGGTTGCTCCATGTATATAGTTTCATTCAAGTTTCCATTTAAAAATGTAGTGGTCACATCTACATGGTCAATCTCTAAATTTAAGTCAACAGCTAACGAAAATAAAATTCTTAATGATGAATGGCGAACTACTGGTGAAAATGTTTCATTATAATCTAGACCAAACCTTTGTGTAAACCCCCTGGCCACAAGCCTAGCTTTAAATTTCTCAAAATTACCAGAGGGATCATATTTTAGTTTAAAGACCCATTTACACTGTACTACATTTACATTTGATGGTCTGTCAACCAGTTTAAAAACATCATTTGCAATCAGAGAATCATATTCTCTCTGCATTGCATTACGCCATTCTGCAGAGTTAGGACTAGTGATAGTTTCATCATAACTCTGAGGTTCTACCAAATTATTAGCTAAAAAATTTTGTTCCAGGTCATAATCATTATACCTCTGTGGCTTAACAATATTACGCCTATTACGTAACACACGCGATCCAGACAAAGAGCCTTCGCTCACCAAACCTGGTTGCAGGCCCTCGCCCGCCAAACCTGGTTGCAGGCCTTCGCCCGCCAAAGTAGAGTGCAGGCCTTCCTTCCCCAAGTCAGGCTGCAGGCCCTCACCCGCCGAACCTGACTGCAGGCCTTCGCCCGCCAAGCGCTGCTGCGGGACACCACCCGCCGAACAGCGACGCGAGGACTTGCCCGCCGCACCTGGACCGCTCGCCGACACATCAGCCTCTGCCACGGCCTTTGACCCGGACTGAGTACCGCGCGGACTCCCCCGCGCACCTCGACTCATCTTCGCTGCCTGTGCAGTACTCACCTGAAATTTGAGAACACTCATTAAGACCAAGCTATCACCAATATTATTACCAGCACTAATTATATTACTCTGCACATTAATAATTCCTGGTGTATAGAATAATTCATTAAAATTCAATTTATAATTATCAATGTCACTATTATGAAACTTTTCCTCTAAAAATGCTACATTCCTTGCTATAATAACCTCCTTAGGTTTCAGGGGGTCCAACAGCCTATACCCTTTGCTGGTCTCACTATAGCCCACAAACACATACTTCTTACATTTGGCATCCAACTTTTGCCTTTTTACTGAAGGTAACAATGCATACGCTACGCACCTAAACACACGGAGGTGACCAAGGTTAACTTTATTCCCGGTCCACACCTCCTCAGGAATCTGACCACACAATGTTGAACTAGGGGACCTATTATACAAATACATTGCCGTGCCCACGGCCTCTCCCCAATATTCCTTTCCAAGTCCAGATCCCTGTAACAAGCACCTCGCTTTCTCAATGAACGTCCTATTCAACCGCTCTAAGACCCATTCTGTTGAGGACAGTATGGTACGCTAGTTTGGTGCAGTATGCCTTCCTTCCTCAAATAAGTATCAAAACGGCTATTTACATATTCACTTCCATTATCTGAACGTAGACATTTTACTACTTTGCCCGTCTGCTTCTCCGCCATCACTTTAAAATCAATAAATTTAGACATTACCTCGGCTTTTTCTTTAATGAAATATCCAAACGCCTTCCTAGAATGGTCATCGGTACATGTGACCAAGTATCTTGCACCTCCCAAACTGCTAGTCTGCATCGGGCCACAGACATCTGAATGCACGAGTTCTAGAAGTTCCTTGGCTCGCTTGCCCTCTCCTGTAGGGTGTGGCTTACCACAAAGCTTCCCCTCAAGGCAGGGTATGCAGCCGCTTGCAGTGTCAACATTATCCTGAAATGATACACCAATGTTATACTTCAGAACACACATGCTCTTATAATTCAAGTGACCTAAGAACTGTATCAAACCTGCTCATACACAAAAACTATATTCTGTTCATACGACGAGCTCCAAGATTTTCTTAGAGTGATACCACCTAAATTTGCTATAACTCAATTTTTAACCAACCACGGCTATCATAAAGAATACCTTCACCGTTTCCATATAACTGATAACCCATTCTGCCCCTGCGATTCTACTTCCATACAATCACTCAACCACCTCCTCAAACATTGCCCTCGCTTCTCTTCGCATAGAAACACATACCTTATAGCAACCAATAACATCAAAGATCCATACAACTTCAAACAAATTATCACAAAAAATACCTCCACAGAAGCATTCGTAAAATATATAACATACATAATAAACTCTTTAAAAAACTTTAACAAAACATAATTACCCAACTCATAAATGCTTAACAACTAAACTTACGTTAACCCCATAAACGCAATAAATTGTATTACATATGAAGTGTAAACCGAAAGCACTGACTATGTAATAAAGAAAAGATAATTTCTAAAACTTAATAAAAAAAAAAAATCTTTTATGCCACAAAGCCTGCCCAGCAAAAGCACTAGCACAAATAGGACTCTGCTGTGTCCCTTGGCATCCACTATCCAAGGATTGAAGAGAGTACCCCCCATCACGGTGCAATTTATCATCACATGTGATACCTTTCAACTTATACAGACCGTTTTCACAAAAACCTTTTGCAATAGACTCGCCAGAGGTTTTACACAAAATTTGACAGCCGATATTGTCAAATTTGACATCATATCCACTATCTACTAACCGACTCACCGAAAGCAAATTTGCAGCAAGCTCTGGCACAAACAAAACATTTAATAACCTTACTTCGTTTCCTTCACACATTAACTTAATGTCACCAACTCCATTACAATTCAATTTTACATTATTAGCTACTGTGACATAATTTTTCAGGTTATTTTTCTTAATATTCACTAAACAGTCTCTATTCCATGTCATGTGTGACGTGCATCCACTGTCAATGATCCAATCCTTACAACCCCGAACCAGAAACGCTGCAGGTTTCCGTTCTCGTTGGTCTTCTTCCCCTCATCAGCTTTCTTCTTATAACATTTTGCTTGTACATGTCCTTTCTTCTGACAATAATGACACACAATTAATTTACTTATACAATAAATTGACCTTGACATTAGTGCTGTGCCACCGTTCAATTCATTTTTGCGGTGTTCTTCCTGTAACAATCTGGCTAGTACGATGTCACTAATCAGCTGTTTTGTCATCCACAACGTTTCAAGGTTGGACACAAGTGAGTCATACTCTTGAGGAAGTCCACTTAAAAGGATCTCGGTGACTTCTTCATCTTCAATTGTCTTTCCTATATTACTGAGTTGTTGTACAAGAGTTGATACCTTTTCTATGTACTCGGACATGGAGGGAAAATTATCAAATTGGATCTGATGCAATTGTTTCAATAATGAAACGCGACGAAAGAGACCTTTATCTTCAAAGGTTTGCGCAAGCTTGTCCCATGCTTCCTTTGCTGATTTGCACGTTCGTACATACTGAAATAACGTTGGCCTAAGGGATATACAAATGCGTGCAAACGCACGTTTGTCTTTTATTTCATCCACTTCGTTTCCCTCGACGACATTCCATAAATTTTCCACAGTTAAAATCATTTTTGTTATAAATTGCCAGTTCAGATAGTTGGGGGGCCCTTCTAACCTCACAAAATGTGATGGCGGCAGCATCGGCATGCCAGTCCCCGGCGTGGTCACTCCATTTCCACCACTTACAGTTTCACTATCTACCGTATCTCCTGCCATGCTTTATATATATTCCCACGCACTTTATTTGTTGGTTTTACTTATGCAATCTTTGCTTTTTGGCTGCAAGAGCTGGGCCACTTAACCTGTTCGGCCGTAATCGAAACCAAACGCAGCGTGCGGGGTTGCAGAGAAAATAATGAACAGTAAATAATTGACCACTGTTTATTAGTAGATACCATATTATTTAACACACTTATTTCACACGGAAATTAGATTTAAAAAGATTTTCTTATAAGACCCGGAGTGCGACACAACCTGCCTGGTGGACGGCCATCAGAGAGAGCGATAGTGCAAGAGAGACAAGAAACCTGTCAAATAAAAAAGTATAAAATTTTATGGCATTAGCATCTAGACAGTTTCTAAAATACCATTGTACATAGACGAACGCGGTTTTGTATGGGAATGCAATGTCAGTCTACGTACGGTCTGGATCGAGCATAAATATGTATACTCGCCGGTAAATAAACGGTACAACTTGGATATGTGGTCAAAGAGATATCTTGTGCAAGTACTCACCAGTAGCTCGTCAGGAACTGAAGACGTGATGGTTCTCGCTGTTTACTCCTAGGACACAAGCCGGCCGGCCACAATTTATAGAAAGATAGTCCATTAACAATGCCCCACACACGATAGACTCAACAGGGAGTCGTTTCGAACACCAAATATAATTTTCCTTTTATAAAAACGGTCGCGCAGACGGAGCGCGCGGCGGTGGATTCGTTCGGATACGGTCTTCTCGAAGATTCAGACAGTTGGCCAGTAAGTGTGGGCGCCACTGTCTTCGTGAGTTCGTACAACACAAGGCGCGACGATTGAATCGAGCGCTCTCATTGGCCAAACATACAGAGTTGCACCATTTCGGGACTTCGTTTTGACATTGCATTTATTGTATTAATAAAGGCGCGCGGATTCAAAGAATTAAAGAAAAATTAAACGTTGGAAACGGAACAACCATAGAATTCGTTCATTCGTTCTTTGGTGAATCCACGGGCTCTTGTGTGCGTACGAGGTTCCTGAAGTCTTTCTCATCGACACGACACGATCTTTGTTTCTCTTCAAGAAACCATCAAGCCAATACCGGCCAGCCATTTCATTCTTGAAAAGGTGTGGCACATTATTTTCATTTGCGAGTTGAAATGCTATTCTACGCATATCATTCTTAGTCAATCCATATAACGTCGATTCCATTTTCAAAGCATTCTCAACCAGGTCATTTTAAAATTTGGTGTCAAAGACTGGCTTTCGTCCAATTTTTTTGTTATAAATTTTTCGATAGACGTATCTTTCTCATTTACATATCGAAATAAAGTTGACCTCGGGACATTGAAAGTCCTGGACGCCTTTAGGTACCCCATCTTCTTTTCACGGGCTGCAATCACAGCTGCCTTCATGTCATCCACGCAATACAATTTTCTCTTTTTGTTATAATTGGTCGACATTATCTGGAATAGATATAAGTTTACTAAATGACAAAATATAAAGTAAATATAAAAATACCCTTTTACTTAGGTATATGCATATATCATTCCTAAATAAAAACCTCTGAATCAGTTTAGCTACAAACAGACAGACCAGCATACCGACAAACTCCCTTACATAATAATATTATATTTGTAAGTAGGTACCTAAGTTAATACAAAGCACTTAAAAACTTGAACTGAATATATTTTGGAATATTCCAAATTAACATCACATTGGGTATAAAAATGGAAAATAAAGTATTTAGAAAAAATCGACCCGTCTCACAACCAGCTCCGATGGGTTGTGACTGTGAGACGGGTCGATTTTTTCTAAATACTTTATTTTCGATTTTTCTATGATAAAATTTGCATTGTGAATGCAAAAAAGTAAAAATTTGAATAACTAAATCACATTGGGTATTCCAAATTAGCAACAAGACGTATCTAGTTGGACATAACCTCAATTTATTTATTTATGAATGTACAAACCGTTGAAGTCAATGCTAATATGCAAATTTAATTTAGTTATAACTATTATGAAAAACGGGATTTTTACCATGTTTATTTTGTTTTTCGAGTTCCCGATATTTCGGCGCAGTTGCACACGCCATGATCACGGAGTAACACGTCACAGTTACTCCGTGATCATGGCGTGTGCAACTGCGTCGAAATATCGGGAACTCGAAAAACAAAATAAACATGGTAAAAATCCCGTTTTTCATAATAGTTATAGTGATAATGACCATGTAAGTTTAAAATCTTATTTAATTTAGTTAGTTCACATATAAAGCTAAACAGCACAATCATAAGGAAACTTAGCGATGGGAATGGGTTAAACAAGTACCTCGAAAATTTTATCACGCTATGTTCTACGTTTCGATGGTCGCCATCTTAGAAAAATCACAGACTATCCGTGTAAACACATCTATAGATGACACTACTTGTGATCATTTTATGGTCCGTAAAACGAGATGGCCCTTTTTGTTTTTGTGATACCCTGCTATTCCAAATTAATAACAGTATTTTGAATTACCTTCCTTTCCTCTAATACGTGAGTAAACTTAAAAAGAAACATAAAATTAACATAATTTCGATCCAGAAAAAATTATTATCTACAAACAAAACATATAAGTAAGCAAGTTATTTTTTCTTTTTGTACTACTAGTCCTATAAAAAATATCAAACACATTTTGATGAACATTAAAATAGCTTTTCTTAAATCTAACAATTAACAAATATAAAATCGTTTTTTCAACTGTACCTAATAACTCGAGAACACACATACATTTGACAACATTTTATTTTTGGCAAGGCAGTCAAATTCAAAAACCATTTCGAGATTCGAGATTCGCACTAATTAAACATGAAAAACATTTATTTTTATTTTTTGGTCGCATATTTATTAATATTTATATTTAAGAAATGCGTAAAATGATCAATGTCAGGCCTTCCTAGTGTGTATGCATTTGCCTGGAATCAATCCTTATGAAGTAAAAAAAAACAAAATAAACAAACAAATGTCAAAATTACTGTCATTTTAATAGTGATGCATGCTTGACTCCTTTATCAAATTACTATCGATTATTTTCATTGAGAAAATGAGGAAGCTTAGTATAAATTGAATTGGTAGTAATACTGAAATGTCTTTATTTTATTATTACACAAACGAAGATTTTAGAAAGTACTTACGCAGCACCTTGTTTTAAAGTACAGAGCAAGTTACAAGCTTACAAGTCATGAAAAGTATAGCATTTTTAAAACTATAGTTGTAAATCACATGTGAGATAAAATTAATAAACTGTAGCGTTGTTTTATTGCATCTGACTAAATTAAAATAAATAATCCCTTGAAACAAGCTATTATTATCGACACAAAATACTAGCGTGCGTGTTACATCTCTACGTAAAACATCTATGACATAGACAGTTTTTGTTTATATTTGAATGTTAGAAAAAAGAAGGTTTCAGACTAAGGAATCGCTTATATTATGCCTGATATTTTACTTAAGTTCTTTTAGAGTATACTATTTTCAATTAATTATGGGATGAAATTGAATGACCACCAAAAAAACAATCGTTACCCTAAACAGCCTCATCCAAAAAAAAATATAATATGTACAAATAAATGAAACCTCTACCAAAATCTTTCGGGCTATTTAAGAGGGCCTACTCTGAAACGCAAAACCCTAAACTTCGG
This sequence comes from Crambus lathoniellus, assembly GCA_949710035.1. Lineage (NCBI taxonomy): Eukaryota > Metazoa > Arthropoda > Insecta > Lepidoptera > Crambidae > Crambus > Crambus lathoniellus. The sequence goes on along the minus strand of OX453313.1, from coordinate 22,640,179 downwards.
TATACCCGTTCCTCTCACTCTCTAGTCGAGACAGAGTGAAAGGGGCGGGGCTTACCGAAGTTTCGGATTAGCGATTCAGAGTACGGTCCCAGAGACATGCCTGCACTACAAAAACTTTTCATAACCCAAAAAGGCCACGCGTGCACCAAATTTTAACTAGCAAAGTTTTGTGTCATTACTACCCAAATATATCACTAGGTACGTTTGCCATAAAATGTATGTGTCACCGGAAAATAACAAGAACCGCAAAGGAGAATGCCCAAGTTGCAATGGACGGCCGTCTAATGTTGCATCAAAGCCATACCTGTTTTATTATGTAGGTAAAATATCTAATTAATTCTCCCCATTAATATATTGAAAGTAAAAACAAGGGTTTAGAAATTATTTCCTAAAATGTAACAGTAGGTAAGACAGTATAAACAGCGATTGTTTCAGTCGAACATTCTCGAAATAACAATGCACCACGCGAATGATTCGATATTTTTATAGAAAACTAGTTTTCCGCCCGCGGCTTCGCCCGCGTGGACTACACGACGTTATCCCTCAGGAATGTGTCATTTTTCCGGGATAAAAAGTAGCCTATGTTCCTCTCCAGGCTACAAAGTATCTGTGTTCCAAATTTCATCCAAATCCGTTCAGCCGTTTCGGCGTGATTGAGTAACAAACATCCAAACATCCAAACTTTCACATTTATAATATTAGTAGGATTAGTAGGATATCACGATTCACAAATACCACAATTTAAGGTTTAAAAGTCTACACCCAACGATTTTTAAATCAAAATAACAGAAATCCAGTTCATAAGCTCCGTCCGATGGCGATCAAAGAGTATGTAATCACTAAAGAGTATGTCGCGCCAGATAAGTCTGCGCGCGGTCAAAATCGAATACTAATATTTTCCATAACCTTAGAGCAAAAAAATGTATTGTAACTAGCGCCAAAAACGCCCTAGTCGCGCGCAGAGTTATTACTCTTTGGCCGATATTGTCGATGACTGACAGTCAGTGTTGCCACCTATCAAACTAGAAAAAGTCCTTAACCGAATCAGAAATTACCCGGATTCGTCGGGGCTATGGCGAATAGGCTAAAGATATAAAGATAGTAATAATGAGTGTTTCAAGTAACATACGTAACATATGAACTTCCACGCCTTTCATAAAAAAATAACTCACAATAGTTACTATTTTAAACAGTGTTTGGTTCCTGCCTGTAGTTGTCATTTTGGCTCTTTCTACACGATCGCCAAAAAAATACCCATATTTATCCGACAGTCGCTACCCGTAAACGTACCCGCTCAAAGCCTAAATTAACCGAAATCAGGTAAAAATACCCGCATCGGCAACACTGCTGACAGTGGTAGTCACACAGCAGTGTCCTGGCTTCCGTTCCGTTCTGAAATCTGAAATCTGATAAATACACTGTTACTTTAATACCTAAAAAGTAAATCCCTGTTCAAAATTAAAACTCTGGGCCATGAAAAATGGTCAAATATTAAGAAATTAATTTTAGTATGTTTTTTATCTTGAAGCATGACACAAATGAGTACCGTCCATGGGCATTCTCCTTTAAAATTTTCCTAGGAAATTTATAAATTTACGGAAGTCCTGTAGAACACGTGATAGGTTAGAAAGGACATCACCCAAGCTCCATACATTTTTGGGCTTCTTCTAAAAGTGCGGGCCAACAAAAATAAACTTAATATAACAATAGAAGACACTATTCTAAATATTTTTTATTATGATAGCTAAGTTGTATGTCCAATAGTTTAGATTATATTTAAAATCAAAGGTCATTCTCCATACATTTTGACTAATTTTGAAAGTGCCGGCGCACAATAACTAACCTTATAATATAACAGAAGACATTATTCTAAACATTTTTTATGAAAGAGCACCATATCATATAACATCTGGCGTCGACTTTGAGAAGCTCCGACCAAGCGACAACAGGATAACTAGGATAAATTTGGCTACCTACCGTCTGTATTTGTTTTTGAGTAGGTATGGTCAATCACTTCCCACATTTGCCAAGAAATTTTCTCTGTAGGCCTGTATTTATTTGAGTTGTATTTTATGGATTTTATGGACTTGCAGTTCATACACTTATCATACATACATTCAAAAGTTCATAGATTGTGTGTGATTAGTGTGTGTTCATAAATTTAAAGAGATCGGTCATATTGATGTAGTTAAACGTTGGCTCGTTTTAAAGCTGAAAATCTGACATTAATATTACTGTTTCTCACGCATACATGTGTCTCTATTTTTTACTGATGGTGAAAGGACATAAAAAGGTTTCTATGTACAAAACATAGCAAATGACATCGAATCACCTATCTCCCGTTTATATTTATCATAAAGACATTGATGAATTATTGAGGTCTCTAATTTGTTCCTTGTTTTTTGCAAAGTTCTGCATTCTTTTGCCGGGCGGTGGCACGGCTTATGGGTAGTTTAACACGATAAACGCCGAATCAAATTTAGTGGTTATTCTGTTTGGGCCGTGGGGCTCACCGGTGAGTGACAGCAATACTACCCGTTCAGGCCGTGGGGCTCACCGGTGACCGCGCGACGGGCTCATGTTTGAACTCTATTTTTTCGCTGGAGGGCACAGTATCGATACAAAATTATACTGTGCGTGGCCGGCGCGGCCTTGGAGAACAGTTAGCGCATACTAGTTCGTTTCGACACTTAGTATGAAAAAAGACTGATGATTTTTCGGCTAAGTGAAACAAGATACCCAAGATGTGGTTTAAAATAAAAGAAGGTTTATAAATTATTACTTTTATTAGAAAACATTTAAAAATAGTTTAATTACACGTTAGGTTTTTACGTATTTTGCCCCTAATAATAAAATAATCATAAGGGAAAACTTAAAAGAACTCGAAAAATTCAATATAATTTAAACTTTGACACGAATATTTGGTGCAAATGAATCTAGTCCTAAGAACAAACAAATAAATAAACATTTTCCCATTCCCATCATTGCCTCACACAGTGGAGTAAAAAATTCAATTCAAAAAGTCAATGACGAAGCACATTAAAGCAAGATATACAAAGAAAAGGCTTCTCCGGGCATGGTGGACAAAACGTTTTTACCTTTTTCGTCTTATTTTTAGCTAACTTTCTGCCGTAAGCAGCAACGTTAATTTTGTAGCAATTTACACATGTTCGGCGGCTTGTTCTGGCTGGTCCTTCTTTTTGTTGAAGTTTGTGTACCATTCTTCTAGGTCTCGCAACTGAAACATCTGGTTGGCTGCAAAGCGACTTCAGTAATTCCAGCCTAAAGTCTGCAATTTGTATTTTTCTGCCAGTTACGCTTTTATACAAGATCAGTGCATTGACCACTGCTGTGTTCAGGAGAAGGTTGATCGCATACTTCTTGTACCATTTTACTGATTTCCTTAGTGGAGTTGAGTATGCAGCCATCTGATCGGACAGATCTACAGCTCCTTTTGCGCAGTTATAATCAAGGACTATTTTCGGTTTGGAAATAACTTTGTTACGTTTTCGGACATTTTGGAATCGCACTGAGTGTTTTGTGGACAGTAATAAAACGTCTCTCTTATCCTTCCACTTCATCACAGTTATTCCCTCACTGCTTTCCTTCGCCACAAATTGGCCTCGCTTCAGTTTAGCGTTTACTACATCCTTTGGCAGATGTTTTCGGTTCTTTCGAATCGTTACCTACAAGATGAGTCTCTGCATCCAGAAGTTTTTTTGCAAGTTCTATACTGGTGTACCAGTTGTCGGTCACTAGTGTATGTCCTTTGTATAGAAGATCACTGCATAAAGACATAACGACGTTAAGCGGTGTAGTATTGATTTCATCGTTATTCTTTCCTGCGTGTACATTTATTTTGTATGTATAGCCTGGAATGGCACATAACTTGAACTCTTTTATACCATATTTGTGCCTTTTTTGTTTATTATATTGTCGGAAAATTATTCGACCGCGAAAAGGCACAACGCTTTCATCTATGCAAATCTCTTCAGAAGGGGTGTAATTTTTTTGAAAATTCCTGTTTATAACTTCAAGCAATTTCTGAATCCTATGTAATCTATTAGATTTATTTTCTTCGTCTTGCTGAGAAAAGTGTAGAATTTGCAATAGCAGCTCAAATCGGTTTCGACTCATTATTGTTCGAGGAAAATTCTGTCTAAGTACAGTATCCTGTGACCAGTAGTCGGATATTTTTGGTAATTTTACAATCCCCATGAAGATAATTAATCCAAAAAAATGCTTCATCTCTGCTGCGCGTGTCGGTTTCCATTCGCGAATCCGCGCACTTTTAGAAGCTACCTCAGACTCTACGATCTTTTTTATAGCGAAGATATTCGTATAATTGGCCACCATTTCAAATACTTCGTCTGGTACTAAAAGATGTTAAAAATCTGCCGGGGTTTTATCGAACATTTCTTTCGCAACTTGAAAATGTAATCCTGGGAATTCAGTGTATGGGATAATCCGACGCTGATTACCTATTGGTTGGTGCCAAGCGGAAGAAGATGCAGGAAGCGACCCGGTCGCCGTATGACTTGGTGCGGCAGTTTCATGTTCCCTGTCGCTCGAGTCACTCTCACTTTTAGATAGAATTCGTCGATGTCGCTTTCGTGACGATGGTATAACGACATACTCTTCCTCGGAACTTAGACGGAAGCTATTATTGAGCAAAGATATTTCAATATTTTCGATCTGCGTCAAATCGTCATTTGTTATTTCAAAGTCCTCAAAATCACACATGATTCACACGAATTAGACAGTATATTCACTTTAGAAAAGATAGGGTAAAACTTTCACTTCAACCACCAAAACTAATAATAATGAAAGACAAAAAATGCGCGTGACCTTGTGTAGATGAGTACTATCTCTCTAATGGCGCGTGCCAGCGAGCGCAACACTTCCGGGAATCGGAAGGGTGCGGGGAGTGCCCGGCGCGTTGACCCCCGCGGCCCCGCATTGAACGAAATGCAAATCTCTAACGTTGTGCGCCGTGGTGGCTACCGGTGACCGACAGCAATAATTATGTTTATTCTTAGGATAATTACAAGAAATAATTATATAAAATAGGGTTTTGAACTATTTTGAACCGAATGAGCCAAAAAAATACAATGTGTAAAATTTGTCGACTTCGCGAAACAGCACCAGTCCATAGGGAAAGTATATTGGTGGACACCGGTGACCACCACGGCGTTCAATGTGTTAAAAAAAAATGCCGCTATCACCTGCCAGACTTTCAACCTTGTTTTACTTGATTTTCGGTTTTAAAGTAACGCAACTCCTAAAGATAGGTTAAAGTATCAGTTGCATCGAGGCAAATCCTCTTTAACCCATTTATATAATGATGGAGAACTCGAATTTAAGTTTGTAACTCCATTTTCTAATTAACCTGCGTGTCCAGAACGAGTGTGTGAGACATGGAATATTTCACATTGGAGATAAACGAACTGCAACAGAAATACTTAACTGATGAAAGTCCAGCAATAGTCTCTTATAAATCTGAGACTCGTAAATCGAGAAAGTAGAAGAGAAAAAATAAATATGTTTCGTAAGCAATAATTTCTACATCACCTGTACACCACTTCAACTTCAAATATTTTCCGTTGGTTCGCAAACTAACTTAGCAATGAGTCTCTACTTCCTTCCTCCACGTCGCCTAAGTTGCCTGCTAACGGCGGACGCGGTGAGAAGTATGTGAGTGTATTATAACCAAAAATAAATAACGAGTTTTCGCTGGGTAAATTTGTAACGGCAAGTTCTATTTTTTCTGCCTATAATAATTTTAACAAATGACCAGTAGTGATTAAAGTTTCATCTCATGGTATAGTACATGGGGTCAGCTTTAGGGTGGAGTAGGTATAGCCTTGCTAAATTAAAGGTTTGCATAATATATTCTACGACATAACGGTCATTTTCTAATTAACCTGTCTCTAAATAACCTGCTGCATTTCAGGTGAATGAGATGTGTTCGAGTGAATGAGATGAATAGTATTGATCGTAAAATTAGGTTTTTATTAAGCTATATTTTATAAGCTATTTTATTATGCTAAATTTACATGAAGCAAACTTTAAATGTTTACTTTGTGGTTAAGACTTAGTTAATATATCAGCTATCATTTCTTCACTCGAAATATAATTTGAGTTAATGTTTTACAATCTACCAGTTCTCGAATGAAATGGTGGACACAGAGTTATTACATATCTTTTGTGCAGATTGATTATCATTAAAAAATTGATTTCACATAAAGTAAGTACCTGTACATTCATAGATAAAGGTTTGTAAAAACAAAGCTTCTTTGCAAGAGTCAGAAATCTGAAAGAAGAAAGTGCCACAGTGCGCTGTTTACAGCTTTCCCATGAAACTAAAGAATTAGCAAAGTTAAATGCATACCCAGTATATGATCGACGATTCGCAGTGGAAGCGTGCTAGGCCCATAACAACAACAACTAACTAAACAACTGTTAAAGATACATGAAGCTCGACTTAATACTGAGGTAACTGGAGAGTGCAGTACGAACAATTTTTTGTCCATTACAAATTACACAGTAGCTGTCTTCCGTCTCACCTACGCTTTAAAAAAATACGTATGGTCATATGAGACAACTGACAGCCACTACATACATAATTGTCAAATTTGCTGGGAACACTTTTTTATTCAGAGTGAGAACTCCAGTTACCTCAGAGTATAGTCGAGCTTCATGTAAAGATATCACTAGATTTACTTTTCCTTATTACGTTCACACCGGCAGCCATTTACATGAAGAGAAGGAACAAACTTCAAACTCAATTGACTTTAAGCTGTCACTTGAATCTGACTGATGTGAAATGACGTTAGCTGTCATTCGCAGATGACAATGTCTATAGTTTATTTATAATCTCTAACATTAAATTGCATAACTTCAAAATATTCATTTTGAGAATAGCTGGTTCACCCAGAATTGGCACATGTAAAGTCTTTATTACCAAAGCTTTCCCTTGATAACTTTTAATAACTGTACCCACATAGATCCTAATATGTCCAAATGTATACCATCTGGACCCCTAATCATTTCTGAGCAATATTTCCCGTGGTACACCCAGGTGGACAACGCAGGTGACCACGGGCAATAAAGGCTAATTTTCAATTTTTCTATTTTGGCTTTGGTATAGCAACAATATCAGCACCAGTATCAATAAGAAACTTTAACCACTATAACTTAGAAATATAATTTTTAGCAACTACCTCAACATCTAATAAAAATTCTATCTCATTTTCTCCCTCCATGTGGTTGATGTGGCTCTGCATGTGGAGCATAATTAATTACATTAGTATTTAAATAATATTGTATAACTAATTCACTAAATAGATGCAAGGTCAACCAGGGCAAATGCAACTAAAAAATAATAAGTTCTAAGTTTGAACAAACGCTGTTCTGTCCTACTATATTTCTGGACCTGAGAAGCATAACACTGTAAGTCCATTTTTAGCGTTTTTGGCTTTTTAAGCCCAATGTATATAAATACCCGTATTCTTTCCAGCGATAAAACTGTATGTCCAAAAATTCGGTCAGAACCCAGAGTTTTATAATTGTATAACAACGTAACAGACCGACCGGCCTTGATGCATAGTGTTGCAAGTGATAATACAGTAAAATACTTTGTACGTTACTAATATTGTATCTAGAATTATGAACTGGCATTTTAACGTATGTGCGGAGTTACATAAACACATCTTAGATTTCTGCGCGAACTGTCCATATAAATAAAACACTTTCACGGATTTTTTCACGCAATTTATTCAACAACTTGGTTAAATTTTAGTTGTTTTTTGAGATTTTTTGGTTTATCCGACGTTTCGGCACCTTTCCAGGGGCCGTGGTCACGGAAAACCACCCACTATTTTTTGATTTTAATAAAAGAATATACCCACTCTAATTGTCTTTGTTTTTCGTTCGGAAATAGGATACGGTTAGGTATTGATTATTTTAACATTATATTTAATTATAACAAAATGATTTATTAATTTAATATTTTGATTTGTTTAAGTAATTTGGATAATAATTATTTATAGCAAAGCAAAAAGTTACTGACTCGACCACCAGTTTACAAAAGTTTGGAGCCCTTCGGAGAAAGAACTGGCAAGAAAACTACACGAAGGGGGACGATCTCCGTTTATTAAAATTATTTGCAAAAAGAACTAACCGTATCTTTGTGAACTAACCGGTTGTGACTTTACTTGATGGATTATAGGGTCCCAAGCTGGTGGTATCTTCCAACCATCTTCTCTATTGAAATTTGGGTATTTGCTAATTTCAATAGCCTCGCGCATCAATCTGGGAAAGTATCTTGGTTCTCTAGCGAGGATCTGCGGTTTGTCAAACCTTATATAATGGTTGGTTCCCTCACATGAATGTTTACACACTGCAGACTTATTATCGCGCCTATGTTTGATGTCAGCTACATGTTCTTTAACGCTCGTCCCTATGCTTCTCTTTGTTTGCCCAATGTAGGAGAGCTTACAGTCACAATCTAGTTTGTAAACGCCTGCAACTTGAAAGGGGATATTACACTTGACTGGTGGTAAGAATTGGTTAATCTTCTTCGGCGGCCTGAAGTAAGTATGGATCGAAGCACGCTTCAGAATTCTCCCAATCTTGTCAGTGATACCTTTCACATATGGCAGAATGGCAGGTTGACGTTCTACTGTGGCTGCTTTGGTGCGTTTTCTGTGATGTTTGCGAAGTACTGGCAATTTGTTACTTCGCAGTACTTGCTCGACGTGCCGAAGCTCGGCACTCAGGTGTTCATCATCACAGATGCCGCGAGCTCTCTGAAACAAAGATTTCCCTACGGTAGCTAACAGTAAAGGGTGATGGTGAGAGTCACCATTTAGATATTTATCTGTATGTGTTGCTTTTCGATACACAGTCTGGCTCAAAGTTTGGTCAGGATTCCTGATAACAAGTACATCTAGGAAGGCTAGTTTCTTATTTGGCTCTAACTCCATAGTGAATTTAATATTTGGGTGAATAGAGTTAAGGTGGTCAAGGAAAGCAGTGGCACTATCTTTAGGTAGTACTGTGAAAGTGTCATCTACGTACCGTTTGTAGAACCGGGGATACACTGGTGTTGAAGCCAGCGCCTTCTCCTCAAAATCCTCCATAAATAAGTCTGCGACTATTGGGGATACCGGAGAACCCATTGCTACTCCATCAACTTGTATGTAGAATTCATCATTCCACAGAAGATAGCACGTCGGATAAACCAAAAAATCTCAAAAAACAACTAAAGTTTAACCAAGTTGTTGAATAAATTGCGTGAATAAATTCGTGAAAGTGTTTTATTTATGCGGAGTTACATGTTTCTGCCTCTACCTTGTCCTGTCGCGATTCCTATAAAAACATGACACATTAAACTGTATGCTAATATTCTGGGGTTACTTTCTTTTTCTTCTAAGGAAGTGAAATAAATATCGAGTATCTTTTCAAAATCAGCGTCTAATACACAAGCCGGCGGCGTCGTTGCTTCAGTATCGTCCTCGACGATTAAAGTATGTAACGCATCACAGAAATCAGCTTCACAGTTTTTACCACGGCTGTGTACACTGTTTAAATTATTAATTAAAAGAGTTGCAAACGCCGACTCAAATTGTTCGCATGTAGGGTTAATGTTGCGACACCCATGACTTCTTACTGCACCAAAGAAATTTTCCAGTGGATCCTGGTTTAGGTGCCGCAACCAAACCGAAGTAATGTTAAAGTCATTTTTCAGTTTTTTTTAATAAAATTTCTATTCCTTCTAACGTCCAAATCCAATTTTTTAGAGTGGGAACTATTTCTTCTTTTCCATCTACAGTTATAAACTTCATGGTTTTCAGAGTTTTTTTGGCTTTAGCCCATGTTTTATAATGGACAGAGTTTGGTGTTGCAGGTCCAAGTAATGGTTTCGCCCATTTATTTTTTCTGAAGCTGCCATTCACCGAATCAAAAATTTCATCCATCAGGAGCAGAAAATCAGCCGTTTCATTAACTTCTGAAGGCGTTCACCTTTCCCTGAAAAAAAAAAAACATTACAAATAATGTACATTACCAATGTAGTTCTATGAAACTTATTTGTAAAAAAACTATTAGCATTATGAAACATCAGCAATTTTTGAATTATTAAGTAGGTAATTACTTTGAAATAAACTCAATATTGAAACTAAAATATTACCTGATAAGTATCCCATATTAGATGCTACGGTACGGCTGAATATTTGAGATGCAAATTTTACTTTCATTTTATCTATTTTTTGAGGAATTATGTGATTGTCAGTAAGTTTGGGAACCAGACGAATGCCTTTATATCCAGGATTTTCATTTTGGAGTAATTTTATGTGTGACCATTTTGCAGTTTTAGTTATGGCATCTTGCACATACTGTAAATTTTTTGTCAACAAATTATTACGCATTCCTTTAAGCAAATGTGATGGGTCGTACAAAGGTATGATTTCTTTATCATTTATAATAATTATATTATCCTTCGGTGTTTCTTTTCGTCTCAAATAGAAGCCTCTCGTTTCATTGAGCAAAATATTTATTGCTTGTCTATTGTTCGTGCCTTGATTACACACTGTCGCTAGTGGTGTTAAGCCTGCTTCTTGTAAATGAGAGATTACCATTTTAATTTGTTTAGCCAACTCAGGTCCTTTTGTAGCACTTGCAGAAAAAGAGTATGAAATAGCTTGCTTGTAATTATTGATTAAACCGCGAACCATGAACACTTGGGCGTGGTCAGCATTATCTTGTTTCCGTTGCTGTCCATCATCAACAAATCCGGTCACCTTGTCTTTCCTTTTATTTTATGATATATGTGCTTTTAAAGAAATCTCATCAAATAAAAGAATGCAAAGCTTTTCCTGTGTCGACATTTTTTCTGCTTTCTTAGCAAGCTGGGAAAATATCTTCTTATTGAGTCCCGGCTTGAGATTACTTTTTTGTATCAATTTGATGAGAGTTTGTGGAGCCGGTAATATAAAAATACTTCTTAAAAAACGATACCCCTTAGGGCTTTGTTTTAAAATTGATAAACTAGCAATTTTTTGTGCTACTGTAAATCGTCGTCCCTTCTCTTTTTTTTATTTTGGCTCCACTGTATTTTTAATAATATTTTTGCTACACTAGAGCAATTTTCAATAACATCCAGTACACCAGGGCTGGTAGCAAATTTTTTCGCAGCTTTTATTTCGGCAGTCTGCCTTTTAATTTTATTTTTCATTTTATATATTTTTTGTTTTGTTGCCATAATTTTATTATGTAATTCTTTTGTCAATTATTTGTCAAAAAAAATATCTAATCTAAAAATATCTTTACTAATATTATAAACCTTTCATCCCGAAAAACAGACTGTTCCCGAGTAATAGAGAAACTGTCCACACAGACGAAGTCGCGGGCGGCCGCTAGTGTCAAATAAAAGAAAATCCTACCCTCGTTCTGCTGGAACGAGATTTCCACATTTGGAGCTTGAATTTGCTCTAAAACATTAGAACCTGAAACATAAATGCGTTTTTAGGAAAAATACAAGCAGCAAAACACATTAATGAATATCACAGTACTGAATAATTTTCAAAAGTTAGTTTAACTGACTCTAACTTAATTAACAGACAGACAAACGGACAACAAAGTGATCCTATAAGGGTTCTGTTTTTTCCTTCCTTTTGGGTTGTGTGATAGGTGATCATAATATTTGTCAATAAAAAAAATCTACTGACCAACATTTTCTTTCTGCAAGTGTCCTTCATCGGTTGGCATTGATAGTGTGTGTGATCCAGGACCTGTAACGGTACATAATTACGGATATAAAATATGTATAGTAACGATTTACTACTGTTTTTCCATTATGATAGCTTATATTGCGACGACCGATTTGGCGTAGGGGTAAACTACCTGCCTTCTGCGCCAGAGGTCTCGGGTTACGTAGTAACTATTTAGTAATCTGTGTCTCGGGTTCGATTCCCGAACAAGACAAATGTTTGTGTGCATGAACATGTATATTTGTCTTGGTCTGGGTGTTTTCTATGTATATGAAGTATGTATTTACAAGCAAAAAGTATTTAAGTATATATATCCGTTATCAAGTTTTCCATGACACAGTTTCTTAATTCTTTTTTTTTTATGAAATTTACACGGGCTTCTATAATTGGTGTGATTGTAAAAAGTTATTTATTTATTTATTATATTTATGGTATAAATACAGTATTAAATGTAATTCACCGCTGTGCCACTGTCGGTCGGGGGACCGTCTTAATTTAACTCCCATTATAAAAGAGAGAAAATAGGAATCCCACCTCGCACAACTCATGTTATTTGTTTTTTTTTATCCACATCGTGTAGCACTTAGCCTTCATCACACCTGATGATAAATGGTGATAAGGCTGAAGGTATGATCGATAAAAAAATGTCGACACTGTCACATCACTAGTTTAAACAGTTTCATACAAAAATATATGGTGCTATTGTAACTAACCTCTAAGTTGCAATTTCCCCATAGCGAGATTCTCGTGAGGTTAATGTAACTACATGCATTAGATTAGATATATTGAAACTAAAGCGCTGAAAATATAATTAAAATCACTTACGTTTTGTATTTAATCGTATCCAGTCACAAACACTTGCAAAAAACGTCTCGAAATATTTTTTATAGCAGCCGCAACAACAACGAGTTTTCACGCGTTGCACCTTCAAAATGGCAGTTTGACAAGCTGAGCTGATGATCGATAAAAAAATGTCGACACTGTCACATCACTAGTTCAAACAGTTTCATACAAAAATATATGGTGCTATTGTAACTAACCTCTAAGTTGCAATTTCCCCATAGCGAGATTCTCGTGAGGTTAATGTAACTACATGCATTAGATTAGATATATTGAAACTAAAGCGCTGAAAATATAATTAAAATCACTTACGTTTTGTATTTAATCGTATCCAGTCACAAACACTTGCAAAAAACGTCTCGAAATATTTTTTATAGCAGCCGCAACAACAACGAGTTTTCACGCGTTGCACCTTCAAAATGGCGGTTTGACAAGCTGAGCTGTCGGTCAAACAGTTTTCATCCCAGTAGCGCCATCTACCAATTGTAAGGTCTAATAATCATTCAGCTATTAAATTATAGGTGGCGATGTATTAAAAGAACCTCAATAAATAGCCCCCCATAGTTGCATTTGCCCTGGTTGACAGTATTTTAATAATATTGTATATCTAATTCACTATAGATGCATATATTTAATATTAAGCAATAGTAAAAGTTACAAATATAAACACAAAATTATATAACTTTATACTTACATTTAAAACTTATAATCAAATAATTTATATACATTAATACAAATATTATAAACTCATTATATTAACATATTATTAGATTGTAATAGATTTTATTCAAATTAATTTTAACTATAAAAACAGAACTCGTACAACTCAAGAAGTGCTATAAATTAACTTACTTCAATTTATATCGCAGCTCCCGAGACGCATCTCGCATGCGCGCTAACCAGTTTTTATTAATTTGTTCTCCAACCCAGCTATAAAAAACTATGCGCCCTGCTCTCGGGGCGGCGCGCGCGCGAACCAGTGCTTTTCTGTTGAGTTTACTCCTTATTCATTTGCCTAGCGCTTCCCGCCTTTTTACCATTTGGGTTTATGTTCTGCTTGTGCAAACCATATAATAGTGCTTAATTTGTTCCTTCCTATGCTGTATCTTGAAAATCTATTTCGCCATTTTTTCCAATCCGCAGGCTTAAAGCTAAACTCTTCAGGAGCACTTATATGTTGCACCGGTAATATATTGACTTTTGGCCTTTCTGACACCATCTTGTAAGGTTCCCTGGTACAATTGTATATCTATCTATCTGTAAATTAAACCACTGCTTCTACGTAACAATCACATTTATTTATGTTAACTCACATGATACAAAAAGGCGGCAGTGACAATAATCCATAAAGTCTCAATGACTGTCGCAAACGGCTTCGCAACGCCTGCGATTAAAGCACTTAAATAAAAGGGACCCGGGTTCACTCATAGAAAAATTGATAATTAATTATGACCCAGTTAACAGATACAATAATTATCTTGTATGTAGTACAGCCCAGAACTCTTATAAGACGGAAAACCCTTAATACCATATCATCTATTCTTAACGATGATAATGACGGGACCTCTCGTCCCCGAGAACGACCTCTAAAACCTCCCCTTCTCTAACCGTTCCCTGACCACCAACACTCTATTTGTTACTCTAGGCAGTACTACATTGCACAGACATTTCATACAAAACATAATCATAATACTCACAAGACTTCAAGCACACTCTAGTTCTTTTCCTTCCTTCCATCATCCGTGGTAGCGGACTTAATTGAGCCACCGTAACTGTCTGTGTAAATGTTTGCTTTCCTTTTTCTGATAAATTAGTTTTCTTCACGGTTTCAGCACTACCAACAAACACAAGAGGTAAATTTTCATTATTTTCTCTTGATACAACGGGTACAGTTTCATCGCTTTCTCTTGGCAAAACACGTGCAGTTATATTATTTGTTAATATTACGGGTGCAGTTGCATTTCTTTCACTGGACAAAACATGTACAGTTTCATTATTTTCTTTGGACATAACCGGTGCATTACTTTCTCTGAACAATTCACCTGATTCAACAATATTTTCTTCAAATATTGTAATATTTGAATCTTCGCCATTGTGATCACGATCTTCAAAAGCGGTATCGAAAATAGAGGGACTTGGAGGTGAAGATATAATACAGCTAAAAGCATGTTCAATTCCTTGATCAACATCTTCTGTATTTATCGTACTTCGGTTTTGGTTTCTAGCTGCGGTTTTAAACATTATTTGCAGGAGTAAGTTCTCCCAAAGTTTCGCCTTTTTCAACAAGATTCAGGTCAGTTACTGTCACAGGTGCGAAATCAATTTCATCGAATAAATCGTCTGCATATGGGAATATACCAGTCGCTCTAAAACCGGACTCGGCGTTAGAAATAGTAGCGACATGCTTGTAAGCAGCATTTAAGAGACCAGCTACTTGGAACTGAGTTATACCACGTCCAGGATGCCGGTTAATCCATCTCACACTCATAGCATATTTAGTTTTTAAGGGACCGTGAACAGCTACATCCATAGGTTGAATTTTGTGACTGCCGTGAGGTGGAATCGTCAGCATTACAATGTGGTGTTCTTTGGCATAAGACACTTTTTCAAAACTTGTATGCGAGGAATGTTTGTCTAAAATAAGAAGTACAGGATCTTCTTGGTCGGATGTACAGAGTCTTTAAAATGATGAAGCCGATTCACAAAGAGATTTGTATTGATAAACCCGCTGTCACATACCATATAAATACTTGCCGTTGGTCCATTATCCAACAGTTCAGCCTTTGGTCTTTTTCGTGGAAATATTAATGCCGGGGGTACATAGTTTCCAGTTGCGCTCATACACCGCTCACATTACCGCAGTTATAGTTATCCCTCTCTCAGCTGACACTACCTTTCCCACTATGGTAAAAAAGGGACTGTATATAAAAAAATAATAATTTCGATGAGCTTTCAGCAAACTTCCATTTTGAATGCTGCTCTATCCTGATTCCTGTTTGCAATATTATAGTTGTTTGCTTATACCGTAGCTCAACAGCTTCAAATAAACGACATTTTGAACTGTTTCTAGAAAAACTTGAACAATTGTTACATAAATATGTATGTATTTATGTAACAATTGTTCAAACCCGCTGTCAATACATAAGTATTTATGTAACAATTGTTCAAACATCACAAACAAAGAATTGTTATTGATTGGGACATAAATATCAACACATTACTAGACAACAACATTACTTTTAAATGTATATTAAACTAGCTTCCGCCCGTGACTTCGTTCGCGTGGACATTCGAGAAAATACTTAGGGGACCAATAACCAGGATAAAAAGTATTCTATGTTTTAATTTCATAAAAATCCGAGCAGCCGTTTTTACGTGATTAGGAGGGTCCTCCCTCACCAAGCGAGCAGCCTCGCGCGAGGCAGAACGTTTGCCACGTGCGGCGGGCCTCGAACGAGGCTGCTCAGGGGCTGCTCTGCTTTTAACCGCCTCTGTGGTCTAGTGGTTCACACCACCGACTTTAGACCCAGAGGTCCCGGGTTCGATTCCCAGCGGGGGTACATATTGTATTTGGTTTGGTTGGTGGTAGGACTTGTTCTTAGTTCGCCTGGCTAGCTACCACCATCTTATCTAAGTCTGACGCCATAACAATGATGTTTTCAGCTTTATTGTGTTCCGGCAGTTAAAGATAAGATAGCCAGTTCCTCAGTGAGGATTCCGGGAGTAGTGCGCTTCCACCTTCAGCCTTATCACCACTTAACATCAGGTGTGATGAAGGCTAAGTGCTAACCCGTAGTAGTAGATGAAAAAAAAAAAGTTTGATTTTCGGAAAACTACGAAATGGGTTGCCTATTTGTTTTAAGAAGTAAGCCCACAAAGTTTCAAGTTGAAATGTCTATTTTACGGCCTAATCTTTCATTCAAAATTTCACCCCTATTTCAACCTTTTAGGGGTTGAATCATGTTCAGCGTGTTAAACATCAAAATAAATGCCATTTTTGCAATCGTCATTACATAAAACCCCAATAACGACATCCATATCGATTTTTAGGTTTATTTATCCCATTTAACCTCTAAGGGGTTGATTTTCGAAAAAATACGAGATATGTGTTTGCTTATTTGTTTTACTTTCCGACCATAAGCCTAAATAATAAATTTAATGAAGGACTTTCTAGATACAACATTTCATCCCCCTTTTCACCCCTTCGGGGGTGAAATTCTCAAAAACGCTGACACAGGAAAATATTAATTTGCAATTGCCAGCCTAAATACAAAATTTGAAGATCCTAACTTCAAAACTGACGGAATTTCATACAAACATTTATCCCCTATTTCACCCCCTTAGGGGTGGAATTTCCAAAAATCCTTTCTTAGTGGATGCCTACACTGTATAAGGTATCTATCTGCAAAATTTGAAGTCTCTAGGTTCAGCGGTTTGGGCTGTGCGTTGATATCTCAGTCAGTCAGTCAATCAGTCAGTCAGTCAGTCAGTCAGGACTTTGAATTTTATATATATAGATAATTATAGTCTATTACAACATATAACCCAACCGACAAGAGGCTTATCATGCATTGACCACATTTTTAGTAATGTAAAAGGTGCAAAGAGCACAGTACTCCCGTTGTGCCTATCTGACCATGACACAGCACAGCTACTCAGTTTTAACATCAAAATTAAACCACCACTAGTTAAAAATAACAAAATAAAAAAAACTAAATAAAATAAAACTTTGACATTTGTTTTTGTGTGAAATTTTTATGATAGTATACCAGAATTCTACGTTTTATATTTTGACATTCTTAGATTTCATTTGACATTACTTTCTTAATTGAACGTTTTATAATTTGACATTCTTAGATTTTATTTGACGTTACCTTCTTATTTTGTTTTGACGTACATACTTGGACATCGTTTTGTTGACATTTTGTTTTTGTTTTTGACATTGTAACTTATTCTATGCAAGACTGGACATTTTGATTTTAATTTGTGTAATTTATTATTAATTTTAATTTTGTTTTATATTATTCATTTCTTTTATTAGTTGGATATACCTATAATACTGCATGACGACTGAAATGTTTGCATATCGCCAGTGCGGTAAAACATGCAGTGTTGCCAGTTGTCGTTTCTAAAAAGGTACTACCGGGCTCCTGAAATAGTATGAAAATGGCTAAAAAGGTACGCAAAACAATATAAAAGGTTACAAAACAAATTAAACGTTATTTATTCAACAAGACAAGTGGGCAAAGTTATTTTTTTAAATCACTAAACAAAAAACACAAACACACAAATCACTTTGACTTTAAATCACGAACTAGCAAGTTTTAACATTGCTCTTGTGTGAAACATACGACTTCACCTCTAGCAGAGAGAGGAGGGCACTTTTGGTGCGTAAAAGATTGAAGTGAAAATATATTTAATATTACCAACTTTGTACAATATAACTAAAATCGTTGATACATATTAATATTTAATTTTTTTCTTCATTAAAGGTTTTGCAGGCTCGTAATTTTCTAACCCTCCTGCTAATGCAACTCCTTCATTGACATGCATTAGTGAAACAATTGTGCTCGTGTTCAGTTTGTTTCGACACTCCGTTTTTATTCTCTTCAGTTTACTAAACACTCGTTCTACGGATGCATTAGAGAAGGGTAGGATCAATAATAGATTGATAACCTTTTTCATATTCGGGTACAATATTTCTCCAGTTGGTTTAGTCATCTTAAATAGTTTTCTCCAGTACTCTTCAGCAGACAGAGTTGTGTGAAGTCCCATTTCGCTATGATTGAGGAGCGCATGGCCACGCCATTCTTTATTTAACATGTTCAAATCAATGTGTTCTATTAAAACTGGAAATCGTGTCACTACCGCGCTCAGGTCTTTAATTTCGAACGATTGTGCTGTTTCGGGCTTTAATAGTGTTATTATATTAAATATTTGATCGGAAAAATCAAAGCGCTTTTTCATTTCTTTTATTACTTCTATGTAAAAACTCAAACAACTCCTCTGAAATTTTAAAATATCATCATTACTTGGCGGATTGGGGCTTGTCTTTAATTCACTTAGGGTTGTTTGAGCGTTTACACCCAGATACATTTTTTCTATGGGCAAAAAACGCCTTGGGTTCGCATAATCAATGTCATTTACGTTGTTTGTTTTGACATGGCTGAATTCCATATAATTTGTGCACACAGTTTTTATCAGACGTTCATATTCAGGTTTCAATTTGTGCAACAGAGGGAATTCACTTTGAAAAAGCGTATTGAAATCGTTTAAAATCTCTAATATGTAGGACATGAATTCTAAATACAACCGTGTAAAATTATTATTTAACGATGACAGTATACTTTCAGTAGTATGAGATGGCTCTTCAAACACTTCGACGGTAAAATAAGATTTAAGTGGTTCGTACTGCTCCAAAACTCTGACTATGCATTGTTTTAAGGAGAGCCACCTCGTTGTTGCCGGTGACAATATTTTGTGTATTTCTTGTTTAAAAAAAATTTGAATCTCTTACAGTTTTTTTTGGCGGCCGTAGCTGCGGCTAAAGTGGGAGCCGATATTTCGTAGCATATCTTCAACATTTCTTGGTAGTTTTGAGCATGCTTTTGATGATACCAAATGTATCATGTGGCAGCTGCATTTTACGTACAGGATACCAGGTATTTCTTCTTATAACTTTGAGAATACTGAGTTATGTTCACCCACCATACAATTCGTGGTATCGGAAGAAAAACCAACCAGGTTACTCAGTGGAATATTTTTGTTTTTTATTGCATTTATTAGAGCTGAAAACAAATCTTGAGCTGTTCCGGAAGGCATTTCTACCATATCGAAAAACCGAGTCTTAATTGAATCGTCGTCGTTAAGAAAAATTGTAGTTATAGCACATTGCTTCACGGAACCTTGATCCGTCGTCTCGTCCATAATTACGGCGAAAGACGATCCAGGCTCTTGCAATCTTTTAATAAAATAATCGCGAAGGCCTGGGCCTAGTATTTGGTTTACCATAGCTGTGGCTTTAGTTCGCCCCATAGACATTTTTGTTGCAATCTTCGAATCTTGGCATATGTTAGCAATGAGAGGAACAATCTTATCGCATAATTAAAATGGCAAATTACTTGTGGCAAGCATTGCAGCAATTTTCATTTCTCCTCTCCTAGCCATTTCATCAATTGGATCTGATTGAAATGCTTGTTTAATTGGGATTGTGTGAGTAAAAGAAGAGAGTAAAGTTGCATGTTTTGCAGTTTTGGTATGTCTTTGTAAAGCAGGTTTATGGTTTGTTAATACAATGTTGCATAGTGTACATTTTAGCAATGATTGTCCCTTTTCATCGTAACAAATCAACCACTGCTTAAACTCTGGAATATTAAGCCATCTTTCATTAAAAGAATAGCCTTTGCGTTTCTTTTTTTTAACTATGATAATTTCATTATTGTGTGCATTACTTTCATCTGTAATCGTTTCTGGTACATTACTTTGCGATGGTACAGTTTCTTTTTCAGCGATGCGTTTCTTTTTTTTAACTATAATGTCATCATTTTGTGCTTTATTTTCTTCTGCACTACTTTCTGGTACATTACTTTGCGATGGTACATTATGTTTTTCTGACTCTAATTTACGTTTCACTATAAATTTGTCCATCTTAGTTTAATGAGTAAGTATTGTTAAAGCCATGAAATAAGTAAGTACCTGCGTGCAAAGCAAATATAATATCAGGCAACCACACTCAAACCCAGCAATAAAAACGTACATTGTATTAAATAAATAGAAATATTGTTAAAATATTCATTATATTTCCCAGCTTAATTCTAACGATTATTTCACACATTGTAGTCTAGTCCCATGTTTCAGCCTTGCACGGATGTTTAAAAAAAAAAAGAATGTAAAATCTCAAGCTGGCAACATTTCCCCACCCTAGGCCCGGCCGCATCTTTGCGCTTTGACTCATTCTGTGTTTCCGTGCTCAAGCCTTCGCACGCGCATCGTAACAATTCGATTATTTGCTTGTACTTATTTGTAAAATAAATCTAATATGCCTAATAAGAGGAAACGTGATAAAAGTAGCGAACTAAAAAGAAAAATACGAAAGTTGGAAACCCAACTTAAACAGACAAATCAGTTCAAGCGCCTTATAGTTTATTCGGATAGTGAAAATGAGGGTGAGTATTAACTTTAATAATGATTTTGTGACGAAAAACTATTACCGCATTAAAAACATTCAGTTTTCTCAATTTTTTCGTTTCACAAATACCCGCATTAAAATGTTAGTGCTTTTGCGATGCGAGACGCCATCTGGGCTATCTCTGTCGTCATAATGTTCAGTCTGATGATTGTTCGACGTTAATAATGTAATGCGAGACGCCATATGGGCTATCTCTGTTACAAAACATGCTAATTGCAAACGATGCGAGACGCCACCTGGGCTATCTCTGTCGTGTATTCTATGCAAAATACCAACCAAAAGCATATTGTTCTAGACTCCGAATCACCTCGGACTGGTTCAAGAAGTATTTCACGAAGCGTATCACCGTTGACAACACCTAGTTTTTCTCAAACCTCTGTCGAGGGACCCTCGGTACTTCCCCAAGAGGTCAACGCTCAACTCGAAGTCACGGCTCAAACCGCTGCTGCCGTTCCACTGGAAGTTAGCACGACGGTAGATGTTGATTTAGACAGCGAAATCTTAGCAGCTCTTGGGGAAGCTCCAAAAGCAGAAGTTAAGTTTGGTAACGCTACGCATAAGGATCTGGCCTCTCGGTGGCAGGATATTCTCGGAAAAGGGCTTTCCAAGGAGGCCAAAGACAAAATCCACGATGAGTATTTAATCCCAGATAACTGTCGACTTTTAGTTTCACCTACACTTAACCCCGAAGTGAAGGTGGCCCTAGCCGATACGATGGTTAAAAGGGATTTATCTATGTTAGCCAAGCAGAAGCAAATATCGATCGCAATTGCGGCATTGAATAAGGCTATTGAAATGACGATTGCTAAAGATGACCATACTAAGATTTTAAAACCAATTAGTGATGCATGTAGACTCTTGTGCGATAGTCACTTTATGGATACCAGAACACGTCGTGGTTTTGTCTTATCATCCATAAATCCTGACCTAAAAGAAACATTGATTGAAACCAAACGTGATAGCTCCTTATTTGGCGAAGATATTGCAGAAAAATTAAAGTCAGCAAAGTCAATCAAGAGATCTGCAGCGGATTTAAAACAAGTTAAAAATGACAGATCACAAGTATTTAATAAAGCAAACTTTATTAAACCCAATAGAAATAAACCCAACAATCGTTTAAACTGGAAGACCATGCCTGCAAAATAACACCGAGATCGGAACCAGGACGATTTCGCCAGGGCCAACGTGCTCCACCAGTCGCCAACTCTCAACAGCGGGGTCATCGCGAGACAGAGCGGTCAGCAGCCACGACGAGCAACAGGAGGCGATAACTGATGAGGTATTTCTTTCTGGTCGTTTAAAATACTTCTTTCCACAATGGAAAGAGATCACAAACGATTTAACAATTTTATCCTGGGTCAATAAAGGATACAAAATCCCATTCACATCAAAACCTTTTCAGAGTAAAATCCCAGTCGTTTGTCCAAAAAGTAAACAAGAACATAATGACTACCTCAATTCAATTAACAATTTGTTAAAAGTTAAAGCCATCTCACGATGTTCACATGTAAATAATGAGTTCATTTCAAGTGTATTCCTAATACCTAAAGCAAATGGGGGGAAAAGATTCATATTGAATCTAAAAGAATTAAATAAATTTGTTAAAACCTGTCATTTTAAAATGGAAGACTACAGAACAGCGTCAAAGTTTGTAACTCATAATTACTACATGGCTACATTAGATATGAAAGACGCATATTTTTTACTTCCAGTTCATAAAGATCACAAAAAATATTTGAGGTTTGAATATGACCATGTTTTGTATGAATTTAACTGTTTACCTTTTGGACTATCGACAGCACCTTTTGTTTTTACTAAATTAATGAAACCGGTCGTACAAAAATTAAGATTTAATGGATTAATGTCTGCTATATATCTCGACGATATTTTTTTAGTAGGTAGGACCTACCAGGAATGTCAACAAAACATAAACTTCACAAAAGAGTTACTTGTAGATCTCGGATTTGTTATAAATTACGAAAAGAGCTGCTTAGTACCTAAACAACAATGTAAATACTTGGGTTTTGTATTTGATTCCTATGAAATGGCCTTGAAATTACCGGATAGTAAAATAATAGCACTCAAGAAATTATTATCAAATATTAAGAAAATGAGACAATGTAATTTACGTGAATTTGCTAAATTTCTTGGTCATTTAACATCAGTCTGTCCAGCCATTCAATACGGCTGGCTGTACACTAAGTTATATGAAAGACATAAATACTTATGTCTTTGTAAAAATCCTACTTATAATCAAACCATAAGCCTACCTGATCATTTTAAGGATGACATAACTTGGTGGGAAATTAATATAAAAAGTAATAATCCATTTAAGTTTAACCAATTTCAGTTGGAAATTTATTCTGACGCGTCTTCTTCTGGTTGGGGGGCATATTGTGACGGCAACAAAGTTCACGGTTTTTGGAAGCTAGAAGAGAGGAATATGCATATTAATCTTTTGGAAATAAAAGCAGCATTTTTTGGGTTAAAGAGCTTTGCAAGTAACGAACGTGGTTGTGAAATACTGCTCAGAATTGATAATGTGACTGCAATATCATGTATTAACCGCATGGGAAGCATTCAATATCCACATTTAAATCAAGTCGCACGAGAAATATGGCAGTGGTGCGAGGAACGTAGAATAACATTATTCGCGTCTTACATTAATACACGAGATAACTGTGAAGCTGATGAACTGTCACGTAAGCATTTCACTGATACTGAGTGGGAATTGTGCGATAAAGCCTATCAAACTATTTGTGATCGGTTTGGTTCCCCAGTAATAGACTTGTTTGCAAGTAGATGTAACGCCAAGTGCCCCACTTATGTATCGTGGAAAAATTATCCAGATGCTTGGGCAGTAGATGCTTTCACAGTTTCATGGAAAAATATGTTTTTCTATGCTTTTCCGCCATTTTCCCTTATACAAAAGACGTTGCAGAAAATTATTACTGATAGGGCTTCTGGTATATTAGTTGTGCCGCACTGGCCCCACTCAGCCATGGTTCCCCATTTTACAAAAAATTGCATCAGCCGATTACATACATTTTAGCCCCAGCGATAATCTACTAACGTCTCCTTTCAGATTGCCCCACAACCTGAGCAAGACATTAACCTTGGTTGCCGTGACATTGTCCGGAGATCTTTATCACGGGAGTCTCTAACAGATAAAGCAGTACATATAATTCTATCTTCTGTCACTGATAGCACCTATAAGCAATATGATAGTTCTGTAAAAAACTGGGTCAATTATTGTAAACACTTTAATATTAATTATTTAAAACCTTCTGTCTCAGATGTACTGAATTGTTTGTCTTCTTTATTTGATAAAGGGGCACATTACGGCATAATTAATTCCCATAAATCGGCTATATCACTGTTGTTAGGATCTTCATATCTAAATAACGAGATAGTCAAACGATTTATGAAGGGAATTTTTCACCTTAGACCACCGAGTCCAAAGTATAATTTGACATGGGACCCAGCCATAGTATTGTCTAAATTAGCCGAAATGTGGCCTAACGATTCACTTGATTTAGTAAGCTTATCAAAGAAATTATGTACATTGCTGGCTTTGGTGACTGCACACCGAGTTCAAACATTGTCCCTAATCCAATTAAAAAATATTAAAATTATTGAAAATACAGAAATTATTATTAAGATTCCAGACCGTATAAAAACTACTCGTTTAAATGCAACTCAACCAGTGCTTAAATTACCGTTTTTTAACGATAATCAGAAAATATGTCCAGCTAGATGTTTGATTTCATATCTTCAAAAAACTAGTACATTACGTACCTCGAATCAGGATCAATTATTTATCAGTATAAGAAAACCTCATTCTAATATATCTTCACAGAGGTTAAGCCAGTGGATCAAGGACACTTTAAAAAATTGTGGATTAGATACCTCAATTTTTTCTGCACACAGTACTCGGCATGCAGCCACCTCTAAAGCTAAAACATTAGGAGTTAGCCTCGATGTGATTCGTAAGACAGCCGGGTGGAGTGATTCCTCGTCAGTTTTAGCTAGATTTTATAATCGAGATATTGTTGTCGATAGTTCGAATCAGTTTTCAGAGGCTATTTTGTCAAATCATTATTGCTAAATAGTTATTTCTTTAACAAGTGTAACACAAATAAATTGATTAATTGCTTTTATTTTTTCCTGTTTATTACTTATAAGAGAAGCATTTATGTTCAGAAATAAAACAGAATTGATTTTTCGCAATTTATTTATTTTTTCTAAACATCCTACAATGTGTGAAATAATCGTTAGAATTAAGCTGGGAAATATAATTAATGATCAAACGAACTTACCTGTACGTGAAGTTCGATCATAATTATATGACCAGCTTCATTCGACGCGATTATTAATTACCCACCCAAAATTTAAACAATTCCCACCCATAAATTGTCGAAAAATTACTTACTTTAAACAAAATGAGTCAAAGCGCAAAGATGCGGCCGGGCCTAGGGTGGGGAAATGTTGCCAGCTTGAGATTTTACATTCTTTTTTTTTTAAACATCCGTGCAAGGCTGAAACATGGGACTAGACTACAATGTGTGAAATAATCGCGTCGAATGAAGCTGGTCATTTAATTATGATCGAACTTCACGTACAGGTAAGTTCGTTTGATCATTAAATATAGACAATCCGGCATACTAGGTATTTGAATCTTGTAACTAATGGGATTAGTTCTATAGCCGGAAACATACTTTGTGGCAGTAAGTAATACATTAACACGACACCATGCATACTATCGGACGCGGCAGTAAATCGTCACTTTGAAGCATCGGATGTCCGAAAAAATCTGTGTGCCGCTGGTCAATCAAGAAAACATCTGAAATTTTCCGCAAACAGAATAGCAATTTTGAAGATTATCCCTACGTCCAAAAAAAACTCTACCACATTATAATATAAGTAAAAAAGTAAGTATAAATTTAAGATTTTAGGTCTTTTTTGGTATCAAGATTAATAACAGAACTATCAAAAATTCTATAAAGAAAATTCTATAAAATATCAGGAAATTATATATTTTTGCCATTTTTTACATTATCTTTACAAACAGCCAATATTTATTTATTAAAATTGAATTAACATAATTAACAACCAAATCGACCAAAATGTCAGAAATCTGCCAAAAATGGTCACACCTGGCTGGCATACTTTACTGACGTGGGTAGGTAGGTACGTAAGACGAATTGTGTCGCGAGTCGCGCGCGACACGAAGTATGTTTCCGACGAATGATTTATTTTTACTATTTTAATTTTTATACCTAGGTAGTTACTATTTTTTATTTTATGGTAACACCGACACCAAAAACATGCTTAACTATACAAACAAAAACAAAGCAAAAGAAGCAAAAATTAAATTATATCAATATCAAGATATCGTTTGATTGATGAGAAGTTTGGGCAAAAATAGGACACAAATACCACCACATAACAAACACCATTACTTACACCCAAGTACCAAGTTAATTGATTATTTTAATCAAATGTTAGGTACATTATTCACAGGTAATGAATGACCGAGGTAACATCAACAACGGTTTTACTCACCACTTTTTTGCTGTTATATACCTAAATCCAGTTCTGTAAAATCATTCGTCGCGTCGCGTCGCCGAACTTTACAGAGAAAGAAAGCTGAGACTGACAAAGAGAATTTAATTACTACGTTTGAAACTGAGAGAACTTGAACCAAACCAACCTAACAAAAACAATCGTAATCGAATCGAATAAGTCCCACAGAGTAGGTAGTAAGCAATGTTGCTCGATCCACAGATTATAAGTCTGAGATCGCATTCTTTTTTTTTACCGTGAGTAGTGGGCGGAAGAGGCAAAGAGACCAGCCCATACAGCTTTTGCATTTTGGGACTCAATCGGTATAAAAAGGTACGAAATAGTACGACGTAGAGTAGGGTACGTCAAAGGTACGACACACGGTCAAATAGTACGTTAATCGTACCAAAAGGTACGATCTGGCAACGCTGAAAACATGTACGAACTTTATAATATGTTATCAAGAACTTAAATTGTACCGTGTTTTTTGCGAATAAACAAATTCTATTCTATTCTAAACAAATACACCCATTTAAGCGATGTTACTCAGAAGAAAATATTAATATGTTTAAAAAACACCTATCATGCATGTATCTCTTTTGCAGATGTTTATAGTGAAAATAATCACAATAAAGCTTTTAACAAATTTCATGACTGGTTCTGCCTGCTGTATAAATTATGTTTTCCAGTCAGAAAAGTCACAATAAACACAAACTCAAACCAGTACTGGATATCAAAAGGTATCCGAAAAAGCTGTGCAACAAATAGAGCACTCCGTCTTAATTACTATAAAAAGAAAACATACAATAAAAAAAAGAAGTACCTAACCTACTATAAAGTACTAAAGCGATGTATTTTACAGGCAAGGAAACAGTCAAATAATAAATTCATACAAAAAAATAGGAAAAAGAATGCATGTAAATCAGCATGGAAAATAATACACCAAGAGACTAATACTAAATTGTTTTTACAAAAAACCTATGCAGACTGTTTGACCGCTTCTGAATCGGAGTGTCGTAATAAAACAATTGTTTTGTATGGGCTAAATTTCTGTTTCAGAGTTTATTCTTGCGTTATTAATGTTAAGCGCTAGACTGTTGTCATGTTGTTTACCTTTTCCGGTTTCACGCTTAATAATATCCCAAGTTGTTTTGATTTTATTATTTGACTTTTTAATTTTATCCTTTAAATAGATTGACTTTGCTTTAGAACATGCTTTTTTAAAAATCTTAGAATATTGTTTTACATGTTCTACGAAACGAGGGCTGTGATTAGTTTCTCTTAATTTATATAGTTCATACAGCCTGTTTCTACTTTAATAAATATCTGTCGTAGCCCATTCGCAAAACTTTAACTTCTGGGCGCATTTAATCGTTTTAGGTTTAAAGATATTAATTATGTTAATAACCAACATGTTGCAATAAATATTATGAGTTATGACTTATGTTATGACTTATTGATTTGACAGCATTTATTGGAGCTAATTCAAAATCGCATTTGCAGAATTTTATTGTAACCCCCAGCACTTCTCTCAGTATAAAAAATGATCTTTTATTAGTCTCTTCTGTCTTGTTTGGTAAAAGAGCAAACACGAGTGAAACGAAATTTGTAGTGTCAACACCAGTTTCCAAATTCGCATGCAACGTATATAATTGATAAAATGGAGGCGGTGCCACCTTAAAGGTACCGTCGTCGCCGTAATAGTCATTAATATTTTTGCAGGTATTTTGTGCTAGTTCTGTAGCAAAAGCAATTCTTGGGAGAGTTTCTTAGGAATTTTCACATCTTTCATAGTTTTACAAGTAGTGACACTGCTTTGCAAAAACTTTTTGCGACTCCTGTACAGAGCGTCTTTTTTTTATGAAAATTCTGGAACTCTGCTCAAGAACACTTCCTCCAAAGCCTTTTCGTTTAAAATCGAGTTTGGCCGGTAACATATACACAAAAAATTCTGGTAGATGTAATTGACTAATTACTTTACAATGTTATTATTAACTAATGTAGGTAATGATCAATTAAGTAATATCCTCTTTACTTTAGTAGTTCTGTACGGTCTTACACCGCACATTTTTACCGCGGCACATCGCTACTAAATTAGGTTGCGCGTCAGCACTTAAATATTACTTGTTATTTACGATAATTTAGCTTCACGAGATCATAATCGGTTACGGTCGAGGAAAGACCCATCTACTTTTAACTTATAACTACTTATACTACTACTCAGTGAAAAAAGGTCTTTAGTTTATCTCACATCTTACTTAACTTCGTGCCAGCCGCTATTAACCAAGTGACTGTCAAGCAACTTAAACTAACATCTACTTGTATGGTGTTCGTGGTCAACTAAGCGAGCACCCTACAAGTACTATTGCAAAAGAGGTCATTTAGGTGTTCGAGCCTACGCTTGAACCACCTTGAGATTACGCTTCTATGAAATCGTGACTCACACATCTGCTATCCTTGTCATTCCGTGTACGTTGCACTGTTGCTATCTCTTTCCACCCAACGCAGCGCCCGGTGGGGCGGCGCAGGCGCCGCGCTCGTCAGTACGCTTTTGAACATCGAACGGCTCACGCGTCTCGTTTAAAATTCCAACAGTGTGAACATATATACATCACGGTATGCATTTTATTTTTGAATTTATTCAAACTTAATAACTATAATTCCGCTCGGCGCCCATGGCCCAGCGATGTCAAGTGCTAGTCACTTTTAGCTATTAAATATCAGACCTCACGTCTAATGAACTGAGACGACACTGACCCGCGCAATGCGGTCCGACACGACGTCCGTTGTCGCGTCGTCTGAATGAGACGACCAGACGACGTCGTCTAAATAAGATGACAAGACGCGTCGTCTCACTTGATGCGACATAATAAGTGACTTGAAGCGAGTCGTCGTGCACCTCATGGGCAAACCATGTTTAGTGATGCGACGTCGTATTAGCTTGTTGACCGATCGGATGTACTTTGCACCGTAGTGTCGCATGAAACGTAGTTATATTTATGCTTTGTATCGCATCACGTCGCACCAACTCTGAGGGGACATCTCGTTTCATTATATTATCTCGGGCGTATGATCTAATGCACTTGCATTATTTCCAGATTATGTCCAAACTATCAACACTAGGGGAATTAGCATCTCGCCCCAGCCCACCTGGCGAAGAAGAAGCCTTATCAGTCATCATCGATGCCATAGATGAATATTTCCCTGAAGACTGGCGAGCATGGGAGGTTTACGACCTTTCTTATCAAGAACTCTTTGGCGGTCAGATTTCTTTAAAAGTAGAGGCTAAACTAAGGTATGCCATTCCAACTTCAGCCATAAATAAGGCGTTCGATCCTGAAGCCGCTGTTCTTTCTGAGAGAAAGTACCGCAGTGCCAGATAAAAAATTTTACATTGGCCTTTGGGTCGTGCTGTGATATACTCTCCACACCATATAGTGTCAAAAACTTATGGCTCGGGCAAATTTGATTTTGCGTTTATGGACACCGTTCGCGACATTAAAAGCAAAAACAAACGAACAAGTCGCCATAGTCTGACTCCCAGTTCCAATGCGCCCAAAGAGAAAGTGCAATCAGAAATAGCAGTAAAACATCATCAACTCCTGCGACTACAGAAGAACCTGAAGTTGTCTCTACCAGGAAAAGGGCCCATGATAGAATCGAAGAAGCAGATAGCCCACAGAGGAAACGCCCTTCACCACCTTATGGACAAGGAAGCAACGACCACTTGCTTGTATCTGTATTAAACCAACAGATGGAAATGTTTAACCGACTACTAGAAATACAAACAAAACAGGGAGATAATATAGAAAAAATGCTGTCAAACACGATACAGAAGAATATTTGTGAATCTTCTAATCTTAACGAATCCTTTGAATCCTTGCCTGATAGTACACAATCAGATAACCATGATAATGAAAATCCACTGCAATATGAATCTCCTACCAGAATACAGTCGCCAGGCAGACGTCCCTCGAGAGAGCAAGAGTTGCGCTCAAAAATATGTAGTGCTCAGAGGGAGCTAGCTGCCTTGCAATCAGAACCGGGCAGCTCCTTTGATTTTGACCCAAATACGACTCTGACGGAACCAAAAATATCCAAAACTGACCCATTGTTCCTTGAGCAAGGAATTCACTGTCAGCGTTTTGGTCAGGAGGGCTGGCGTGATGTCAGATATGCCGAGGTACAAAAACAATTCCAGGCATCACCAGCCTTGTCAGCGTTAAGAGTCCATCACTTCAAGATACCCACAATTCTGAACAACAACTGTTACATGATGAAGCTGGACATTTCAGAAGCCTATTTCCATTTACCAGTAGCACCGAGTCATCGGCGCTTTTTGTCTCTCAATTATCAGGGATAAATATACCAAATGACATGCCTCCCGTTCGGGTTAGCAAGCGCACCAGCGGCATTCGCGAAAATTACAAACTGGATCGCTCACACCCTTCGCATACATGGTATAAGAATCCAGGTTTACTTAGACAACTTCTTAATAATAAACGAAGATCCAGTGGAACTAAAGGAACAAGCAAAGTACGTAGTCAATTATCTGCAAGATCTGGGTTGGATTATCAACCGGGAAAAATGTTCAGCAAATGCAACAAGAAACTTAGAATATCTTGGGATCACCTGGGACGCAAACCTAAACCTGAAGTATCTGTCAGAAGACAAATCAATAGACATAATTCGCCATGCAGAAAAATTAATAATGAAAAAACGATGGAGCTGGCACGAAGCGAAGGTGACCTTAGGAAAACTGGGCTTCGCAGCCTTTACAGTCCCGCTGGGTCGGCTTCTCTGCCGCATTCTCCAACGGGAAATGAAACAAATGTCGGAAATAAAACCGTATTCCGAAGTTGCCATATCTCATCAAGGTCTAGAAGAGCTAATATGGTGGAAGGAGAATATTCAAATTCCTTCACCAATTCACTTACCAGATCCATCGATATTTATAACAACAGATGCTGCCGATCAAGGTTGGGGGGCTACAGTCAGAGACTTTGGGGTTCTTGGACAAACCAACAGAGAAAGTGGCACAGCAACCAAAAAGAACTTTATGCGCTATTCGAGGCCCTAAAACAAACCAATCAGAGCCTGACACACAGAACCATAATGTTTCAATCGGACAACAGGACCACAGTATCATACATCATGAAAGAGGGAGGAACAAAGTCCCTCAGACTACTAGAAACTGCAAGGAAAATATTGCACTTTACACACCAACATCAGTGTCATCTAATAGCACGATATATTCCCGGAACCTACAACGGTCTAGCCGATGGGCTCTCTCGCAGGAAGGCCCTCCCAGAATGGCACCTGAAGAGATCAGTAACTTCGATGATCTTCAAAGAAGTGGGCATCCCATCGATCGATCTTTTTGCCTCCGCTAGATCGGCTGTAGTACCCACTTACGTCAGCGAAGATGCAAAGGACAGTGCCAGTGCATTCACGGATGCCTTCAGCAAAACGTGGCAGTTCGATCTGGCTTGGATATTTCCGCCACCGTCGATGATTCCCAGAGTCATACGCCATCTAAAAGGTTCACAGGGAACTTACCTGGTTGTAGCTCCGAGTTGGAACAAAGCGTTTTGGCAGACCGAGCTGAAACAGATGGCGATATGCCCACCAATCCCAATAACGAATCTGAGAGCGAACTTAGTAGACTTACAGACGGGCCTTCCTCCGCCCAACGTGGAAAAGCTAAATTTATTGGTTTGGAAGGTACAGGTTGGGTCAACTACTTGCGCGAATAGAAAAGCACATATATAAGCTTATTGGAGGGGTCCTGGAGGAAATCCACTCTCAAAACTTACACACCTGTCTGGATGCGCTGGCAGAAGTGGGCCAAAGCCAACAATGTCACTGTAGATAACCCACGGCCGCCAGAGTTGGCGCAATATCACCTGCACAATGACATAAAACTTGCCTCTCGAACTATAGCTTTACATAAATCTGTAGTATCGACGCTTTGTAACCCAGAGAAATCAGAAGAACTAAGTTCTCACCCCTTGATAAAACGACTTTTAAAAGCTATTTCTTCGAAAAACCCTCCATTGAGAAAACCATTGTCTTGGAGAATAAATGAACTCCTCGTTTTCCTTAAAACCTATGACATAAATGAAAGCAACATGTTTCACGTCCTTAGACACACTTGCGTCCTCCTCCTCTTAGCTTCCGGCCGAAGAGTACACGATCTCACTCTGTTAAGCATTGAAAAGGAATCGTTCATGGACAAAGGACATGAAATAATCCTGTGGCCCCAATTCGGTTCTAAAACGGATTCTGAAAAGTATAGGCAATCGGCCTGGGTCCTTAAGAATAATTCAGACGATGATCGACTTAATCTTGTTTCGTGGATCAGAAAAACCATTTTGACATCTCAGCACAGACGAAGGGCGAAAGATTTAAAGAATCTATTTATAACAACAAGGGGAACAGTAAACAACGCATCTCGTTCCGTAATAGCAGGATGGGTCAGAACTTTATTCCATAAAGCAGGCATCTCTGCTTCAGCTGGCAGCTTTAGAGCTGCTGTCGCATCTGAAAATTGGGTAAATAACAAATACGATATTGAGGAAGTCCTGAGAAGAGGAAACTGGAGGTCCAGAAACACCTTCTTGAACCATTACTTTAAAGAAATACCCGTATCAAGTCTAATCGATCGTAGTGTTAATAAAAATAGTTTGAGCAATAGTTTTTCAACGTTATAATTGTAAGTAAGTAAGTAAGTAAGTAATATATTTATTTTTCTTCTTACAATGTTAAATACGGTTAAAACTAGTGTTAAAAATGAAGTAGCAGAATGTTACAATAAATAAAAACATTGTAGGAAGCTGGCTTCCATACTAGGAAAAAGCCTGTATGACGGACAGCCAGGCTCCCCTCCCGAACATGATAGCGCATAAGGTGTTCTAGCTTGACTCTTATAGTTGAGTTTTGTACGTATTTATTACTAAGTATCTAGATAATTATGTTAACTGAATTCATATGAACATCAAATAAAAAAAAAACAAAAGTAGAAAGTTAAAAAAGTGTGAGAGTGTATGTGTGTGTATATGTTGCGCGTGTGTGTGTGTGTACGAGTGCGTGTGTAAGTGTGTGCGTGCAGGTAGCTTCTGAGAGTACTTGAGTGACCATTACAATGAGCGAGTATTGTGTGTATGTGCATTTTGTTTAGATTATCAGCAAACTATGTGCAACAAGTTCTCAGTTGAATCGTAATCTAAGCCCAACAGCCATTCCGTTACTTTCTTTTTACATGCCATTTTGTTAAGTGGATAAGTAGAGAGAACGTAATTCAGTTTGTTGTATTGTTTGTTTTTGGCGTGCCTACCGTTTTACTGGCGAGCATTTCATGGGTCACATGTCATTTGGGCGAAAAGTTAATGGTTCAAACATTCTGTTGGTCAAACGTTCGTTGGTGTGACGTTCTGTTAACGATCGCTTCATGGATAAAGTGTCCTTGGGGCAAATAGTAAATAGGTTAAAGATTCTATTGGTGGACAGTTCATGGATCAATAATTTGTTGGTGAACGGTTTCACAATCCCCCGGCGATTGCGGCCGGCGCGTCGGTGAACCCGTCTCGGTGAGAGGTCAAGCGCACAAGAACTGGTTTGCGCCGGCTCAGTTGCGGTATAACTGACAGGGCCGCGCACCGCACGTCGCGCGCATTAGACGAGCGAGATTGAATTTTGTTGACGAATTTGTGTGTGTGAAAAATATATAGTTACTTAAAATTATCAAAGTTGGTTTAGTTACACAATGCCCAACTCTTGCACCGTGTGTATGAAAAATTCTGGAAAGAATTAGGATATTTCTTTTTCTTCGCACCCAAGAAATAATGAGCAGTAAGTATATATTTTACGAATACAATAAAATAGATTACATAGCTCAGTCAAACAAAAATTGGGATTGAAAATGGCGGTCAATATAAGTACCTATTGGAATTATTTATTACCCTTTAACACTTTGAACAAAAACTAGGCATCTTTTTGGGTTTTACAACTTGGCTTCAGTTTTTTTGATGTGTGTGTGTGTGAGTGTTATTTTTTGTATTGACATGTTTGCAATTGCAAACAAATTCTTGTCGGGACATAGATGCTGTTTTGAATATGTACCTACTGAAGTACCGATTATATTTTTTTTGTTTTCAATCAAACATCAACAATCAAATCGCTGTTAAGCAATAAGGCCCCCAATTCACAATTTTATTCTAACCGTATTTCTTGTATGTTCTGTTTCTGTTTTTGTGTGCAAATATAGAGTTAATCAATCAATCAAAATGTTAATTAAAAGTTCAAATTTTTTAGCTTGAAGTCGAAACCTTTAGTTAAATTGATAGATCATCTCCAAAACCGTAGTCAATTCTTGTTCTATATATTCTAGGTACCGTTATTCTAATACTTTCTTCGTCGCTGGAATCACTTGACCATATTTAAAAAAAATTTTGTTTGCGGCATTAAACATGACACTTGTAAACTTGTTAGATGGAATGGAGAGTCGCCGGACACTCGGGATTTGTAACAATTTTCTACAAGTGTAACTTACAAATAATTTTTTGATGAACACAAAACACAAAAATCACAATTACATGTGTGAAAATAAACTTGTGAAATAAATAATGACACTTGTAACCCGTAATTTACACGTGTAGTTTTGATAAACACATATTTGTAATAATGAAAATTCTTACAGGTAAATCGCTTGTAATACAAGGCTTGTAAGTTTGATAAACAGGGCACAGGTCTTTGACATATTTGGAGGCAGCTAATTTCACAAAAGCTTTCAAGCCTATATCGCTACATTTCATTCTAGATACACTGGACATTTAAAAAAGATGATTTATCTGCCGCAACTCTCACCGATGTTTACGATGCCTGTTCAAAAGTTTTTTTTACTTGGTTTATATTATGTAGAACTATACGGTAAATACTTTATTAGTCTGTACAGACTAGTTCTTCTTGCTTTCTCTTAAACAAAATGACGTACTGTCTCAGATTTCCCATGACACAAATAGTATTGAATATAACTCTTTTTAAAAACAATTCTTGTTCAGCTCACTTTATTAAAAATATGCAAAACGATTTTAAGGCGAGGCCCACACTGCACCGCACACCGCTCCGGTTTGTGGTAGTGCGCTTCTTAACTAGAATTTTGATGTGCATACAAAACCCACAGTGTATAACAAATCACGCCGCATCTCCGTCCGGTGGTGCGGAAACCGGAGGCAGTGTGCCAACCGCCTAAGACCATGGAAGTATTACATAAACACGAATGCGCTGTTGTGAAAAAACTGTGCCGAGCGAGAGATTACTCAGTGTTCATTTTGTCTCTTTCAACGATGAGTGACATTGACATCACAGTGACATGTGAGTGACCATACTGTCGCCTATTTACGGATATTCCCTGGTTACTTACTGGTGGGGAGTAAAGTTGAGCCGTAAACTAACAATAGTGGTCAAAAGCTTATCAATGCTACAGATGCGATATAGTGTTGTTTGATAAACAGAAGAGGTAAATTAAGCACACCAGCGCCCTCTTTTCCCACAACGGTTTTCTTTTCCCACTGATAGGTAAGTAACACACAAAACAATAAAACGATATTAACTTACAAAACATTGTTTTATTCTTTTAAACGTCAATCACAAATTTCAAAGGTCAATTATTATTCTTATTCTTCTCATTTTTAATCATTAGGAGGCGTCCATAAATAACGTGAGGCGATATTTGCGATTTTTCGGCCCCCTCTCTCCATGTTACGTAGGTACGTGACATTTTTGAATAGCGTATTTTTGTGTAGAATTTGGCTATATTTAAGTAAAGAAACATTGTTCTACCTAATTTAATTATGCTTTCTCGCAATTTCACACTGTTTCTGGTGGGAAAAAAACGCGTGATATTTGCCAAAACATCATCTCTCCCACACATCACACAGATTGTATGAGATTTATGGAAGCCCCCTTATAGCTATCAAACAGATAGTACGGAAGATGAAGTAAGTATTTAGAAAAAATCGACCCGTCTCACAACCAGCTCCGATGTGACTCGCTTTACAAGGAATATTTATTTGAATATTACTTAATACTGTTATTTCTTTTGTATCAGCCTGCAAATCAAAGGTAAATTTTTTTTTATTATTATTTTCTTAATATTACTTATTAACTAATATAGATTGCATTACTAATAAGTAAGTATGTAAAGTATCTTTTACTAACAAAATATGAATAAGTAAATCTTTGAAAATGAGATTTTAGAAGACATTTTTACAGTTAAACGACACTTGTCAGTTTCTACGGAAACCGATAGATGGCGGCATTGTGCACATTTCTGTTTATTTTGATTTTACAAAAATTACTAGTGCTATTTTTGTAAAATTCAAATAGAAATGTGCACTTTGTATGACAATGCCGCCCCTATCGGTAGTAATGGTCATCAAAGCCCATCACGGCCTAGCTTGTATGGAGACAACGGCATCATCTTTTAAGGCTTACTCAAATCTTAGCGGTATCCGCTACCGGTGCCGGTAACGATATCCCAATGGATATGCGGATAACGCGCTGTTCGAACCATAGCGGCATTTTACCGCTACTGCTTCCGCGGGGGGAGTAAAAGATTCGCCAAACACACGGTACGTTGCGTACCCATCTGGTATGCGGTTCCGCTTTGCCATACCAAACCAAATAAATACCCAGTGGGATATCGCTCGGGTATTACCGCCCAGTATTACCCAAGGCAGTAGCGGATACCAGTCAAGTTTGAGTAGGCCTTTATAAGTTGTAAGGTGGGTACAGTCAGCGTCAAATTGATATAAGCGTCTAGAGTGGTCAAAAAGATCTGAAAAACATAAAACCAATTTGATCTAGGCAGTTTAAATCATCATATTGTTGTAAGCGCGCAAGGTGTTCAAAACCAGGCGTTGGAATCACCCATAGAATAGGTCAACACTTAGTGATTACAGTAGTGGGGATGCCCCCATGGTCATACATTGGCTATAACTACGACCGCCATTTTGTTGGAGTGCCCCCATTGGCTAAAATTATGGCTGTCACTTTTTTTCGAAATGACGATTAGTTTTTGTGTTTTTTTTGCTCATTTCGGTTTTCTATTATTATTTAGTTAATTTTATAGTTTTCCCATGGTTTTTTCACTTTTTCTCAGATATTTCTGTACAGAAATATGGATACGTTATTCGAAGATGCCCACGGTACGTAAGTAAATCTATTTACATAGTTTTTTGTATCAATTATTTATTACATTAACTTAAATTTGCGTTTGTTGTTTTAGTTAATTCCAAGAGGCAACTTTCTATTTCATAGCAAACCAAAACAAAAGAAAATATAGTTTACAACTTAACCGGAGTAAGAAGATTCTCAAAGTTATGAATGAAAGGTAATGTTTGTTTATTTTTTATAAATGAATGTACTTGCCTATGTTTATGTAATTTAAATATTGATTAGTTTTGTTGAAATCCATTCTAATACCTTATTTCAATATCCATTTAGAAGTGATATCATATGGTGATAATGATAAAGCACAGTAGATTACTTGGGATTAAGTGCAAATAATCAGTTGTTACATTTAACTAGTTTCAATTTAGGGAAGTTGTTAATACCAAGTCAAGAGAAAATTAGGTACAGTGATTCAATAAATTTGTCAAAACATTTAAAACTGACTTATCAGCAAATTCATATTTGTGACAAGCAGAACAGAATTATGACAAATAAACCAGTAGGAAAAGAAATGATTGTTGTTGGTATGAATGACGGTTTATTGTGATTGTCTTACAACTATGTTATTACTGCTACCTACTATCTTAGATCTTAATTAAGTATATAATTTATACTATACACATCCACTCAGTCCATGTACACTCGACAGCATATCAGGTTAAACAGTTGAACTGCGATAACAGCCTTTATTATGTAGGGCATAAAGGCGGTCTCAAGGTCAACATGTATAGTATGATGTGCCACCGTGTGTACAAAGCTTATCTACTTATTAATAAAGGTGTGCTATTATGTTATATTCGTATATTATAGCATATCGTTATGCTACATTAAAATATTAGGTTATTTTTAATGCTATAATATATTAGTATTAAGTACCTAATATAATAAATAACCTATTATAACCTATGTTAAACTAAAAGTAGTTATTAATGTTTTTTACACTACTTAATGATCAATTACTTACTATTAATAAACCAATTCTTTATTCTTTTTTCCACTATTTTACAAATAACAACACGAATAAATTCATATTACGCTATTAAACACAGAATTCTTAAGTACTTTTTAAGCCCCGAGCGAGCGTCAGTTCGCGATCAAGAATTCCACAGGACAGCATTAGTTAAATATTCTAATAACAGTAATAAATGTTATAGCAGAAAAATAACATGTTCGTTCAAATCGCATGTCGTACGTGATTTATGATATTAGTCCTTATTGATAAGACATTAGAGTCTGTCTCAACTGTTTCAAATATAACGCGTTATTTGGTTTTCCAACTTTCAAAATTCAACTCTATTTCTATTTGATAGAGTTGAATTTTGATAGATTTGATTACCAAGAAAAGAGAGAGCAATACTTGCATCGCGTGCGGCTGGAATAACGGCTGGATAGAGAAGGAGAACACAGTTCATTCGTTCAGTTCTGACATTTCATTTGTTCATTTCGAATACACTAGATGGCGTGCGGCGGGCGCCCTGCTTGATATAATTTAATATAGCAATAGCAGAATAAGTTATATTTTTATATTAGGTGCGATAGTTATATTTTTATAACGTTATGCTATATGCGTTATCGAATATAACGCACACCTTTACTTATTAACTATTATCTAGAAACGTTGATATCTATAACTTAATTATAAGTACATACAACAGCACATCAAGTTAAACAGTTG
The DNA here is from genome assembly GCA_949710035.1 of Crambus lathoniellus. NCBI lineage: Eukaryota > Metazoa > Arthropoda > Insecta > Lepidoptera > Crambidae > Crambus > Crambus lathoniellus. The sequence goes on along the minus strand of OX453313.1, from coordinate 22,600,908 downwards.
AACTGCGATAACAGCTTTTATTACATAAGGCATACAGGCGGTCTCAAGGTCAACATGTATAGTTGTATAGTCAGATGTGCTGCCGTGTGTAGGTACATACCGGCACAATAAACAATGTGCTTTAGCCACACCAGTACTCTTTCTTGATATACAAACTGATCAGCTATCACTTATTTGTTTATAAAATGTTAAGGCAGATTATAGTAACAATATGTAGAATCTGTACTAACCAAATCTAATCTTTTCAGATAAGTTGAGTGTCAACGACGTCAATGGAGTGCTGCGAAGATGCCTGTGCCTGCCTATTCTTGCGGTTATAAATTATCAAAACAGACTTTTAGTCTAAATTACTGCTGTTAGTAGTTATATTTATTACATACTGTATTCAATGTTTAACTATCAAACCCCCAGTACAGGATGGCCGATCATGTTGGCCGACCATGATGGGCTATCGTGTACAGGGGCGGTTTGAGTTGCTCGCAGACGGCAATCACATGCAAACTGGCTCTGTACACAATGGCCCATCATGGTCGATCAACATGATCGGCCATCCTGTACTGGGGGCTTTAGGAGTTAGTTATTGTGTTTTGCATTGAAAGTGATACCTATTAACAGTAAATAATGAAATGGCAGCTATACTGATTAAAACTACTAGGAAAATTAGCAATAGCGTTTGTGCGTAAAAACTACTTGCAAGCAGTTTTATTTTTCTTTTATTGGTTGTTAAAGTGTTTATATTTCTTGGTTTATTCATAAAGTCCATTTACTTAGTAAGTAATAATTTAATTACTCTTATTCTTTGCCTTGTATAAATCTTAACTTACACTTCAGTACTTTGTATTTAATATAAAATTATAATGTAATAAATGCCTGTTTTATCAAATAAATGAGTTTTTTTTATTTTGTCAGAATTCTAAAAAATCCATCACTAGGGATGTATGTAATTTAATATCGATACCATTATCGATAACGTATCAAGGGCGTCGATAGTTTTGACAGCACTATGCTGTCAATTTCTAATGGGGGCGCGTCATTCACTAACAAACGCCCGCTATAAGGCTTGATTCCTATCTGTACTAGTCTATATAATTTGTGTTCAAAACATCTAGGCACTCATTGTTTCATATTTATATAAGCAGTCAGAGTGTTCAAATTTATCTAAGCAAACAAAGCTATCAAAACATCTGTGCATAATGTACAACACCATAGTGCACAGATATTTTGAGAGCTTTGTTTGCTTAGATGATTTTGAACACTCTGGACCGCTCATATAAATATGAAACAATGAGTGCCTAGATGTTTTGAACACCTTGCGCGCTTACAACAATATGATGATTTGAACTGCCTAGATCAAATTGGTTTTATGTTTTTCAGATCTTTTTGACCACTCTAGACGCTTATATCAATTTGACGCTGACTGTACCATACCATCCGACACATGTGAATATCTTACTACCTACTTATTTAGATAGATAGGTACTGATTTAATAGAAAAACTGAAGGCATTGCATTTTCTTTTAGCACTGGTCGTGACAAATTAGGTACATAATCTTCCACTTTGAAATGTCTACTGCATATCACTGAATTATCAGTAATTTTTCTTGATGTAGGTGGTATGACACTTATCCATTTTTCCCTCATCTTGAAATTTTTAGGAAAACTAAAAAAAAGCAAATGGTAAAAAATCAAATTAAAATGTTGTAAAACCCTACATAATAACCAGGTAGAGTCTGTGGCAGAAGATAACCGTTGTGGATGATAAAATATAAATAATAAATTATTTTGTTATTGTTGAATCATAAGATAAACATTATGTAAACTTTATTTTTGTAGGTGGGCCGCGCGGCCGCCTTGATTGTACCTACCTAATAATATCTGGGACTGACAAACCCATGTTTATGGTCACCCTATTACCTACACAATATGCTAGGCATTCTAATTCTCGACGTAAAGCTGGCCATTGACGGTCAAATTTTCCTAAAACTGTGGCGTAAAACTCCGGCGTCAATCCAAAATTTGATCGTGAATGTCGAATCGTCACTCCAGAGTTTTAACTGACGACGCGCCACGCAATCGCGTCAGTTCGATCGCTGCGCCCGCCCGCGGTGGTGCGGTGGTCGAGCGTGCTGCGGTGGTGCTGCGTATAGTTTTTGGTATAAAGGAAGTATAAAGGGTAAAAACGGGACCCTATTACTAAGACTCCGTTGTCCGTCTGTCTGTCTGTTACCAGGCTGTATAACATGAACCGTGATAGCTAGACAATTATTGTTTAACAGATGATGTATTTCTATTGCCGCTATTACAACAAATTGGTACTAAAAACAAAACAGAACAAAATTAATATTTAAGGGGGGCTCCAATAAAGTAAACGTGATTTTTTGCCGTTTTTTGCTCGATATCAATAATGGCAATAGGTAGACGTTTTAAGTATTCATTTAATAATTATGTATTCATTTAATAGTATGTATTTAAGAATTTTATTTATTCAGAATATTTAGTTGTACTTATAGGTACTCACTTTAAAAATAAATAATTAAAATAAAATGAAGTTCATATTTAAGGAGGGTTCCCCTACAACAAACGTGATTTTTTCCTGTGTTTTGCTCGATATTAATAACGGCAATACTTAGGTAGACGCTTGAAATATTCTCAGAATATTTAGTTGTATACCCACTTTAAAAATAGATAATTAGGTACTTACCTATACTAAAATAAAATTCATATTTAAGGAGGGCTCCCATACAACAAACGTGATTTTTGCCGTATTTTGCTCGATATTAATAACTGCAATATGTAGATGCTTAAAATATTTAGTTCTATTACTTATTCGGAATCAGAATCCTTTTTTTCTTGACAAAAATAAGTAGTACACGATGAGTACACGTCTTTCAACAGCCCGGCCGGTCGAAAACTGAAGAGCCGGCGTCACGCCAGTCAGTGGGGAAATCTAGTTGGCTTAAAACCATTTGGAGTGACGCCACAGTTTTACGCCACAGTTTTAGGACAAAACTGATCGTCAAAGACAATCCACAATCCGGGTAATATTCACGTTTGCAAATATTAATGATGCAAGTTCTCACCATTTTTAAGCAATAAAATAATACGAACGTTGACAGTTGATACAGTCAAAAGTAACAACACGGACAAGTGTTACCAGCATAAGTCTTTTCTTCTTTTTTAATAGCTTTAGTTAAAGGAAAAAAAAACTGTAATTAGAAAATTAATAGGCATGTATTCTAAGATTTTAACTCTTACTGTATTATTGTTCTATTTGTAAGTAATGATGTTTCTATCTGTGAAAACTGATTAAGGCATAATTTGTTCTAAATTTATTAACTAATATTTATTTTTGTATAAGTATGCTGTTTGTTTTCCTTGAAATATAAAAATAAAAAATAAATAAAATAAAATAAGTATTTTAATTACTACTATAGGTATTACGTGACGCGTGGTCGTGTGGCGGTTGAATAGTTGTTAAGCTCGTTGTTATCGTAGTCAGCCAGCCGCTGACCAGCCGCTTTTTTCGCAGACTACGGTGATCACCCATAAACAGCGGCTATCTACGTTTGAAAACATGTCATTATGTTTTATTGAATCCGTTTTATGTCCTAAGTGATTAATTTTGTTTATCTACATACTACCTACCTACTTACTTTATACTTTACTTCAGATTTAATAGTTCAGGTAAGCGCTCTTTCCTATTTCTTAGTTGCATCGATGTTATTTTGAAATACTTATAACTTTTGAATTTAATGTTTCATCGTACTCTGGCTGATCACATAATACCAAAAACACGAAATACAAAACGGACGTCGTATATACATGTCATGTGAAACCGTTTTAAAACGTTTTAAACCAGTCAGGCAAAGACAAAAAAGCCGTTTTCAACCATTTAAAACAATTATTTGCGCGGCGTGGTGCTTTTTATTTCGGTACTAGCTCTCCGCCCGCGGCTTCGCCCGCGTGAACTACACGACGTTATCCCGTGGGAATGTGATATTTTTCCGGGATAAAAAGTAGCCTATGCTCCTCTCCAGTCAATCCGTTCAGCCGCTTTGGCGTGATTGAGTAACAAACATACAAACATCCAAACATCTAAACTTTCACATTTATAATATTAATAAGTAGGAAGTAGGATACCTACCTACCTACCCAATCTAGCGCCCCAGCAGTATTTATAGAAAGTATTTTTTTTTTATCATTAAATTCTTTTTCAGATTACCAGAAGATCGTGAAAGGCACGCAATCTGTGAATACTTTTTTTTCTTCTAAATTCGAAAAATTAATTAAAGGTGGCAATCTAAAGTCATCGTTAGACAGGGATAAACTGTACAGTTACAGCCCACTCGCTCGGCTCGTTTCAGGTTTTGCGTATAGGATAGTTCTTATGTCATTGTAATAAACACTAGTTTTGATAAATCTAACAGTAAATACTTTGAAGAGAACGCATTCCTGTTTATGTAATACTTCCATGCCTAAGACCCGCCTATTTTGACAAATATGTTATCTATGGTTACCATAACAACCATTTATTTGTCTTTAAAATCTTTTTCCGTGGCCAGTTTGATTTTGAGAAAAGTCTTTTTACTTCTGGGACATCCTTTATTTTGATTAAGTTAATATGCAGTTTCATTTTATGTTTAGTTTAAAATAAATGTTAATATTAACTTGTTTTTGTACGTGCAAGGTTACCTAGATGCTGAATATTTGTTTTATGTATTTCCAGCCTTTATCAATTTTGTCTTTTGGTAACAAGGCGAAACTGCGGCATAAAAACACACACCGGCGATTGTGCATTGCATTAGATACCTATTTTAATTGCTTTGGCATTTCTTTTCAGGCACTCTTGGAAATGTTAATAACAACCTTTGATTGTTATTTTAAGAAATACTGTGAAAATTGCTTTAATAGCGCTTTGTTCAAAATCACAGGTATATTTATGGCCTCTATCTACACTTAGTAATTTATTTTTGATTTCAGCATTCCAAATAATATTAAGTATGCTATACTTACCGTGACTTACTTACTTATTACTTCTCGTGCCGGACGACGTTCCGTGGGCAGGCCCCCTACAAGGTGGACCGACGAATTGGTAAAGGTCGCGGGAAGCCGCTGGATGCGGGCAGCGCAGGACCGATCGTTGTGGAGATCCTTAGGGGAGGCCTATGCCCAGCAGTGGGCGTCGTTCGGCTGACATGATGATGCTATATTACTTTTATGGGTCAATAAGGCATATACCAGAGGTCTTTATACAGGGCATTTTTTATCACTATATTTTATTTATTATAATGGGACCAAAACTGAATACGCAAAAAAAATCAGCTGTTCTTTACATTTTGATTAAATATTTTTGAACTATTTTATGGAACAGCTGATTTTTTTCTGTTATTTCAGTGTTGGTCCCATATTAAAAGTTGTTTGTTCTCATGCGTAGAAAAATCCCTGAAATTAGGTATGCGGGGTGATAAAAAAATAACCGTGAGGTTGTATGTATTTTGTGTATTTTGTGACTTTAATTTTCTTGATTGGCGTAAGTATTTAAAAATTGTGGCTGTTTACATTAATTAAATATTGAAGATTTGTCTCTTCTCCGTTAAGGTGTTGTTAGCTTTAGAAAAAAATCGTTCGCAAGGAACAGACATAACCATTACATGATTTGGTTATATATTGAAATACAAAGGATATATTTATTTCCTCTTATGCCACCAAATAAGGAGATCCTGCACCATTTGGCATCTAACTCTATGCAGCATTGGCTCTTAGAGATATTTGTCGACTTCGACAATACCAGCTGAAGTTTTCTATGGTTTTTTAGTGTCCGACCGAAAGTTCGGTATCGGTTTCGGTTTCGGCCGAGTTTCGGCCAAAAATCAAGTTTCGGCGGCAGTTTCGGTTTCGGCCAAAATTGGTCGCAACCAAAACTGATTTCATAAGTTGTCATGCACGCTCGCCTAACTTCGTTTCTCGCGGCAACGCTACGCTTTGGCGGACGCTGGCGGCCCTGTTCGGGAATTGTAGTGCCGTTCGGATAGCTCTGTAGCAACAAGTCTGTGCGTTATCGCCCGACGCAAACATTCTTTAGAGGTTATGTTTTGGTGGAACTGATTAAGTACATGTAAGTTTTTGTTTCGTTTCTGTACTTGAATGTTTTAATTTATAAGGAGTTAAATATTAAAGAGATTGATGTTTCTTCTAAGTACAAATACAAACCAAAGTATTAATTAATAAGATTTCAAAACACCAATACTAAGTATTTAATGAAACAGTAACAATTAGTGATTTGATTATTGATAACTGAAAAACATTTTGCTATGAGAACTTAATTTGAAAAATAATACAAATATAATTAATATTTTTTATATTATATTAAGTAATCAAAATGACTACAACAAAATTAATATACTGTGTTTCCATTTCATGTCCTAATTAATGCCGAATAATGGGTAAAATGCACGAAATTTCAGTATTTTAAGGAATTTTATTCTTGACCACGTGAGTTTCGGTTTCGGCCGAAACTAAAGCCACGGCCGAATATTCGGTTTTAGTTTCGGTTTCGACTTTCGCCCGGAAAACCAGTTTCGGTCGGACTTTAGTTTTTTTAGCTACTTTGCTATCAATCTCCTCTCCGATGGAAGGCGCGGCCGCTGTTGGAGGAGGAGCAACCAGGCACTTCTTGGCTAACCCCAGAAGTGCCTGGTTGCTCCTGTACCTCTGCAACGGCTGTTTGCATGCCTTGCGTTTGTCTTACTTTTTGTTTAAGTGATCTTACCGCTCCTTCGAAATTTCTTTGGTCCTTATAAGCTTTATTTTTGAATCGAGGGTTCAGAATAGCATTCTGCATACAGAATATTATTTTTAATCTGTCTAAGGTTGGATTTCACCAAACTTTTATTCTAAGAATAACGCTTACTCTCGGATACTATTGCCAAACTAGTATGGACTTGTGGGGTTTTGACATTAGTATTCGAAAGTAAGCGTTTTTCTTGGAATAAAAGTTAGGTGAAATCCAGCCTTAAGCGCTTAATTTTTTAATTTCCGAGATTTCAGATTTTTCGTGTAAAGAAGTTCTGATATGGCAAGAATTTGTGTTTTTCTAGATTATTTATTAAAGTAGAAATGTTTCGAATGATACTTTAGTCAATAAACATATATTTACAATGAAATTTTGTTTTCCGGTTCATAGATTATGAGAAGTCACTGACGAGTTCTGCGACAGAAGTTTCTTCACCAGCAGCGTAAGTTGAAGTGTTTAGTATGTTAACTTTGTAACATATCATTTTTTTAATATGTTACATTCATAATAAACTATGATAGTACTAACCTTCATTCCTGTTTTTTATCCAATATTTTGTACCTTTACACAACACAGTTTTTATACATCCCTTATTGCAAAGTACATACATTCTCATTAACTCAATTCCAAACAATAATTGCTAATTTTTACATCTTAGGTACACTTATATTTGTCAACAAACATCTATCACGTCTGACGTTTGACATTTAATTTTATCAGAGTAAACATCATAATTTTTGAACCACTGGCTCAATCTTGTGAGGAACAGCAGAACTATTTCCACGAGCAATTATCCAGAGATATACGTCTTCTCATTCTTGCATGGATGTCCAGCTATTTCCATCTCTTTTTCTTATAAAGACACCTTGCGTTGAGAGTCCACACTTCATCAAACTTTAGCGCCATCTGGTGTCAAATAGTGGCAAAGTATGCCGCACATATATTGTCATCTCTCTCACACCTAAATGCATAGCCATCCTGTCATCTCGTTCATGCAACAGCACCGAAACTGACATCTGGCGTAGAGTAGCTCTCTTGCTTTAATAATTGAACTTCTACATATTGAGTCCAGATTATCTATGGTACCTAAAAACTTTTATCAATAACATTATGAATATCTAATTTACAATGAAAGTAATTAGTTATTCATATTCTACAAATCTTCCTTTATTTGATTTTATATAATTCTTCATTTATCTTTAGCTAATTTTCTTAACCATAGACTATATTCGGATCATTCTAGAAATGTACAAGTGAGCATTGTCTATGCTACTTACCTTGGAAAATTCGAGATTGATGGTAAAGCAATATGAATTAAAAACAAGATTCTAGAAAAGTCGTGGCAGAACATATAAATAGGGCCCGTCTCGCCCCAGTGTTTTTTTTTCTCTCGATAACCTCTACTTAACTGACTGTGAAAAAGGTGTGAAGCAAAGTCACTGTGAACTGTTATTGCATAGACATTTTTTACCTACGTAGTTTATTCCTGATAAACCTAACCGTCCTAAGCTGCATCATTGTGTGAACACTGCAATTTTCTTGATTCGTCCTCGATCTTCAGCGTCCGGTTCTTATTATTGACTGGACTACCTGTCCGGAGCGAGCACCTGCGAAGCTGATATTATACCGGCGAGCCCTCGTTCGCTGACCTTAGGCCTTGAGAGACCGGCGTTCGCAACCCCTCCTCGGAATAGAAATCTCAGGTGTAATCGTTCTTATATCTTTATCTCTTAACTACATCTCTCCATACTCTCTTCGTTTATGAGCTGTTCATAAACGTGGCGCCCATTAATTGTCTCTAATCTTCTCCTCTCTTATAAGTTTAACTTAACTACATACATATAAGTATTACCTACCTACCTTTCAATTTTGTAACACTCCCAACTTGATTTAAACTACACTTGTGAACTTATAAAACGTTTAATATTGAATAACAACCATATTTTAATTTGTGTTTGTATTTGTATATCCAGTCTGACACGTTGTAAACCTATTTTAAGGATAGCGATAGCCTAGGTCTCCTATTCACGTAGATTTCTTTTGTAACCTTATTTGTCTAGTGTAAACTTCATTACCTGTTTATGTAATTTCCAACTCAGTGAGAATATTGTAATTTAAGTCCCTCTGACAGTGCAACAAGTGAGCTGCAAAGTAGAATAATTATCCCCACGCCCTGTATTTCTTGTAAGGACCTAATTTTACATGTTATAAAAATAAAACTTCACATTTCATTATATTTCAATTTCTTTTATTTTACATCAAAACCTATAGTTAAAAATACAAGTTACATTTAGCGCCCAACGTAGTTTGCACTCAATTCTTTGTTGACAGTTTCTCACTGGGTTTCTACCTCTTTTATATTTATTTGTTGTATCTCTCTCTCAAATTGTACCTGTATCAATTTCAGTGATGGAGCATACTGCGTTCTACGGTCTCCTCAAGGACGAGGTCAGCTACGAGCTCAACCTGCGGGGAGTGGAACACGAGCGTGGTGCCACAGCGGAGACGTTGGCTGCCCTGCTAGAGAAAGCTGAACCGGCCGCTGTAGAGGTCGAGGACAAATTTATTGATTCCCTTGATACGGGAATAGAAATAGAGGTATGTGCACGGAAGTTGGCCGAACTAAGCGCTCTTGTCCCCAAGTATTCTACCACTACACATTTCCAAAAATGCTGGGCAAGGTTGACTCACGTTATAGACCGACTAGACAGACTGACCGGGCAGACCAGGGAGCAAAGGCGTATAAAATCTTCGTCACTGGAGGAGTTATACAGACTCCGCTTTTGGATGTCAAATAATCCACCGCGCAGTAGAGGTCCTTCCCCGTCAAGACAACACCTACATCCGACTGCTTCCCGTGATGAAGAAAACCGCATCACAGACGTTCGGAAGAACGGTGTCGATGGGGATGTACACTCTGAGGGAGCATCTATCCCTGTCCCTCCTCCTCATCCCTCTCACTCCTCTCCTTTTCTCAGAAATTCTCCTATATTGAAGTGGGGTGTAACTTTTGACGGACACACCTGTGTCTTAGAATTTATTACTAAAATTAAAGAATTAGCTGCCTCCTGCTCTGCCCAAGACCATGAACTGCTCTCAAACTTCTCACATCTGCTTACTGGTGATGCATTGGTGTGGTTCCGCGGTTACAGGGACAATATAACTTCTATGTCTCAACTTTTTGATTATCTAAAAGAGGAATTTATACCTGTTGATTATGACAGACGACTTCTACTGCAAATAAAAGGCAGATTGCAAGATAAATCTGAAGACATAAAAATTTATATCAATCTCATGCTTTATGAGATGTCTAAACTATCTAAACCACTCTCTGAAACTGAGAAGTTGGATATAATATTATCAAATATGAACACTTTTTATATTGCAAAATTAGCTCTCCATGATTTCTCTTCGACTGCGGAACTCAAATCAGTGTGCTCCAGGCTAGACATAGCAAAGCACAGATGTGAGAATAGAGGTGCCTTAAATCCTGGCAATACTGCTATTGTTCCCGGTTTCACAGTGAAATCTAATCTTACTAAATCGGTAAATCAACCGTTTATTAAACAAAAACCTTTATCGGGAAATGTTGCTACCATCTCCCATAATGCTTATAATTCCGCCATGCTACAAAAAGATAGTGTCACTTGTTTAAAGTGTAGTGGCAAACATCACTATTCAAAGTGTAATGTATACAATACACCTATATGTTTTAAATGTAAAAAACCTAATGTGCTTACTCGCGACTGTACTTGTTCAAAAAACTGAATAAGCGGTCAGTAGCATGTTCTCTCTCTCTTAAACCTGAACCTTCAAAACTAACTAAACATACTACTGACCGGGAATGGCAGGAATATCTAATTTTCTTAAAAAACTTTTTCTCCTCTCAGAAGATAGCTCCACTTTTTGAGTCAAACTTGCCTGACAACCGTGCGTTTATCAAAGTCAACATTTTGGGAACAGAGTGCTTGGCCTTGGCCGATTCTGGTGCATCAACTTCTATACTCAGCAATGATGCGCTAGGGACGCTTAGGGAATTAGGTCTACAGACTCATCTTCAGCCATCTTCTAAAACTCTTAAAGTTGGCAATAACGCTAAACTTAATATTTTGGGATCCATTACGATACCTATTACTTACAAGTCCAATCTAAGACTAATTACTCTCAATGTATGCACAGATATCAACAGTCCTCTTATTTTAGGTGTAAATTTTCTTAGGGCATTTAACCTATGTCAGGATATTCTGGAATATACGACCGACTCTCAGTGTACCTCTGCTTTCAACTCTTTAATTGACACAAACACACACTTACATACTTATGAGGATCTGTCGGTTGTACAAAAATCTCAGATTGATAACATTATCACTGATTTTAAAAATATTTCTGCCGATTCTAACAACTTAGGTCTCACTGATCTTGAAGAACATGTCATTGACACTGGTGATCATCCCCCAGTGAAACAAAAATACTACCCTATACCAGTTCACTATAAACAGCGGGTCGAGGCTGAAATTAATGATATGTTAAGAATGGGTATTATTGAAAAAAGTAATTCACCTTGGAATTCCCCTCTCTTAGTAGTTCCCAAACCTAACGGAGACTTAAGGATCTGCCTAGACAGTAGAAAACTGAATAGTGTCACCAAAATAGATTCATATCCTATGCCGCGTATCCAAGACATACTTGATTCTCTTAATAATGCTAAATTTCTAAGCTCTATTGACCTGAAAAGCTCATTTTTTCAAATTAATTTACACCCAGACTCGCGGGAGAAGACTAGTTTCTCCATTCCTGGGGTTGGGGCTTTCCAATTTTGCCGCATGCCTTTCGGACTTGTCAATGCATCTGCTAGAATGATGAGACTTATGGATAAAGTCTTTGGACCAGAGTTTGCTGGCCGTCTGTTTACCTACGTGGATGACGTAATACTGGTCAGTAATTCATATGACGAACACGTCGAGTTATTGAAGCGTGTCTATCAACGTTTAAAAGAAGTAGGTCTCACCATCAATTTTGACAAATCAGTTTTCTGCAGATCTTCCCTTAAGTTTCTAGGGTTCATCGTCGACCGACACGGACTACGCACTGACAATGACAAGGTTAAGGCCATTTTGGAATACCCTGTCCCTACTAACCAAAAAGAAGTCAGACGTTTTCTAGGCATGGCGTCATGGTATAGGCGTTTTATCCAAAACTTTTCTTTAGTAACTGCTCCTATAAACAACCTAATTAAAAAACAGCCCAAGGGCAAAGCTTTTAGTTTTCCGCAGGAAGCTCTCCTTGCCTTTAACGAGATTAAGCAACGTTTGGTATCTGCACCCATTCTTTCTATACCTAAATTTGATAAGCCTTTTATCATCTCTACCGATGCCTCTGATTTAGGTCTCGGTTGTGTCCTCTCTCAAAAGGACGACGAGGGTAAAGAACATCCTGTCGCCTTCGCTAGCCGTTCTCTTACTAAACCAGAAAGAAACCATGCCACTACTGAAAAGGAACTAAATGCTTTAATCTTTGCTCTAGAAAAATTTAGGGGTTATATTGAAGGCTCTCCCTTCCCCACTACGATTTATACAGATCATAGTAGTCTGAAATGGCTTGTCAGTCTTAAATCTCCTACAGGAAGATTGGCGAGATGGGCAGTCCGGCTTTCTCAATTTAATCTTAAAATTGAGTATCGTAGGGGCTCTGATAATGCCTTGGCCGACGCTCTTTCTCGTTCATTTCCCGTAAATGTCACTTCTGATGACGATCCATCTCAAAACTCCCCTTCTTCTTCTTCTACTACCAAAGACTCTTGGTACCTCAAGAAAGTACAAGACGTCAAATCTTCTCCCCACAAGTTCTCTGATTGGAAACTAATTTCTGATCGTCTCTATAAAAGGATGAAAAATTCCAACCCTCTCTCTGCTGACTGTGAGTGGAAACTCGTGGTTCCTTTCGAATCGCGGCATGACGTCATAGCTAAATGTCATGACCACCCGAGTGCAGCCCATTTAGGCATCTTTAAGACTTTGAAACGTCTTACTCAATCTTATTATTGGCCATCTCTACATAGAGATGTCAAGAAATACATCAAAAATTGTCAAGTTTGCTTGGCGTATAAGAGCACGAATGAAGGTCCCCCAGGCATCATGAAAAATCCCAAACAGGTCCAACGTCCCTTCCAAATGATATCTACAGACATAATGGGTCCTTTACCTCGATCTTATCAGGGCTACAAATTCATTCTAGTAGTTACTGACGTTTTCACTAAGTATACATGCATATTTCCTATGAGGAACTCACTTGCCAAGACAGTAGTTTCCATTATTGAAAACAATATATTTATGAAATATGGGATTCCTCAAACAATTGTCATGGACAACGGTCCCCAGTATATCTCTAATGCCATGAAGGATTTAGTTGCGAAGTATAAAGTTCCTAATTCTTTTTATAACTGTAGGTTCCTGCCACAAAACAACCCTTCTGAAAGGACTAATCGTGTCATTGTCACTGCCATATCTTCCTATGTAGGTACAGACCACAGAAAATGGGCTGAAGAATTACCAAAAATTGAGTTTGCAATCAACACAGCCGTTAGTGAATCCACTGGTTTTAGCCCAAACTTTCTAAATCATGGCCGCGAAGCTGTACTCTCTGGTGACTGGTACCCTAACTCTCCACTTAAAGAAGAAGATATTTTGTTTACCGACAGGACTTCATACTCATCTACTCTACCTCATCTTAAAGACATTTTTATTAAAGTAAACTTGAACATGTCCAAAGCCTACTCCAAATATAAAATTCATTACAACAAAAATAGGCGTGATATTGAATATCAGGAGGGCCAGACTGTATGGAAGAAAGAATATCCACTTTCTGATGCTAGTAAATTTTTCACTGCAAAACTTGCTCCTAAATTCACTAAATGTATTGTGAAAAAGAAGATCTCTCCTCTTACATACATTCTGAAGGACTTTCACACATCCAAGGATTTAGGCACTTGGCACATTAAGGACATTTTAAAATCTGTACCTATATAACTACACCTATATTTTGCTTATTTCATTTTATTTATGTATGTGATTATCTATATGTATTTTTCTCTTTTCTCTCTTGCTCTGCATCTAGGTACTATCTCCTACTTACCTTATCCGTATGGTTGCCGGAGAAAGAATAGTACCATCGCTCTCCCCTTGCGCGTCGTAAGAGCCGACCAAAAGTCCCACTTTCCCATCCTATATTTTCCCTCATCACGACACCCATTCCCTTACCTTATCCGTATGGTTGCCGGAGAAAGAATAGTACCATCGCTCTCCCCTTGCGCGTCGTAAGAGCCGACCAAAAGTCCCATTTTCCCATCCCACATTTTCCTCATCTTCATACCCATTCCCAAACCCTATTATATATTCTTTTATGTACTCTATTTTTTTTGTATGGTTTTTTATTATATATATATTAATTTTATAGTATCTAGTTTATTCTATGGGACGGCTGGTAATCCCATAAATGAAAAATCAAAAGCCTTACTACTCAGAGCGGATTGTAACTCTGTATAAATATGCCTTAACGACAACAGATTATTCTTATCACACTAGTATATTATACTCATCTATATATCAGAGCGGCTGCGACTCTTAAAATAGGCCATCGGCACTCCATTTATTTATGTATATCCATATTTATCTAGTATACGCACACCTTAAATTTTCGGCAAGGGCGCATGGTACATAGGCCAGAAGTAAGACCCACCGTCGATATCAATTATCTGTATTGTTTATGTATTCCGTTTATTTATATAACTTATTTGTTTACAGCTGGCATGTAGTATACGTATATTGATTATTTTTTTGTTGTTTTTGCTTTTGTTTCCTTTTGCCCTTTCCTTTCCTTACTTGATACCCAACCTACAACTTTCTTTACTTTCCCACTCTACTATACCGTGCTATCCATTCCTTCTTTCTCTACACAACCTTTTCTTTCTCTACACAACTTTCCTTTCTCTACAATTTTTTTCTCCTCTTGCTCTATTCTTGTTTTACCCATTCCCTTCATGCTTCCTCACGCTTTCGCTTTCTTTTCTTTACTGTGTGGGGATAGTGACCTGTCCTTCACTCACCTCATCCCAGTTCCTTTCTTTATTTTTTCTTTTTTTTCCCAACTAATGAGGTATTGTAACATATCATTTTTTTAATATGTTACATTCATAATAAACTATGATAGTACTAACCTTCATTCCTGTTTTTTATCCAATATTTTGTACCTTTACACAACACAGTTTTTATACATCCCTTATTGCAAAGTACATACATTCTCATTAACTCAATTCCAAACAATAATTGCTAATTTTTACATCTTAAGTACACTTATATTTGTCAACAAACATCTATCACGTCTGACGTTTGACATTTAATTTTATCAGAGTAAACATCATAATTTTTGAACCACTGGCTCAATCTTGTGAGGAACAGCAGAACTATTTCCACGAGCAATTATCCAGAGATATACGTCTTCTCATTCTTGCATGGATGTCCAGCTATTTCCATCTCTTTTTCTTATAAAGACACCTTGCGTTGAGAGTCCACACTTCATCAAACTTTAGCGCCATCTGGTGTCAAATAGTGGCAAAGTATGCCGCACATATATTGTCATCTCTCTCACACCTAAATGCATAGCCATCCTGTCATCTCGTTCATGCAACAGCACCGAAACTGACATCTGGCGTAGAGTAGCTCTCTTGCTTTAATAATTGAACTTCTACATATTGAGTCCAGATTATCTATGGTACCTAAAAACTTTTATCAATAACATTATGAATATCTAATTTACAATGAAAGTAATTAGTTATTCATATTCTACAAATCTTCCTTTATTTGATTTTATATAATTCTTCATTTATCTTTAGCTAATTTTCTTAACCATAGACTATATTCGGATCATTCTAGAAATGTACAAGTGAGCATTGTCTATGCTACTTACCTTGGAAAATTCGAGATTGATGGTAAAGCAATATGAATTAAAAACAAGATTCTAGAAAAGTCGTGGCAGAACATATAAATAGGGCCCGTCTCGCCCCAGTGTTTTTTTTTCTCTCGATAACCTCTACTTAACTGACTGTGAAAAAGGTGTGAAGCAAAGTCACTGTGAACTGTTATTGCATAGACATTTTTTACCTACGTAGTTTATTCCTGATAAACCTAACCGTCCTAAGCTGCATCATTGTGTGAACACTGCAATTTTCTTGATTCGTCCTCGATCTTCAGCGTCCGGTTCTTATTATTGACTGGACTACCTGTCCGGAGCGAGCACCTGCGAAGCTGATATCATACCGGCGAGCCCTCGTTCGCTGACCTTAGGCCTTGAGAGACCGGCGTTCGCAACCCCTCCTCGGAATAGAAATCTCAGGTGTAATCGTTCTTATATCTTTATCTCTTAACTACATCTCTCCATACTCTCTTCGTTTATGAGCTGTTCATAAACGTGGCGCCCATTAATTGTCTCTAATCTTCTCCTCTCTTATAAGTTTAACTTAACTACATACATATAAGTATTACCTACCTACCTTTCAATTTTGTAACACTCCCAACTTGATTTAAACTACACTTGTGAACTTATAAAACGTTTAATATTGAATAACAACCATATTTTAATTTGTGTTTGTATTTGTATATCCAGTCTGACACGTTGTAAACCTATTTTAAGGATAGCGATAGCCTAGGTCTCCTATTCACGTAGATTTCTTTTGTAACCTTATTTGTCTAGTGTAAACTTCATTACCTGTTTATGTAATTTCCAACTCAGTGAGAATATTGTAATTTAAGTCCCTCTGACAGTGCAACAAGTGAGCTGCAAAGTAGAATAATTATCCCCACGCCCTGTATTTCTTGTAAGGACCTAATTTTACATGTTATAAAAATAAAACTTCACATTTCATTATATTTCAATTTCTTTTATTTTACATCAAAACCTATAGTTAAAAATACAAGTTACAACTTAGGTAATAACCACAGCGTAATAACTAACAGTGGGACAGCGTCTTTGAAACCTCGCGCAATGCCGCTTTTCGTCATTGCCGTAGGGTTGTCACATTTTTTATTTTTTTTTACGTAGTCTATTCCTTATTTAAGTAATATTATACATATGCGGAATTGTGGATATTACGCTGTAACACCTAGACAGATTTGGATAAAATTTGGTACACAGATAGTTCATACCCTGGAGTAAAAGAGAATAGTTTTTTTCATCACTTTTAAAGGTTTCCTATGGCTGACATTCCTGAAGTCTACGCAGACCATATTCGTAATTAGCACCCCAGAAAACCATGAAATCGATACCCATATTATTATATTTAAAATGTCGAGTCCGCCATCTTGGATCTTTAAATAGATGTTAATATTCGTTATCGGCACCCCCGAAAACCATTTATTCGATACCCATATTGATTTATTTTTAAATGTCGAGTCCGCCATCTTGGATCTCGAAATAGATTTACGATTTCAATTATTACTCGATGCTGGCCTCCTCCTCCATGCTGGACTACGCTGGTTGTAATTATTTGGAAAAGACTTCGTAAACAAAATGGTTACTTATACTTTATAAAATTTTACAAAAAGGCAACTATGTCGGTTTTACCAATATCCCAACCAGCCCAGCCTTTGCGGGATTGGGAAATAGCAGACCTCATATATTATTATAATGATTACGGTAAGTTAAGTAGTTTCATAAATTCAGGTAATTCAGCCTGCAATATTCTAAATAAACTAGAGACCACATGTACTTACTCCTTTATCTTTAATGAAACAGGTAGTAAAGATGATGATAGTGACAATGATGATGGTGAAGATGGACCAATGTTCCCCATGTCGTCAGTTTGCCCGCGTACCCAAAGAGATTGGATGAACGATCTGCTTGAAGAGGAGTTATCCGAAACTCAGTCCTCACCGCAAATGATGTCCTCAGGTCAAGAAGATTTACCACAACAAGCACCATATACATCGCAGCTTGCGTCCCCACCGGATGTTTTAGTGCAGGAAGCCTTTACCTTCATCATCACAGTTTGCGTCCCCACCGGAAGTTTTAGCACAGGAAGCTTTACCTTCATCGTCCCAGCTTGCGTCCCCACCGGAAGTTATAACTTTGATGATAGATTTGACTTTACTATCACCATCATAGCTTGCGACCACACTGGAAGTAGAAATATCATCTTCTATCACTCGTCCTACACAAAATTCATATCAGCCTTTATCCCAAGTTAGCACAGAAAGCCCATTTTCGCTGTGAGAATTTAATTGGAAGTCTTTTTCCGAACATACTGTTCCACCTCCACACGAGCGAATGGAAAACTTTGACTAGCCGAGCCGACTGGTCCAGTACTTTTGAGACTCCAGTTGAAGTGTTTACCGCCATTTGGAATACTGAGATTTTGCAGCATATTGTTGAGCAAACAAACGCATATGCTCAGCTAATAACAGCTCGCCAAATGGAAGAGGGAACACTTCAACACTTATCTCGCCTATGTAAATGGAAGGACTTGACCATAGACAAGTTACAAGTTTATTTCGCGTTATTGATAGCTATGGGACTTGTATACAAATCCAACATAAAAGAGTACTGGGCTAGTCAAGGTGACATTACTGATACTCCTAACTTTGGAAAGTATGTGTCGGTCAACAGATTTGCAAATATGACACGGGCGCTTCATTTCAATGATAATATGCAGTTGGGAATCACAACTATTGTGATTACCAACTGCTCAAATTAACTAAACCACAGGCAAAACTTTTTAAAATTGAACCGGTATCACAGAATAATTATAATTATTCTAACGTACCGGTATTGAGCCATCTCAACCGCAAGTTTCAAGAAATGTATTGGTTGTCGCACAAAATAGCATTAGATGAATTTTTAACTGAGTGGAAGGGATGGCTCGATATTAATCAATTCAATATCGAGCTAGCTGTGTCCGCGTAGAATAGTGACTTTCGGCAGCACTTTTAATTTTTTATAAGCTGCTTATAAGCTTTTTGTTTTTTTTATTTATTTATTTAATATAATATTAGTATAGCGCTATGATACATATTAACATATTAAAAATTCATATCACATAGCCTTCCGTCCGCGGTTTCGCCCGCGTGTACTACACGACGTTATCCCGAGAAAAAGTGATGTTTTTCCGGGATTTAAATTAGCCTTTGTCACTCTCTAGCTCCTCAACTACCAACATACTAAAAACACGTCGATCCGTTGCTCGGTTTTGACGTGAAAGACGGGCATACAAACAAACACTCATTCTTATTATAATATTAGATTGTATGTCTAAATAAAATACTTATCACGCTGAACAACTTCTTTTAAGATGCTATATTTGTATCTCTTATAGTTTAGCTGGACGGCTAGGGTTCACATCAGGTGTACCTGACCTTCGATATTTTTCCGTCAATAGAAAATGTTCATTACGTTAAGCAACTTTTCTTAAGACGCTATGTTTATATCTCATATAGTTTAACCTGGCTGCTACGGTTCCACATCAGGTGTACCAAATCTTCAAACTTTGCACGTCAATAGAAAATGCTCATCACGTTTAAATTTTCCTATAGACGGTATTTTTATATCTCTCATAGTTCCACATCAGATATTCCGATCTTCAAAATAAATTATAGCCTTTATCTTGGCTAGGACCAATAGCTGTATAACAAAAAAAGTTTCATCAAAATCCGTTCAGTAGTTTTTATTTTGAACGCGGACAACAGACAGATAGAAAGAAATACAAAAGCTATTTTTTTGGTATCTGTTTCGTTTAAGAAGTTTGGAGGTATTTTTTTCTGTTTCTGTTCAATGTACAGAATTGGATCGCTTACAGTTTTATTATAAATATAGATAAATCTGCAAAGATTGGGATAAAGTGCTACGAAATTTGTGATAGCCATACCGGATATTTGTAGAAGTTTAGGGTCCACGCTGCCGCCGGCCTAGAAGCAACGGAAGAGCAAGATATATCCCCGGTATCAGGAGTCACTTCTAAGAATGTTGCTGAAACCTGAAATGGTGCATGATCTTGAACACCGTGGACATGTCTTGTTCATGGACAATTACTATAACAGTCCTGCCTTAAATCGCTCTCTCAAAACCAAGGGGTTTGATGTCGTGGGCACTTTGAGACCAAACAAACAACTAGTTCCTGCCGAATTCAGGCTGAAGAAGACCCAAATGGTACCTGGGGAAATTTATGGTGCAACTTCTAGGGACGTCGACATCTTGGTCTGGCGGGATCAGCACAATGTTTGCATGAATCGACGTACCACGGCATGACACAATTCCGTCGGGATGGTAGTCAAAAACCGTCTGTAGTCCATGACTACAATGTTTCTATGGGCGGAGTAGATCAGAAAGATCAGATGCTTTCTATGTACCCTCTAGAAAGAAAACGCACGCGTGTATGGTACAAAAAGCTATTTAGAATGGTATTCAATGAGAGCATTCTCAATGCGTACATTATTTTAAAACATTCTTCGAATGGACTGCTAACAGGCAATTCAGGAGAGATCTGATCCGGCAATTACTTGATCTGCACGCACCCATAACGCTTTTACCAGCAGATAGAATGATGGCACCTGGGGAATTTTATGGTGCAACTTCTAGGGACGTCGACATCTTGGTCTGGCGGGATGAACAATGTTTGCATGATATCGACGTACTACTGCTTGACACAATTCCGTCGGGATGGTAGTCAAAAACCGTCTGTAGTCCATGACTACAATGTTTCTATGGGCGGAGTAGATCGGAAAGATCAGATGCTTTCTATGTACCCTCTAGAAAGAAAACGCACGCGTGTATGGTACAAAAAGCTATTTAGAATGGTATTCAATGAGAGCATTCTCAATGCGTACATTATTTTAAAACATTCTTCGAATGGACTGCAACACAGGCAATTCAGGAGAGATCTGATCCGGCAATTACTTGATCTGCACGCACCCATAACGCTTTTACCAGCAGATAGAATGATGGCACCTGGGGAATTTTATGGTGCAACTTCTAGGGACGTCGACATCTTGGTCTGGCGGGATGAACAATGTTTGCATGATATCGACGTACTACTGCTTGACACAATTCCGTCGGGATGGTAGTCAAAAACCGTCTGTAGTCCATGACTACAATGTTTCTATGGGCGGAGTAGATCGGAAAGATCAGATGCTTTCTATGTACCCTCTAGAAAGAAAACGCACGCGTGTATGGTACAAAAAGCTATTTAGAATGCTATTCAATGTGAGCATTCTCAATGCGTACATTATTTTAAAACATTCTTCGAATGGACTGCAACACAGGCAATTCAGGAGAGATCTGATCCGGCAATTACTTGATCTGAACGAAGCCACAGCGCTTTTACCAGCAGATAGAATGATCTCCCAGCGGCCTTGTAGTTTTAAATACTCAACGGCATTGGTAAACCATTTTCCGATTGATTATGGGGTAATTTCTGGACAAGGTGGACGCAAAATACGTCGGTCATGTTTCATATGCCATGTCCGCAAGTTCATACATTGCCCGGGCGTGTAAAGTTGCTCTATGTCTTAATAGATGTTTTGTCGAACATCATAGATAAATTTTCTAAAACCATTTAGTCCCTAAGTGCCTTTTCACATGCACACGGTCACGGCATACTACATAACTACTTAACACGGGCACGGCGGCCGTGCCGTGACCGTGTGCATATGAAAAGGCACTAACACTACTGCATTTACAAAAAAACCTTTTTTAAATTTTCGTGCGTACTATTCATTGAAATAACACGCTTTTATGGATATAACTGTGCGATCATTATCACACAAGAGTTCCGTTTAGTCACATCTCTGTTCAGTCCCCCCTGACCAAGGCTGATGAAAAGGTGTTTAAACGTCGGGAAACAGTAAAAACCTAAAATAAAACATCAAAAAGTAGCTTTTGTGTCCATAATAAACGCGCGGTAATATCCGTAAAAGTGTATCATTTTTATGAATAGTACGCGCGTCAAACCTATGCAGTCAATATGTATTAATGTATATTAATTTTGTCCTAAATATTTTGTAATAAATTAATGTATACTTGTTATGTCCACAATACCCATAAAAAGTATATATTTAAAATTTTCTACTTACAAAATACCGTCCGTCAACGCTATTACAAACGAGTTTCTCATACTAAATATAGACCACTTAATACCAATTCTCAAACACCTTTTTAATGAAGTAATACATAGTGAAATTATACCCAACCAATGGACAACGTCGACTATAGTACTTTTGCACATAAAATAACATAAATAACCATAGACCTATCAGCCTATCGTCAAATATTTACAAAGTCTTCGCTAAAATAATACTCGCCAGAATAACTAAGACGCTAGATGAAAATCAGCCAAGAGAACAGACAGGATTCAGAAGTAGATATTTGACTTTAGACCACATTTATGCCATCAAACAATTATTCGAAAAAAAGGAGTTCAACTTTACCTTCTATAGCTGCTTCGTGGACTAGAGTAAGGCTTTTATCACTATAGAACATGAAAAGATCTGGCAAGCACTTAAGAACCAAGGTGTCCAAAGCAAATACATTAGAATTCTTAAAAACATATATGATAACAGCAAAGCTAAAATTAAACTAGAGAAAGAAGGAAAGGAATTCAAAATAGAAAAAGGTGTACGCCAGGGCGACCCCCTCTCACCGAAACTTTTTACGGCAGTTCTCGAGGAGATCTTTCGCCAATTAGATTGGGAAAAATGTGGGCTCTCTATTAACGGTGAAAACCTTTCACATTTAAGATTCGCGGATGATTTGATAATCCTCTCGTCGACGAGTGAGGGACTGCAGATGATGTTGAATGAACTAGATAAAGAAAAACCAAAAGGTGGGATGTCATGAACACTCAAAAACCAAAGCTATGACAAATGGAAAGCAAGAACCTATCAGGATCAATAACAATCTTATCGACTATGTTGATGACTATGTATACCTAGGTCAAATAATTTCTCCGTTAGATCTAATTACTCCTTTAGATTGAGAGACGCATTGGAAATGCTTGGAAACAATATTCGGGTCTGTAGGAAATTATGAAAAAAAAAAAACCGCCTTCTAAAAAACCACATCAAAAAAGTAAGAAATAATCCCTCACCAAATAAATAACGTAAGTACTTTGAAGTCGGGCGTGAAACATGTACAATTTTTTGTTGTTTTTGTTAAAACCCGCCCGACTTCAAAGTACTTACGTTATTTATTTGGTGAGGAATTATTTCTTACTTTTTTGATGTGGTTTTTTAGAAGGCGGTTTTATTTTTTTATAAAAATAATTTTTATTTCACTCTTTTTAGTGCATCGTGCAGGCAATTTGCGTGTTTTCTGGTAAATAGGTATGTGATCAAACTCAAAACCTCCTTTTTCGAAGTCGGTTAAAATACCTTGAGGTATCCCCTTTTTAACAAAACAAGAATCATCTAAATCGGTTTATAAACAAAGGAGTTATGCCTAAAGATACGTATTAAATTCACATAAAGTGGTAACGAAAACGACAGTATTTTCAAGATTTCCTGAAAACTACTGAACCGATTTCAAAATTTCAAAAAATGGGACCAACTTGGAAACCAACCTGATGTAATAACGTTTGAACCATTTCAATCGGTTCAGCCGTCTTCGAGTAATCGGTGGACATACACAAAAAAAAAAAAAAAAAAAAACATACATACAGACGAATAGAGAACCTCCTCCTTTTTGATTTAGAAGTCGGTTAAAAACAGTGAAACTAGGATAATTATCAAAGGGAACTATTTGATACCAGCATACTTCCTGTCCATACTTATAGTTGCCAAACATGGGCACTCACAAAACCCTACAATAAGAAGCTTGAAACATGCCAGAACTCCAAGGAAAGGAGTATGCTGGGGAAAAACATCAAGAAACAGACAAGAACAAAGAATGTTATAAAAACAATAAAAATCTAAAGTGAAAGTGGGCAGGCCACACAGTCAGAGGCAGTGAAAAATGGTCAAAATTATAATGAATTGGTTCACAAGTGGCAGAAAGAGAAAACAGGGTAGACCTTTTAGTCTAAAAGGTCCACCCATCGTCTAAAATTTTGAGAGAAATGGGTGGATGATATCAAATATAATAATATCATCAACATGACGATAATAATAAAGAATGTTATTAATGTACCTATTCTCAAAATTGTCCATGAAGATCTCCGTCATCAAAGAATTATATAAAAATTAGAGTCATTTTTAACCCCGACGCAGCGCAAAGAGGGGTGTTATAAGTTTGAGGCCTATGTCTGTCTGTCTGTCTTGTCTGTCTGTACGTATATTCGTAGTGCCTAAACGGATCAGGCAATTTCATTGCGGTTTTTTTTAATTGAAAGCTATATTAATCGAGATGGTTCTTAGCCACGTTTGATGAAAAGCCATTCGGCCATTTATGGAGATGGTCAACTGCATGCCGAAACGGAAAAAAATACAGATGTGGTGCTTTGACTAAAATTATGTACACCCTGGGCAAATTTAGGTGGCAATAAAAAAAAACAAAATGGCGACAAAAAAAATGGCCGCCAAAAATTAAGTTGCTCCGACTTGTTTGGCTGAAATAAGCGATTTCAATGCGGTTTTTTTTTATTTTATGTGTACATTACAAAAGGATAAAATAAAAATAAAATTTTAAAAACCCCCGACACAAAAAAAAACCCTCAAGAAAGTCAGCAAATAAATTTTCTCTCTCGGTCGGGGGACCACAAAATGAGAAGTACTAAAAGGGTATATTATTGAGAATTTAGAATTAGAATTGAGAGAGAAAATTTATTTTCTGACTTTTTTGAGGGTATTTTTTTCAATACCTAGTTTACACCCAAAAGTCAAGTTCAAATTAGAAATTGAGGTTAATAATTCGTTAAATTTCTTGGATTTAACTATCACACGGGAGTATGGTGGCCATAACCCACACATACTGATGTAGTTATCCCCGCGAATTCTTGCCACCTTTGGCAACAGAAATTAGCTGCTTTTCATTCATATATTAACCGTTTAATGACGGTACCTTTATCAGCCTATAGAAAAGAGTTAAATACAATTTATGATATTGCCGTTGCAAATGGTTAAGATCGACGGATGATAGATAACATGGTTAGGAATAAAATTAATAAACAAGTGACTGGGATTTTGTACGCGGTGCCGCGTGAGCGCGTTATTTACAATTAGCCCGAGAGCCAAACTAATTCGTTCTATGGAGACTCAACAATAATTCTATATCAGTAATTTCTTAACATTGAAAATAAGATTATCTAGTTTAATAAATAATTCATTAGTAATCCACCAATATTTATGACCGCGACATTAAAAAAAACAAATACAAAGCTTTAAAAAATCTATAAAAAAATAGTCAAAAATGGTATAAGTGTTATTCACTTTACATTTGAATACATTTATTATTATCTTTCGTAAAAGTATATAATCCCCCTATATTTGTAAATGAAAAACAAATAAACTTTAAAAAAAACTCTCTACGTAAACTCAAATTGGCATTACACCTATGTTAAAAATGCTATCAGAAACAACCGACTTCTTCCTAAAGTATTAGTTTCCCGTTTTATATCTTTATGGATTTCGACTTTGGTGCTTAGATATGGTGAACATAAACACATGTTAACGATAAAATTGGTGATAGCATATTTGCTGAAAGAATTGCACCATTTTCGGGGTTTAACTTTTTTTTTATACCTTTCAATGCGATATTATGTTGGATTCCAAGATATAGTCTTTTAGCATTATATTTAAGGGCCGTTTACAAAAATTTGGCCTGTTATTGAATTTTTTACAAAAATATCGGATAGTTCTTGGGGTAAATTATCAGTCAAGTAAGGCTTACGTAGGTAAAATATCAGACAAATTATCAAAACTCTTAAAAACAACGACGTTCACGTGGCTTTCCGTACTACTAATACCGTCCGCCGTGCTATTTGCAATGGCAAGGAAAAAACGGAGGTTGGCGGGAAGTTAGTTAACACATAACCAATGTAATTCAGTATTTTTTATCTATATTTATTTAGAGGCTTTTACCTATTTTAGGTATGCCAGCCTCATCATAGCCTAACCTTACAATGTCTTAAAAAATACACAATTAATTACCTAACGACTAAGAAGAAAGACGATGATGCAGAAACATAAAAATTAGCTCTTGAAATAAACCTGACCGTGGGTCTGCAATTCAGTATACGTTGGTTAAACTGGCCGTAGTTTAAATATACGTTAAGATAAAGAACATATTTCTGCCTACCGGAATGGCCGAGCGGAACGATCTCATTTCGCGGAACATTTAATTTACTAAATACAGGACATCAACTATCTGATGGGCATCCCTATGAGGTTTTACATACTTGTAGTAAAGGCCTACGACTGAGCGTGTTGGAAAACTTTGAAATTATAACACAATCTTGATGGAGCCATTCTTAACGATCAAATTTACGTCTCTTCCTCGCCATTGCGAGTATTTTTAAATAGAAATAATAGTTCTTAAAAATAAGTGATTAATAAAACACATTATTTATTGAAGATTAATTTATTTGTACATATTAAATTAAAAGTAATTGTTTTCTCTTTTCTCCGATCTTTTTTATTTTAAGCTTTCAACAGTCTTTAAATGTTGTCAATGTCAGTCACTCGGCGCAAAGTGGGGAGTTAGAGGCGATAAATACGCTGTCGGTAGGCGTCGGAGCTCATTTGGTGTTGGTTTTCGCACGATCTAACTCCTGAGGATGCCCCAGGTTGGGGCGAACGAAACACGTGTAAAGTAGTCTAATCGGTGAAGGTGCAAGGTGTATTGCTGTCTTGCTAAATGCAGGTATTGTGCACTGGTATTTTCGTGGTGTGCATGTGCAATTTTTTGCGGGCGGG
This sequence comes from Crambus lathoniellus, assembly GCA_949710035.1. Taxonomy (NCBI): domain Eukaryota; kingdom Metazoa; phylum Arthropoda; class Insecta; order Lepidoptera; family Crambidae; genus Crambus; species Crambus lathoniellus. The sequence continues at coordinate 22,574,229 of OX453313.1, read as the reverse complement.
CGGGCGGTGCATCTTGCATGTTATGTTTTTTTGCGGAAGTAAGCTACATATATTTCGTTTTTCACAATGGTTAGGGACTTTCGCCAAGTGACACCTGATTCAATCAAATATTTTTTTATTTGTAATGTACGACTACCTGTAGTACCAACCTTACATTATCTATTTTAACCATCGTCGATAGCTGCGTACAGAGTCAATGTCTCCAGTAGGTAGTCGTGATCATTCCTCAAGGAATTAGGTGTATTTTCTGGTTACCTAATGAAACGCATAACATTTTTCGCCATAAACATGAAACGCATTGTGTTGAAAAGCATAATTATTAAAGGCATAATTCCATAACGCATACTTTTATTGTCCGAATTTTGAAAGGCATAATCATCGAAAGGCATAATTTAAAAAAGCATAATTATCTAAAGGCATAACTTTTAAATGTCATAAATATAATACTTAAAAGGCATAATATTCAAAATGCATAAATTTAACGAGGTATTATCTTGGGATTATTTATTTTGAAGCTAGGTCTGTGAAAATAAAAAGACTTATCTGGCGCTTCGCGCGGCGTTTTGGTCACTGTTCTAACCTAACCTAACCTAAAACGACTGTTAGCATTTCTTGGGTGACGGGGGGCTTCGCCCCCCGAGCCCCCTTGGTGGGGGGCTGCGCCCCCCCGTCCCCATGCTCCTCTGTTTTCTTCCATTTTGATTTTAACTAAATTCAGAACTTAAGGGCTTATTACACTTGGCTAAATTCAGCATCTAATAAAGCATAACATTGCTTTCTTTGAGCTCATTTGTAGCAAGTGATGCAATCAAAACAAGCTATGTATGCTTAATTAGATGCTTAATTTTGCCAAGTGTAGTAAGCCTTCATAGAGTCACAAATATTTTTTTTGTACCAACAGATCTCAAAAAAAGTTTTTTTTAACCATTGGATGTCTCTCAAATACCTCCGGGGTTATTAAAAGGGTATTTGATTGGATCATTTAAATTATTAAAAGGGTATCGAAAATTTCGTCAGATTTTGGCTACGACGCACCGTTTACGAGATAATGACATTTTTATAAAATAATGTTTTTAAAAATTAATTATGCTTTATAAAGTTATGCGTTTTAAAGTATGCTTTACGAAATTACGACAAACGAAAATATGAATCTCGTCCTTACAGCATTCATGACGCTGAAAACTCGTTCAACGGCTGCGTTGGCAAAAGATAAGGAAAGCGTGCGGAGAGCATATCTGGAAATATTTTCAAACGTCGATTCTCCAGACGCGTTTTTAACATTTTTACACTTTCGACCAAAACGTTTCAGAATCAGCCGGTAGCGTCCCGTTCTCTCGTTAAGTGACAACTTATCCCATTCCATTTTTTACACATCACTGGAGACGTCTAGAGGTATTAGAGCATGAGGCAATTGTGAAAAACATGGCTGATTTGTCTTCAAGCACTTATCTGGGTTGATGTAGTGTAATGTTTCCTATTTGCACAATACCGATAAGACTCGCAAACACCTCTGTTTTATTTTCTGAAGGCTTTCTTGGGAGACATTGCAGCTATTCCATGAATGAACTTCCATGACTATGGAAGCGCTATCGTAATGTAGGTAACAGGAATCGTCGTTCTACGATCGATCTATGAATTCGAAGTCAGACGTTGACAGAAACTTGCTTTCGTTGATTGAATTTATGCAAGCAGGCTTTAATATTCGGCGTGTAAATGTTAGCAATAAGATTTTTAGATCCAAAAAAGGTTTTGGTACCTCGACAGACTCTCTTTGAAAGTTCCGATTAGCGTAATTCATTTCAGCTGTTATAGGTTTCAAGAAAATGAAAAAAAACAGGATACGCGATTTGCTCAGAATACGCTTTTTCACACATCTCTCTTCACGATTTAAAGCCATTGCTAATGCAATATACTATGACTTATGAGCAAATAAGTCTTTAACTCTAGCCACTTATCGACTATAACGCAAATTGCATTATGCCAAGCTAGCCACCTTATTTTTGAAAGCTGCACTAGTTTTTTTGGGAAGTTTTCCTTTATTTGGTAAGGTAAGGAAGGTTTGATACAGAGTATGGTAAAACTGTTGCCTAAGTAGGCCTTTATGTCAGTTTCGTGTCTCCCTTAATAGTAGCTATATCTAGTTTCAGCATACTTTTCATTCTATTGGGGAGTTTCTTGAAAGTTTAAGCGTAGCTTTTTTATATATATAAAACTTAAGAAGAAATAATCGATTTCGTCTAATTTGGACTATTATTAGTTTTTCAGTCGACTCTGCATTATTATTTGCTTTCCTCTTTCTTATTTCGAACCTACGACTTTCTGAAACTTGCGACTTCTGATTGAAACTTGCGACTCAACATATGAAAGATTTAACCTCCTGACGCCTAATGTACAAAAGGTTTGACAAATCCACTTTATAGACTAAAGCCCAACGCCTACCACTCAAAAAACGGAAGAAGGAGAAATGCCTTTTTTGCGTATGTGATAGCTACCCAGCAATGCCTATCGTGTCCACATGAACACAACATTAGTAGAAATTGTAAACATTGACTGTGGTCACCATAACTGTTTTGTTTCTATGGCAGGTTTATGTAACGACTGTCAAAGTATCAAATGAGTTGAGTACTGTGTGTAAAATAAGGTTATTTATTGGAGTTTGAATTTGAAATTTGAAAAAAAACATAGATGAAAGTAAAGACTAAGTAATTTTTCTTATAAATTATTTTAAAAGCCTACTGCTTTTTGAATAGGATTGCAGTCAGTAGTCTTATCTAACGTTTTCAATTACAATCTTAGTGGTAAGTTTTGTGCAATCGAGTTGTACGACAAATTTCTCCGTGTGTCCACATGGACACGCTAAGCACTTGCGTGAGCTGACAATGCTTTGCGCTTTCTTGTAACCAGAGTGATGGATTATGGAATATTCAAAGCCAAAGATCATTGACATGTTGAATGTCTAGAAGATATCGAAGACGAATAATTTGAAGAAAGGCGGGAAGTCTCTGATGCAATATATGTCGCTCGCCCCTCTAGAACCTTCTGTAGGTATTGACTGATGAGGATTCTGGAGGTGACGATGTTGGTGGACGTATCCATAATTTGAGTTTCAGACCGTTGTTGGTGGATACTGAAGTTCGTTATCAAAACTCAGCAAATTTGAACACAGAATTCTTTGATAATCTTGTAGGCATAAAAAGAGAGCCTGGATTCACGGGTCCTAGAACCTTTTTCAGGGTCATAAACATTATAACGGGAATCGAACAATTCCGCGTCAAATATTCCTGGTAATAGCCAAGTTTCGCTTAGCAAAATTACGTCATAGTTACATCTCAGGACTTTACTATAGAATAATTTAGTTTTGGTACGTAGCCCGCGAACGTTTTGGTAAAAACAATTAAGCTTGTCAGTCACTGTAAAAATGATACACATTTATGTCGTACACGTTAATATTAAGTAATTCATCAGCAAATTCATTTCTATAAAAACATATTGCAAAACTGTGGACTCCCCGTAAATACGTGCATAAAAAAAATCCTTTAAAAGTACAGCAGCATCCTAAACAATACTTATAAATTAAATAAACTTCATCCTTTAAAAACCCGTAAATCACACACATTAGTGACAACGAATAATAACTTGTGTCCAAATCCGAACGCCAATATTTTATCCAAGGTAACAAATTCAATAGTTTAGCATGTAACACAGTATTTTGTTCTAATACCGCACAATTATTATTGTTAAAAAATAGCAAGTCAAGACCGGCTGTAGCGATATTAGTATGGACGTAAAACTTAACTTTACTTATTCCGCTATAGTGTGAACAAGACACCTCAACCATCGAGCTCTGAGTGCAGCGCAAGCCGCCAAACGTACGGTTATAACGCGCAGTGAAAACTAAATGCGGCGGCGCCGTCACTTTTTGTTCGCTTGCGCGTGATAGAATATCAAGTTTTGTTATTGATTCAATTTAGTATTTATTACATCTAAATTAATTTTCGGGATAACATTGTACCTTATTTATCGTGTTTTCATTAAATAGAAGTTTGATTTGTGTCGGTGCCATCCGACAACAAAGCGATATGATATGGAGTTTTGTTATTAATGTCAAATAGTTATTTTTACATCTAAATTCATTATATTAATTATGGAGATAACATTTTACAACATGTAGGTATCCTGTTTCTAATAAAAAGTATTTTGATTTGTGGCGGGACCAACCGTCAACAAAGCATGATCAAGCAATTGTACTTTAATTTGCCTATAAGTACTGAATAATGTGTATAAAATCATGTTATTACTTTTAATATTCATATCAATTAGTTTATTACTAAAAGGTAATGTAATATAAAGTATCTAAGTACCGTGTACTTTTACGTTTGTACACGTTACTTCCGGTTGAAAATAAAACAAATATATAATTATTGTATTTATAAATAATGTTAAGTAAAATCATTCTTTGATTTTGGAATACTTTCTCATAATTGTTATGTTTGTATTGTGGTATTTTCTGTAATTTCCGTAAACGGAAATTGTCAGTAGAATTGGCGGTAGACGCTAACATTTATAAGGCGAGGCAGCCATTTTATTTAGTTAGTCTGGTTTGGGCCGTGAGCGGTGTACAAGTTAAGTAACTATTCCGTTGTTTCATATTTCTCATTTCTTGTTTTTTCTTGCTGTTTAATGCTGATGTATTGTCTAGTAAATATTGCTGAAGTTTTGCCCTTGTTCGAAGGATATTCGGTAACTTGTTAAATGTAAATGCTTATTTGTTGATAATATTAAATTAAAGTTGTCCTTATCGGTCCTTATCGGTTTCGAATAAATTATGAGAGTACTGAAATAATATAAAGTAACAGTTTATAGAAAATGCTTGATGATATTCGTAAATGTTGTTAAATCTTTTATCATGAAAAGTAATGTTGTTGTAAATGTTGTTAAATGTGTTGTATGTTCAACAACGACATGATTATTTATAAATGTCGTTGTTTCTGTTAAAGCTGGTGAGTTTTTTTCGCCCGTTTTTCTTGTCAGCTAAAAGATGTCCTTAACGGGTGGTAGGTAAAAAAATAAATGGACGATTTCAAAGAATAAAATAGTTTATTAGAGATTTGAGATTTTTATTAATCCTGACCTTATTGAAACAGAAGCTTTATAGTTTTGTTTATAGTTATTTGAATAGTTAGATGCTTTTATCAGAATAGTTATATTTAGATTTGAGATTTTTATTAATCCTGACCTTATTGAAATAGAAGCTTTATAGTTTTGTTTATAGTTAACTAGCGGCCGCCCGCGGTTTCACCCGCGTGGTTCCCGTTCCCGTGGGAATATCGGGATAAAAAGTACATATAAACCTTTCTCTTGAATCACTCTATCTATTTAAAAAAAACCCATCAAAATCCGTTGCGTAGTTTCAAAGATTTAAGCATACAAAGGGACATAGGGACAGAGAAAGCGACTTTGTTTTATACTATGTAGTGATTGAACAGTTTAATTTATCAGAATAGTTCTATTTCTATATTATCCGCCCCAAATCTATCACGCGCATGAGTTGATAGCCAAACAGAGGTACGTAACCGCGGGGTTTCATCTTGAATAGCATGCATCCACAAACATATCTCATGAGAAGGGGTCAAAATATTTTTTACTCTAATAATTAACGTACATGGATGTTTTAAAATAACACCTATAGGATCTTGTTTAAAGAATCTATGGAAGTTATATGCAGGACTGGGGATTGCTCGTTCTTCCGAACCATGACAGTGCAATTGCGTACCCAGCAGAAAGCATATTTTTTCTCACTGGCTTTAGCTTTGGCTTGCTGTAGCAAATATCTATTACGTGTTGATAGATGATCATTAAAATAAACGCGGCTGTCATTCCCAGCAAATCCGACGTCGCACGCTTTGATGTTCAACTTCCTGAGTAGTGCCAAAAAATCGTCTTTTTTATATCTCGATTGCAGTTTTAGTATAATTGGCTTCGGTTTCTTACTTTGGGTGTCGTTTTTTACTGCAACACGGGTAACAAAGTCAATATCGGTATCAGTGTTAATCGAAAAACCACTGCGATCCGCCAAGCATTTGACAATTTTCACTAAGTTTTCTCCGTGCTTATGGGGTATGCCATTAAATTGAATGTTAGATCGACGAACCCACTGCTCGTTTCTATGACTATCTTCCAAGAGGTCCCTCATTTGGATTTTAAGATCATCTACCTCTTTTTTATATGCTTCCATAATACAATTGACTTGCCTTCACTCAATGTACTGATACTTGATCAAGTCCTGAGTTCAGTGTCGCTTTCAAATCTACAATATCTGACTTCAAGGACTGTATATCTTGCTGTATTGCGTGGATAGACTCCAGTTGAGTCTGCATATTAGAAATTTTAGTAGATATTTCAGTCAACATAACAAGAAATCTTGGATTTGACTTACAAGGATCTCCCTCAGCTTCCTTAGGAGTTGACGGACAGGGACCGGGAGTTCCCCTCTCAAGTGCTACTCCAGATGAATGTCTACCGCTACTAAAAGCACCACCTTCATTAGCACCTTCATCAATTCTGGATACCTCCAAATTAGCCATGGAGCCGTCTCGGCACTGCTTGCACATCCACGATGCTCTGCTAGCGCCAAGTCTTGAGAAACCACGCTCGGAAATGCCTCCACAGTCGTAATGGTATTTATTTTTACAGACAGAGCAATCGGGGCCGTCCCCTACGGTTTTGGTACAGCTCGCACACTTTGTCGTAAACATTATAAGATTTAGGTTGAGCACCCCTGACTTTTTTAACTCTACGCAAAAACGACGTTTACACTCAACAACTGCTTGTACGCGACTGCTCTCATTGACTCAGAGACAGCTTTCATAGACTTAGGGATTTTAATTTTCAAGTGCGGGTTTTTTTGCCGGATATGACTTCTTTTGTATATAACTGTGTACAAAAATGACAACTGAGTTAATTTTGCACCAAAACGAAGGAATTATAATTTTTTTATGATAAATTTGTATGAAGTTGTTATGAAAATTTTTATTATCTCATAAACGGCAAGGAAAACCGTAATATCCTTACAGATGGTTGTAGTACTGATTATTTGTGATTTTTTGACATACGCCACATAACGGTCATCGATGCTAAATTTTTTTTTAAAAAATTAGCAAAATATTTTTATTTTATTTTACAACTGAAATGGGTTTTTAGTGTGTAAGTTGAGAAACACGAGACTTTTGGAAACACGTAACATAAATATAGGATTGGAGCAAAACTAGAAAATGCTATAGAATACTTTATTTATTAAATCACTTCGTTATTATACAATCGTCTTACCAAACGTCCTACGTCTCTCTCTTCTAATGACTCCGTCACCGTGAAACAACATAAAATCAAAAAAGGAATCTTACTTCTAACATGCTCTCTTTCATCCATCCTCACGTTGCATTCCACATAAAATAGCATCACCCCTGTATCTCCCAAGCAGAAGGCAGAGGTTTATACTACACTCTTACTATAAAATTAGCCAGAAATCTTTTCTTGGCTAGATAATTTTTTGTTATGACGTCAACAGTGTACGATTAGCGGCCAAGCAGTTATTCAAGTTTGAAAATGTCATTTTTTCTTCATTTTCAAACTTGAATACAGCTTGGCCAAAGTGAAGCCAACAAAACAAAAATCGCAGATTACTATTGTAAATAGTGTAACGATCATTTTTTGTTATGACGTCAACAGTGTACGATTAGTGGCCAAGCAGTTATTCAAGTTTTAAAATGACATTTTTTTCTCTTTATTTTCAAACTTGAATTAAGCTTGGCCAAAGTGCGGCCAACGAAAAAAAATTGCACATTACAACATTGATGGTTGTATAGTCTGTTCGAATCCAATTTGGAAAAAATGTAAACAAAGACGCCATTATTCTGACCATAGACTATTTAGTGATGTGGTAAAAATTATACCATTTATAAATCGATAACTAATTTGATTGCTTCGATTCGATTAATTGAATGCTATTATGTTGGAGCTTCGCATTAGTGAAGAGTTTATAGTTTACTAGCCTTCCGCCCGCGGCTTCGCCCGCGTGTACTACACGACGTTATCCCGCGGGAACGTGATATTTTTCAGGAATAAAAAGTAGCCTATGTCCTTTCTCAGGCTCTAGACTATCTCTGTACCAAAATTCATTCAAATCGGTTCAGAAGTTTAGGTGTGATTGTGTAACACACAGACAGACAGAGACGCATTTATAATATAAGTAAGGATTACTTCTCAAGCCTCGAGAGATGACGGTGTTCATCGCGATTATAGAGAAATAAAAGGCTTATATTGAACCGAGTAAAAATTAAGATTTTAAATTATTTTTATGCATTCACAATGCAATTTTGTAAGTATAGGAAAAATGTAATACTTAGTAAAAAACCACGAGCCCTATAAGTAGCTTTCAGGCGGGATTTTTTAATTTCACACAAACACATCATCATCATCACATAACAAATTGAAAAGTGACTTTAACATAATATATATTTTGTAAGGTCACTTTCCATCACAAATCCTACTTCCTACTAATATTATAAATGTGAAAGTTTAGATGTTTGGATGTTTGGATGTTTGTTACTCAATCACGCCAAAACGGCTGAACGGATTTGGCTGAAATTTGGAATACAGATATTTTAAAGCCTGGAAAGGAATATAGGCTACTTTTTATCCCGGAAAAATAACACATTCCCGCGGGATGACGTAGTGTATTCCACGCGGGGAAGCCGCGGGCGGAAAGCTAGTTTATCATAAATATTAAAACAAAATAAAGAACCCGGTACATAATCATCATCATCATCATCATTTTAGCCGTGCGACGCCCACTGCTGGGCATAGGCCTCCCCCAAGGATCTTCTTCTTCTTCTTCTTCTTCTTCTTCTTAACAATACGGGCGGTTTCCGCAACTCGACGTCTATTGCGCCTATTTTGCGTCCGGAGTGTGCGCGGCCAGATCACTCCAGCCAGCCCAGCTCAGCCAGGAACGCTCCAAGAGCTTTCACATTAGTGATCGCTTCCTGGACGCTGCCCGGCGAGCCGAGGTACCTCGCCCGGTAGGGGGCCACCCCCCTGCATTCCAGCAGTACGTGGGCAGCTGTTTCTTCTTCCTCCATGCATCCTCTGCATAGGGGACTGTCGGTGACACCTAAATTAAAAAGATGTCTGTTAAATTGTCCATGACCAGTAATGGCACCCGTTACCAGGCGAAGTTGCGGTCTGCACAGTTGTATCAGGGCCCTGGATAGACGCGCGCCCACGCGCGGCAGTGCGAGCTTCGCCTGTCTGCACGAATCCAGCGAGCTCCAGTTCTGTTGGTGTAATTCTGTAGTGCGTTCACGGATCTTATTTGCATACCAGCTCGTCGGGATGGGCGCGATCGGCTCTGGGCCAACAGGCTTCGAGCCGGATGCGCGTCTGGCCAGTTCGTCGGCTGCATCGTTTCCACGTGATCCGCTGTGACCTTTGATCCATTGGATAGTAATAATATTAAGTGCACCTACTGTATTTAAGGCGTGGTGACACTCAAGTGAGGAGCCCGTGGCGCAGTGGATAGCGCGCTCGGCCTGCGATCGTTGAGGTTAAGCAACGTTCGCAATGGTCGGTCACGGGATGGGTGACCAAAAACTTTTCATCTGGAGCTCCTCCGTGCTTCGGAAGGCACGTTAAGCCGTTGGTCCCGGCTGCACTTGCAGTCGTTAATACCCACCAATCCGCACTGAGCCCGCGTGGTGGGTCATGGCTCATTCTCCTTATTCATCCATAAGGAAGGCCAGTGCCCCAGCAGTGGGGACATTAAATGGCTGATGATGATGGTGGACACTCAAGTAAAAGGCTCGATGTGATGCGACTTCCCTGGAGAGCTTGTAGGACGGATTTACTGTCGGAGAGAATTAAGATGTCGCGGTCTTTTACCTCTCTTGTTTCGATTGCCCGAGCCGCCATTATTATGCCCATGCACTCGGCCTGAAAGACCGTGTTGTATGAGCCTAAGGGGGATGCAATTTGTATGTTGAGGTCCTCTGAGAAGACACCCGACCCTGTGCCCGATGAGGTCTTGGAGCCGTCAGTGTAAATGAGGAGAGCCTTGTGTGTTTTCCCTGAGCAGGGGGCCGATTCTCAGGCATACGAGAAAAGTTCACATTTATAAGCTCGAAATTCAAATATAACACAGTTTTTGTATTGTCAGAATTTCACAATCGAAAAAGTTCGAGCGAAAACCAGTCGAACGCTACGAGTGGTACAAACCAATAGATGTTCGTATACGAACTTAGCTGTCAAAATGAATTTGTTGACATGTGGGACAGCTTAGTTTGTTTGAAACGTTCTCAGAGGTTCTAACTTTTCAATAGAAACCACAAACAAAATGTTCGACATACGAATTACCACTCTGAAAAAGTTCGAATGCCTGAGAATCGGGCCCCTGATGTCGTCTATCAGGTGTATTCTGTATTTTTTGTCGAAAATGAAGGTTGGCTTGACCTTGTCGCATACTGCTTCGATAAGAGGGTCGTTTAGCCAGTCCTTCAGTAATACACTGAGATGTTTTACCCTTTCGAATTTTAGAGATCCCAGTTGTTTAAGTCTTAGAGCTGTTTTGGCTGCCTCCTGTTGAATGTGGAGATGCAGTGGTGTTAGGTTCAGCATTACCTCTAGAGCCGCTGTGGGGGCTGTGCCCATGCAACCTGTGAGAGCGCAGCAGGCCTGACGTTGTAGTCCCTGTAGTTTTTTTTGCGCCGGTGGTTTGAGCGGCCTTTGGCCACCATACTACAGATCCATAGCTTACCAGGGGTTTTATGATCGTGTTGTATAGCCAGAGGAATAGTTTGGGTGCTAGACCTCAGCGTTCCCCCAAGGATCTCTACAACGATCGGTCCTGCGCTGCCCGCATCCAGCGGCTTCCCGCGACCTTGACCAGATCGTCGGTCCTCAGCACCACGATGTACCTGTAGTCTATTTGGCACCTCTGGAGAGACTGCAGCACTGCCCAGGTCTCGATCGAACCAAAGGCTTTCTCATAGTCCACGAACGCCAAGCATAGTGGCAAGTTAGTCTTCGGTCTTCTGTATAACTTATTCTACTAAATATTATATTACAGCGCCATCTAGTAAGTCAAAAGGCAAGCTCGCAGGAAGTGTCTTACATCGCAATCTATCTACGAATCCACCAAATTGTATACATTATGAAAAGCTCAGTTGACTATTTATCTATGTATTTAAAGTGTCATAAACTATTTGGTTGATCAACAGATAAACAGTATGGCGGATGCTAGGGTATGCAAAACGGTAATCGATAATCGGTTTTTTACCGGTAATCGGTCCAATGTGAACAATCGATAATTACCGAAAAAAATGGTAATGCGTCGTGTCGTGTCGGGTCGTATCGACGACAGTGTTGCTAACTTGCTGGCAAACGTTACACGTGTGATAGTTATCGCGATTCGATCGCTGCTGCTGATCACGGACTCGATTCCCACTCGTTAGAGATTGTATTTATCCTACTTGATAAATAGCGAAAAAAATATTTTCAAATTTAAAGTCAAAAGTTGTACAATAAATTTCTGAATCACAAGACTCTACTTACGATAAAGTAGCAGTGACATCGTTTCAGCAAATTATGCGCACGGAATTCCGCTATGTCTCAGCCCTAACGGACCCGAGAATATACTTTTTTTAATATTTGTGATTTTTGTGCTAATTTTTATCAAGACAGAGATATTTTATCTTCGATTACATAACATCGATTAATAATCGATATTGTTGGACTAATAATTGAATTATCTGATAGACATTCGTCAAGCACTATGCGATCACCATGGCGATCACAGATAATACTAGATTTTTGCTTGGATAAATAACCTCACTTTTCTTCTTAAAATTTTCAAATAAATTTTAAAAATAATAAACATACTACGATCTTTGGGACAAATTAGTGACATATAAGTTAAAACCTTCTAATAGTAGTTGGTTATTGGGCACTCTACCCCACTCCGTTTCGCTCAGGCTTGCGCCTTCGCTCACTTCATGAGTAGAGTGCCCAATAACCAACTACTATTGGGTATTCTAGCTCACAAAGCGTGCGAAGGCGTAGATCTATGGCACGTTCGTTTGGCATCGAATGCATTTAAATATCAAGTTCAGGGAAGGTTGGGAATATTTCTAGTCAATCCATTTATCAGACATAAGATTATTTAAATATGATGACAAGTCATATTTTGCTCATTTTCATAAAACGTGTGAAACATTACGGTTAGATACAAACGTTAACATGAAATTCATAAAACAAAAAGAATCATTAGAATTAGACTGTATATGTCCTTTGCCTTCAAAAGTGACTAAACGACATGGTAACTTATTGCCAAACACTATACGCTGCATTGTCTGTGGTCCATCAAACTGTGGAAAGACAAATTTAGTTATCAGTTTATTGTTACATAAAGATGGTCTGCGTTTTAGGAATATGTATGTTTATTCAAAATCTTTATATCAAGCTAAATACTTATTTCTGGAGAAAGTTTTAGACATGGTTCCTGGTACATCGTTACATAAATACAATCACAACAGTGAAATATTGAGTCCACATGAAGCTTTATCAGATTCTATTATAATTTTTGATGATGTTGCTTGTGAAAATCAAAACAACATAAGAGATTATTTTGCAATGGGACGTCATAAGAACATTGATTGTTTTTATATTAATCAAACTTACACAAAAATTCCGAAACAATTAGTAAGAGATAATTCAAATCTACTAATATTATTTAAGCAAGATGACATTAATTTGAGACATGTGTATGATGAGCATGTTGGGTCTGATATGTCATGGTCTCAGTTTCGTGAACTATGTTCCACAGTTTGGAAGAAACCGTTCAGCTATCTTGTGATTAATAAAGACTGTGATAAAAACAAGGGATGCTACAGGTCAACATTTGACACGTTTGTTGTGGTGGACGAACATACAAAATAAGATGTATAACGACATATGAATCATTTTCATTTGAGACTTGAGAGTGAGCGAATCGTTTTAAAATGGAAAAAAAACTCAAAGAACAAATTGTTAAATCCGCAGCAGCTGTTAAAAGAAAAGTTGGAATGATAAAAGATGTAAAGAATGCAAATAATATGGTGTTAGAAACTATATTTAAGCCCATTGTGGATCCTCTTACCTTATTAGCAAATAAAAATGAAGGTAAGCATCTCAAGGAAGAGACTCTTGAACCCTTAATGAAAAAATCTAATAATGATGATAATCTTACACCATGTACTTCTGATGAAGATTTTAATGAATTGATCAGTGAAAACGAAAACCATTCCGATAGTGGGTTAGATAAAAGTTACGACAAAACCCTTGTTGTACCACAGTCTGAAACCCACAACGTAAGCGATGAATCTTTTAAATCACTTCAATCATCACCAAGTTTCAAAAACCAATCTTCGTGGTCTACATCATCTGAAGTAATAGACAATATACCATTTGGTGTTAGAAATGAACGTGGAAAATTATTGCTTGGCAAAACCCGTGTTTTTGATAATGGTAAATTCTTGAGAATTGGAACAAAAACTTTGAAAAAAACTAAAGGTTTGCAAGAACTATTGTTTAAAAAGAGACCCAATTTAGATGTGGTCACGGAGGAAGATTTACAAGATTATAAATTGCTTTTAATTGAAACCAATGCTCATCGTCGTTACTTTAAGTCATCAAAACCCATAAACAGCAACAAGGGATTCAAATACACTAATGTTATTAAGCCTTTGTTCAAGTTCTCTCGAAATACTACCACAAGCCTGGAGAGTATTCCAAAAGGAAAGGGTATTCCTCTTTTGAAGCAAGTAAAAAAAAACACTGATTATGTTTACTGGGATGATCCGAACGAGTTAGTAGAACGATTAAAATTACTATTAGCATCATGGGCAGCGGGCAACACTGGGGTCAATAACGAAATCATTGCTATTGTTGAAGAATTGTATGAAGCTGGTCTCATAACTAATGTAGAATTTAAAGAGCTACCATCAGGAAAATTGCGCAGTACATTTTCAGTAGTCAACTCATCTAGACAGCAATGAATATAGACAAGTTTGGTCATCACGTTCATAAACGTTTGAGGTTAACAGAATTCGTTGATACTTTTAACGATACGTTAGTTAAATCAGACGCTGGGCACTTCGATTTAAAATTGTCTAAATTAAAAGATCTTTCATCACCAAACGAAGACGATGAAGCAGTGAACAAAGCTTATGTGGATAAAACCGTCCAAGAATTAAGAAATGAAATAAAAAAAACTCAGAGTGATATAAAACTGTATTTAAAAAGGAGACTGGCGAACTTCTATGTGTTTTCAGACCTCTATTTATAGGTCTCGTTCATGGAAAAAATCGAATGGTACTTATAGAACTATGCTAGACTAACAAAAAAGTTAATTGTTTATATGCTTTTAAAGTTGGGACAACAGAGATATGGTCAATAACCTAAAAATATATAAGTTAGGGTAAAAATCATTTATTTTACACCTTTTTGTTTAAAAACAACACAAATAATTATGTATCAATAAATAATAAGTGATAAAATAGATGAATAGGTAGGTAATAACAAAGACAAATAACGAAAATACCTAAACCATTATTTTATCATAGATTATCTCTACTTGAAGACTCGAGAGGGTTAACATACATGCAAGTATTTTAAATTATATTTATTTTTTGCATTCACAATGCAATTTTTATTATTGAAAATGAAATATTAGAAAAAAAAACGACCCATCCTCCAAGTAGCTCCGCCTGGAATCGAACCCGGGATCTTTCACTGTCCGGGCGACTGCTCTGACCGCTGAGCTACGGAGTCGTTTATTTTATTTTTTATGATCTTGGTTGTGCATCAAATATTTTCCCTATCACTTACCTACCTAGATGTATAGCATAGCGTGTTACTTTACTTACCTATTTTCCGACCGTAGGGTTAAAGGTTGAAATATCAGATCAAATAAAAAGTAAGATGGGACGCCTTGAACTAAAAAGTGTAGCCTACAAAACGCCACGCTCGCTGTGTACATACACAGTTACACCCACAACACACATGTAACGAAAATACGCCATAACTTATCACAGTTATCACACAAAGTTAAAGTCAAAAAGCGGCTCACGCACACGCACACGTATGTACATAAAAAAGTGGCTTCACTTTTTAGTTCAGGGCGTTCCGTTTAAGTTTTATTTGGTCCAAGTCTGAGGTTGAAATAAATAAACAGAAACTGAAATATTTTTGTTTTTATTTATGTAATTAACAAATCATACAAAAAGGAAGCAGGGGGTTCTATATGACCCTGGCGGCTTGCAACATTCTGGAAATAAGCAACGGCTAGCAGTGGCGGCTGCTCTTCTTATTGTTGGGAGTGTTACTTGTATATTTTCCTCGACAGTTCTTTGCTGGGTTATAGCTATATTTGGTTCTTCTCTAACAGGTTGTTCAGGTGATATTTGAGGGTAATTGTCTCTCATAGTTGATGGTCCAGCTTGAACCTCCATTTGATTTTGTTGTTGCTGTCGATTGACTGCTGCTCGCTGAGCTCGTAACCAGCACGGAATGCATACCTCATCCAGCGGTTGAAGCTAAAGTAAATAAATAGATTAATGTTTTAGTAAAATAATTTTATTTACTTAAATATTATAAACTAGCTTTCCACCTGCGACTACATACGCATGGAAAAAGGCAATTTGGCCTACGCCTGCGACCTGCCTGCAGACCATTTTAATTGACCCCCTCATTGTATGATGGTTTGTACTACGAAGAGGTATCTCTAGTTCTGGACAGACGGACAAAGAGACTAAAATTCTAGAAGCAATATTGCAATGTTTATGTTTATGTTATTGTTATACTGTCTATCTGCAAAAAAACTTATGCAAACAATGTTGGGCTGTCACACCATAGTACTCGATTAAAGCTGTCACTGCAAGGTACCCGACAGTTTTCTTGCAGATAGACACGTGGCTTCGGACTATGTATTTTGGTGAATTCTTATGGGCAAACAGCTAATAAAAGTAAACTAAAAAAATGACATTCTTTTTGTATTCTATGTTTTTAAATTAAGTCTATAGCATTTTGCTTTTTGCAGGTGTAGATTAAAAATAAATAAATAACACTTACTTCCCGGGGTCGAATCCAGTCTACAATGATATTTTGAATAAGAGTTTCCCTCTCGGACATCTCTGGTCTGAGAATTGTGCGACTACGTGTTCTTAAGATTGATCGACCACAGGCAGTACAATCATTATTATGGCCTCCCACTTCTGGTAATTGCTCCATATTTCGGTTTATGAGCTCCCAGCATGCATGACAGATATAGTCTGTACTCAGCACCTGAAAATGATTTGATACATAATACAATTATTGTAAGCTTGTTATTTTAACATATTAATAATTAGTTTCATAAAGACTTTATAATATTTGAAGCTTCTGTTACTGCCTCTTATTAACTAGCCATTTAGAATAAAATTATTGAGCTCATTGTAATGAAAGGAGCCCTGAGCACTGAAAAAACTAAGAATACAGCAGTGCAAAGCTCCTGATAATATTCTTATAGCATCATAATATTTTATTATTTAATTGATGGGTACATAAACTGTTATGATTAGGTTAGTCTTCTTGGACTCGCATTGGTGCACGTTAAACGCCCAAATAACGTTTTTTGTGTTGTTGAATATCTACTTACATCGCGTGGACAGACCCATCTCCTTATCCTCTCTATTGTTTGGTCACTTTCTTCTGATATGCGATGTCGTCTTATTCGATCAAGGCGTAACGAACAATGGATACACCGCATGGTCATTTTAAATATAAACCAAATCACTTGCAAATCAAAATCCAGGGGGCAATGCTGTTGTCAACGTCAAGGCAAGAATCAAGTCCATAAAACACGCGAAAATCCAATGAAATAAACCACTAACCACTTTGAACACAACGAACAGTAAACGTAACGAAACTGCAAATATGTGTCATTGTCAAGTCAAATGACTGACTGACACTCACTCTGTCACTCATTTCATTGGTCAATGTCTGTCCTCTAAATAAGAAAAGCAAAAGAATCTATGTTTATACAGCCACTTCGTCAGCATCATGCTTTATACTTTATCTAAAATGCTTACCTACCGTATCTAATGATTTAAAAAGTATCAAAATATTAATTATTTGTTAATTAAATGCTAAGTACCTTCTTTGATGTACCTATCTAATGTACATTATGTAAATAAAAATGGCTTTGGTTTACATAACTACAGCGTTAACTGAAACGTATTTATGAAGTGTTTTATTCGTTTAGTTATTACACTATAGAAAGCGTTTTGTTCTGTAAATTATTTGCGATTTGAAAATAATTTATCTTTTTATTCCCTTCTTTAATAAATCAGGCGTTTGTAAAAGTTAATTGTAGGAGTTTAAATTAATTTAATTTTCATGTTTCTGAAAGTGTACGACTTCGTAAAATATTAGGGCGATTTTCGCCGGTCTCCTTTGGAAAATTTAACATCAGACCGTTTAACAAAGTCATTTTATTCAAAGACAGAAGTAGATAATTTGATTAAACTTAAATTAAATCAAAAATGAGTAAAAGAGACATAGTTAATGAAATTCACAAAGCGGCAAGAAGGAATTTTCCTCGTCGAAGGACTATCATAAAAGGAATGGATGATTTATGGCAAGCTGACCTTATAGATTTTCAAAAATATTCACATTTTAACAAAGGATTCAAATACGTTTTGGTCGTGATCGATACGTTATCAAAATACGTATGGGTAAATTCCATAAAATCAAAAGATAAAAATAATGTTACCAAAGCAATGCATGAGATATTATCTTGTACATCAAGAAAACCTAATAATTTACAAACTGATCTTGGAAAGGAATTTTATAATGATGTTTTTCAAAAATTGATGAGAAAGTATGATATAAATCACTATTCCACCCATTCTGTCAAAAAAGCTTCTATAGTAGAACGCGTAATTCGTACAATAAAATGTCATCTTTATAAACTTTTTAGTTTATATGGTTGTTACAAGTGGCTAGGACCAAACTTGAAGTCAGTTGTAGAAAAATACAATAACACTACTCATCGTATTACTAAATACAAACCTGTTGATGTAAATAAAGTAAACCAAATGGTTGTTAGAGCTAATATTATGCAAACACAGATATCTAGTACAAATAGGCAACCTAAGTTTTGTATTAATGACAGTGTTCGTATAACCAAATTTAAGGGTGATTTTTACAAATGCTATACACCTAATTGGTCAACGGAAATATTAATTTTAGGCTCATTCTATGAACACGAGTTGCAAAGAACAAAATTTCCTGATCTTTATCTTATTGAAAAAGTTATAAAAAGAAAAGGCAATAAGCTTTTTGTTAAATGGTTAGGTCTCAGTAAGGAAGAAAACAGTTGGGTGGATAAGAGTGCATTACTTTTGTAATATAAATTGTGTGTTGGGTGAAAAGTATTCATTTAAAAAAGATCAATGAAGAAGGGCAGAGGTATTTTAAATAACTTTATTAATAACTTACCAATTGAGCTACATATCCCTGGTTATCAATTTTGCGGTCCTGGTACTAAACTTCAGAAGCGATTACTAAGAGGTGATCGTGGTATAAACAAATTAGATGAAGCTTGTATGCACCACGGCGTTGCTTACAATAACGAAGACTTAAGCGTTCGACATAAGGCTGATTTAGAACTCTTGAATATGGCTAAAAGAAGACTAAAGTCGAGCGATGCTGGAAAAGGCGAAAAAGTTGCGTCATGGATAGTAAAAAATGCAATGAAAGCAAAACTAAAAGCTGGTGCTGGAATACGTCCATTTATGTCAATTGTGAAAAAACTACAATCTCAAATAAAGAAGTTGAAGTCTAAAGATAATAGTACAGCTATAAATTTCGCATATGCTGCTGCCAAAAAACTATTTAAAAACAAAAAAGGAATACGTTTACCACGATGTATTCCTATTCCAAAAACGGGAGGCTTTTTACCTCTTATTCCTATTTTTGCTGGTTTGTCAGCACTCGGTTCACTTGCTGGCGGTGCGGCAGGTATAGCAAAAGCTGTTAATGATTACAAGGTTGCTCAGAAAAACTTACAAGAATCTGTACGTCATAACAAGGCAATGGAAGGTGTTGCTCTTGGAAAAGGGATGTATATTAAGCCTCATAAAAAAGGAGCTGGATTATACTTGAAACCTTCAAAAAACTAAACAAAGGGCTACCCAGACGTCCCCTTACAGATATAGACATTTTGAAGCACGCAACTGACATTCCTTATTTTCGAGGAGTGTTTATGAGAGATTCACTCCCCTCAAAACCAAGAAAAATTGAGTGTGCTATATTAAATTTAGATAGTTCTGAAAATCCAGGAACACATTGGGTAGCCTATGTCAAACAAAATGACTACTGTGAATATTTTGATAGTTTTGGTGATTTAAGACCTCCATTAGAACTAATAAACTATTTAAAGAATATGTCAATAACTTACAATTATGTACGGTATCAAAAGTTTGGTACTATAAATTGTGGTCATCTGTGTTTAAATTTTTTAAGAAAGTATTGGAAACAACATTTATAATAAGAGTAATATAATAAACTTTATCAGTATAAACATGTCTTTCACTGTGTCGATAACTGGCAGAGGAGCGTCTTTAATAACAAACTACTCTCCTACAATACAATTAGAGGGAGAGTATGAGTGTGGTTTATTATATTTTTCCACTTTTAATTCCATCCCTAATATAGATGGAAGAAATAATAAATTTTATTATGGTAAAGATAGTGTTATAAAAATACCAGAAGGGTCTTATGAGCTTCAAGATATTTGTGATTATCTTAAGAGCAATATCAAAAATGTTGTGTTGAGATTGACTGCAAACAACAACACATTAAAAACAAGTATTTTTTGTTCCGAAGAAATTCACTTCAATAAATCTGATTCACTGGGTAAAACTTTGGGTTTTGGTATGGAAACAATAAAGGCTAATATAAATACAGAGTCTAGATATCCTGTCAGCATTTTATCGACAACTATCGTGCGCATCGAATGCGATGTAATAAGTGGATCATTTGTAGACGGAAAAGCAAGCCATATAATTTATGAATTCGTACCAAACGTACCACCTGGTTATAGAATCATTGAAATACCTAAAAATTTAATTTACTTTCCCGTCAATCAAAGTTCAATAACTGCTATCAATATAAGAATATTAGACGCTGAAAATAATAAAATTAACTTACGTGGTGAAGAAGTACAGCTATACTTACACTTTAAAAAAACATGTTGAATTTCAATAAAAGCCTATATACTACACGAACTCAAGTCAGTTCTAAGAGATCATCTCATAAGGGAGCACCATTTCGATCTTTTAAGAAATTGACAAAAAGCAATAAGAATTTTTTGAAGTCACTAGGATTGATAAAATGAATTATTTAAATATAACCCAACCTGCAAAGTACGATAACAGCATCGAAAGTTTTGAATATCATACATATAAACCATACGTGACAAGTTTCAACAAGAACGACGAAATACGGATACCGATAAATCAGCAAGACCTCTACGTATTGCCATCACACAGCACTTTATATATTGAGGGTAGAGTAAATGTGTATAAGAATGAAAACGAAAAAAAAGTACCAGTAACGAGTGTGCATTTTGTAAATAACCCTGCGTTATTTTTATTTCAAGACATTCGTTATGAAATAAACGGAGTAGAAATAGATAGAATTAAAAATGCAGGAGTGACAACCACAATGAAATCTTATCTATCGTTGAACGATAACGAATCTAAATGCGGACGAGTTTGGGGTTGGTCTCCAACAGGCACAACTATTGACGGTAATGGATTATTCTCCACCGCTATACCGCTAAATAAAGTGTTGGGTTTTGCTGAAGATTATGAAAAAATTATAATGAACTGTAAACATGAATTAGTTCTTTTGAGAAGTAATACAAATCTCAATGCCTTAAAATTAAACGCTGGTGAAGTTGTGGATAACATATCAATAAACAAAATTATTTGGCGAGTGCCTCATGTTAAAGTTTCTGATCGAGAAAGAATTAGTTTGCTTAAGCACTTAGAAAAAGATCGACCGATAACAGTTGCATTTCGTAATTGGGACTTATATGAGTATCCATTACTTCCCAAAACACGTAAACATACTTGGTCTATTAAAACATCCTCACAGATAGAGAAACCACGATTCGTCGTAATTGCTTTTCAAACTAATCGTAAACATAATGCAACAAAGTCAATGGCAGAGTTCGACCATTGCCTTATACGTGATGTAAAAGTTTTTCTAAATTCTTCTTATTATCCATATGAAAGTCTGAACATTAGTTTCGCTGACAACAAATATACATTAATATATGAACAGTATGCTAAGTTCCAGCAGTCTTATCACGGACGCCGAGCTGAACCGTTGATGAGTATAAAAGAATTCAAAGAAATTGCTCCCTTATTCGTCATTGACTGCTCTCGCCAACACGAAACGTTAAAGGGATCGATTGACGTGCGAGTTGAAATTGAAGCTGATCAAGAAATACCTGACCAGACCGCTGCTTACTGTTTGATTCTGAACGATTGCATATTTGAATACAAACCTTTAAGTAACATTGTAAAGAAAATATCATGAATATCGATACAATAGTCGTGGATCTACAAGGGTTCAAAGATTTAAAAAATAAATTTATAGTTAAAGAGTTTGCTATCGCTACTAAAGATTATACTCAAACGTTTTTAATAAAACCACCCTATTCTTTTAAAACTTTATCAAATGAAGAACAAAAGCAAGTGCGTTGGTTGGAAAGAAACCGTGGCTTGACTTGGAGCGAGGGATTTATTGATCATCGAGAATTTCGACGAATTGTGGTTCCTTATTTAATTGGAAAAAATGTATTAATTAAAGGATTGGATAAAATAATATGTGTATTGAAGGGGATGAAATTATTGCCTGTGTTGGGGTTTGCCTACCTGACTACTGTCGCACCTTCTCGTGTATACAGCCTTCAGGATGAGCAGTGACAGGCCTTCAGCTCCTCTTCTTCAAAGTATCTCCATAGGCGATTTACGACGCTGGTTCCGAGGTTGATGATGTGCACTAATTTTGACTGGGTTGTGTTTTCCACCGAATGTATGGTCCACAAGACGATCACAAGATTCGATAGCACAGCGGCGATGGTGCTAATAATAGGGCTCAAGAACATTCACGAGCGACGTGTTCTCAGCGCAGCGATTCGAACGAGACTCCTTGGTGCTTTGACAGAAAGCCAAGCGGTACCCTCCTTAGGCAAGATAAAAATTACAACGAAAGATTTCGGAGTACCCTCCAAGTTGTGTTTTCTTAATACTAACAAATGATTACAAAATAGGTACCTATCTATAGTGAACTTAAATATTCCGGTACGGAACATTCCGCTCACCTTAAAAGAACTAGTTTCTTTTAACGCGAAACTACTAAGAAAAACAAAGGTTAACTAATTGGTACGAAACAACAAACTAAAAACTAAGTATATGTTTTATGCAATACAATGATTTAATTTAATGGAAGTGGGCAAAGTTTGACAACCGGACGTTTAGCAAAATGGTTACCAATTTGCACCGTTACAACGCGAGTTTGTCTATCAGAGCCGGGATGCAACGCATGGACGCGGGCGAGTTTCCACAGAAGCGGAGGGAGGTTATCATCACAAACCACAACAACCATACCTTCACGAATGGGAGAACCGCGTTCGTGAAACCATTTACTAATTTGTTGCATTTCATGCAAATATTCACGGCTCCATCTTTTCCAAAAGTGCTGGATACTTTGCTGAATCCAACGCCAACGAGTTAAACGATCAGGATTTGAATCTACTAACGAAACGTCTGGTAGCGCGGTCAACGGTTCTCCTATCAAAAAATGAGACGGAGTCAAAGGTGTGGGATCGATGGGATCCGCGCTCAAAACGCACAAGGGGCGCGAGTTTAACACTGCCTCGATTTGGCACAATAATGTATGCATTTCGTCGTACGTTTGTGTGCGAGCACCGATAACACGATACAGATGTGATTTAAAACTTTTCACACCCGCTTCGACCAATCCTGAAAAGTGACTACCGGTCGGGGGGTGGAAATGCCAAGTAATGTTTTGATTAAGCAATTTATTATTTAAATCGTTTTGAACCGAGTCGCTACGTAAGAATGTAAACAATTCTTTAAGATAATTATTGCAACCGATAAAATTCCTTCCGTTATCGGAATAGATATCTGTACATAAACCTCTGCGGGACGTGAAGCGTCGCAACGCAGCGAGAAAAGCTTCAGTTGAAAGGTCAGAAACCAATTCCAAATGAATGGCTTTGACGCTCATACAAACGAAAACTGCAACATATGATTTAACTATTTTCGCATTACGAACTTTATTAGCACGCACATAGAAAGGTCCGCAAAAGTCAACCGCGACTTTAACAAAAGGTCACGCTGATTGAGTACGTACGCCAGGTAAACGAGCCATCGATGGCTGTGTGTGAGTAGGTCTAGCACGAAAACAACGAACACAACGGTGAATGTGTTGCCTAATGACATCGCGAGCTGATAAGATCCAATATTTTTGCATTAAAATATATTGAGTAGTTTGCGCGCCGGCATGCATGTGTGCGACATGCGCGTCTTCATTAATCAATGTAGTTAAATGATGCTTTTTAGGTAAAATAAGTTGATGTTTCGATTCAAAAGAAATATGCGAATTATGTAACCGCCCACCGACACGTAATGAATTAGAATTATCAACAAACGGAGTCAATCGTTTTAATTGATTTGAAGGACGATTTCCTTTCTTAATATTGTTAATATCATCGATAAACACATTATGTTGTACTAAATAAATTAATCGATTTAAAGTGAAATTATATTCGGACACGGTAATATAATTTGGAAACGACGATTGCACCTTTTTACATTTGTAATAAAAACGAAATATTATTGATACTACACGAATAAGTTTTCCTAATGACGAGAAACGAGTTATGATTGGATCTAAATCTTCACTAGGTTTTGTAGTCGACGTGTTTACTGTTACTGGGAGATTACGTTTTTCCTCGCAAGTACTAACGACGCCCGTCGACTCAGGCCAAAGAGACTGATCTAGTTGGAGCCAAGGAGGACCTTGAAACCATAGCGAATGATTAACGAACGAACTAACTAGCATTCCGCGAGATGCCGCATCACTTGGGTTATCCTGGGAACGAACGTGCCGCCAACAACTGGCCGGCACACGAGATAAGATTTCACTGGTGCGATTCGAGACGAAAGTTTTCCACTCATGAGGTGATGAACGTAGCCAGGCTAACACAATGGACGAATCGGTCCATGCGTAGACATTATCTATAACGATTTTGTCGCCGTAAGCGAGCAATGATTTACTAATGAGTTTCGATAATAATAAGGCCGCCATTAATTCCAAACGCGGTATCGACAATTTCTTCAAGGGAGCAACACGAGTTTTGGCTAAGACAAGATATACTTTAACAGGCTGGTTATACTGAATACAACGAATAAAAACACACGCGGCATATGCCTTCTCCGAGGCGTCCGAGAAACCATGCAATTCGAAGGTTGCCGAGGGAAGGAACACATGACGTGGAAACGAGATTTCAGCTAAAAGTGGAAGTTCCCGCACAAAGGCGTACCACGAGTTAACTATATCGATAGGGGGTGGCTCATCCCACTTGGTCCCTGCGATCCATAATAACTGGATCAAATGTTTTGCATAAAATGTGACTGGAGATAAAAGACCTAAAGGGTCGTAAATTTTAGCTATTTCCGAAAGGATACTACGTTTAGTACAATTATTTAAATTAGATATTTGTACACTGAAGGTGAAAACATCAGATTTTGGGTCCCATTGAAGCCCTAAAACCTTTACTTGTTTATCATTTTCCAAAGATGAAAATGATATACGATCGGGCACCCGCTCACCATGAGAATCTGGCGGGCGTACCGCATCAAGTACTTCTGGGGCGTTGTTATGCCATTTACGTAGTTCAAAACCAGCTGTTTTACAAATGGCTATAAGTTCTTGTTGCAAAGTCAGAGCGTGCTCGATCGAGTCTGCGCCCCCGCTAATGTCATCAACGAAAGTTTGTTGTAAAAGAACTTTAGATGCTTGCGGAAAGCGCGAAGCCTCATCGAGTGCGAGTTGGCGAATTGTTCGAAGAGCTAGGTAAGGCGACGAACTGACACCGAACGTGACAGTACGCAATCGATAATCGCGTATCGGTTGGTCGGGAGATGACCGCCACACGATACGTTGATATTCTCGGTCCTCTTCTCTAAGTAATATGTTTCTATACATTTGTTTAATGTCACTTGTAAAGACTACTAAGTGAATACGAAAATTAAGCAAAATATCGACAATATCCGATTGTAATTTAGGACCGGGTAGCAAAATATCATTTAACGAATGATTATTTGTGGTTTTACAACCAGCATCAAAAACGACTCGAGTTTTAGTGGTCTCACTAGACGGTTTAATTATAGCGAAATATGGTATATAATACTGTTGTTTATTATCAAGGGGTGGAGAACACTGCTCCATGTGATTCAGGTCGAGATATTCTTGCAAACAAGCATTGTATTCTAGTTTTAGTTTAGGATCTTTCTCAAGGCGAAACTCTAATTTTCGAAAACGAGCGAGAGCAATGTCACGTGATTGACCTAGTGTAGGTGCATTGGGTTTGAACGGCAGAGATACGACATATCTACCCTCCTTGTCACGTGCATAAGTGGTTTGATAGATCTCTTCACACAACTGTTCATCAGGTGTGAGAGTACGTTCTTCGGGGATTGTCTCCAGCTCCCAAAATCTTTGTAAGTCAATGTCCTCGAAGAAGGAGCTATGACATACTTGGAGTGGAGACGGAACAAAATACGAGATTTTCCCCATCAACAAAAAACCGAAAATACTATTGATCGCGACCGGCGAGTCCGGTGGACCTTTAACTATTTGTCCCAAAAAGACTTGCGACAAAACATCAGCTCCAAGGAGCAGTTCGACAGGTTGGGGATTAACCGCATTAAAAGTCGGATCGGCTAAGTCTAAGTTAATAATATGCGGCCAAGTCTGAACAGGTACGGGCACACAAGGTGTTTGCGAAACTATCTTTGGCAAAATCAAAGCATCTACCGAAATAATAGGAGTGGATTGATTTCGCGGAGTTATATTACACGATACAATTCCTTTAGGTTGTATTGGTTGCGAGTCACCAATACCAAACACTGGTACATTTATGTGTCTGCGCGGCAAACCTAATCTTTGCGCACAGGCAGCCGTCATGAAACTAGCTTGACTTCCCGTATCTATCAGACAGCGCACGGTAAACTTCGCGTCAGCTGCGCATACATCGACGAGTGCGGTACATAACATAACTGTCATAGCGCGCGAGCTACGAGGAAACGAGGCATTGGATGCGATACAATCACTACCGTTCATCGCATGATTCACGTTCGTTTGTTGCATAGTGACACAGTCAGGTGCAATGGCGGTAGTACGATTCTCCGCGGCGCCGGCGGGAGGGACAGCATTCGAATGCATATTTTTATCAAAATGAAGAAACGTGTGATGCGATTTCGAATTACAAGTACGACAAGAATAATTACTTTTACATTGTTTTACGTTGTGTCCAAGTGACAAACAATTCAAACAGATGTTTTGCGATTTAACAAAATTATATCTATCTTTAGGAGATTTACTTAAAAACACAGGACATTTTGACAGCGAATGGAATGCATTATTACAACAAATACAATTATTATGACTTTTATTACTACTGCAATTAGGTTGATTTTGATTAGAAAACTCTTGAGAATGAGTTGTACTGACAGCGAATGAACGACGAGGAATTGATTGGAAATTATTTGACGTTTTGTTTTGTTTACTAGTTTGATTTGTTAAATTATGATTGATATTAGCTACGAGAGATTTTTCTTGACTCGACATAATTTCGAATGCAGAGATTTCCTGCTGTAAAAATTTAATGAAAATATCTATGTCGGGTATTTCCGACGGTTTAGTTAAAGATAATTCAAAACGTCTACGAAGTGATTGTGGAATTTTACGCAACATAATATTTAACAAAATAAAGTTCCACTCTTGAACTGGAAAATGCATCATTTCAAGGGCTTTGATGTTTTCCGTATAAATGTTTACCATGTTACGAATACTAAAATGATTTTCTTTAGTAAATGGTTCCAAATCCAAAATACGATCTAAATGATTCGATGCAATAATTCTACGGTTTTCATATCTAGATATAAGAATATTTAAGGCGATAGTGTAATTCTCATCACGAATCGGTATCGATTTAATTAAATTAAATGGTTCGTCTTTTAACGTAAGCAAAAGATAACGGAACTTCTCGGCCGATGTGTAGGCATTATTGTTGTGGATCTGCCCGCAATATAGATCGTAATAAGTAGGCCAATCAGTCGCATTACCATTAAAAGTTGGCAAAGGCAAATTAGTTAATATTTTAGAATTATTATTTTCACAAGGATTGGACTGTGGAGTGGCACGGCTCAGGCGTCTACATTCCTGATCTGATTCTTTCATTTTATTAACATGCACTAAAATTGCATAATAACAATCGTTAAAATCATTACGAATTTTAAGTTGTTCGTCACGATTAAAAGTTTTTAACTTTAACAAAGCTTTTTCGATTTTCGCTTGTATTTTGCTAAACTTCCGTTGTTGAGCGGCTAAATCACTAGATCGCGAACGAAACTGAGTAATATCAGTTGTAGCAAATAACAAAGTACGTTTGATTTCTTCTAAAATGATATCCCTTTCGAAAAGGTCTTGTTCAAGGTTTGGTTCATCCGCCATATTGCGAGACAATAATGACGTAAATGAATGCACGAAACGAGCGTATATTTTAAGTACGAATTACTGTAAAATACACTAAATAACGATTACGAAACGAAAATATAAACGTAGTACAGCAAATTAAGAAAACACAACCTGGATTTGATAACCGATTAATCCGATTTGAACGGATTAAGTTTTGGATCAATGTGCGATCGATCCGGTACAAACTAACAAAAATGGATCCGGTTAGAAGGATCAAAAAATGTATTGAAGGGGATGAAATTATTGCCTGTGTTGGGGTTTGCCTACCTGACTACTGTCGCACCTTCTCGTGTATACAGCCTTCAGGATGAGCAGTGACAGGCCTTCAGCTCCTCTTCTTCAAAGTATCTCCATAGGCGATTTACGACGCTGGTTCCGAGGTTGATGATGTGCACTAATTTTGACTGGGTTGTGTTTTCCACCGAATGTATGGTCCACAAGACGATCACAAGATTCGATAGCACAGCGGCGATGGTGCTAATAATAGGGCTCAAGAACATTCACGAGCGACGTGTTCTCAGCGCAGCGATTCGAACGAGACTCCTTGGTGCTTTGACAGAAAGCCAAGCGGTACCCTCCTTAGGCAAGATAAAAATTACAACGAAAGATTTCGGAGTACCCTCCAAGTTGTGTTTTCTTAATACTAACAAATGATTACAAAATAGGTACCTATCTATAGTGAACTTAAATATTCCGGTACGGAACAATATGGCTTCGAGAGTTATGTCAAGAATGTGAAATAATAGAATTAGGTGAAAAAGGTTGTCCTAAACTTTTGAAGTTACATAATGATTACTATGACGGAGGAAACAAGGTTTGGAATTGTGTTCATCATAAAAAGATGTGTGCATTAAAAAATGTATTGTGTCTCAAGATGTGGTACTGTGATAATTATATCTATGATTTTTTCTAGTTTAGTATAAGAAATATTGAATTGTAAAATATTTTTCAATAAATCATTAATAAATTTAATATGTATTTCATTTCCCTTTAATCATAATAATCATTTATATTTATTGGACTAACTGAGTAAAAACACAGTTTTCTTAATTCAAAACTTTATTATATTCAAATATAACTACCTCATTACAATTTTAATTAAAATTAGCTTTGATAAAACAATCTTCAAAATATTTATATTAAATTTACAATTAACGAACTAAAAGTAGACACTTACAAATTAGAATATTTAATATTAATTAATCATTATTTTAAATAATATAATTTATATTAATACCAATTAGTATAACTATAGTTACAAATTTTTTTTGAAATATTACTAACAATTTTTTCTGTCTGTTCCATAATTTCATCACCAACATCTTTAACTACATATTGCGAACTTAATAAGACACTATCATCATGTATACAGTCACTCACTAATTGATCACTCTCTAGGTCCAACACTTGAATCTTGATCAACCGAAGACCTTGGCGTGGAGCACTATTTATCACAAAAGAATGAAGTGGACGGCGGCGTTGTTTAGTTAAAATTTTCGAAACGTCACTCCTACGACTTCTTTTATGCTTCAATTTCCGTTCATGAATCTTTGTTTTTGATTTTTGATGTGCTTCCGTATTGCAGAATTCCTCAGTGAATCCTTCTAGCGGATCTTGTGCATATTGACAGGAATCAATAAAAATTTCGGTATCCAAAATGGTAGGCACATCTGTATTTTGTGTTGTCTGTAACAAAAATATAATATAATAAGCTAAGATAGAATGCAGGGTTTTAGAATGTAGGATTTTAGTGAACAAAATAAATAAAGATC
Source organism: Crambus lathoniellus (assembly GCA_949710035.1). NCBI lineage: Eukaryota > Metazoa > Arthropoda > Insecta > Lepidoptera > Crambidae > Crambus > Crambus lathoniellus. Next base: position 22,544,527 of record OX453313.1, on the reverse strand, counting down.
AATCAACTTACCATTTTTAAATCGCAAATTTTATTGATGATATTCGGAGCGTATAGCTTGAAGGTGTCGGAGCTCCTGTCGGTACAAGAATGAACAATCGGAGATAATAAATTCTACTCATATAACAGTAACACCGTGCGCACACAGAGACAGCTTTTGTCTTTGATGACACGTGTTTGAAGCATTAGCTGCTCAGATTACGATTCATGTTTGAACTTGTTATAACATAATTTTAATTTTTACTTTTCTGCAATATTATCGTATTCAACTAGACGACTCATATAACAGTAACACCGCGCGCACACAGAGACAGCTTTTGTTTTTGATGACATGACACCTGTTTGAAGCATTAGCTGCTCAGATTACTATTCAAGTTTGAACTTGTTCTAACATTGTTTTTCCTGTTTTGCATTCGCAATGCATTTTTTTTTTATTGAAAATGAACTCTAGCGACTACATAGCTCAGTGGTTAGAGCATTCACACGGACAGGGAAAGGTCATGGGTTCGAGTCCCATCAGAGCTAGTTGCGAGATGGGTCGACTTTTTCTAATACTTAATTCATTTTCAATATTGTTATTTTAAGATTTTCATCATTTCATAAATATTGATAAATTTTTAGGTTGAGAATAAAACAAACCAATTTCTATGTTAAAAGTTTTATTTAGACGTAGGTTATTTACATAATAAGTACCTTAACTAAATAAACTATTATAACTTTTTTAAGTTTCACAAAACTACATTACATTTAAAATACAAATAAGTTTATAAAACAAACAAAAACATGTTTTCATTTATAGTACTAGATACTTAGTTGATATTACTATATATCTACTTGTAAACAAGTTAAAAGTTAAAGATACTAGTGTGCCCCCATGCTTTTGTTGAAATTTTATTTTTGGATATGACGCGCTTATCGTCATCAGCAGATAGAGCAATTTTTTTAACTGCACATGTATATAATTCATGTTTTATTGATTTAAATAAAATATTTGTCTTACGAACAATGTTGCCCTCATAAAGAGTTTTTTCATAATCATACACATTAAAATCTCGCACAATATTACTCTTAATGCCTTTTGCTTTTTTAATAGTCTTGTCTTCGGTTTTAATGCAATATAATTTTGAACGAAGCCCGACAAATTCGCTTATGATTTTACCCCCCATTTCATCTTTAAATAAGCCAGGAACTTTTTTATTTTGTATTGGTAAATTATATTCATTATTTTCACAAAAGTTACTAGTATCAAAATACGACAAAAAATTTTTTTTTATATCATCATAAAAATCATTTGTTTGTATATGGTACACAAAACTGTCTGTATCCGTATAACACATCTGTAAACGATGGTTGTAAAAAGGTTGTATTGTAGAATAATGAAAATCATACATATGACTTTTTGAAAGTTCTAAAACAGTAAAACCAATATAAATTGGTTTGTCCAAAATTATTTGTTCGGGGTTTAACTGAACTGCAACTAAATTATCAGTAAAAACCGTTACACTATGAAAATTTGGACGAGCGATAAGCTTTTGTGCACATTTTCTTTTTTTTGTCACATTATTAGTATCGTTCCACTGATTAACTAAATGAACGCTAACCCTCTTCTCATTATTTTCCAAAGTTTTTCCAAACACGCTGTTGTTCAAGAGTTTGAAAAAATCTTGCTCAAAAGCTGAAGAGCTTTTTTGTCTTAATGTTGTATTCAAATCGATGTATTGTTTTAAATACGGACTTTGTCTGAAAGTGATTACTCTATGAATTTTCTTTATAATCAAACCATGTTTTATACAAGTCTGTAAATGAATATAATGTATTACGTAATTGAATTTATCATATAAATTCGGAATTAATTTATGATTCTTCCCACCAGGTGGAATACATTTTTCTGGGCAAAACGGTAGATCATTATGTAAATCATGCAAATGTTTAGGATAAACAAGGTCTACTTCTAATATAAAACCATAATCTGCATCAGTGGCTACGTTAGTTATATCTAATTTGCTGATTTCATCTTGATCAAGGAACCTAAAATCGGAAAATGGTAAATATTGACACATACTAAACCCATATAAATTGTTACAATCTATATAAGCGATAAAGGAACTAGGTTCTGAGGGTTTGTAGTCCGGTAAGTAAGAATTTTTAGCCCTAGAATGCCTATGAGAGCAAAGGCACACACCACCCCTTATACCACTCTGTAGCATCCGCACCATAGCCAAATCGCTAATAAGTTCCAGCTGAATTCCTGTTTTCAACAACATTGCATCGAATGCTAAACTAGGTGCAGTTAAATAAAAAGCTGGATCCAACTGGTAGTGTTGTTTGCAAGTCCTTCTAAAATTTTCAAATATGTCTGCCAATAATAACACATCTGTTTTCAAATATAAATCTGTAAAACTTCCTAAGTCAGAAATTTTAAATGTTGACCATATTAATTGTGCGTGTTTATAATCATCATCAGATATATGTTGATCATTCAGTGAACTGTAAAAACATTCTTTGGGCGGGAGATGATTTTCCTGATATCGTTCCCATGAGTTCATATATTCATATGGATAAATGCCTTTGCGAGTGAGCAACTGTAATTTATCTTGACTAGGGAAATGACATTTTAGGTATTTAAAATCTTCCGGCTTTAAAGTATCCGATAATTTACTTAAACTTGTTGCCAGAAACTTAAATGAATCAACGAAACGAAGTTGATAAAACTGATTCCCAGAAACTGGCACAAACTTTGTAAATGAAATATAGTTTTCTTTAGTTTTAGGTATAATTTTTATGTCACCTGGAACCTCAGCCAAAGCTTTTATAAATAAGTGACAATCATAACCAGCGAGGTTGTGGAAAAAAATGGGAACAAATGAAGGACGTTTATATTGTAAATTACAATATGGGTGTGCAGCTCCACGGTAACGACCGGTAATGTGACAGTGATCACGAACTTTGTCTGGAAAAACAAAGTTCTGACAAATGTGACAATGAGTTGCTTTGTTAAAATCAGTTTGGTCCTCACTAGTAAAAATCATCGTAGCTGTTGAACTAACTATTTCATATATTTTACGTACGTCTTTAACAATTGATTCTGCAAACCGCTTATCACAATTAGGCCCTCGATATGTTATGTAACGATTGTACTCAGGGTTGTCACAACAAACGATATAATAGGCAAACGCTACAGGCACGTGGTGGTGCAACGTAGTCGTGTTTTTAGAAGAAGAACAGTTACCATCAAATTTAGTTTCAAGCATTGATTCAATACGGCATAAATACAAAAGGGTATATTTTGTTTACGATCAAAGTTTTTAAATTGTATTACTGATCCCCTATCCGGTAGAATAGTCACAACACCTCCACACAAATGACTGTCAACTTCTTCCGAAGAACTAAAAAATAATAAGCACAAGTCACAAAAATAAACTTTACCGTGATGAGACGTTACTTGGCTTCTAAAAAGTCTAGAACAGTCTTTGATCAGACAATAATGAGAGGAATTTTGTTTTTCAAGAAATAGTAAATGTATAATTTTAGGATTGCATTTTTTATCAATTTCCGATTTATATAAAGGACCTACAATTGTTTTATTGTTTTTCAACCCATTTTATATGAAGACGAAAAATAAAAATAAAACCACCTTCAAAAAAACCACATCAAAAATGTAAGAAATAATTCCTCACCAAATAAATAACGTAAGTACTTTGAAGTCGGGCGTGAAACATGTACAATTTTTTTGTTGTTTTTGTTAAAACCCGCCCGACTTCAAAGTACTTACGTTATTTATTTGGTGAGGAATTATTTCTTACATTTGTGATGTGGTTTTTTTGAAGGCGGTTTTATTTTTTTATAAAAATAATTTTTATTTCACTCTTTTTAGTGCATCGTGCAGGCAATTTACGTGTTTTCTGGTAAATAGGTATGTGATCAAACTGAAAACCTCCTTTTTCGAAGTCGGTTAAAATACCTTGAGGTATCCCCTTTTTAACAAAACAAGAATCATCTAAATCGGTTTATAAACAAAGGAGTTATGCCTAAAGATACGTATTAAATTCACATTAAGTGGTAACGAAAACGACAGTATTTTCAAGATTTCCTGAAAACTACTGAACGGATTTCAAAATTTCAAAAATTGGGACCAACTTGGAAACCAACCTGATGTAATAACGATTGAACCATTTCAATCGGTTCAGCCGTCTTCGAGTAATCGGTGGACATACACAAAAGAGAAAAAACATACATACAGACGAATAGAGAACCTCCTCCTTTTTTATTTAGAAGTCGGTTAAAAAGTAACAGCGTCGGTCGCCGTTGTCATCTTTTTATTTTTCACTCAACAAGATCGTTAACATTGTGATTTTCAATGAAAACACACATTTTTTAATCAACTCTCTTCTTTCCATTTTCATTTTTTTCAATTTTTATATATTATGAACAATTTATGTGCTTATTTTAATATGTAACTTTACTGACTGTAATGTATGAAATAGAATCAAATAGAAAATGAAATAGTTTTAATCACAGTCTGCCTGTTGTTATTAAAGGCAGTATTATAATAAATTTAGCTGCCATGCTTTTATACATTTATAACGCACAAAACAAGAAATAACTGGGGTGTAATTTTAAAATTTCTCGTCGAATCCAGCTCGGATGGGCAGCGTTTGGGAAGCTCCGGCATATATTTGCGTCCAAAATTCCTCAATGTCTCAAGACTAAGGTCTTTGTGTGTTGCCAGTTATGACTTATGGAAGCGAGATGTGGTCTTTTACTATGGGTCTCATAAGAAGGCTCAAGTTCACCCAGCGAGCAATGGAGAGAGCGATGCTTGGTATTTCCCTGCTCGATCGAATCAGAAATGATGAGATCCGCAGGAGAACTAAAACGACCGACATCGCTCGAAGGATTGCTCAGTTGAAGTGGCAGTGGGCGGGACACATAGCGCGGAGAACCGATGGCCGTTGGGGCGGAAAGGTTCTCGAATGGCGACCGCGAACCGGACGACGTTCCGTGGGCAGGTCCCCTACAAGGTGGACCGACGATCTGGTCAAGGTCGCGGGAAGCCGCTGGATGCGGGCAGCGCAGGACCGATCGTTGTGGAGATCCTTGGGGAAGGCCTATGCCCAGCAGTGGGCGTCGTACGGCTGAAATGATGATTATGATGAATTTTAAAATATTTAATTATCACAATAATAACGATTACCTACTTGTAATTCTTAGATCACACCGTTTTAAATGTAAGTAACCTTAGTATAAAAATAAATATTTTGGCTTTATTCACAATGTAAATCACAATCATTAACTTATTAAGTATAACTGTAGTAGCTAAACACTTACATAAATAATTAACAAATCAACAATATATATAGCTAACTATTTAAATAAATAATTAACAAATCAACAATATATATAGCTAACCACTTACATACATAATTAACAAATCAACAACTTTTTGTAGTTTAATTTCTAAATATTTCTTCATCACAATAATAACGATCAATTATGATTCTATAATCACACCGTTTAAAGTGTAGGTAAACTAGGAATTAAAATAGATATTTGGCTTTATTCACAATGTAAATGACAGTCATTAGCTTATTATAACTCTTGTAGCTAACCACTAACATAAATAAATTAACATAGTACCAGAAATAGAAATCACAGTCGTTAACTTATAAAGTAAAAAAATGCTATAGATATAATACTAGCAGACTAGTTTCTTAATTTTTCGATGCAAAGTTGTATATCTATTCACTTTTCGTATAGTATCTAAAACATAACAATATTTACCAATTTATTGAAACGCGAGTTCCATGCCTCGATGGCGTTATTAGTTTTGTGGCGTACATCAAAAAATGACCATTTGTCACAAAAATAAGCATTCTCGTTTAACCAGTTATTAACAAAATAATCATTTAATTTAGTCATCTTATTTTCAGTCTCATTTTCTGCTTCAACGTATAACCAACCATCTGATCTACATTCTTGAGGTAGATATGCAAGAGCTATGCAACGTTTAACGTGCATTTTATCTGTTAGTGATTTATCCATCCCAAATTTCTTATTTCTCCATACAGATTTTTTGAAATGAAACAAGCAACCTTCAGGATGCAAGCTTCAGGAAATGCTTTCTCGATAGCCGTCATAGCACTTTTCTCAAAATCTGTGAAGATGCGTGGAGAAAATTGAGGAAACTGACTTTTTATGAGATTAAAATAATTGTGTAATACCCGTTTTCACCAACAACTCCTAAACGATCCCCTTACTAAGATGTACCTAAGCAAAGGCATTCCCTAAACCAGCCCCTTACCTAAATCTGTTTTCACCAGTTTAGGTGATACCTATAATCGGGTCCCTTAATAGGTGACAGTTCTTTTTTAATGTAGTGTTAACAAAAACCGTATTTTTACCGATAAAACATGAATATTTTAGTTTTTACCAAGATTTTAAAGAAATTTATGGAATATAATAAATAATATGTGGTAATTGAATAAAATAGATTTTTAGACACTAAATAAGTTTTAAACGGGCATTATTTACAAAACTTATTTTAAGTATTACACTTCATAACTACATTTACATTAATCTATTTATAATGGCGGAAAAAAGGAAACGCGGACAAAACTTTACTTTAGAGGACAAAGATAAGTTGGTAAAATTGCTCCTTCAGTACAAAGACACAATACTAAATAAGAAAACGGATGGAGCGACTAATGAGTCCAAGTGTAAGGCGTGGATAGAGCTAACAAATTCGTTTAATTCATCAGGAACTGTTTACAGGTTTGTTGATTTAAACCACTTACTTACATTCATTTTTTTTATGTTTTTCTGAGCTGTTTTGTTAGTAGGTTTCGTTGAACTTTTACTTTATTTTATAAAAACAGAACTAAGGACTCGCTAATAAAGGTGTGGGAAAAACTGAAAAGCGATAGCAAAATTTACTATAACTTGTCCCGGAGAAATGCATTGCAGACAGGTGGTGGCCCTTCTGTCATGAAAACCGATCCAATTTTGGAGCAAGTATGTAGTATAACGGGTCGTGCTTGCACAGGCATAGTAGGCATCAATGACAGTGATTCAGACTTCATTGATGCGGGAAAAGAAGCAATGCCATCAATAATCTGTATCGGTGACAGTCAGGCTTCAGAAATAGAAATTGAGGAGATTGATAACACAAAGACACCTGTCCCTGAGGAGCCTTTAGTCACTGTAAGTAAATATAAAAACTTTTTATTAAATTTGTCCATAACTTGAGTCTTTGAGAGAGTACCAAAATGTATTATATTACTAAATTAATAACAATATCGTTCATAACATAATAAATTGTTTTATAACTTTTTAGAAAAGTATTGCTGAATCCCGGAATACACACTAAATAAAACTCCATTGTGGTCCAGAAGGCGACCACAGCTATCACAGACTAATGAACGAAGTGAAGCCATTGCAACTCTGGGTGCTAGTTTTAAAGATGTTAATAAAAAAAAAGAAGATGTAGAAGACCTGAAACGGCAGCTGTGCCAAATGGAAATTGATTTTAAGAAGAAACTGTATGAATTACAGCTCCAAGCAGCGGCAAAAGAGGTTGAAATAAAAAGTGAAATTTTATTACAAGTAAAAGGTATTTATTAATATATAACTAACATTGGAAAATTATTATTGTCACCTACATACTTTCAAAGTAACGGGTCACTTGATTTCGTTGAAACCCATATGTTGAATCATGAGTCACAATTGGAAATCTGGGAAACTGGCCATTTTCAATCAAATCCTCCAAATTAGGAATTGACCCATCATAGATCGGTGGACATTCATTTCTTAAAATGCAAAAATTGTGCAAAATACAGCATGCCAGTATGACATTAACTGCAGTTTGAAGTTTTAGGCGTATGCCCAATGCTAGTACTGGAAACCTTCTCTTGAGGACACAATACTGTCGTTCAACCACATTACTAGTTTTGATGTGGGCCTCATTGTATTTTTGCTGTCCATATGTCGCTGCATTTAAATATGGAGTAAGAAGATGTGACTGAAACATAAAAAATATCTATTTCAGGTGGCGGTTTAGCTTTACACAACCTGTTTGGAACTACACCAAAGACGCCAGAATAATGTTAATAAATAAGTTTTTACATTATATAAATAAATTTTTTAATAACTAATATTAGTTTTACCTTCAAGGGGTATCCACTATCTCCTAATAAATATCCCCCCATATAATCGCCTCTTTCAAATCTGGCATATCTTCTGCTGTTTTGATAAATAGTAGAGTCATGGGTTGATCCTGGCCATCGAGAGACAACATCGCTTATTAATAAATTTGCACAACTTATAGTTTGCACATTAATAGACATATATGACTTTCGGTTCCGAAATAATTCGGCGTCGTCTCCTCCTAAAATTTTGTAACACATTTTATTTATGTAAATTTTGTAAGTATGTAGTTAATTGGTATCTCATATTAATTTTTATAATATCATGCAATTATTAGTAAAGTAGATCCACATTGATGTCTCGTAATATCATATTTTCCTTTACCTGGTGATTGTATCTTTATATGTGTGCAATCGAGACAACCGAGAATATTTAACCGCCTCTGTGGTCTAGTGGTTCACACCACCGATTTCAGACCCAGAGGTCCCGGGTTCGATTCCCAGTGGGGGTACTTATAGTATTCGGTTTGGTTGGTGGTAGGACTTGTTCTTAGTCCGCCTGGCTAGCTACCACCGTCTTATCTAAGTCTGACGCCATAACAATGATGTTTTCAGCGTTATTGTGTTCCGGCAGTTAGAGATAAGATAGCCAGTTCCTCAGTGATTGAGGATTCCGGGAGTAGTGCGCTTCCACCTTCAGCCTTATCACCACTTAACATCAGGTGTGATGAAGGCTAAGTGCTACACCGTTGTGAATAAAAAAAAAAAAAAAAAAAAATAATTTGGAAAGCGAGCAATCTTGTGGAAATCCAATTTTACCCTGGACTGTTCTTCTTCTGTTTCCGGGAACTTAATGAATTGATCTTTCAGGGTTACAATGGCTTCAGAAACTCTTTTCACTATTCTACTGCAAGAGGCAACGCTGATGCCACCCGTATCTGCCACTGCTAGTAAGTGATTCCCGGTGGCAAAAAATCTAAGTGCGCACAACAGTTGATTAATCGGCGGTATAGATTTATTTCTGTAAAGAGATTAGATTTACCTTACTTTACTTATAATAAATAAATCACGATTATTACCTGGGTAGGTAGGTTACTCAATATGATATCTATCAGGCATTAGGTGAATAGTGCCGAAAAATTATATTTGGATACTAACTTGGGTAAAATAAAATGTAAAAAATTTATCACTGTACTTTTTTAACATACCTGTCGTCGGGATATTCTAAATGTTGTTCTATTTGTTCCAACAAAAATAACACACTATCCTTAGATAACCTATATCTGATGAAAAAGTCAAAATAATCTTGGTCTGGAGATTAATTCAACAGTCTCAACGGCTTCTAAACTTTCAAAGAAATCACCTAGACCTTCCATTTTGCAAGACACAGCAAGTGAACTCGATAAACACAAGAAGATAATAACTGTTACTTAGCGTTAGGTGGCCGACATTCGGGCCCCTAAAAAAAAGGGATCCCTTAGCATCTTAGGTGCCACCTAAGCGTTGGTGAAAACGAAACTACCATTAGGTGTCCCTTAAAATAGCTTAGGAGTAACTTAAAATTTAGGGGTTGTTGGTGAAAACGGGCATTAATCTCTTTTTTTTGTCCGGTAATAAAGCGTATATGGCTGGTAAAATATTAATATGTTCGTAAGTACTTCCAACATCTATATGTAAAGTGTATACCTGTAAAAAGGGTGGTACGCAGCTCTTGAACGTCCCATCGCAGAAAACGCTTTCTGCTTATTCGGTAAATTTTCTAAAGTTCTTATTTGCAAAAAGTATAATTCTTTTTTGTTTATATTTATAATCAGCAAAGACTAAATCTTTATAGCGTGGAGAAATAATAAAATATGAAACTTTTTAAATCTAATTTTTTTTAACCATTAATGACAATGTTTTTGAATTCTGGAATTGACAAGGATACGTTGCGCTTCATAAAACCAGCAAACCAGTCTTTGCTAGCCTTTCCGTCTCTTTTCTAAGATTCTGGAATATTATCTATCTTGTATCGAACGGCAAGCTCATAAGCTAATTTTTTGACATCGTCTTGTAGCAATCCAAAATAGATATAAGAACATTTTACTAAATAATCTGCTATCATGGTTTCTTGCTCAGAATTGAAAACTAGTTTTTATTATAACCTACTTCAACAGAAGTTCCCTCCTTTTTTTCTTTACGTAGGTATTTAAACAGTGTTACATGACATATATCGTATTCCGTAGCAACATCTCTATATTTCATGTTTTTACCAGAACTTCTTCAGCTGTCAGCTCAAATACTTGAGACGTAGACCCCCTTGTGCTCTTCTTTGTGTAATTTCATTCTATAAAAAAACATACTTATTGCAAGAAACACTCGTTTAATGTTAATAATTACCCCACTCAATTTGTTAATTTTAGCCCCAAGGTCACGGTGTATATAGTTATTCTAAACCGAGCTTCACGTTTGGCAGTAATAAGCTTGTTAATTTTACCTCCGTTAAAACCAGCCCCGCTCTCCCCTACCTACGAAATTCCCCTCAAGTCTTCCGCAGAAGTTTGTGAAAGCCTTGTAGATCTTGGGTCAGTTTGTGGTCTCCCGCCTCGGTCAGTCGGTACGTCTGTTATCAATCAGTCGCAGGTTCGAGTTTGTGTGGAGGAAGGGTTTTAACACTAACGGGAATGAAGTACCGGTTTGCGTCAAACACTGGTTTATTGTGGCGCTTCGCCCAAACACAAATATACACTATATACAGTTACGAGAGTTCACAAATATGGCGGTCCCTGCCGCTAATCGACACAATTAGGTTATTAGATAATACCTATGTCTCAGCCAAATGGTTAATCCGCCATTCAATAGCCTAGGCCGATTATTTTTTCAACAAAACGACGGAAAACTGATGAAGGCGGAGCAGAAAACTCATCAGTATTATGTTGAAGGCATCATCGGGGTAATCCAGAAATGGTATGAAGGTACACGCTTTGACTTATTATCGTGGAAGGCGGAGCAGGAGGTTCCAGTTGTGGTGGAGGAAGCGAAACCACCAACCAGCATGGTTATTCACAAATCGTCCGAAAGTTTCCGTGTCCGATTGCTTCCGTAGTCGAAATCCGTAGGCCAAATCGCTATTCACAACCCATCGGAAAGCAGACTAGCTAGGAACATTCTTAAGTAAAGAGCGTTTACAAAGAGTGCTAAATTATGGTAGAAAGCCAAATTGGTATAGTAGAAAACAAAATTAGCGCAAATATTGCTTTTTACTCACACAGCTATGCTTTATATCACAAAACATATCTTTATTAAACATAAAACATCAATAATACAATTTATTTCGAAATTAAATAAATGTTAAAATTTAAGCCCTTAGCAAGCTTTATAAACAAAACGTCAACGTGACGTCAACCAAAGAGAAAATTGATTTTTTTAGGCTACGGTTTGTGTCCATACTGCCCAGATATTAATAGTTTTATTCATATGTAGTACAAACAGAAAATATTTGTTGGATTTTTTTTACTTTAATATTGAGTGACGCGTTCTGTTTTAACGAGTAGGAGAGCTTAGTATTTGAATTAATACTCAATGCGTCACAAAAACTTACATTGTATGTCTCGTCATACTTTGGTCACTTTTATATATAGTGAAATATATATCTCAAAAGATAGAGCATTTAGCAGGTCGGAAAAGTGGGAAATTGATGACAAATTGAAGTGCCTAGGGGTCTCGCTGGAAGCCGATAGATAATTTACATTTGCACATCGATGGTATTTTGCTTGGAATGGATGCTGAATACTATAGAACTTTTAATGAATAATTAATGAACTTGAAACAAAATATGAGCATGTGAAACGGCAATTAAATATTAAATTAAATGCGTCAGTATGTCAACAACAATCTGTGCCAAAATATGAAATTCCTTCGTTTAGCGGCAATTATACCGTGTGGCCTACTACATTCATGGATTTGTATTTGGAAGTGATAAAATAAATAAAACGACGTAATTCAGTGTAACTCAAGGAACGAATTTATTTCGAGTGAGCGAGCACAGACAATACAACAAAAGACAGATCATAAATTTCATCCATAGTTTCATAGCAATGTTACCAGTTTGATGTTACCAGATGTAAATAATATATTTCTAACACCCCAACTACAGCAAATAAACAGAACTTTAAAAATAACAACCTTTTTTATTAACTAACATTCTACGACTCTAACAAGCTAACACCTAAACCTTCGATACATTTATTATGCTTTACACTATTTAAGGCTTTGGACTTTGCACTATTTAATATTCTAAATTAATTATTTTATTGCTCACTGCATCTTTTATAAAATGATATCTAATATCAATGTGTTTACTTTTTCTATTACAAACATAATTTGCCACCAACTTCTGTGCACTCTGACTGTCATTATATAATTGCACAATACAAAGATTACCAGTAATTTCAAATAAAAACAAATATATAGCTTCTTTGCATGCCTCAGCTATAGCCATATACTCAGATTCCATGTTAGACAATGCAATGGTTCTCTGTTTTTTACTTTCCCAGGAAATAGCTGATCCCGACATTACAAAACAAAAACCTGTATATGATCTGCGATCTATGACATTACTGGCCCAATCGGCATCAACATATCCTACAAGTTCAGCTGTTCCCTTTACATATTTTAAACAATAATTCTTAGTTTTATTAAGATACCTAAGTATTCGTTTTGCATAGTTCCAGTGAACATTAGTGTAACACTGGTTAAATTGACTCAGATAACTGACACAAAAAGAAATGTCTGGTCTTGTAAGAACTGATAAATACATTAGACTTCCAATTAACTGCTGATATGGAATATCTCGATCACAATACTCAGATTTACTAATATCTAATTTACATTCCATTGGAGTACAGCAACTTTACATTCTAACATATTAAATTTATCCAATAACTGATTCACATATTGTTCTTGATCTAAAGTAATGACATTGGACTCTTCGTTAATTTTAACTCTCATACCCAAGCATTGTCGAATTGGTGCTAAATTTTTAATCTTAAACTTGGAACTTAATACTGAAATTACTTTATCAGTTTCTTATTGATTATTATAATACACAAAAAAATCATCAACATACAAAGCAATTATAATTTTTACATCATTATTCATCTTTGTAAAAATACATGGTTCTAAACGACTCTTTTTGAACCCCAATTCACATGAACATTGCTCCACCCTCTCATACCAAGATCTTGAAGACTGTTTCAAGCCATAAATAGCTTTATTTAATTTAACAATAACTTTTCTCTATTTTCAGTACAAGAAATATCTGGTTGATACATATAAATATCCTCTTTGAGCAAACCATTTAAGAAAGCTGTCTTCACATCTAAATGAGTAATATTTAAATTTAATTGAACAGATAACGCGAACAATAGTTTAAGTGTAGAGTGTCTAACAACTGGTGAAAATGTCTCTTCATAATCTATACCAGGTCTCTGCGTGAAACCTTTTGCTACCAATCGCGCCCTATATCGCACACTATTGTCACTGTTCACTTTCCTTTTAAAAACCGATTTATTCTGCACTAAAGTTTTGTCAGAAGGTAATTCACTTACTGCGACCCACGCATCATTTTCTTCAAATGCCTGCAGCTCATCTTTCATAGCTTCAATCCAATGATCTCTGTCTGGTCTACTCAGGGCTTCTTGGACACTAACAGGATCGCTCGCAATATCTGGACTCAACTTTGTACACAAATTTGAAAAACCATAGCGGTCTGGAGGCTTCCTTATACGCCTTGGTATTTCCGGAGCTGGTTCTGGCTCTGGTTGTTCCTCTTCAGGCTCTTCGGGTGGCTGTAACGTAGAATCTAAATCAGTCAAAGCGTTAAGAAGCCTTAAATTTCGTGGTTATTTTTTTTTATTGATACAAAAATACTGTCTATTCATAATTTAACTAGTGGAATTATAATATCACATGAAATTATAATTTCACTCGTGGAATTATAATATCACGACTTTGACAAAATCCCTGCGACATATACACATAATTTGGTAAAAGAACACTCAAAATATTTTTTTCTAAGTTGTTCTCCTAATTTCCGTTCGCTGTCCGGTACCCAGAATCAAGGTTTCTAGCTTCAACAGTCGCAAAGTTAGCTACGATTGGTACATTTCAGTCGATACAATTGGGAAGTTAATAAATACATTTGATTATTCACAAAAAATAATCAGTCAAAGTGTCAAAGTGACTGGACATGGAAATGGATTCATCCTTCATTTCGTCCACCTCATCACTGTCTGAATGCTGTGATAATACATCCCCAACTGAAACTGACACAACTGCATCGCTTGTACAGTTTCTCCTGTATTTTCATGGATAATCACATCTCTACTCGTTACTACACACCGCTTGAGAGGATCATACACTCTGTAGCCTTTGACATTCTCAGAAAAACCAACTAGAATATGCTTCTTTGACTTAGTGTCCCACTTAAGTCGTTTTTCTTTTGGCACATGGACCATTACTTGGCTGCCAAATATTCGTACACTACTCAAATCTGGTTTCTTACCTGTCCAGAGCTCAAATGGAGTTTTATTATCTAGCCCTGATGCAACAGACCTATTTCTAAGATAGACAGCAGTGTTTGTGGCCTCTGCCCAAAACTTCTTATCTAAGCCTGCATCAAACAATAAACAACGAGCTCTTTCCACAATGGTTCGATTGATGCGTTCACTCATTCCGTTCTGTTCAGGTGAATAAACATTAGTCTTCTGATGAACTATTCCTGCATCTTTTAAGTATTTTTCAAATTCATTGCTACAAAACTCTAAGCCATTATCTGTCCGAAACATTTTGATCGTTCTGCCTTGCTGATTCTCTACCATACTTTTAAACTCCTTAAAACAATTAAAAGTTTCACTCTTGGCTTTCAGAAAATAAATAAACACCATGCGAGTAAAATCATCAACAAAAATAAGAAAGTACCTTGATCCTCCTATTGAACAGCACTCCATTGGTCCACAGACATCAGCGTGAATAATATCCAGAAGCTCACTGCTCCTCGTGCCTTTGTTACCAAATGGCAAGCGTGATTGTTTTCCTTCACAACATACTGTGCATGTATTTTTGATGATTACCGACTTATCTGTATATGATATTCCCGTAACTGCGCCATCCTTCATCTTGTTCTGGTCATTCATATTCAAATGACCCAATCTTCGATGCCATATTTCACTGCTGGCTGCCACTGTAGGAGATGTAAACAGACATTGTTTACGTTCTATCTCCAACTTGTAAACACTATCCTTCTCATTTGCCACAGCCACTAAACTGTTCTCTTTATTGTAAACATAGCAGCATCCTTCCTTGAACGATACACTATTACCATTTTTTATGAGTTGACTGATGGATATCAAGTTTGTTGTGCGGTTAGGTACACACAACACATCTTTCAGGGTAACCTCATATTTACAATTTGGAGTAACTGTCATAATGTCCACGTCTCCCGAACACAATACTGGCATTGCACTTTGATTTGCTGCAATAATCTCCGTGATATTCGGTGTATAACATGCATTTTTCATCATGTTTACATCAGACGTCATGTAAACACTCGCACCACTATCCAGATAAAAGTCTTGTTTACAATAATTTCCATTCAAAAAAACCGCCGAGAACGCATTTGTTTTCTTAACTTGCTGTTGATCATTCTGCTTGCATTGTGATTTAAAGTGTCCCGTTTGTTTACAACGATAACATTTGATATTCGATTTCTCTGTTTTCTTTGTCCGGCCTGTCGACTCCGGCCGAGACAATCCGCCATGATGATTAGAATTGTCATTATTGACATTGACATATTTGCCCACTTTAGAATGTTGCCGATTGTGCTGCCCTCTAGTCCAAAAAGCACTTTTTGTATCTGAATCATCATTTCCGGCATGATCGATCAATTTCGTTTTCACTACGTCACCAGTAATGGCGATCCCTGAATGTTCTATCGCCATTATCATAGGGAAGTATTTTTCAGGTAAACCTGCCAGCATTAAGCAGCCGATCCACTCGTCGTTCACAGCAAAACCGGTTCCAGATAACTTCTGTGCCGTTTCGATGATTTGTGTCACATATGCCGTCATCGAATCGCAATTATCGAGACGTGTGGATATAAGGTTTCGCAGTAGTGTTATTCTTCGTGTAAAACCAGAATCGTCGAACATAGTCTGCAGTTTTTCCCACAAATTCTTCGTACTCGTAGCATCTTTGATGTGAACATACAATGACGGGTCGATTGTGAGAATTAACTTGGCTCTCGCCTTTGCATCTTCTGTGGCTACTTCACTTGCACCCTCTTGCTTGATATAACTTGCTGTGCCTTCTAAGATAAGTAGATTCTCCACTGCAAACGCCCACTCGTGATAATTCTCACGTCCCTTTAGCTTTAGAACGTTAGCTAAGAATGACGAGTTGGTAGCCATTTTGATTACTACCACGCCGGCCACGCCGCCGACACAAAAATTCACACAGTTAATCTTCTCCAAAAAACGACGCCTTCAACTACGCCAGCTAATCCTACCGAAAAATTAACTTTCCTATTCCCTTTAAAGCATAACTGGCCCATAACCTGATAAAATAAATAAAACGACGTAATTCAGTGTAACTCAAGGAACGAATTTATTTCGAGTGAGCGAGCACAGACAATACAACAAAAGACAGATCATAAATTTCATCCATAGTTCCATAGCGTTTATTTGATGTTACCAGATGTAAATAATATATTTCTAACAGGAAGCTATACCATGCTATACATAATAATCCAGCTCTAACAAAAACACAAAAGATACATTATTTAAAGGGAAGGTTGCGGGGCGAGGCGGAAAAGCTCGTCCAACATTTGCATGTTGCACCAGAGAATTATGATACGTGTTATAAAGATACTGGGAGGTAGAGGATACTCAGGACAAGCCTGGCTCCATGACGTCACAGGAACAATACTACGTGGAATATTACACTGCAACAACGACACGGTTACCAGATGGACGATATGAGATACCCCATGAAGTCAGAGGGCCTACTCTGAAACGCAAAACCCGAAACTTCGATATACCCGTCCCTCTCACGCTCTAGTCGGGACAGAATCGAGTGAAAGGGACGGGGCTTACCGAAGTTTCGGATTAGCGTTTCAGAGTACGGTCCCTGGTTCGAGAGCCAACTGGGTAAATCAAAACATGGAAAATGAAGTATTTAGAAAAAATCGACCCGTCTCACAACTAGCTCCGATTGGACTCGAACCCACGACCTTTCGCTTTCCGGGCGATTGCTCTAACCACTGAGCTACGGAGTCAACTCTGCCTTCACTTCACATGACTCAATATTTAACTATATACTTAAAACATTCAAGTACAGAAACGAAACAAAAACTTACATGTAATCAGTTCCATTAAAACATAACCTCTAAAGAATGTTTGCGTTGGGCGATAACGCACTGACTAAGTTGTGTTGCTACAGAGCTATCAGCTAACAGGGCCGCCAGCGTCCGCCAAAGCGTTGCCGCGGGAAACAAAGTTAGGCGAACGTGCACGACAACTTCCGAGACCGAACTTTCGGTCGGACATTAGTAAATAGTCAGCAGGAATCAGCTCTGCGTGCGGCGATAGTGATACGGATGCTGGCCATCTACGTGCAACATTCGCCTAACTTGCATGTGGTCAGTAGCCCCCAATACAAGGGCAGCACGACGCGTACTGGTACGTGGGATATCGGTTTCTTCAAAATCCGGATCTTGGGTCGTCGGGCGGCCAGTCGCAGTTGATGGATAAAACGAGCCGGTTGAATACAATCGATTCACCAAGCACCAGAAACAACGCAATGAAGGCAGTTGCCTACGTTCAGGTGCAGCTGGTCTACCTTCTATGAACCTTTGATAGTAGATACAGATCCCGTGCTGCAATCAAGTTACCGTCGGTGGCACCCACACAAAAAATAAGTGTAGAATGTAGGCATCCTTATGTCAAGGCCTATAATAATGTCGGCGCACAGGTCTTTGTCGATGATTCGACGTTGCTGTATGAATTCATTCCCAGCTTGACGTTTTGACATGTGAATCCAGCAATTTCCGAGGTTAAAGAAGTAGAGGCCATAGATACCATCTGTTTACAAGTGCGTTTCCTCATATGGGCCAGATTCGCAAAATTTTCGCTTACAAAGCTAACGCTGCTGCCTGTGTCTATTAGTGCCTCTGCTCTGAGGCAATGTAGGCAGGAATCGTGGCTTTCTTTAGAGACGCGGGTATAGCTGCCGAGATGTATGCGGTACAATACAATGTGCGTGGTCTTCGGGATGGCAGACGGAAGGAGCTTCGACAGACGAATGCGAAATGTCCTCTTTTACTGCATTTCTTGCAACTAGTTCTGAATGCGGGGCAGTTCCTCCTGTTGCGTTGTGTAGACGTTCTCCTCCACAAAAGAAGCATTTTTGGCGCAATTTAATTCACTAAAATGGAAAAATTTCTGAGGCCAGATCGATTCGACAGAGATTCTTTGTTGAATAACGAACTTCAAATTCAGAACCAAAATGATGCATGCTTTTATATTAATTTGTGTTATTTGTAATTGTTAGCTTGTACTTTTTGTAATTAAGCGATCTTCTCATGTATTTTTACACATATACTCTTTATAGTATTATAATCTTCAAAGAGGTTTACAGCTCGTGCACAAGGTACTGTTTTAAATTTCAACATCCCGCCCGCCAAAAGGGCAGCGTATAACCCTTTTATAACAATTGTACTTAACTTTAAAGGAACTTATTAAACCAACACCTTCTTGTCAAATAAAAATGTGGTGACATAGGTAAGTATTAACATAACATTAATTAAACAAGGCATCGTACATAATTTAGATATAGATCGTCTCACAATTTTGTCACCACTTTTAACACTGTATACTCTACCAATGTTGTCTTCACCCGGATGCTATCAACTATTTGCCCGCGTGGTCAAAGGGAATTGACAATGAGTTATTTATCATAATATCAATGCTTTAAAAATACAGGACACATTCCTGATGCAAGGATAAATATACAGGATGACAGTAAAACTCGACCTATTCCTTGAAAGGGGTTATACTAGAGGTCATTAGCAACAAATTAAGCCCACTGAACCAGGGGTCAAAACTGGATGGTTACCGAGTCGTGACGGTTCTTTGATTTTTTAGAAATTTTCCGAAATGTTACCAAAAAACATAAATTGTGATAAAACGACTCCACTTTAAACATTAGATTGGTACTTTTCTAAAAGCTGAATAATTCGGAATCATTCTAAAAACTAGCACTTGGCCAAAAATTACATAATCTCAGAAATAAAAGGTCTTTAGTAAAAATAATTTTTGTTTTATGTATTTTTCTCCAACTTCGCCGTAAATTATTGCAAAAAAACTGTATGGAGGTTAGCGTACAAATTAGTAAAGTAACATACTTGTTTCATAAGCTTTACAAAAGTCATTAACTTTCCCAACTGTCTTTAAAAAAATCAGCAAAAGAGAGCTGTAGGTCAGACATTTCATTACGATTTATAAATTGAATTTGGCTCGAAAAGTCGACAGTAACGTAGTAAAACCATGTTTGTTTTCAGTACATTTGAAATACTGTCATATTGACTGTCCTACTACTTTATAAAGACTCTCAGTTACTACAATTTAAAATTTTAAACTTTCGGGATGCATATTTTGAATTTGATTACAAGTATTAAGCGTGATGTTAGTGATAGGAATTCACACCGATAATAATGAGAGGCGAGCGGTAGTAGGAAAAACTGATCGCGCATAATACCCGTACTACAACTTGGTCTTTAATTTTTGTTTCGGTATTGTTTTTTTATAACATTTAGTTTTATTCACAGTGTTGAATAACACTGTTGACTTTTTGATATGAATAAAATTTACAAATAAAAAAGCAAAACTAAAATAAAATTTACAAATAAAAAGGGTAACTGCATGTCTTTATTAAGTAGTAGGACAGTCAATATGACAGTGTTTCAAATGTACTGAAAACAAACATGGTTTTACTACGTTACTGTTGACTTTTCGAGCCAAATTCAATTTACAAATCGTAATGAAATCTCCAACCTCCCGAACAAGCCGGGTTCCGAAAAGGTTATAGTACCATAGACCACATTCATACGCTGCGGCAAGTTATACAGAAGACCGAAGAGTATAACTTGCCACTATGCTTGGCGTTCGTGGACTATGAGAAAGCCTTTGATTCGATCGAGACCTGGGCAGTGCTGCAGTCTCTCCAGAGGTGCCAAATAGACTACAGGTACATCGAGGTGCTGAGGTACTTATACCAAAACGCCACCATGTCGGTCCGATTACAGAACCAGAGCTCTAATTCTATCCAACTACAGCGAGGTGTGAGACAGGGAGACGTCATTTCTCCGAAACTGTTCACAGCTGCGTTGGAGGATATTTTCAAGCTACTGGACTGGAAAGGATTCGGCATTAACATCAATGGCGAGTACCTAACACACCTGCGGTTTGCCGATGATGTAGTTCTCATGGCTGAGACCTTGGAAGACCTGAATACAATGCTCGAAGATCTCAGCAATGCTTCCCAAAGAGTGGGTCTGAAGATGAACATGGATAAGACGAAAATCATGTCCAATGCCCATGTTGCATCCGCTCCAGTTAATGTTGGGAACATTACACTCGAAGTTGTTGACCACTATATCTACCTAGGACAGACAATCCAATTAGGTAAGTCCAACTTCGAGAAAGATCTCTCGTCGAATCCAGCTCGGATGGGCAGCGTTTGGGAAGCTCCGGCATATATTTGCGTCCAAAATTCCTCAATGTCTCAAAACTAAGGTCTTTGACCAGTGTGTGTTGCCAGTTATGACTTATGGAAGCGAGACGTGGTCTTTTACTATGGGTCTCATAAGAAGGCTCAAGGTTACCCAGCGAGCAATGGAGAGAGCGATGCTTGGTATTTCCCTGCTCGATCGAATCAGAAATGATGAGATCCGCAGGAGAACTAAAACGACCGACATCGCTCGAAGGATTGCTCAGTTGAAGTGGCAGAGGGCGGGACACATAGCGCGGAGAACCGATGGCCGTTGGGGCGGAAAGGTTCTCGAATGGCGACCGCGAACCGGACGACGTTCCGTGGGCAGGCCCCTACAAGGTGGACCGACGATCTGGTCAAGGTCGCGGGAAGCCGCTGGATGCGGGCAGCGCAGGACCGATCGTTGTGGAGATCCTTGGGGGAGGCCTATGCCCGTCAGCCAGTGGGCGTCGTACGGTTGAAATGATGAATGAAATAATATTTACCTATTAATAGAAATAATTTATACCTACAGCGCTCTTTTGCTTGAGTTTTTAAAGACAACTGGGAAAGTTAATAACTATTGTATCCGGATACCTTCCTTCCTGAAAGAGTTTGCCAACCAATTAGATATATTTGCGAAGGTGCATGGTGCTGTTGCGAGGCCAAAGGGAAGACATCTCATTTCATACACTTTGCCATTGTATGCAAAAGCTAAAAATCTTCGATGGCTCTCAGAGATTGGTATATGAAAGTAAGCTTGTGACAAGTCTATTTTAGTCATAAAATCTAATAAATTCAAGCAATTTTCAAATTCAATGAATTTCATGCGACATTTCTACGGATGTAGGAGTTTGGTAGCGCAAAATAGAACCTTGTTCAAACCTGAATAAAGGTGGAGCACATATAAATGGTATGCGATAGCCAGACAAAATGGACAAAATATTATTTGGTGCGTCTAAACATTGCCAAGCTTGTAGGAATTTGCTCACCTGTCCTGCACGAAATTTACCATTTTCTGTTTTTATTCGCTTAGTGGCGCTTGCTCGTTTTGTGTGAAAGCGAGGTCTATCGGTTCTGCGGTTAGCAGAGCTTCTTTGGTTGTATGTTGGCCGTTGTCTTTCCTTATTGTCAAACTTGTTGTTATTGTTAAGTGTGAGAGGTGGAAGTCTCTTTTCTTTGGGATTTGGTCGAAATGTCGGGTTGAAGAGTTTCCTCCGTTTACCAGGAAAAAGTTTGGAGACACCGCCTTGTTCTTTAACGAGCTCTGAGAGTTGAGGCTCTGAGAATAAATGGGTTTCTGAAGGTTGGATATCATGAAGTAGCTCATTTAGAGTTTTATTATGTGGTTTATATAAGCCTCTTCTTTGTTGAATGACTTCGGCGCGTTTGCCGCAAACGTATTGTAATAATGAATCAGATGTTTTGCGATAGGTTGATTCTGGGGCTAAAAAGTCGTTACTGATGTGCGTTTTGACTGCGGCCGGTGCGTGTTTATATATTTCTTGAAAAGTCTTACGTTGTTGCAGCAAACCATGAGTAACTGCAGCTTGACAGAGGTCCATTTTTTCCAGCACTGAAACAAGTTGCCACGACGATGTCATAGTGGCCAGGTTCCTATTAACCTTCAGTGAGGTGAAAGCCGGAGTTGCTTGAAACGTTTTCTGTGCGTCTGCATACCGAATGTTTTGCCAATTTGCAGAGTTGAAACGCTGGCAATCACAGCCTTGTTTCACTAGAGTTTCATCAGCCTTTGAGATTTTACCCTCCGTTTCTTTTGTAAACGGAGTAAAATCTTCGAGGGGTTCCGATGTTGCGTCATCTTCACCGGCATTAACCAGGTCATCAACCAACGTCGGTGGATGCCATTCATTTTCAACTGATTTCCCGTCACACAAATGATGTTGAGGTTCTTTACCATATGATGAGGGTGATGACGCTGAGCAGCGAGAGTATGTTGGTGTCCTGATCTGTGCTTCTTTATTGAGAATGACATTCACATTTTCGTTGGTACTTTGTACCAGCTGACACAATTTCTCTAAAATAGAATTTTGATGGGCTATGAACTCATCCATCCGAGGTTCTTTGGTCGGCACCGACGGGTCCGGGCTGTGACTTCTTTTTGAGACTCTTGTGCTACTTGATGATGATGGGGATGTAACATCATGTTGAAAGTTACCTCTTAGAACCTTTGATGCTTCATGTCGCGGTATTAGCTCAGCCTTGATTGCTGTCACAGCTTCGGTGAATTTGTTGCCCGGGTGGACGGGGTGAATTTTCGCCATGACTGACAGGGGCGTATAAATAAGTGCTCGTCCTAACGGCCAGCTGAGTAAAACTCTTTTTATCTTCCTATAACGACGTTCACTTAGGGTCGCGTCTTGACTGTATGCTTTCGCGAGTTTGATGGTAGGGACTGCAAAGCGTAGTCTGCACTCTAAATCTGATGAGATGGAATCGCCAAAGAGATCAGCGTAGCTGGGTGTATAGACGACCCAATCCCTCCAATTTTCCGGGAATACTTCATCGAGGGTGCGAATCAGGTTGTTGGAGGATCCAACAATTGGCCCATAGTAGACTGCGCCATCTGGAAATGCGATTGGCAGATGAGCTAACGTTATAGAATGCACCGTACGTAGGCAGCCGACGTGTCAGCTGTGCAGCTGACCTCTCGGGCTATACAGCCGTCCGTCATTAGCATGACTAAAGCCTTGTCCGCCGACACGTCGGCTGCGCGGACGTGTGCCCATAGAGTCTAGGGGCTAGACGATAGTCAGGCGTCGTCTGTTGGCACAGGCGACAATGTCGGCTGCCAGTTTTACACTATGGGATTTGCTAGGCAATACCTTTTAGCCATAAAAATAATGACTGTGTGTCATGTATTATAATGTTATGTGAGTTTGCCGTCCTGAGAGCGGGCAATCACTAAGCATTATTTATTTAATAAGACACACAATTTATTTAATAATTATTTAAAAAGCACAAGGCTTTCTTGTGCTTTGTTTGCTCCACAAATGACTGGAGTATGTAGTGGAGGTAACATACAGCAAAAGTACTCACATTTTATTTTGTATTCCTTCCCTAACTCACAACACTTTTAACGCGTGCGTTCACTCAGAAAATCCAAGACGTATTTGCGAGCGACGCTAGTCGCCCGGCGCAGCATGTCGGCGCGAGCGCGCGCACGGGAGGGGGGCCGAGACAGGTTTATCGTGCCGTCTCACTCTAAAATCCAAGAGGGTTATCTCATGTACCTTTAATAGTGGGTCAAGCGTAGCTCGGACACCTAAATATCCTTGACATTATTTCGTTTTGAAGTAAGAGAATATTAAAATTTAATTAAGTTTATAGTCAATTGCTTCGCGCAGAATTGGGATACATGTTGACTCTGAATCAGCGGTGGTCACACTTTTTTGGTCAAGGGTCACATAGGACAATGTGAGATAGTACTGAGGGCCGCACACTCAATTCCGTGTCCCATCTAAGACCCCATGGTGAAAAGGTGAGCTGCCCCCGGCGCACCACACCGAAGGAGGGTGAGGAAGAAGCGTCGAAGGGACGCGGCCACGGGGCGGAGACACGCTGATTATCAGACATGCCGCGTAATCTCCGTCCATGTGCAGAGGGTGCACTCCTGGGGGTTTTAGTGGGTTCAAGCCCCACATAACCCCCTCGTCTCCCGGGCGGGGGGGTACGCGAAGGCGTTTCCCACAGGATAAAAAAAAAGAGCCGCACACTTGTGAATTGTATGTGTAAACTAGCAACAAGGGTGCAAGTAAATAAAAACAGAAATGTTTATTTGAGGTTTTTCTTAGAAAGAAAAACCTTAATTTTAAGTTACTTATGTAAAAAATAAAAAAAGCTAAAACTTAACGAATTGTATTTTTTATTATTTCTTCTTTGTTGGCGTTTTTGAGACTATATGCAATCCTCACACGTGCATAGCTATAGTAAAATGCATGTGTATAGGTGACGTTCAGTGAGTCGCGCGGTTTGGCAACGACTCTTTTTTTATAAGGTTGTTATTATCTCGAGCATTCGGTTTGACTAAGTCACCCATTTTCTAATTCGAAGCAGTCTGTTTTACAATTCTGGATTCGCAATATAATATTACAAATGTTTAATGTCTCTTCGGGCGGCAAGTGTAGTATAAAAATGTATTTATCGTTAATAAGATATTTTTTTCCAGATTTGAATAATAACAGAAAGGTTTAATGAAAATTAAATTAGTATAATAAGGGAAATATGTAATAATCAGTTGTTAGGGTATTGAATAAAAAAAAAATATGTTGAAGATATTGTTTACTAGTTTTCCGCCCGCGGCTTCGCCCGCATAGACTACACGACGTTATCTTGCGGGAATGTGATATTTTTCCGGGTAAAAAAGTAGCCTATGTTTTTCTCCAGGCTGCAAAGTATCTGAGTCACAAATTTCACCAAGATCCGTTCAGCCATTGTGGCGTGATTGAGTAACAAACATCTAAACTTTCACATTTATAATATTACTAGCTTTCCGCCCGCGTCTTCGCTCGCGTGGACTACACGACGTTATCCCGCGGGAATTTCTTATTTTTTTCGGGATTAAAAGTAGCCTATGTTCCTCTCCAGGCTACAAAGTATCTGTGTCCCAAATTTCAGCCAAATCCATTTACCCGTTTTGGCGTGATTGAGTACCAAACATCTAAACTGTCACATTTATAATATTATTAGTAGAATATAGTTGGACTAGTAGCTAAGTAGGATTATAAAATGCATGATGAATAAATTCAAAAACTACTGGACGATTTAAAAAATTATTTTACATATAAGTAAAGCTTCATTAATTCCAGAGAAACATAGGCTACATTTTATCCCAATATTTCTACGGAAGCGAGTAACGTGCGGATAAAACCTCGTGTAGCCGATATAACGAATAAACTCAAACTACAGGACCCTATTCGTAAATTATTTCACACATAAAAATTCTTTTCTAGTTTGAAGTCACGTGATTAACTAAAATTCCATTATTAGATTCCACGCAGAAAAATTCGCGGGCGTCCACTAGTCCTTAATAAAAATTCTTCTTTGTAGGTATGCGAAGAAAATGATTGAAAATGAAATATTAGAAAAAACAACCCATCCTCCAAGTAGCACCGCCGGGAAGCGAACCAGGGACCTTTCACTGTCCGGGCGAATGCTCTGACCGCTGAGCTACGGATTCGTAAGAGGAAGCGTCGAATCTTTCTAATAAGTACTCCTGTGACTGTGAGCCAGCGTTTATTACTATATAATTCTCCGGCCCCATTCGGCCGGTCCGGCGGCCTGAGGTTAACGGTAATTGGTCACGTTTGGAATGCCCTTAGCCAATTAAGAGAGGGTGCGCGTAAGCCGGCAATACGTCTGCCAAGCAATTATTGCTACTAGCTGATTCACCGAAAGTGTCCCCGACTGTACATAGAAATAACAGTTAGAACTCACCGCTGGAGTCGCCCACGCTCCAAATCCAGAACGTTGCCACTTTGACCATCGGGTGCCAAAGTAGATCATTACAGTCCTTAAAGAAATGATTGCCAGCACAGATAGAACATACTTGAGAACTTCTGCACGAACCACGACCATAGCCGAATTTATAGGACACGAAGCACTGACGAACTGGTTTAACATATTCCAAGACATCGAACCATATGTAGTCATTATGTTACATGATCTGGTCTTGTTGAACTCAAAAATGTAATGAGAACTGTTGGAGTTCGAGTCTTACTGCCGTCAGGGTTCTTCCTCATAAAACGCTTCACACCAATTATTTCACGGCTGGCTTTAATTTTGTTCAATAAATCTTCTTCTGAAATATCTTTTAGAGTTTTAATTATACCAAGGCTTTCGAGATGGTCATAGGGCATATGTAATAAGTTATTATTCAATAGTAGAGCGTTAGCATCTTTTTTATTACTAAAAAATGCTTTTAACGGGAAATTTCCAACAGGCTTGACATACATAACACTTGCACAAGACTTGAATATAGAGTTAGCTTGCATCAATTCGATTTTGGTGCCTTCTTTTGATAAAAATAATAGAATAGGATATTCTTTTTTAGAGTCTTCAATATAGACATGCACATAGTCTTTGAATAAACTCCTTAAGCTGTGAGTAAAATTTGCCGCCATTTTAACAGGAGGAGAATCTTCGTTCATTGAAAGTTTTTTATATTGTAGCAATAAAATGAAATTGAATGTGCTGAAATAACACTAATTAGTAAAAGGTCGCGAAAAAAAACTATTTTAAGCAACATTTTTCAAAGTTCCGCCTTTCCACTTTGAGTGATCGCGTCTGTTCTGTTTGACATTAACAGTTGACTTGACAGACTAGCGGTCTGGTGTTGCCATTTGCGGCGGCAAAGAAACGTAATTATGTCCATTTTCAAGCAATTGACAGTTGCTTAGCCGTGCGGGGATTCTCAGAAGCAGAGTTATACTCCCGAGATATTAATTTGTCAAATGATTAATATTGAATAATAATCCATATTTGAATTTGTATTTGTATTTGTATATCTAGTCTGACACGTTGTAGGATAGCGATAGTCTAGGACTTCTATTCACTTAAATCTCTCTTAAAACTTTATTTGTTTAGCTTCCATTCAATTACTTGTCTATGTAATCTTCAACTCAGTGAGAATAACTGTAATTTAAGTCCCTCCGACAGTGCAACAAGTGAGCTGCAAAGTAAATTGTTATCCCCCCCAGGTAGCAAAACTACGTCTTTATGACGTCCCAATACAGTCATTTTCGACGTAAAAGACGTCCTATAATGACGTCTGTAGGACCTGCAGAGTACGTACGGGTGTCACAGCCTAATGACGTCATCTCAAGACGTCATTAGGCTGGTCTTTTAAGACGTCTTGTGGGTCTATGGTGGTCCGTACTACAGACGTCATCTTAAGACGCAAACTGGACGAAAGCAGGCAGCGGCGGTGGCGGCGGCGCGAGCCACTATGGGACCCACACCGCTGCCGTCGAGAACACTCCCAATACATATGTATTGGCAGCCATACCCATACGGCAGCGGTGTGGGTCCCATAGTGGCTCGCGCCGCCGCCACCGCCGCAAGAATGTTAATAAAAATTTGTATATAGGTAAGTACCTATAATAAATTCGTAATAATATATAAATAAGTAATAAATTCGTTTCACTAGTTCTACTATACTGGATTGTAGTACCAATGAGATTTAAAAGTTCCATTAGTTCTACCATGGAAAACAAATGTAGAAGAAGTGGTAATAAAGAGGCCCACTCTGACCTCCAACTTTTTAAATAGCAGCACTAATGAGAAAAAAAAAGTTTCATTAATTCTACCGAGGAACTGCTTAGTAGAACACGCGGGAACAAACGCCCTGTTTGCCGCCAACCGCCGCCATTTAGGCGTCTTTTCGTTTCCCTCCGGCCTCCCTCTATACGTCATCAGTCGGGCCATATTGCAAATCCATAAACTAGTAACTTTACAATAGCTAGTTTCTACTAATTAAACACAAAATATAAAATGAGATGAGTTATTTAACAGTTTATTTATCACCATAAGCATGAAGCAGTGGAAAACTGACAAAATTAGAATGGTTTTCATTAGGAATTACAAAACATTTAGTCAGCAAGATATTTTCGGGCAAGAGTTTCAAGTGAGATAATTTGTTTACATTGAATATATCAATAGACGTTGAACTAAATGGATAATCAAAGAATGATTCATAACACAAAAACTCACGCCCGTAAAGAAACAGCTTTCCATCCGTATTAATTAAGATGTTATATATTTTAAAAACCATCCTACTCTTAGTAAGGCAATAGCAATCAGCCTTGCGATATGACTTAACACATAATGCATACCTATTTAACGAAACTTTTTTATAACATTTATAAGTACCTTCATTAGGAACAGCCCCCCTAGCATGACCAACAAAACACGATATGATAAAGCGATTTATCGAGCGATAAAGGCGCCATATTCATTTTTTATCAAATTAACGAGCATGACCATAGCGGTGACATTACCTCGATAAGATATGATATGATAAAGGCTAGAGCGAACATGACCACCACTTTTTATCGATACTGTCGAACATGACCATCAAAAAGACGATAATTATCGCGGTGAGTTATCGTTTTTTGACATTCTGCTAACCAAATTTATCGACGACCATTACAGTACGCGATACATATATCGGGCCATTATTTCATAAGAATAACACTCATTTTCAGTTTATTTAAATAGAAGAAAGGTAAGAATACCAATTTTAAATGTTTCTCTATTGCGTGTGTAAATTTAATTCTTAAAAGTGTCATGAAAAACATATAATTTCAGTTGCAGCAACAATGTCTAGGAGGCCTTTCGTAAGGCTTGAAATAATAGCGGCAGAGGAAAAAAACCATGCATGTCGGAGATATTGCATACAAAGGAGTGGCTAACTTCAAGTAGGTACTTGGGCTGCACAATCACCGACACCAACACTCGTCATGAGGAGATAGACCTCCGCATCCAGAACGCTCTACGATGCAGAGCAGCACTACACAAGGTGCTGGTGTCCAGGCTTCTCAGTAGAAACACCAAAATCAGGATCTACAAGTCCGTCATCGGGCCTATTTTAATGTACGGAAGTGAGGCCTGGACATTAACACTTAGCGAAGAAAATAAGCTACTGGTCGCCGAAAGAAAAATCCTTCGTAAAATCTTTGGTCCTAAACATGATGTTGATGGAAGTTGGAGGATCTTAAAAACGCTGAAGTAAAACATCTCCTGGCTGGGCCTAATATCATTGGAGAAACGAAGGCACACAGACTCCGATGGCTCGGTCACGTCGAAAGAATGGGATTGGAGAGAAGCCCCGAAAGAGCCTATCTCGGTCAAGCAACTGGCCGACCGACGCCCGGTCGGACGCCCCCGCTACCGATGGAGAGACGTGGTGGAGGCCGATCTACGTGAGCTCGATGCTGGGGCCTGGCGCGAAACTGCAAAATATCGAGATAGATGGCGAGCTCTAGTATCGGAGGCCAAGACACACTTTGGGTCGCTGAGCCACCGGAGTAAGTAAGTAAGTAAGAGGAAAAAAACCGGTCAAGAGCGAGTCGGACTCGCACACCGAGGGTTTCGTACCATCATAAATTTAAATAAATATAACGTGGAAATGTTTTCATCGGTGAGGCTAGATTTGTCAAAGCATTTGATTGCAGTTTTAGGTCAACGCCAGCTTTTGACCAATAGTGGAACAACTATGTTGATGATTTCTGAAAAACTTTACTATTTAGAGACATCGTTTTATTTTTCCTGTAATCTTTCTTTACATAAGCGCTTCTATCACATAAAATAATTTCAGATTTTTCTCTATTCAAACTTCGGAGATAAGGAGGGGAACGGTATTTTTTATTAAATTTTTTATCATAAGTCGAAAACTATGCGGCTTAAGAAAAAAGAAAAAATGTTTAAGAATGTGCAAGCAACGCTCTTTCATATGATAACCCATATGTCTTAGTAGACCCACTTCCAATTTTTAAGACCCCCTTTCAGTCCTGTAACTATTTTTATTTCTCTTTTATTTGCAAAATAGTTAAGCAAACATCATCTAAAACTATTCCAAAATTTCAAGTTGATAGCATGAGTAGTTCTCGAGATGTCCAGTTGTGTCAGACAGACTGAGTCTCACCACAAGGGTTTTTTTTTACCATTTTGGTACGGAAACCCTAAAAAGACGAAGGAAAGAGGAGAGGACTTAACAAATGCGTTCGAGCTCTCGGACAACAAATTTCTAAGAAATTATAAAATTTCTATAGAAATGGTACAATATTTGTGTTCGGAGCTAGAGCAACTAACTGAAAAATGTAAAAAAAGAAAAAAAGAGTGAAAGAAAAGTGAATGATGAATGATATTTTTTTTCTAACTTAGCAACATTGGTTTAGCATACCACACGATTTATCACTATCATAGCACATGATAACTTTTATCATATCTTATATCGATGCTGTTCATGCTCGCAAATTCGATAGATAACTCATTGCGATAAGAGAAGATATCGTTTATCGTTTATCGACGTAATAATGGTCATGCTAGGGGGGCAGGCCCTGATTCATATGGGTAAGAAACAGATTCAACACCAGATACATTGGTAACGAATTGTGATGAATCCATTTCTATTAATCTTTTTACAATTTGTTGCAGAGGCTTATTGGGAGACCTCACCAGACTTTTTAATTCACCTAAATAATTTTCAAAGGGGAACGCTGAAAAATCATCAAGTGCGCCAAACAAGCGAGTATCCTCAGATATATGGCACAGCATATGGACATTGTAAACGAGAAATTCCAGGCCATATACAACTTTTGAATGTTTTATGAACATTATCAAAAATTCGTGAGCTAAATCTACACCAATATCAGCTAGAGGTGGGTCGTTGACGGTTTTTGAGTTAACGAAACGAAACGGTTTTCTGTAAACGGTCAACTAGTTGAAAAACCAGTTGACGTTATTAACTGGTTTGCTAAAACGTCAACAGGTCTGTTGAGACGTTATAGTTAATAGAAGTAACGGTAAGTTAAACTAAGTAGTTGACGTTTAAAGTCTAAATCATTGTTCATTGCTTTTAACTTAGTCTGTTTGAGTAAACGGTTGAATTGAATAATGAATCTGGACAATAGAATGAAATAAACTTCCCTTCATACTTTTCCAGGCTTAGGACTGGCTGGTTTGGTGACTTGATATATGATAAACCAGGCGTACTTAAAAGTTTAGTTCATTTTATGTACATAATCATTCTATGTACATTGTATATATACACAATCGTTTTATATACATTTTATCATTTATTTTTTATTTATTTTTTGTTTTTATATTTTTTTGTTTTTTTAGCGTTTTTTTAGTTTTTGTTTTTTTTTGCTTATATACATAAGTACTTCTGAGTATTGTACCTACAACATATTTACACTTTACACATTATTTGTTTTATTTTATTTAAGTAAATCTATCGGGGTTCATATTTACATTTAAATACATAAGTTTTTCGACTTTGTTTGTAGTCAACCTACATCTTCGTTGATTTATAATAAGCCCGGACTTCGAGAACATACGCTCGCAAGGGACTGAAGTTGCGACGATGTTGCAATGTTTTATAAACAATTCCGTCAAATTCGGATACACGTACCGATGATTTTGCCACCATTTCAAGGGACAGTTCCATGTGCCCGTTACACTTTTTCTCGGTAGTACTTCATCCGATAAATACATATCCACTTCTTTTATTGCCATAGAAAGTGGCGTGCCCTCGTTATTATTCTGACCAATAATTGTGTCAAATATTGCCCAAGGACTTAGTTCATCTTTCTGGACGACGTCGCTTGTTTCTGTAGCGGTTTGTGAAGTATTTGTGTTTTTTTGAGATATCAATGTCGCCACAAGATTTCTTACTCTTTCTTTTGTTCTAACAGCTTCGTTTCTATCAGAAAATGCTTGCATCTTGAACCTAGGGTCCATGAAAGTGGCTATTGATAAAGTCCCGCTTTGCTCTATATTTTTGAACCTTTCTTGGAGGCCTAATTTTAACGAAATCGCAACATCTGACACGTCATTTGTTAAATCGGTTTTTGCCAATATTTTATTACATGATTCAATAAGACATCGTTTCATAACAATCACGTAACTTCCTGTTAAATAATTTTGTGCGCTCATCATGCTCGTCACTTCTTCGAACGGCCGTAAAATCTGACAAAGCTGTGTTAAGGTGGACCATCCAATGAAGTCAAATACTTGGGCGTAATTATCGACCAGAAACTGACTTGGAATGCTCACATTAACAATGTGATCCAAAAGGCTAAAATAGCTTTAGGAATATGTTGTCGCTTAGCAGGGACGAAATGGGGCCTAAACCCTAAAATAGCCCTGTGGATGTATACCGCTATAGTCAGGCCGATAATAACGTATGCCTGCGTAGTATGGTGGAGGAAAACAACCCAAGTGACAATCATCAACAAACTTAATAGTTTGCAAAGACTAGCATGCCTTATAGCTACAGGGGCCATGTCTACTACCCCAGGAGCTGCTCTAAATGCCCTGCTGAACCTACCGCCACTTCACTTATTTATTATGAAGGAGGCGAAAGCTGGCATGTATAGAACAAACAGCACTGGAAAAGTAAACTGGCACTCTCAAGCACTGAGATCTCTACATGAATCAGTGCTTGAACACGACCAACTTGCAATGACTACAGATGTCATGCTTCCACAATGTAATTTCACAAGGAACTACTCAGTGGAGCTGCCAAGCAGAGAGGATTGGTCAGACAACCTCATTTCCTGCAAGGCTGGTAGCCTGATCTGGTTTACAGATGGCTCCAAAATGGGTGACAATGTAGGATGTGGGATATTTGGCGTCAGTCCGAAATTCAGCAAGAGCATGAATTTAGGAAAATATGCCACTATATTCCAGGCGGAGGTATACGCCATCATAGAATGTGCGGAAGCCAACCGTCAACGAAACTACATAAACCAATCAATTCTGATTTTCTCAGATAGCCAGGCAGCTCTTAACGCCTTAAACTCGAATGTCATTAATTCGAAATTGGTAAAAGACTGCGTAAACAAACTGAATGACCTGGGCCAAAGGAATAAAGTTATTCTGAAATGGGTACCAGGTCATTCGGGAATCATCGGCAACGAAAAAGCCGATGAACTTGCAAGGACTGGAGCTCAAGGCCATCAGATAGGACCAGAACCCTTCTGTGGTATCTCAAAGAACCATGCCATGCAACTTCTCAAGGGCAACCTATTTGGCCAATCAAAAAAGTACTGGTTGATACAACCAGGACTACTACACGCCAAATCCCTTATAGAAGGCTACTCGCAAAGCCGAACTGCCGAACTCCTGGAGCTTAGCAGGACGAACATCTGTGCGATAGTCCGCGCCTTAACCGGCCACTGCAAACTAAACAGGCACCAATTTCACATGAAATTGAGTGACACTGATGTTTGCCGCTACTGTAAACAGGAGAGGGAGACACACAGGCACCTTCTGTGTGACTGCGGGCCCCTTATCCACAAACGCAGTATCCATCTGGGTCGACACATTATGCGCCCGGAGGAGATTAAAACTCTCAAAGCTAGGAGTATTCTAGACTTCCTAGAAGCCTCCAGGCTAAAAGAGTTACTTTAACCAGGTGGCGAGTCACAATAGATCTTTTAGGTCGCAGTGACTACATCTCCTACGGGAGATGCATAGCCCCTTATATTCAAATAATAATAATAATAAGGTGGACCATTCATCATTGCTGAAGGCTGGCATGTCTTTGTTCACCAAAGCTAGCGTAGAACGTACGGCCTCCTGCAATTCTATAAATCTCTGTAACATATAGAAAGTGGAATTCCATCTAGTTTCGACATCTTGTATTAAGTGCTTTGGTGTTTGTTGTTGTTGCACTTGATACTTTGCGAGTCTCTCTGAAGACACAGTACTTCTTTTATAATGGCCAACGATCGTTTTAACTTTGTCGATATGTACCTTGACCAGTTTCAGCGCATCTTCAACTATCAAATTGAGTGTATGTGCGAAGCAACCAAAATGCTTCCACCCTAAACCTTCTTTAATTGCTTTGGTCATATTTGTCGCGTTGTCACTGACTGCTAAGTTGACTTTGCCTTTCAGTCCATAACTATCAATCAGGGCACTAATCTCAGACGCAATATTCACCGCAGTATGGTTACCAGAAAAATGGCAACATCCCAGTAATATCGTCTTAAATTCCAGGTCTTTAGTTAAGTAATGGCCTGTCACGGCTATGTAACTTTCCGTCACTCGTGACGTCCATAAATCGGTAGTTATGCACATGCTTAATACTTCTTCAGCAACTTGTTGTTTAATGATATGTTCAGTCTGGGTATAAGCCTCTTGTAACATAGAATTCGACAAGGTTTTCCTAGTCGGCATTGTGTACCCCGGTATCCACCGTGAGAATTTTATAAAAGATCGTTCTTCTACTAACGAAAAGGGATGAAACCCATCGATGCAGAGATCCAATAAGTCTCGATCAATTTGTTTTTTTTTGTTCCGAACTAATTTTTTTATGAACATAGGTGTCAATAACCTTTTGACGCTTAGAAGCAGGGGCTGGTGCTGATGGTGGGGGTGGTATACGTGAATTGTCGGTACTAGTACTTGGAATGGCGGGGATATGGTCACCCTCACCTCCATGTGCAGCAACTCTTGGCAACTCAGATACTCCATTCTCCTCGGATGTAAGAGACGCATAAACAGAAATATGTTTTCTTTTTAAATGACTGCGTAAATTTGCAGTAGTCGATTTAAAACTTATCTTGTCTTTACAAATGTTACACACGGCTTTTCCACTGTCACTCTCCTTTTCAAAATGACGCCACAAAAGACTACAGTTTTTACGTGCCGCTGCCGACATTTTAAAGTTATTTTTTCACGTAGGTACTTTTAAAGTTTAAAGTTTTATTTACACCCGCGATTTACATTTAATAAAATAGAAGAACTATAAGTTACAGTAGTAACACAAGAAAAGATTCTAAATATTTACTAAATTTCACTTCAACACAGGTAAAGAAAGACTTCCGCGATAAAAAAATGCGTTGACCTCAACGTGACACTCAAACAAACTAATTAACAAACGCGAACGAGTCAAACAAAACCTGTTTTTCTTGGTCAATAGGCTCGGGTTCGGTCGTTTGCCGGGCAGCGAGCGCTGATTTCCGGACGGATCGGACAAACATAAATATATCTCTCTCACACTCAAACAACTTGAGGCTGGCGGCGTCTCGCTCACTCGTTTTGTTTTAACTACCGTCTCGTTGACGTTTCGTTCGTTGACGACTCTCGCTCGCGAGGTACCGTGAACCGTTCGGTCGTCGTTTCGTTCGCGTATGTCGTTGAATGAAACAGGTTGATGAATTCAACTAGTTTTACAGTAAAGAGAAAACGGTTGATTCGTTAACAGTAGAAAAACAGTTTAAAAAAGCTGTTCGTTGATTCAACGCCCACTCCTAATATCAGCTAAATTTTTATTTGAACATAGAATAGTAATAGCACAGTAAAAAAGTAAAAAGTTTTCATACAGTGATTTCGGTAAAATATTTTTTAATACAACTGGACCAAGATATAACAAAAACATTCGATATTCTGTTGCTTTGAAACGAGCTATATCGTTTAAACTCCGTGGTTTCCTATTAAACTCAATTGGTATAAATTTTGCACAGTTAATCAATCTTTCTGAAATATCATTTATAGAACGACTACATAGGCGAATACTTAAATGTCCACTAATCCAGATCTTTAAAAGTTTACGCATAACTCCTGGAAAACATGATACCAAATCAATAGGCAGATCTAAAAGTGGCGATTCAGCAACATGATGATCTTCATCTGATTTTAAACGAAATGATTCATTAGTTCTTCTGAGCGCAGACGTACTTTCATAAACTACTCGTCCATGATATTCGCCTGGCTCAACACATTTGTCACAAGCTGAATACCCACCATGCTGCTTAGTACACTTTACAAAAGCTCGTGCTGGGGCGTCACATATGAAACTATGCACTTTTAGGGTATAATTAATATTTTCAACAATAAATCCATCATCTAGTAACTGTACTAATTCCTCAACAAACGGTTTTAAAAAAAGATTTAATGGTGAAGGCTTAGACCGCCCACAAAAAACAGCAACTACAAATGGTCTATAATCACAGTGATTTTTTAGCAAACCTAATACAGGCCACAATTGTGTGTTTGAGCTTTTAAACAAAGGCAATCCATCGATATTAAAGGATATTTTAATTACTTTGTCTTCAGTAGTGGGTACGATATTAAGTTTTAGTTGTTTCGTTATTTGTGATAATATTCCTATATAGGCCATTTCTCCTGTATCCAAGGTAGTGACTTCTACATTCTTTGGAGTTTTCAACAAAGTTCTGCTGTCTTTTGGTAAATTAGGGTGTAGTGGTGTCACAATTTTAAGAAGACTATCTACAGCATTATGAGGTACTTTATGCTTAGTGGCCCAATGCATCAATTGAGCTGGCAAATTACTGTCGGTGATAGAACGATTATCAATCTCCGGTAATATTCTAGGTAATGGCAGGTCTACAATGTCTACATTATCATTAAAATTCTCAGCCATATAAAAACTGTTTTCGATGCTATCTGAAACGGCTTGTACAGTTAATGGTGGAATTTGCAAATCACTTGATGTAGAAGGCAAGTTACTAGGTGATGTAAGCGAAAATCTGTGTATATCAGATATTGAATCTAACTTAGCTATTTTAGCCCTCCTTAACAATTGACGCGGATCAACTACGGCTCTTCTTTTGATTTTAACTCTTTCGGTCGACATTATTAAAATAGGTAACCTATTTGAAAACTATTTCCTTTTTTCTTTCCTCAAGATTCTTTCGGGGGCATGTTTAAGCCAAACTTTTATGATGTCTTCAATTTCTTTTTCGGTTACTCCTTTAGTGACATTCTTTACAGCACCTGTAAAAAAATTAATAAATGAATCTTTGACGCACTTGTAAATAATAACAATGCGTCGCTTTACCTAAAAATAATAAAACACATGTGATTTCCACGATTATATCTTGTAGGTAACCTACATGCATGTGGTGGTGGATTCTATGATTCTGTGCAAAACCCGCACTGACAAGCCATTGACATTCCGCCTTGTCTCACAGTGAGCAACGCGCTTTGCTATCGCCCAAGAGTCGAATATTGCGTATTTAGTGGGATAGTAGGTGTTTTATTTGTAGTTAGGTGTATAAATAAACAAAATAATAAACGTTAGGTGTATAAATAAACAAAATAATAAACATGAATTAAAATTCAATTGAATATCTCTTACCTACAACACACTTTCGAAGAAGTAGTTGACAGAATGGCCTTTTCTGTGACCTTTTGCCATAGAAATTAAATTCCTTTGCCAGACAATCACTTAATAATGTTTTCATTATTCGGCACACCTTTTGGGATGTATCTCCTCCGCCCAAAGTCTCTAAATAAGATGCCTAGAAATTAAAGATAAGGTTTTTTAAACATGAAAAGTATTGCCTTAGTGTGCTCCTGAGCTTTTTATTGAAAGGTAAAATTTTAAAGTAATAGGCATTTAAAATATATCTTACCAGGTTTTCGTAATTTTCAGGATTTTTTAATAAATCTTCTGTCGTTTCCAGTTCGTCATTTGTGTTTATTGGAAGTTTGTAATCAGATCGTAAAGCCACAGCCCCTTTTTTCTTCTGTTGCAAGATGGTTAATACTTGGTCGTTTTGAAGTTTTATTGCTGACAATAATGACAACACTTTATCTTGAAAGCCTAAAATAATAGATTGAAATTGTCAAGTTTCATTGAAGAATATAAGAATTAAAAATACACTGCCGAGATAAGACATAAATGCATAGGTAGCCACCCCGCATACTACAGTGGGAATCACAAGGTGGTAACAAAGGATGTGATGATACTTAAACAAATGATAGTGACTGACTGCTTAAACTGAACAACTTTCTCCAAAGAACATAGGTCAAAAAACTAATAAAAATATGTACTCCCATACTAAATTATCCCATAATTGGTCAGCTGACCGACTTACTCACCTGTTTAAGTATCATCACATCATTTGGTACCCTTATATTTATTGGACTAGAAATTGTTTTAATTTTTTAAACCACATTAAGATCAATCAAAATGTTTTAAGGCTAGTACACACCGGCTTTAAACAATGATAACAATATTTTTTTAGAACTGGGGCTAAACATTATGATAGTAATGCTTATGTGACGAAAATATTTACCTGTTAATTTTAATTTATCTATTTCCGACCTTTGATTGTCTGCACTTAGAAAATCTTCTTCTAAATCTGAAAATATAATACTGATTATATACAAATCAGGTTTTGGATATTTTAAAACAGTAGGTGTATAGATATAATTTGTTTGTATACGGAGCAATAAACAAATATTACCTATAGGTTCTACCCAACAAACAATAATGTCAATCAAATAAAAGCTTGTAAAAATATAGACTTAGCCATTATCTTACTTTGCAAAAAATTTGTTGGCAATGTTGGAATCGAATAATCCTTGGATGTTGTTTTACCTATTGACAAAAAGATACCCAATCAAAAATACGAAATGTAGTGTTGACTGTAGGAATCTGTAACCTGTGGTCAAGTTTTAATAGGTACTTGACCACAGGTTACAGATTCACATAACATACCTACTACGTACCTAACCTTCACCCTCCTTAACTAAATGAAAATTATTTAAATATTTGATTAATACTAATAAGTATCATAAAATCTTAGAAACTTTAAATAATAATAACCAACCAACCTACAGACTGAGCAAGGTATTTCTCGATGCGCACCTAAATAGGTGCGCTATTAAAACAAACATTAGGTGCGCTGCGAGGAATACCTCAACAAAATACTAGTGTACGACCGAAACTGGAATTCCAGCTGAAACCGAAAGTTCGGTTGGTCACTAAAATACAGTGTGAGTCTTTATAAAGTGCACATATCAAAATCAGGGAAACTACACTCTATTTTATCGACGGGAAAATTATCAAAAAAAAAAAAAAAAAAAATTGTAAATTTTATGATTTTTTTTAAATTTTGGGTTACACCTGTTGACCCTATTTACTTAAATCGTCATAATTTTTAAACTAAGTGTGTTATCACAGTGGAATAAATTTTGTGATGATAACTAATAATAGGCCGTACCCATAAAGTAAAAATATCCAGGAAAACTAACCCTACAATTTTATAATTAAGTGAAACTTAAAGAAAATCTGTTTTTTTTTCATCACTTTTACAATTATTTTACAATTTCTTAAAAATTCATGGTATTAACCTAAAATTAAATTAACTAATATTTATTAGGCTAATTTGATTTTATTTTTTAAAGATAATAAATCATTTATGCAGAAAAATACTTTTGTTTTAATCATCCTCCAGTTCAATTCAGTTAACTGCTTTTTTTAAACGCTGATTTCTGAAGTTGTATTTTAGTAATAAACATGCAATTTTTACTTTTAGAAAGCTAATGCCATGTAGAATAAGCTAGAATTAAAAAAAAGTTGGGTTAATACCATGACTTTTAAAGAAATTATAAAATAATTGTAAATATGGTTTTTCTTAGAATCATATCTCAGAATAAAAATTAAATTTTTTTTTTATAATTTTCCCGTCGATAAAATAGAGTGTAGTTTCCCTGATTTTGATATGTGCACTTTATAAAGACTCACACTGTATATACCTTGTCTTATTAGTAGGTTTCCAGATCAAATTTTCACCTACTCTTATAAAATAATTAACACTAGGTTGTACTTACAGTTTGGTGTTGACGAGGATGGCCTAAAATCTTCAGTTCGTGCTGCAATGAAAGTAAAGAACATAATATTAACATATTAATTAATAGATATTCATCGTCATCATCATCAGCAAGAAATCCACTGCTGGACATGGAGCTCTCCCAATCGGGGATGATATATTTACAAGTAAAACTGCTGCTGGCAGAAGTTTGTATTTTATAAATTAACAAGAGAATTAAAAAGCATTACTATTAAAACTTACATTTTTTTTTCATAAAGGCTGGTGAATGCACTTGGTTATTATTTTTATCACTATCATCTTCACTGGAAAATTCAATATAACTATTGACTTTGCGTTTTTTTTCTTTTGGTTGAATTTCACTTTCCACTTCTGACCGTACATCAGCAGACAGATCCAATTTAAATTTTGGTATTGCTCTTCCTAAGCTTTCTGTTAAAATAAGACAACGAAATATTAACAAGAGAACTTAAAAACATGTTTAGGTTAGGTACATCAACCCAATCTTAAAACTTTATAATGATACTAGCGACCGCCCATGACTTTGTCTTTGTGGATAGTATTTATTTTGTCTGCCCCTCGGGAACAGTTCCATTTCTCGGGATGAAAGGTTCTATGTCCTTTTCTGCACCCCTGACATATGTATAAGCAACAATGATCGGGTGAGTAGTTGAGACATGAAGGCGTAACAAACAAACTGACTTTTGCATTTAAAATATTAGTAAGGATTAAAACTTACGAAATTTTTTTTTTAGAGGTGGTGGCCGAATATGTTTATCGTTGTCATTTTCATCACTTGTAGAATAACGGGAAGATCTGATAACTCTTCGTTTATTCTGTTGAGTTACATTTTCCGCTTCCGTTTGCAGATCAGATGTTTCCTCTGCTAACTTTAATTTTTGTTTAGCTCGTTCTAAGTCATCTGTAAAAAATAAGAACAAGCTTATAATATTACAACCACTGCTATAACAAAAAAATAACTTAAAGTATAAAACATTACCAAGCCATTAAAATCAGTTCATGTGTTTGCAAGTTACACAATTTTTTTCAGCGGAGCGAGGGCCATAGCCCAGAAATTGATTTTCCAGCCAGCCTTTGGGTTACACTGACCCATTATATAAATGGTAACAATTTTGTAGGTGTAATCAGATGTACCTACCAGGTGTAATCAAGTGTGTGTTTGTATTACCTACCTTTCTTGTTTGGGAGAACGGAGACTTGGATCAACAACCTTTGCAGCCCACTCAAGAAGGAAAAAAATAGTTGTGTTCCTAGGAGTCTTTATGAAACAAAGTACAAACTTCTTACTTACCTGTTTCACAAAAAACTCGCTGCACGCCGTACAGCTTCCATTTTTCGCCTGGGTTAGCACAAGGCAGTAATCTTTCGAATTCTTTTGTCCCCTTTACGGGGGGCCAATGCACCTCACATTTACGAGGAGTTAGCCATTCACTGTTGACCACTGACAACGTTCCGCCGTCACTCTCCGCAAATTGTATTAAAGCGTACATGCTGGAAAGTAAAAGCACGTTGAAAATGGTGTCGCAGGGGCCTTCAAAACGGCGGGAATGTCCAGCCGAACTGACCGACATCCGCTCCAATGGTCGAGTCGAGGGCATATTTAATTTGTATAGGTATTACACTCAGATTTAAAATCTTTGCTTACACTTACAAAGGCACCGCACGCACAAATCACTCTGCTGATGGCGAAATGGCTTGCAATACAGTACAACTGCTGCTGCCGAATCTTTCAAACGAATCCGTCGAGTACCCTAGGTACTCGTCAATGAAAAGATGACAGTTAGTAATCGTAACACTA
Organism: Crambus lathoniellus; assembly: GCA_949710035.1. Lineage (NCBI taxonomy): Eukaryota > Metazoa > Arthropoda > Insecta > Lepidoptera > Crambidae > Crambus > Crambus lathoniellus. The sequence goes on along the minus strand of OX453313.1, from coordinate 22,502,445 downwards.
TGTACTTACTTACGTATATAATATCACTAAATAAAGCCAATATTCAACTGTTTTCAGTTCACCGCTTAGCGGCCACGACTTGAGATATGCCAGGCAGGCTTGAGATGAGGGAGGGAAATTGGAGGGAAACGAAAGGCAAACAGGATGGAAAAAAGCTAACGTTTGTTGATGGCGGTATTGGCGGTTGCTTACAGTGTTGCCAACTCTATACCACGGATGGGTGCTATATAACATCTCAAAAAATGCAAGATTACTATGTTTTGTCAAAAATAGTGCTAAATGAAATTAAAAAAAATTGCATGGGTAAAATTATTTAATTTTTTTGTAATTTTGTACTTTTTTCTGCAATATTGAAAATTTTCATAATTTTCTCCACTCAAACTTTTCCTCTCAAAGCCACACACAGTGTGGATAATTTTAAAGTGTCACACACTTAACCACATACTATTTAGAGGGGACAAAACTAACATAATTATCAATGTTATACACCGTTATTTTTTAAGGATATCTAAAAAAGTAATGGGCATATCTCCTCCTTTTACTAATCAAGTATGTGCAGTTAAAAGTTCCAATATTTCACAATTTAGTCAAGATATTGAGGTTTGTTTGTGTCCCAAAATTTTGTGATTGATATTTGTATATATCAATCACAAACTGATTTTAAAATCTAGATTCGTAATTGTGTTTTACTTTATGCGCATGATGCGCTTACATCGAGAAGGTTGTAATCTTAATGCAATTTTTTTTACTGATAAGTAGCGTAAGTCCCAGGTTGTAACCATTTTGTAAGCCTAAACATAAAAAAAATTAAAAAAAATGTTTCAAGTTAAAGATGGAATCCAAATGGTGACGCCACATTACCCGTTAAATTAAAATGTTATTGGAAACTGACTCTTATAATAAGGAGTAAGTAACTGTCGAAATAGTGCTAGATTGAGTGCTAGGTGCTGTTATATTTCAGTGCTGGACTTTTGAAAATAGTGCCAAATCTAGCACCGAAAGTGCTAAGTTGGCAACACTGGTTGCTTATGGCCGCGTTCCGAATCACGCTGACAACGCTGTTAGCGTTAAAATATTACACAAATAAGGTACATTTTGTCTACCTACTTCATTTAATGGATTATACGCTAACAGTGCTGTTGGCGTGATTTGGATTGGAACTAGGCAAAATTTTTGCTTTTGCGTTTCGATTCTCCTAAAATTACTCACCCACGCTATAAAATATTGTTTTTTTCGTCTTGCTGTAATTAATCAGTCTTTCCAACAACACAAAACCGTTTTGTTTTCGTTTTCAAAGAAAATATTTTTTATACAGTCAGCAGCACATGTGGTTATACAAAACTGTCAAAAATCTGTAATTTATTTTGAACCTTAACGGCTTTGCATTTAAGTATAAAATTGATTGAATATCATTTACAGCACGCTTATACAGCACATATTCTGGCTTACGCTGATTTAAACAATAAAAATTTTTAGGAAATATTCTTCTTTGTTTATAACAAAAATATTTATGAAAAAATAATAAATCAAAGCAAAAAAACAAAAAAAAAATACCTTCCTGAGGATCGAACTCTGTATTCTAGACCGACAGTGGATTGCACTGCACATCAACTGATAGTAGTGATCCGTTGCGCTGTCAGGACTTAATTTTCGCTGTCGAATTTTATCATTATAATGTAATATGCACAGATTGCACAGTAGCGATTTTGATTTACTACCTATTGTAATTTTAGACTTTTTTTTTGGTAAGAGAGCTTATTTTAGGCTATCTTTTGGTTTAATCCCATATTTTATAAGTCCGACTGCACAGATATCTTATGCAAACGCCGCAAATGGTATGTTTTCATGGCTTTCCCAGTTTATAGTACTAAGATTACGGCCCCTGGTCTGTGTTCTATGATTGCAACGCATACCGGGTACAGCTTAGGTAAATATTTATATTATAAGTATTTGATTAGTTTTACAAGTCCTAAGCTGACTAAAAATGACGACATTTTGACGTACGTTCCGACCAATAGAGTACAGGTCCCAAGCGGACCAATGAATGACGTCATTTTGACGTACACTTCCGACCAATATAGTAATTGGTCACAAACTGACCAAATAATGACGTCATTTTGACGTACGCTTCCGACCAAAACAGTACTGACCCTAAATTGACCTTAAAATGACGTACTTTTTTCGTCATCGACGTCATTTTGCTACCTGGGCCACGCCCTGTATTTCTTATAAAGAACCTGATTTTGTATGTAACATAAATAAAACTTCATATTTCATTATATTTTAATTTCTTTTATTTCATATCTAAACCTGCAGCTAATAATATTAGTTACAAGCAAACCAAAATGGATCGACGGTATCGACACAAGTACCAGATAATAACCAGCCCCATTCGGTTCATCCTTCGCAAAAACAAAAAATACCCGAAATTAGCACATACTTCCCCAAACCGGTATCAGTAAAAAAAACAGGAAACTATAAACAAACTGTTACTTAGCATGATAGTAAAAAATTACTTACCTTTTTCTATTGTGGACAATGATGCGTTTAATGCAATTATATACGAATTGTGTCCTTCTTATTCGACGCCAACGAGAAAAACTGTAAGTATTGGTCTTCTCCAAAAATATTACAACTCCGTGAAAGAAGATGTTGAACAACAACTTGTACAGGCCGAGTATATTGCCTTGACTACCGACGCTTGGACATCGGCTTCCCACGAACAGTATGTTGCAGTAACAGCTCATTTTCTTGACAAAGAAACAAGCATAAAATCTTTTATGTTAGAATGCATTCCTGATATACATAGACATACTGTTCAGAATTTGGCGGATTTATTAAAAAAAATATCTGAAGAATGGAAAATTGTAGACAAAGTAGTAGCGATTACAGCAGATAATGCTGCAAATATTCAAGCTGCTATTTCGCTGCTCAGATGGAGGTCAATATCCTGTTTCGCGCATACGCTATATGTAATAGTTCTGGTAGCTTTGACAGATATAAGAGATATACAAACTAAAGTTTAATCCATAATTGAGCTATTTCGCGGAAGCGTTTTAGCCAATGAGCGCCACAAAGCAACACAAAATCAGTTAGGGGAAAAGCAGTTAAAATTGAAACAGGACATCGTAACACGTTGGAACTCAACCTATGATGTGTTTCAAAGAATCCTAGAGACGAAAAGAAGTGTGATTACTACAATTGCTACAGAATATCCCAGTACACCAAACTTGACTCCAGAAGATATTGATATATTGTCCAATATTTGTGACTTATTGAAACATTTTAAATCTGTCTCAGCAACGCTGGCCTACAGCGTAACAAGTGATGGCAAAATTCGACGAGTCGTGTAGGCCTTTCGGTAGCTTAGTTGGTCAGAGCATCGGGCCGGATTCCCGGAGGCGCGGGTTCGAATCCCGCCTGAAAGCTACTTATAGGGCTCGTGGTTTTTTACTATCACATTTTTCCTATACTTACAGAATTGCATTGTGAATGCATAAAAATAATATAAGGTCTCTATATGGCTGTTTCATCTTAATCGATTGTTAAACATTTGTAAAAATGTTTCTTTCGGATGCGAGGGTTTCCTCACATTAATGAAGCAACGCTGGCCTACAGCGTAACAAGTGATGGCAAAATTCGACGAGTCGTGTAGGCCTTTCGGTAGCTTAGTTGGTTAGAGCATCGGGCCGGATTCCCGGAGGCGCGGGTTCGAATCCCGCCTGAAAGCTACTTATAGGGCTCGTGGTTTTTTACTATCACATTTTTCCTATACTTACAGAATTGCATTGTGAATGCATAAAAATAATATAAGGTCTCAATATGGCTGTTTCATCTAAATCGATTGTTAAACATTTGTAAAAATGTTTCTTTCGGATGCGAGGGTTTCCTTACATTAATGAAGCAACGCTGGCCTACAGCGTAACAAGTGATGGCAAAATTGGACGAGTCGTGTAGGCCTTTCGGTAGCTTAGTTGGTCAGAGCATCGAGCCGGATTCCCGGAGGCGCGGGTTCGAATCCCGCCTGAAAGCTACTTATAGGGCTCGTGGTTTTTTACTATCACATTTTTCCTATACTTACAGAATTGCATTGTGAATGCATAAAAATAATATAAAGGTCTTTAGCTAATTTGTTAAAAAAATAAATGTGCATCATGTATGATTAAGGAAGGTATTCCTGACACAGTTGCCAACATGTCCTTTAAGCTTCATTCGGAACTCACAACACGTTTTATAAATATAGAAGACTATAAATTATTTGCCGTGAGTACTTAACTAGCTCCACGATTTAAAAAGTATGGTGAAAAATAAATATATGTAGCTTTCTCCCGCAAATAATCACAAAACTTGCACCTTCACCGATCACACTACTCTACACGTGTTTCGCCCCAACCCGGGGCATCCTCAGGAGATGTTTAACCGTATGCAATCCAGCACCGAATGACTGGAAAACGCCCGCTGCGACCGTATTTATAGCTGTCCGCTCCCCTCCCCCTCGCGCTCCGCGCCGAGTAACCGTTAGAGACCATTGAAAACTGTTAACCGTTGAAAGAGCGAGAGAGAGCGAAGGAGTGGAGAAAGTTATTGCTTCCTACTCGCGCCCTTGATTGCCAACCGTTGTAAAACCATTGAACGAAAAAAGTTATTTTTAAAGGACAAAAAAATCAATATAATGTTTTAATTAAACGCTTATTTTTAAGAGTTATTATTATTTGAAAAAATACGCAATAGCGGAGAGGAAGAAACATTAACTTGATCGTTAAGTATGGCTCCATCAACATTGTGCTTGATGATTTCTAAATTTTTCAACACGCTCAGTCGTAGATCTTTACAAATACAAATACAAATACAAATACAAATATTTTATTTGCCATAAATAGGGTACATAATACAGATGGTCAAAATAAAAGAAAATGTCGCTTAAAACCTATTTAACCATAGTACTATAACATGCAAAATTTTTATGTCAATGCATCGACCACATCGATATAAATTATTAAGTATATTCTAACCGTACCTATTAACTTCTTAAAAATTCACCCACCGAGTAAAAAGTATTTTCGAGCAGCCATTGACGCAAGGCCCTTTTAAATTTAGTCGTCGGTAAGCATTTAATGTCATTTGGTATGTGATTATAAACAGTAATGCACATCGCATAACAATTATTTAGGTAGCATTTTGTTCTAGGCACTGATTCTATTACTAGCCTGTTAGGATCTCTATTACTTCGACTCGTTAAATCCTTGGACTTCTTAAAATTATTTAAATGCTGGTGTGTAAAAACACTCACTTCTAAAATATAGATGCACGGTAATGGAAGCATTTTTAAGAGTCTGAAATAGGAACGGCAAGGTTCGTCTGGCGCTACGTTACATATTGCGCGCACACATCTTTTTTGCGCTATAAACGCCTTGTTGTTTTCCGTTCCGTTACCCCAAATGAGTAACCCGTATCTCAAAACGGATTCTACGTAGGCGAAATATGTGGTTAGTGCTGTGTTTCTACAGGCTACCATACCAAGCTTATATAGGGCATAGGCGAATCTATTAAGCTTGTTACATACCTTTTCTACATGATTTTTCCAATTAAATTTCGAGTCAATAATGATACCTAAGAATGTCACATTTTCAGCCGTCCTAAGAGTTTGTCTGTTGAAAGTTATGTCAATAGTTTGATTTTTAAAATTATTGAAATTAATTAATTTAGTCTTGGATATATTAATTTTAAGATTATTATTTTGTAGCCAATTTGTTATTAATGTCAGAGTTTCAATAATATCTAATTCGTGTTGCTCTATCGAGGCGTCAATGTTGGATGTTACTATAACGGATATGTCATCGGCAAATAAAATTTTTTCATGTTTAGTGACTGGGACAATATCATTAATGTAGAGCAAAAATAGTAAAGGCGAAATAACGCCGCCCTGTGGGAGGCCACATATGTTTTTCTTAAAATTCGATCTTACTGTTACTGTATTCCTTTTATTATCTACATAGTCAATTTCAACACATTGGTATCTATTTCTTAAATATGAATTAAACCAGGCATATGCTGGTCCTCTCACTCCGTAGCTTTCTAGTTTATCCAGCATTATATCATGCGAGACCAAATCAAATGCGGAGGACATGTCAAGGAATAGTACAGTAGTTTTCTTTTTATTATTTACGTTGTGTAGAATGCTATTTACCAGATGAAAAGCTGCGTGGACCGTGTTCTTGTTTTTTTGAAAGCCAAATTGGTTTTGCTGGATAATTTCATGCTGAGTCAGAAAAGACATGAGCTTTTCATGCATAGCTTTTTCAAATATTTTTGCAAATATAGATATGAGCGTGATCGGTCTATAGTTTGCTACATCAGATTCTTCTCCTTTTTTGTGAAGTGGTTTGATTACCGAATATTTTAATTTATCAGGAAAAGTCCCTGTTTCTAAAGAGAGGTTTATTAAATAGGTTAATACACATAATAATTGTTTGTTACAAGATTTTATCACTTTGGTATTTACAGAATCGTAACCTTCTGAGTTCGAATTTTTGAAGGACATTATTATTTTATTTACTGTTTCCTCATCTATTGGCGTTATGAATATGGAGTTTCTTAAGTGATTGTAATTATGACTATATGTCTTGTTTGAGTTGTTTGTTTTGTCAGTAAAGTAATCGTTAAGCTTATTTGCAATGTCAGATGGTTTTAATATGTCTATTCCATTACATGTCAATTTATTTATGTGTTTTTTTGAGTTACTTTGTCCCATCTCATTTTTTATTACTGTCCATGTCGCCTTTCCTGTGTTCTGACTATTTAAAATGTATTTTCTATTTGCTAGTTTTTTTGCTTGTGTTGTACATTTTTTCAGTAGTTTATTATATGTCAAATACTTTTTACGGTCAATAGTACTTCTACTCGAGTAATATTTAAATCTTAGTGTTCTATTTGTTTTACAACTTTTAGCGAGTCCCTTTGATGTCCATTTTAGTTTTTGTGATAGTTTTATTTTTATCCTGATCTTTGGAAAGCAGAGATTATAAAGAAGTCCAAAGATGTCAAAAAAATTATTAAAGGCAATATTTAGGTCAGTTTGATTGTATGTATCAGAAAATGAAATCATTTCTAGGTAGTGCTTAAATTTTTCAGTGTTTTCCCTTGTGTAAGATCTTTTAAATATAAAATACTCTTTCAACATGGGTTTAAAATTATTGATTTTGTATTTAAGTATTTGGGCAGTGTTGTGGTCAGAAAGACCGAGCGGGATAGTGCTACCATGTCCGTCACTTATATTACTTACTAGCTGACCCAGCGCGACTTCGTTCCCGTGGCCCTACCACCTACTCCACCCTACCCTACCCGTACTCTACCCCTACCCTACTCTTCCCCTACCCTACCCCTACCCTACCCCTACCCTACCCCTACCCTACCCCTACCCTACCCCTACCCTACCCCTACCCTACCCCTACCCTACCCCTACCCTACCCCTACCCTACCCCTACCCTACCCTACCCCTACCCCTACCCCTACCCCTACCCCTACCCCTACCCCTACCCCTACCCCTACCCCTACCCTACCCTACCTATACCCTACCCTACCTTTACCCTACCCTACTTCTACTCTACCCCCACTTACTCCCTCCTCCCCTATTTTCTCACCGTAAGAACATTCCTTGGACTTCCACGAACATTTCAAGACCAAAATTAGCCAAATCGGTCCAGCCGTTCACGCGTGATGTCGTGACCAAGGGAAATAGGGATTCATTTTTATATATATAGATAATTAGGTCTAAGCAAGAGTTTAGTCGAGTCGGCACATTTATATAGGACTGAAGGTTATATTTTTTTAAGATGTCTCTAAAGCGTGTGGTGTACTGGTTTGTTTCCAACATGTTTAAGTTGAAATCACCTATTAGGATGATATTTTTTTTATGGAATTTAGAGAAAAATTTGTGAAGCAATAAGTCCACCTTATCTAAAAAGTATTCTATGTGCCTTTTTATTATTTTACTACAAGTATGTAATACCTCATAAGAATGCCTATCAGATAGTTGATGTCCGGTATTTAGTAAATGTTCCGCGAAATGAGATCGTTCCGGTCGGCCATTCCTATAGGCAGAAATATGTTCTTTATAACGTATATCAAAAGTACGGCCAGTTTGACCAACGTATACTGAATTACATTGGTTACATGTTAAGGTTAACTTATATATCCCCGATTTCCCGCCAACCTCCGTTTTTTCCCTGCCATTGCAAATGGCACGCCGGACGGTATTATTAGTACGGAAAGCCACGTGAACATCGTTAATTTTTAAAAGTTTTGATATTTTTTCGGATATTTTACCTACGTAAGCCATACTTGACTGATAATTGTGAATAACGCGTTCACGTGGCACCGCATATAAAAGCCCAGTCACTTGTTTGTTAAGGACATGGTCAAAAAAGTACATTCAATTTACACAAACATAGTAAATATAATTAAGTAATATAAATAGAAATATGAATTATTACGTAGTTTTGAAGCTCTCTGAACTTGGGAGTTTTTATTTCAAAATAATAAGTAATGCAACGTGAATTCGCCATTATGGACCATAGAGAACAACATAAGTCATGTTGTCATCATTGAAGATAGCAATGGGCCAACTCGGTATAAACGCGACTCGAGCTAACTCGAGTTAAAATTCATGTAACTCGATGTCTTAGTTTTGTGTTTACCAATTTTAGATGATTCTTACTCTAAGACGATTTGATTTAAAGCCAACGCCCCGCGCCATCTTAGTTTGGTTATAATAAGAGCGATTTTGCAACAAAAAATGAGAGCACCGTAATCTCGTAATCGTTTGATTCGTTAATTTTTCGCGCCCCTATCTAAATTAGAGTTTAATCGAATTCAACTCGAGTTAACTCGAGTTAGAGCGAACACGCACTTGTGATTTTTAATCGGGCGATAGTTTGGTCGTTCTCAGATTCAGTATAGAGTTATATGGCAGTGCGCGCACTGACGATTAAACTATCGACCGATCAAACTATCGACAATGACTGGCCGATAGTTGTACGCTCAAACTATCGCACAACTATCGGCCGGGTAGTAATGTGCATGAAGGACTATGTGAACGCGCCCACTGCATTCAACTAAACTATCGCCCAACTATCGGTAGACTGTGCATTCAGTATCGAACTATCGAAAATGACTGGCATATAGTATAATAACAATAGTTGTACAACTATCTATCGAAAAACTATCGCACAACTATCGGCCTGTGCATGAAATACTAGGTGAGCGCACGCCCGGATTCAACTAAACTATCGATCGACCAACAATCCGTCGACTAAAAATCACAAGTGCGCGCAGACTCTCAAAACCAAACTATCGGCCGACAGTTTGATCACGATCGTCTTGGGATTTCGACTAAACTATCGCCCGATTAAAAATCACAAGAGCGCGTTTGCTCTTAGGCCCAAAGCCCAACTCGAGTTAAAGTAACCTTCTCGAGTCGAGTTGACACATGACACATCACTAATTGAAGAATTTGAATTTGTCAATTGGAAGATTCTTTCTAATTTTGTATTTCACGTTGCGTTGTGATTTTGCGCTTATTTTTGACCCTGGATTAACTATATTGTTAAACAAGACTTTCGCGTTGAGTTGGATAACCAATGTTCAATCAAACCCAGGTATGAAGTTGGAATAAAAAAAAACTGCTTTATTTTTATAGTGCATCTTAGTTTCAGTTGCCTCTGGCTGGATGCATTTATTTGCCATTCATGCTACCTTTTATTAAATACCGAAGCTGGTGAACATGAGAGACTTGCTTTTGGGAAATCTGTGAGAAGACTAAGACGCCATAATATCAGTATGAAGTGTCCATTGCTGGCTGTCCTATTATCACAGAATACTAATTACTTATGTGGTAAGCATTTTGTTTTTGATTATGACCACCTAGCTAGTTGTAGTATCTTAAAAAACAAAAAAAGAATAAGTAATAAGTACTTAAATGAAAAATGTATAATATGATTGTAAGTGTGTCAATTATTTTCCATCTTTAATTAGACCTGCCTAAAGTAGGCAATAGGCATGTTGTTACAAAGTACCTACTACTCATTAATCATTAAGTATACAATATCATTAAACATACATTAAACTTGAAAACATAAACAGATATTATAAAAAAATACCCTTGTTGCTAAAACTGTTAAAACATAAGGTTTCATTTGTGTTTATTCTAACTGTGGTTTGTTTTCAGCCTGCAAAACGGATACACTCAAACAGACATGCTGTGCATGACTCATCACGAGACATGCCAGAATTGGTATTGGACAACAATGCCGCAGCTTCTAATATTCAAGTTGTTAGCCCACCAGAGCCATCACAGCCACCACAATTACCGCATGTTCAAAGTGGGCCACTTTGAAGGTAAAGGAATACTACATCATTACCCAATTATAAGAGAGCTTCAATCACATCTATTTGCTGTATATTTCAATAATGCAGGAACAGAATGTTACATTTGATTCATATCAGGTGAAACAAGCATGTTCATACTGGTTTGTAATATGTTGTTGAAGTGCGTCCGGTACGGAGGAGTACTCCAAAGAAATACCATGAATTGGTGGAAATAATCCTATTGGAGGATATTTAAGTCTTGTCATGTTTCCCAGAGAGTTTACTATAAGTACATGTTTTACTTGACACTGAATATGATAGCGCTTCTGTCTTGTAGGGAACAGGACTGTTTGTTGTTTTTGTCATGATATGACAATAATCTGGTATCTTGGTCGGGCAAGACACCAAAACTATCCAAGCTCCTTCCAGCAGAATTTTAAGACTACATATTATTAACAATATTTAAGAATATTAAAGTATTCTAACAAAGGCTAATCTTTGTTAGAAACGGCATTCACAATTGTAAAATAATAAATATACTATGCTTGTATTTGTTTCTCATGTCTAAGCAACTACTCATACCTACACAATAATGCTTTTAAATACACTTTCCAGCTAAGTGTCTAACGCCCGAATACTCGAACGCTAATTATCTTTGGGAGCGTCTCAAACATCATGGCATCTCTTTCATACGTTTGAAATTAAAAGTGACAGGGCGATGTGTGAGACGCTCCCAAAGATAAGTAGCGTTCGAGAATTCGGGCGTGACTGCAATAAAAATGTTCTGTTTTATCCAAGCTGGTTGATTTATCTCAATCTCTCAATATATTGAATAATTATGTACCTAGGCATTTTCTTAAGATTTAAGTAATAAATCTTTTTATTTATTGTCTCTAAAAACAACAAGTATTCATTAAACAACAAGTATTTATTCAGTCTTGTTTTATTTGGGTTGTTCTTTCTTACCTATATCCTGCTACCCCTAAGTGTACGGCCAGACTGCCCGCTCTGGTTGAGCGTCGGGCGGGGCGGGGCGGGCAGCGTTTATCATTTGGTTGCCGACGCTCCGGCCGCTACTCAGGACACCACTATGCGTTAGCATTTATTTAACATAAACGCTGCCCGCTCCGCCCCGCCCGACCCTCTGGTTGAGCGGGCACTCTGGCCGTACACTATAGGGCCATTTAGACGGGGAGAGTTTCTCGACTCGAACTTACGATTCTCGAAAGGCGGGAAAAAACTCGAAGCTTGTAAACAGTACGTACGATGACGGCACTCGAAAGGCGAGAATCGCCTCACCTAGGCGAGAAACTCGAATCGTGTCAACTGAATGTACGAGCTAAGAGTTTCTCGCCGTTCGAGAAACTTGTTCTTCGAGTTCAGTTGTTCAAACAACATTTCGATTGGGTTGTAACAGATGGCGCTGCTTATGCTTCTATGAAAATGTTCATAGGAATATTTGGATTCAAGTTCGGATGGGCGTATCCTTTTACCGTATATATATCAATGCTCAATCCCCATTTCTTGTGCCAAAGCATTCAGAGCTGCATTTCTAGCTTCTCGATTTTTATAGTCCTTATGTTCCGTACTCCACAAACACTCATGGTCTCTATATAGCTCAACTTTAATTACTTCAGTATTTCCGAATTTTTCAACCATTTAGCTTTTTGCGCAGTCACTTGTACAAAAAGTTCAAATTCGAATGAGCGAGCTCGCCTTCAAATATTGGTCACAACGGATTTGTGCGATAATCGAACGTTCGAGCAAAAATGTCGTACGAGTTCAAGTTTACACAGATTAGAAACTCGTACGCGATAATATCCCACGAAAAAATCATCTAATGTAAACAGATCATACGATTCTCGAAAGGTGATTATCGCCTTTCGAGAATCGTATACGACTATCGTATGCGAGTTTTTGCTAATATTGACTGTGTAAACGTAGGCGGGCGAGAATCGCCTGGCGAGAATTGCCTTTCGAACTCGACAGGCGAGTTTCGCCAGGCGAGCGTACGAGGAACTCGCCTTGTCTAAATGGCTCTTAAGTGTACTGTCACAGTGCAGAGCGTTAAGCGGGGCGGGGCGGTCAGCGTTCAGCTCGTGGTAGCCGACCTTCATGATCGAAGTTGCCAACGCTCCGGGGCGGCCGCTACTCATGAACGCTGCCCGCCCCGCCCCGCCCGACCCTCAACCAGAGCGGGCACCCTGGCACAGATTACGTACGTACACTTAATCTACTGCTAACCCTATATTTGTTTGTAGTATTTTTAGTGTAGGTACATATGAAAAACATTACGTTTCAAATAAGCTTCGTTATTAGTACTAACATTTTTGACACTATTACCACAAAATAAAGAGTTTACAGAAGGACCGCTCCCACCATTTTTGAAAATCTATACCTATCCTTGTCTGACTCACTAGGGTTGCTTCTGTATTGATTCTGAATTTAAAAAGGAGTAAGTAGTAAAAGTTAACAATCATACATAAATACAGTGCCACAAGCTTTTCTGTTCCCGTGACAGTCGTGACAGAGGAGCCACTTGCAATACGAAATTAGCTGTCAAAATGGACTGTCGTATGAAAACTGTTTTAGTTCCTAAGATAATCACCGGAACAGAAAAGATTGGCGCACTATAAATTCGTTTATACATAGGTACATCGTAACAAGTTTACAAGCCTTAGATGCTGCTTAGATGGTAAACAGAGCATCTAATATCCATTTAAAGTCCCGACGCCACACACGACGAAGACAAGATCCTATTGTACCTATACCGTACCTATTATGTTGTAATGTATTCCATTCCTATATGTTATAATGTACTCTATGAACAAGATATAAATATGGTGTGATAGTTATCCCACTAAAAACATAAACGTGAAAAAGGCACTAAGTAAGTTCGACGAAAACATAAAGGTAAAAAGGTGCCAAGTTCAGCGAAAAATAGTTGAAATCTAAATGGGTTACAAGTTCCATAATTGTTTTCGTTCAAGCACTTCAAATAATTAATATTTTCTTAAATGTTGAATTTATAACTTGTCATCTTCAAAAATTGAAAAACCTTTATAACGCAAGAACTGTATCAAGCAATAGTGGTAACTATTTTGAAAACAAGAAAGTGTATTTAAATACCTATGTTGTGTTTTTATCGTATATAGGTAAATAAAAAAATATAAGTAGTTTAATAGTCAAAGTCAAATTTGTTTATTCAATTTAGATTGGTTTTTACAATACTTGTGAACGTCATAGAAGCTACGCTATCGAGATGTAAACAGGTTCATATTTGTTTCTGGCGCAGCTGTTCTTCATAGTCTTTTCTTGCACTCAAGAATATAGTTTTTCAGCTTTCTTTTTCTGGGAGAATTTGCAGAAACGTGAGTTGCTATTTGTGAATTTGAGTCACATTTAACTTTTTCATATTGTGTACAAGATTCATTAGTCTCCACAGTTGCTTGCGATTCTTCATTTAATTTTTTTTTGACAGGTAGCAAAAGTTTGGGAACCGAACTGTCCTGAAAAAGGCACTAATGCCTTTTTCAGGACAGTTCGGTTCGATGTCTTGATTATAGAATTGGTTTCGAAATGGGCCTCACAAACTCGAAGATATGTTGACCATTTGTTGCGTACATCTTCTCGATCAATTAAACTTATCCATAAGGTTCGTCTGAAAAAAAAATCATTTGATTTTTAAAATGAACTAGTTAGTTTTGCAACGAAAATAGCCTATGGCACACCTACGATTAAGACGTTAAAATAAATAGGTATACGCATAATCGTGCGTGGTTCGTTTTCTCCTGAACTTGGCTGGCACACTGCCGTGCGTCAAAAAAAACTTTACTGCAAGTAAAATGTTATTTGGGGTAAGTATAATGACTGGCGTTCTCTCCCAAACTTGGCAGGCACACTGCCGTGCGCCTAGATAAAGAAAACTTTACTGCAAGTGAAATGTTATTTGGGATTTATTGATTGGCGTCCTTTCCTGAACTTGGCTGGCACACTGCCGTGCGCTCAGATGAAAAAAAATACTGCAAGTAAAATGTTATTTGGGGTTTAATAACTGAAGTCTCTAAAATGTAAGTAGGATTTCATAACACTGCTAAAATAAAAGAAAATGCAACGACAACTTTTACTTGAAAATTCGTCAACATGACTTGTGGCTGTGTTCGCTGAACCGCCAAGAAGTTTTGAGAATACTATAACATCTAAATAAGGACAATAGAACCCAATTACTGGCGTTTTACCACAACCAGCTAACTATAAGATGAATGTGTATGGTTCATAGTCGTTATCAAAGCGGCTAGTCCCAAAAGTACCTAGGTATACTCACCTACCAACAAGAGAAAACAGTTTGACATAACTTACCTTTCAATATCGTTTGGAAATTTAAAGAACGTGTATGCACAGTTTTTAGTCGTATTTAGACAACCAAATACACTGCAACTGTAATAATATTGGTTATTAATTTTTGTTAATTAATGGTAAAATAGGTATATAAGTGTCACAGTGACACGTAGCGGCGCGGACGTGAAGTGATCAATTAAATGCTCTTTGGAACTTGCGATCACTGACCTCTTTGCGATACTCGCGACTGAGTACTGTCCCAAACTGTCCCATTTTGCCTGTATATGTGACGTCTATGTGTGCGTGACGAAAATGGCACTTTGTTCTAAGCGGACTCTCTGCTAGGGCGACCGCCCGCCCGCGTAGTTACTTTGTGCTATTACCCTCAAATAAATGTAAGTACATTTACATATAGATAAAATCCTTAATTCAAGTCGTCATTACATGCCTCATGACTTCAGTTTACCATAATAATTCACTACTGTTCGTCATTTTAAAGCGCCTTACGTTTTTTAAGAGCAAAACCATAGTCTAAACACTAGTTGCCAGCGTTCTGACAAAAGGTTTAATAAAACTTAAACGTCAATTAACATTGTACTCCCAAGTTCTTAGAGTTTTCTAAGTATAGTGATAAAATGTGCCAATATTAACAAACATAATACACCAAAAATCATCGGTGTAAATTAAGTTTGACAACTATGCCGACGCCCATACAGAAACTGACCATCTCCTTTTATTCCTAACCATGTTATCTATCATCCGCCGATCATAACCATTTGCAATGGCAATATTATAAATTGTGTTTAAGACGATACTCGGAAAATAAATCAAATCGTGAGGGGCGGAGTTTTCTAATCTCGTAAGCGGTCATGCGGGGCGCCCCCCGCTTAGAAACATCGCGCGCGGGCCGACTAGTTCCGACGACCATATTGTTTTTAGAACAAGAGACGCACGGAGTCGCAACAGTAAAATTATGTTTAATATATACTATACTAATATTATAAAGAGGAAAGATTTGTATGTATGTATGTAACGAATAAACTCAAAAACTATTGGACCGATTTCAAAAACTCTTTCACTTTTAGAATGCTACATTATCCCTGATTAACATAGGCTATAGAATATTTTGGATAAAGTTGGGGATCCGTATGAAAACTTTGATAATGTAACTCAAGGTGTGACTTTGTTTTGTTACACATCAAAAGAAAGCACAAGTCACTACACAATACTGATTATTGAGCTGATAGCATATCTCAAACTTTGTCTTGTACTTTTAATTAATACCTATCTTATTGATTTGACATTTTAACTATACTTTAGCCTACATTATTGACTATTTTTGTACTTCTATATGTGGTATGACATTTCCGTTTCCTGTTATGTCAATTAAGAGTCCATAATATTTGTTTTTTTTTTTGACAAAGTTAATGAGACATTCGGCCTTAGACATTTTATTTATAATTTTGACATTTTCTTTGTGACATTATTATTGTATAGCTCGACATATTTTATAACATTGTTGTTGTTATTGATATGGGCTTTTGTGTATGTTTGTGCATTTGTATCTACAAGACATTGTTTTCATATAATTATTTACTGACATGCTAATCAATAGGACTTAATATTTGCATGCTATTGACAAATGGCTGAATGGGCCGAACTTATAAACCTGTGACATCTTAAATTTGTACCCCAATCAAAAGCAAATAAAGATTTATGATTTATGATTTATGATTTATGTGAAAAAAGATACCAAAAAAATTCTTATACCGCGTACGCTGCTGAAACTATTGACAATAGAGCAAAGTAATGTACTACAGTTTTGTAGAGGACATTAATATCTACAAAAAAGTCCGCGATATCATATATCTAACTATTACAGTTACGTCACAATAACTACTTTTTCATATTAAAGTATGCAATAACGCCCCGGGTACAAAGTGTACAAACTAGGTCACATTATTCGTACCTTAATAAATAATTTTGTATTCAAGATTGTTTTAATACCTATAGATTACTCTTTGAATTGATGAAATAGGACAATTCATTCCAAAGATATTACGGTTTTGAGCTTGCGACACCGGCGCCGGCGGCCACGACGCTCGGCACTTTTTTGCATTCACTACTATGTATCTCAGTGGTTAGAGCAGTCGCCCGGACAGCGAAAGGTCGTGGGTTCGAATCCTGTCGGAGCTGGTTGTGAGACAGGTCGATTCATTTTAAATTTTTAAATCATAATAATTGCATTGTGAATGCAAATAAGTGCCGCGCGTCGTGGCCACTGGCATCGGTGTCGCAAGCTCAAAACCGTAATATCTTTGGAATGGAATGTCCGATTTCATCAATTCAAAGAGTAATCTACAGGTATTGAAACAGTCTTGAATAAGAAATTATTTATTTGGATAAGGATTAATACCAAGTTACGAATAATGTGGCCTAGTGTGTACAGGCGGCGTTACTATTGCATATTTAATATGAAAAAGTAGTTATTGTGACGTAACTGTAATAGTTAGACATATGGTATTGCAGATTTTTTTGTAGATATTAATGTTCTCTACAAAACTGTAGTACATTACTTTGCTTTATTGTCAATAGTTTTAGCAGCCTTTGCGGTATAAGGATTTCTTTGGTATCTTTTTTCACACCTTGAGTTACATTATCGAAGTTTTCATACGGATCCCTAATTTTTTCTATAATATTCTATAGCCTATGTTAATCATGGATAATACAGCATTCTAACCGTGAAAGAATTTTTGAAATCGGTCCAGTAGTCTTTGAGTTTTTTCGTAACATACATACATTACAAATCTTTCCTCTGTAATATTAGTATAGATAAATAAATGGAGAATTAAAATATATTTTGATACTTAAAAAACAGTATAATAATTTAAAAATTTAAAAAATCTATTGTTGTCTCAATTTCTTCTTTTTCTTCGTTTGAATCAATCGTCGGTATTACATTTTCTTTGTCTTTTCTTTTTTCCGTTATCTCAATTTCTTCTTTTTCTTTGCTTGAATCAATCGTCGGTATTACATTTTCTTTGTCTTTTCTTTTTTCAGTGGTACCCGTATTTGGCTCGTCAGGCACACGTATTGGTTTGTTTTTAGGAAACCTCGGATCCACTAATTCGGGTAAAAGATAATCAAAATAAAATGAAAGCAATTTAGGCTCCATGCGTTCTTGCCGGAATTTGTCATCCCTATGTATGAGTTCTGTTTTAATTTTATTATCTCCATACCACACTGCCAGCAAGCATTTTGCTTTACCACAAATATGCATTTGTCCTTGTGCTTGGAAATACCAATCTGAATTTTTGTTTATAGTCACTTCTTTATTTTTTTTATTGTATCGCCAGAAATGCATTTTACTTTGTTTTATGGCTTCGTCTATACCTATTCTATAAGGCGCCATAGGACACTTTATTTCTACCACTGTATTTTCGTCTATGAGACCATCCGGGGTGGCGCCTAAAAACGGAAACTGTTGATCGATGAACAGACCACACTGCTCGATGTTTAGGTTTAATAAATTGGATAGTTGTTCCATGGCCACCTTCTCATTCTTTTTACCGTGGCTTATGGAAGCCACATGTGATATTTCTGGTCAATATAGCATGTTTTTTACAATATTTACACAGCTATTATTTTTCTTTCTTTTGGCTACTTTTCCGAAATTTGAAGCTGTTAAAAGGTTTCTCCACACTCACTTTGTAATACTGTTCTTTTTTGAATTTCACTTCTTTCCTCTTCACTTTTCTAAGTTTTTTAAAAATGTGGCTTTCGCCATCTCGTATGTTTCTACATCCATGTCCGGAGTTTCCACAATTTCTCCATAGTTAAAATCAATTTTGTTTGGCATCAGATGTCTGTTTTTTTTTCTTTTGATTGTTTGGTTGTACTGTCTTTTTTTTTTCAATATTTTCCTCGGAACTTTTTTAATAACTTTGTTGGTGATTTTTTATGAATGTTTTTTGACACAGTCGTGTGTATTTTTTTAGTATTAAAAGAAACGACAGCTCCTGCACATCTACCTTGATATGACCGCTTTAAAGCGTAGTTCACACGTTTTCCCCCAACAAACTTTGCGATAACACCATTAAATCGTTCTACGTCATTGCTGTCGACGTTTTCAATTAAACTTCGTGCATTTGAAGCAACGTTGACTGTAATGTATCGAATTTTTTGCCAAAGGGGAGTATTAAATAGATCTTGGGAGCCTTCTTTAGTTTTTGCTTTTTGGCAAAAAAATTCATTGCATTCTGCATGGTTGTCAAATGCATGTCTAACAGAAATATTTATTTCATTGTGCATTTTTTTCACACTGTCATTTTCTTTGTTTTTTTGTGGTGATTTATAGAGTCACAGATATATTTTCTGGCCTTGAGTATTTTTTCAGTGGTAATTTGTTTTCGGTCTTTGACGCTATATCGTGTGTCAACTTTTAATTGTTGAAATTTATTACAATAATTACGTAAAATATGGTTCTTGCAATTGATTTTTTCTACAGTCACATCCGAGTACGGCCGCGTTTCTAAAATTTTCGCATACATGCTACTATCTCCATCTGCAATAAATCTGGAATAAATAAGTTTGTGCATCTCTATTGACCGCTTAAAACCTTCAGTGATTATACTTGCTTCCATTGCAGTAGAAGAACCACAAAAATTTTTGTAGCACATGTAATGTTTAACTGTTTAGGATTTAAGTATATATTTATCCGTTATCAAGTTTTCCATGATACAGTTTCTTAATGAAATTAAAATGGGCTTAGATAATTGGTGTGATTGTAAGAAGTTATTTATTTATTTATTTATTTATTATTTATGACATAATAAACGTTAGTCATAACAACACTTCAACTAATTTTATTTTACATAATGTTTATTTCATCTAATCATCATTTTATATAATATCATTGAACATAACGCTCATTTTATATAAACATATTTTATATAAAACACATTTGCTATAACTCATTTGATATAATTTTGTTTTATATAATCATCAATTAGTCAATTAAATGTATAGGGAAGGCAAAGGAGCAGGGGGCAGGAGGGATACAGTGCCCCTGTAAGGGGGGCTCGGGAGGCGAAGCCCCCCGCCATAAAGAGCAACAACGGTGAAAAAACAATTGATGATAGGTTAGGTTAGGTTAGAACTGTGAACAAAACAAAGCGCGAGCCGAGCGAACGAAGCGAGCGTGCCGCGGCAGCGGCCGGCGAAGCGCCAGAAAAAGTTATTCGTTGATTATACTAAACTAGCGGCCGCCCGCGGTTTCACCCGCGTGGTTCCCGTTCCCGTGGGAATATCGGGTTAAAAAGTACATATAAACCTTCCTCTTGAATCACTCTATCTATTAAAAAAAACGCAATTAAATCCGTTGCGTAGTTTCAAAGATTTAAGCATACAAACTTAAAACTTTGTTTTATACTATGTAGTGATGAACGTTATATGAAATGACTAGCTGTGCCCGCGACTTCGTTCGCGTGGAATAGTGACTTTCGGCAGAATTTTTCATTTTTCTAGCTTATAAGGTTTTTCATTTTTTTGTGTATTTATTTTATATATATTAGTTTAGCGCTATGATACATATTAACACATTAAAAAAATATTTCACATAGCCTTCCGCCCGCGGTTTCGCCCGCCTGTACTACACGACGTTATCTCGAGGGAAAGTTATATTTTCCCGGGATATCAATTAGTCTTTGTCACTCTCTAGCTCCTAAAATATCCACATACTAAAAAAACACGCCGATCCGTTGCTCCGTTTTGACGTGAAAGACGGATATACAAACAATACAAACTGTATGTCAAAAGAAAGAACTTATCACGCTGAACAACTTCTCTTAAGATGCTATCTCATATAGTTTAACCTGGCTGCTAGAGTTCCACATCAGCTAGCCTAGCATGAACGGATTTTATCACGCGATATAATATAGCACGTCATGCTGTCTTGCTTACCTACCCCACTAAGGTGGAAGCAAGACGTGCTATATCATATCGCGTGATATAATGATGGTAAAGCTAGCCAGACAGGTGTACCAAGACCTTCAAACTTTGTACGTCAATAGAAAATGCTCATCACATTTAACAATATTCCATAAGACGGTATTTTTATATCTCTCATAGTTTGGCTGGACTGCTATGGTTCCACATCGGCCATTTCGATCTTCTAAATAAATTATAGCCTACCTATAAGTTGGCGACAACTAATAGCTATATAACTAAAAAAGTTTCATTAAAATCCGTTCAGTAGTTTTTGCCTGAAACGTGGACAACAGACAGACAGACAAAAAATTCAAAAACTATATTTTTGGTATCTGTTCCGTTTAAGGAGACCCTTGGTGGTATTTTTTTCTATTTCTTTTCAATGTATACAGCCCCTGTACCGGCAAAGACATGGGCTTCATTTGACATTTGAAGCTCATATTTTGTGATTTTAAGGCGCTACTCGGAAAAATATGACTTTTTGATTTAAAACTATAGGACGGTTACAGTTGTTACAAATCTGGTAATAAAATATATATTTCTTCATAGGTACCTTTATCTAGAATCGTATAGTTTCAAAAACACGATTTTATGATTTTGCCTCGACACTTTTTCTTTTCGAAAAGACCTCTAAAAATACGAAAACCTTTATCTAGAATCGTATAGTTTCAAAAACACGATTTTATGATTTTGCCTCGACACTTTTTCTTTTCGAAAAGACCTCTAAAAATACGAAAAGTGAAGCTTATTCTTAAATGGGGTTACTTACACTATTGGAAATTGGTTTAATTAGTGGACACCAATAATATTAAGGATCGTATAGAAGCATTTTTTTTTAAATCGCTGTAGTTTTTTAATACGAAGTGATTTTGTGTTTTTTTTGCCTAATCTGCAAAATCGGTCTCGCTCCCGCGCGCGTCGTTTTCTCATTGCTATCTCGCTTCAGCACATTTTTTCCGAGTATCGCCTTAAGGGCATAATATGGGCTTCAAATGTCAAATGAAGCCCATGTCCAGACCCATAATTTTTAGCCGGTAGCCCCCTGAATAGAATCGCATACAGTTTTATAATAAGTATGAATTATTTTATTTATTTACTTAATATACACGGTAATTTTTTTATCACCCCGGATAAAATTAAAAGGATTATTCTGCTCATGAAAACAAACAATTTTTATTATGGGACCAACACTAAAATCGCAAAAAAACAGCTATTCCATACAAAAGTGCAAAAATATTTAGTCAAAATGTATGGAACAGCTGATATTTTTTCGCGATTTCAGTGTTGGTCCTATAATAAAAGTTGTTTGTTTTCATGAGTAAAATAATCCCTAAAAATATCCGGGGTGATAAAAAATTACCGTGTATATTACATAAACAGTACCTACGTATTAACACATTAAAAATTTATATCACATAGCCTTCCGCCCGCGGTTTTGCCGCGTGTACTACACGACGTTTTTCCGAGGGAATGTGATAATTTTTCGGGATGAAATTTGCCTTTGGGACTCTCTAGCTTCTAAACTATCGACATACTAAAAAAACAGGTCGATCCGTTGCTCCGTTTCGACGTGAAAGACGGACACACAAACAAACACACTTTCACATTTATAATATTAGTATATATTGTATGTCAAAAGAAAATACTTATCACGCTGAACAACTTCTCTTAAGATGCTGTATTGGTATCTCTTATAGTTAAGCTGGGCTGCAAGGGTTCCAAATCAGGAGTACCAGACCTTCGATATTTTTCCGTCAATAGAAAATGTCCATGACGTTAAACAACTTTTCTTAAGACGCTATGTTTGTATCTCATATAGTTTAATCTGGCTGCTAGGGTTCCACATCAGGTGTACCAGACCTTCATACTTTGTACGTCAATAGAAAGTGCTCATCACGTTTAACAATTTTTCTTAGAACGGTATTTTTATATCTCCCACTAGTTTTCCGCCCGCGGCTTCGCCCGCGTGGACTACACGACTTTATCCCGCGGGAATGTGATATTTTTACGGGATAAAAAGTAGCCTATGTTCGTCTCCAGGCTTCATAGTATCTGCGTCCCAAATTTCAGCCAAATCCGTTCAGCCGTTTTGGCGTGATTGAGTAAGAAACATCCAAACATTGCAAACTTTTTTGCCGACGTCATCACATGAAACAATTCATCCCCTGTTTTCACCCTCTTTAGGGTAGTTCTTTTTACAAACTTTGAATGTCGTATTTATTTATCTAATCAAAAGCCTATAAAATAATTTTGAAGCTTCTAGCTTTAAAAATGACGTAATTTCCATACAAACTTTCATCCCCTATTTCAACCCCTTACAGCCCTTTGTTCACATAAAAAAGTAGCCTATGTCCTTTCTCAGGCTCTAGACTATCTCTGTACCAATTTTTATTCAAATCGGTTCCGTAGTTTAGGCGTGATTGTGTAACACACAGACAGACAGATTCGCATTTTCGCATTTATAATATAAAAATAAGTAAGAAGTAAGATTTTATGTTATATAACCATTACGCGTTTTTAAATATTATACAGTGTAAGTGTTATAGTAAATGTTTATTATATGAAACGTTTTTATATCAAATGTTCATTATACGGTTTAAAATTATATATTTTAAATTTATATCATTCGTTGATTATACGAAATAAACGTTATATGAAATGATGTTATGTAATGTGTTGTTATATTTTCTGAGTATTATACGAAATGTTGTTATATCATATATTACACACCCTCGTTTTTGTACCTCCATGCCGGTTCTGACGCCGTGGGTTCCAGACGAATCGACGGTCGCCCCAGCTGACCTTTTCTTGGTCCCATGCGTTATACCATAACCAATATCTGCGCAGGAGCAAACCTTCTGATGACCAGGCCCAGGAGATCAACAAATGACTCTAGCTCAGACGTCCGCGTACTAGGAGAGAAATATACTCCGACCAAAGTGATTCCACCCCAAGTCGCCACTACATATCCTAGCCCCCTCTCTTTAACAACTAGAGGGAAGCTAGAGGCTTCACGGGTGATTATAGCCACCGTGCCATTAAGGTCGCTTGCCCAATGAGACCGAGTGGGTAGACATAGTAAGGCTCTAAAATGACTGCGACATCAATATCCCACTCCACCATGGATTGTGAGAGCAAATCTTGTGCCCTGGTTGCGTGGCTTATGTGACCCTGTAGGAATTTGAAATGAGGGGACCTACAATCCATTATACTGCTGTCATTTGAACCTCCACTGGCGTACTGACACGCTCCATAACAGGGGTGAGGGTTTTGGTCCTTAAACCCTCTAAAGGCTTCGTACGAGAGGGGTTGCAATTCCTCCCTCCCATTCTATGCCCAGCAGGGCGGTTCGCCGCTGCGCAGACTGCACAGTTGAAGTCCGCTGTACAATTAGCCGCTACGTGATCAGGTTTCCCGCAGCGGTAGCACAGCTTGCTTCGGTCCGTTTCAGCCGGGCAGCGCTGACCCGAGTGACCAACACCTAAGCAGCGATAACACCTCATAGGCAAAGGGTCGAGAATCCGCACCTGAGCAGAGCTCCACCCAACCAGCAATCTCCCTGTTTCCATCACTTTTTTGGCCGCAGCTACAGGGCACCGTGCGAGAACAGAACCCGCAGCCCCCCTACCGAACCGTATTTTCCTAACTTTTACCTGGTCAGTGTGACAGTCACCAGTTTTAGCTAAAGCCGCAGCAACCTCCGCTTTTTCGACAGAGTCATCTTGCCCCATTATTCGCATGTCTACTCACTTAGTGGGTCTATCCACCTTGGCGACATCGCCGAGAGCCTCTCGCATCCTAGCGGCCAGTGCGTCCGCTTTTTCTCCATTGCCAGAACCAGGAATGGTGAGTATTCTAGCCCCAGTGGCTGCTTGCTTGCATCGCAGGCCTTCAAGCCCAAATTCTTGGAGTTACATTACACTTCGGGCTTTCCCCAGGACCTCTGCATATGAGACGCCTCTTTCCACTGCGTCTGGTTGGAGAGTGACCACAATGGCGGTGGAGCGAGGGGGAGGTAATTTCTTTTTCTTTTTCCTCTTCTTCTTGTTAGCCTGCGGAGATGTTGTAGCACCCACAGGCGTCTTAGGGTTGGCAGAGGGAACACCCTCTGCCAACCCTAAGCCCTTACCCTACCCTACCCTTACCTACCCGTACCCTTGCCCTTTTTATCCTCCCATTCTTTCCGACTGTATGCTAAACAACATCCTGGGCAGAGTTAGCTACTGCTGCCGGATCTGGAGCCGCAGTAGAGGCAGTCGTCGATGTTTGGGCAGTGCCCGGTTGTTGTCGAAGTCCCGAGGCCGATGGACCTGGCTTTGCAGGAGCAGCTGGTGTTTTTGAGGATCTTTGCGCTGCCTCTCTTCTTCTATCTACTTCCAAGGGCGGTCGCATGATGGGAGCCGGAGGAAGCTTACTTTCCAAACTTTTGAGTCTGGTATTGACCATCAAACCAACGGAGTCTATTATGGAGCGTTTCAGCTCGTCTATAAGCCCCCAGTACTGAAACCAGATCCACAGCATGAGCTGTTTCAGGAGAGTCTTTCTACACTATTTGACGCTCTTCCGACACCACCTCACTCTCCATCGAGTGCCTAGAGATAGTATTTTGCAGCGCTTTAACTTGCTTCTTCAGTTCCGCAATCTCTCGCTGGGAGTTTAAGTAATCCGCTCGCAATTGACGCACTTCCTCCTCCGTACTAGTAGTAGTAAAGCTACCTGAGCACTTGTTGTTTAGCATCTTCTGGGTCGTGCCCTTGAGTTTGCCACATGTACGAGTGACGTTCCTAATTGCCTCAAGATAATCATAGGCTGCGAGTTCTATCTCCTCTGTGGCACTTATCTCTTCCCCCACGGCTGCCTGACTCTCTTTCGACAAAGACGACGTAGGTCGCGGACCAGGCGACGCCTGGCCATCCCGTGGATGAGCTGTCCAGCTCTCAACCTCCGAACTATAGTCTTCTGCCATGTTCTCCATATCCTTGGCGGAAAGATTTTTGGCACGCTCAGCCAGTTTCTTCCTAATAGCAGCTGGTATTTTGACACGACCTCCTCTACCAGAGCTAGTCGTTCCGAGTTTTGGTGCTGTAGCACCGTGTTCCTCCCCTTCCTCTGAGTCAGACACAGACTCTTTCTCTTTTGCAAGAGCGCGTTTTCTCATTACGCTCCTGGTAACTCTAGCAGAAGAATTTACGTCCTCTGGTTCTTCCGTCTCTGTATAGACTTCTGAGTCTACAAACGCAGTCATGTAGACTTCTGCGCTTCTTGGTCGCTCTCTTACGCCTGAGCTAGGCCCGTCTACCTCATCAACATTACTAGATTTATTAGAACAACTCATATTATTCCCACGACTGTGGTGGCAACATACGGTCCACTACGGTTCTCGAAACAGGGGGTCCGCCGGTCCCCTGCAACCTTGTCGTGTAACGACCGGTCTCCCACCGGCCATTCACCCCCTCGCCATTCGCGACAACAGACTTGAGGTTAGGGTTTTTTACGGTACGGTTGGGTGTGGGTTTTCTGCTGCACTTTCACTACGCACTTCCCACCAATGTTCGTTATCAACATTAAATAAGCCGACTCTTGTAAAGGGCGCCTCGTCCGTCCACAAGATGTTGTTGTGTAGGTTTAGAAAAAGCCACTCACAAAAACAAACACGTCCGGTAAAGTCTGTAGGCAAAAGGTCCTGTACTCGCCTAAAATGGAAAGCATGCATTCTTTCCATGTGCAATAAGCGCCAAACAGTGTTATGGTCTATCCCAAAGTGTCGCCCAGCCTCTCTGGTACTCGCGCGCGGCTGTCGACGAAAGTACTCAAAGATGGCTTCCTAGACGTCCACTGGTAGTCCTGTCTGTCTGTCTGTCTGACTGTCCTCTTCCCACTGCGTGGCGCGGTGTTTGAAAAGAACCCCATTCCCAAAGGTTGTGTACGATTGTTGCTAGTCGTCGAACTGAGATTCGACGTAGCGGGAATCGCTCGTTCCACTGCTCCACGGTCACCGCAGAATTTTCCTCATTTCTGAAGTACAGTCGTATTAAATTAAACATCTCGGTGGTGAGATTTGCGAAAACGCGAGCCATTTTGGCGCGAACGCGCAACCTGTTTACACGCGTGATAACGGGGCGAGACTGAGTGGCGCCTAGGCAACTCAGGCGTGCGTGCGCACTGTGCCGGCCGACGACGGCGCAGTGCGCATGCGCGTGTGCATCGTTCCAGCAGCGCCCCGGTCTCCGATTTGCTTGAATAAAATACACCATGCAGGCCAATTTTTTACCAGTCGGGAAAAAATAGGTTTGATTTTTTCCCCCCACTGGATCTGAAGATATATGGGAATTTTTGTGGCGCTGCTAGAACGACGCCCCGCTATTTCTCATTAATTACAAAAGCTATAACAATTCTGATAGAACACAGATTTTTGCCCTTTTTTTTCCATTTCACACAAGCTAACATCCACCAGTGAATGTCAACAGATTCAGGAGTAATCGTAGGTCACTTGACATATTATACTCTATTAATCCTACTAATATTATAAATGTGAAAGTTTAGATGTTTGGATGTTTGGATGTTTGTTACTCAATCACGCTAAAACGGCTGAACGGATTTGGCTGAAATTTGGGACACAGATACTTTGAAGCCTGGAGAGGAACATAGGCTACCTTTTATCCCGGAAAAATATCACACTCCCGTGGGATAACGTCGTGTAGTCCACGCGGGCGAAGCCGCGGGCGGAAAGCTAGTGTAGAATAATTTTCGTAATAAATTAAAAGCGCTGTAAATGTAAATTGAACAAGCCGTCATTGCATACACATCCATCCTCACAGCGGCGGCAGTCTAACGGAGAATCAAACCGGCAATCGTGTAAACACTGTCACTAAATGATCGCCGGTCATGGTCATGCTCATGGATGTTAGCTTGTGTGAAATGGAAAAAAAGGCAAAAATCTGTGTTTTATTAGAATTGTTATAGCTTTTGTAATTAATGAGAAATAGCGGGGTGCTGCCAGGACGACGTCGTTCTGGCAGCGCCACAAAAATTCCCGTATATCTTCACATCCGGTGGGGGGAAAAAATCAAACCTATTTTTTCCCGGCTGGTAAAAGATAGAGATAGTAATGACAAATCCAATTTTCTACCTCGAAAGCCCTTCGGATCATTGTTAAATATTAAAAAATCCAATAAGTTTTCAGATTTTTTTCAGTTTTTGTCAATTTTTACCATTAATGACCTGTGTTACGGCAAAAGTTACTATGCACGCTTTAAAGTAGACTAAATTTGCAATAAAAAGAGAATAATTTGGTTTTTGTACGTCAAATAGTTATTAAGATAGGGCTATTTAAAAGTTTGCAAATTTCAGTTTTTTTAGTTTTCGACATTTTGACCCATAGTAGTGGGTTTATTGCAAAAGTTAAATGAATAGTTATTAAAGTCCATTAAATTTCCAACAAAATGAGATCAATTAGTAATATCAACTTACAGAGTGATAGTTCCTGAGACAACTGTTCGAAGTTATTGAGGTAAGTAAACAATTATGTAATAGAAGGGTTTGCAAAATGAAGTACGCCCTAAATGAAGGAGGATCTGGAAGGTGGTGGGATCAATTATGTACATTGTATGTATATTTTTGATGGACCAGGCACGTCCTCTGAATCCACAGCACACTTTTTGGGGGCAGCTTGCTGAGGTATAATTTCTTCATCGAACTGCTTAGGAAGGTCATAATCGTCTTTTGATGGTGGGTTATCAATCAATGGTTCATCAATCTCATCACACATCAGGTCTGGTATGTTCTCGCATTATTGGCCAATGCAGTAGCTGCAAACAGCCGAACATTTGAGTTCTGCTTTCCTGCAACCACATCTGCTGGTACAACCTTTCATCTTTGGTATGCTTTCAAGGTGATTAAGGTTTGCGTGTCATTTGCAGGGTAGAACGGGAACGCCTCCCAGATCCTTCTTCCTTTAGGGCTTACTACCTTTTGCAAACCCTTCTATTACATAATTGTTTACATACCTACCTCTATAACTTTGAACAGCTGTGTCTCAGGAACTATCAAGTGTAAATTGACATAGTTAATCTCATTTTGTTGGAAATTTAATGCACTGTAATAACTAATAAAACACTTTTGCCATAAACCCACTACTAGGGGGTCAAAGTTGACAAAAAATATTAAAAACTGTAATACTTCCTTTTTTGTAATACTTCCTTTTTTGTAAATTAAAAATAGCCGTATCTTAAAAACTATTTGTCCTACAAAAACTAAATTATTCTCTTTTTATTGCAAATTTTGTCTACTTTAAAGAGTACATAGTAACATTTGCCGTAACTCAAATCCTTGGTGGTAAAAACTGACAAAAACTGAAAAATAACCGAAAATTTTATGGATTTTTAAGTATTTAACAATGATCCAAAGGGCTTTCGAGGTGGAAAACTTGCATTTGTCATTACCATCTCATCACTACTAACATATAAAAAAATCAGAACTACCTCATTTAATGCAAGGCAACACCACTTATTTGGTACGATTTCCATGTACTAAACGCCGCGGCTGGAACACAACGCCAGCGCATTCAACGTCGTCAAAACATACTTTTTACCGTCCGCGTTAAAACGAATTACCTACCTACAAAAATAATTCACGGTTTGAAACTGCGTCATTTGTAAGGTTCGTGATAAAACGCTCGCTAACTTTGTATTGCTTATTTTACTACCGTCCGCGTTAAAACGACTTAGGTACCAAAATCATTCGCGCTTTAAAACTGCGCCATTTGTAAGGTCCGTGATAATACGCTCGCTTACTTTGTAATGCACACAACTTCTTTTACTTTTGAACTTTGATATTTTTTAATGCCTAGGTAGTATGTATTTTTTTTAAATTGAATAAATGCGCTTCAGTTTTTTTTTGTGTGGGTAACGTGATCTTTTAGGTTTGTAAATAAAAAATTGTTCGGAAAAGATCGACGTTTCTGAACGCAACTCTAATGTCACGTCAAATTGACATTAGCTGTCACTTGAAGTTGACAGTGACACTTGATTGGAATTCTTCTTGGAAAAATGTCGGAATAATTTTGCTGAATTTGTTAAAAATCGCTCGCGTTGAATGTGCCTGGCATATCGAGTTTGAATCCATCTAAAATTATCTATGTGATCCCGTTTTGTACGACCAAGGTTTTGATGCCATCTCTGGAGTGGCCGGTCGCGGATGCTTTGAAAGATAACCTTTTCTACCACACGCGCTGGTTGTCGGGACTGTAAATCATAATAAAAGAGGCTCCCCCGTGTGTGTCTTTGTGTATCTATTGTTGAAACGCCCAGTGTCTTGTGAACGCTGTTATTTGTGTTGTGAGTGAGGTCACTAATTGGTAAGGTCTGCAGAAGAAGAAGATACCTGGGGCGCGCGCCCCGTCTCGCCGCAGCCGAGGAGATTTTCGACACCACAGAACCGTATGTGAAATCACCTTACTTAACATTCTCTCCACTGTGTATCGCAGTCCTATTGTTCAGTTACATCCCGGCTGAAACCAAGATTTGTCCGGAGTCTATACTCATGATAGCCTTCCACTGCGCCAATGCTGACTCCGCGGTCTAGGCAGGGGTGTACTGAACATTTCTTGGTAGCCAAGAGCGTAGCTTGAAGGCCTGAGAGGCCCACGCCAAAACTTTGTATTAATCAGTGCCGTTTGATGACCCAGTCTGGTCCGGACTAGATTAATTTGTACTTGTAAATGGTAATTAACTTGCATTTGAAAAGTAAAGGGCATTCCTTTGTTATTGGTTCCATGTCTTGTAATTAATTGTCATGTATTGAAGTTCCAAAATGTAAACAGATACCTTTCTTTGTTCATAATAATTATTATTTAGTTTTGTCAGCAAACTTGAGTTGTGAATATTGACAAGTTTGTTGCTAAAATAATAGCTAATAAAAGGTCAGCTAATAAGTTTGCACTCAATACTTAGTGAAACTTAAATGATTTGGGACATTGTTTACACATTGAAACTCATTGAAACTTGTGCTTTGAAATAATTGAAATTAACTTGTTGTTGTGTAACAGTATGTTGTGTTGATATCCAAGTGAATTTCAATAGTCAGTGAGTTTTGTTGTTTTCTGATAACCTCCAGATATTTAAGAGTTTGTGTCATTATAAATACTTTGTTGTTGTAATATTGGAATTTTGTGGTTAGTAATAACCTCCAAATATTGGAGATTTTGTGTTATAGTGAATATTTTGAATTTGTTGTTTTTGTTGATAAATTTGTGACGTTACAATGACGGCCTCCTCTGCTAAAGCCAAAATACGTTCTGAGTTACGGTGGTTGGCTTCTGCGGTCGCGTTGTTGGATCGACCGGATAGAACGGAGGCCTTGTTGAACAGATACGTAGATCTGCCCATACGTTTGGCTGTTGTTGATGAGCAGTATGCCTTATTTTTGGAAAGGACTGTTGAGGCCGAGGTGGAAATGCGACAAGAAGTCGGTTTGGATGTGGACCAGTGTTATGATTTTGCGGACAGAATTACCCAGGTAGCTCGACCTTTGCAAGTGGCAAGAGAGAATGAACCGAGCCCGTCCCCGGTCACATCTAAAAGTATGCCCCCTCTCTTTGCTAGATTGGCCCCCTTAGACTTAAGGCGCTTTGCTGGTCGTCTAGAGGACTGGGAGGGCTTTATTAATATTTTTGATAGTCTTGTACATGCCCGGGACGATTTGACCCAGGGCCAGAAGTTAGCTTATTTGTTATCCGTGTTGGAAGGGGAGGCCCTTGAATCGGTTCAACATTTGGCCCCCTCGGATGAAAACTACCCTATTGCTAGGGATTTGATTGCCCGTCGGTACCAGAACGTACGACGTCTGGCGGACAACCATGTTGCCGCCATTTTGAATTTACCCCGCGTTGCCAGCGTGATGCACTTGAGAGTGGCTTTGTTGAATCCGCTGTTGGTTGCCTACAACGCATTGAAAAACTTAAAACTCCCAGTGGAGCAGTGGTCGTTTTTGTTACTGCACATTGTCCTGGGAAAGTTGCCGGACTCTGTTAAGGTCCGTTTTGAGCAGCAGTATGGTGGGGATAGTGCGACTTATCTGCCACCCTTCTCGGACCTCTTGACGTTCCTGGAAGGAGAAAGTAGACTGGCAGATAATTCCTCTCTGGCCGGTCCTATGGGACCCGAACGACCTGTGCCACAGAGTAGATCCCCCACCGGACCCCCCCGTAGGGGGCGTATGGCCCCTCGCGCGCCCGGCCGCTATGCCGCCGTCCAGGAGACCGCCCGCTGCTTGTATTGTCGGGAACCGGGTCACAGCACGACCCGTTGTGATAAGTTCCTCGACCAGCGCGTCCAAGGCCGTCGAGCGATCGCGCGACAACGGACATGGTGCTACTCGTGCTTGGGCCTGCACATGCAGCGCGAATGTACCCAAGCGCACCCATGCCGCTTTTGTAAGGGCAACCACCATCCCCTCCTCTGCATGAACAGCCCAGAGGGCGGCGGAGCGCCGCAGCGCGTCGCTGCAGGATCACCTCGTATGGGTGGGGGGCTCGGACCCCCCGCGGTGTTTGCATCCCGCAGCAGTTCTAGTGGCCACCAGAGTGGCCCCAGACGCTCTCCGCCACGTTTTGAGCCTCAAACGGGCAGGGGTCCCAGGGACCCCCCAATGGGAAACCGATCCCCAAGGATGGGGATGAGTTATGCGGGCGTTGCCGGAGGTCGTAGAGGCCCCCCGCGACGTTTTGAGCCTCGCACGGGCGGGGGTCCCACGGACCCCCCAATGGGAAATCGGTCCCCAACTAGGGGGTTCGATTTTGCGAGCGTTGCGGGAGGTCGTAGAAGCCCCCCGCAACGTGTTGAGCCTCGCACAGCCGGGGGTCCCCGGGACCCCCCCTCTGAAAATCGGTCACCGTGCCCCCGCGACTATGGGGCGACGTACACGGTGGATGATAGGCACCGATTCTCGCCGCCGCTCGCCGAATACCCGCGTTTGGAGCGGCGCCCGCCCCGTCTTCAAGGGGCCGGGAGATATAACCCGCCTGATACCGGGCGAATTGGACGTAGGCAGTATGTGGGAGATTGGGACCCACTGGATCGCTATGAGCGACCCCCTTACCATGGGGGGACGTCTGGGGACCCCACATACTAGCAATCAACGTGTTTACGGTCGATTGTAGCCACCCCTCCAGAGACCGTTTTGTTGCCCACGGCCTCTGTGCTTGTCAGGGGATTGAATGGCGACCTTGTGGAAGTTCGCGCCTTGTTGGATTCCGGTGCTCAGGGGTGTGTTGTGTCATCTTGGTTAGTTAGGCGGTTGGGCCTCAAGGTGCACCCCCACACGGAAGGCGTGAGAGGTGTTGGCGATGTGAAAGTCCCCGGGTTGTTAGGGCATGTTGACTTCACATTTACATCACGTAATAAGTCCACGCCAGGCATTAAGACCTCGGCGATTGTGTTGGACACAGTTGTTGGCCGTCAACCTTCAGTTGACTTGGGACCGAGTATGTTGTCTTTGGTGTCTGATTCCCCACTCGCCGATCCAAATTTCTTCCGCCCAGGCCCGATTGATGCTCTCCTTGGAGCCGATGTCCTGGGGCGAGTTTTGTTGACGGGGAAGCGAGTTTTGCAGCCAGATGGCTTGGTAGCTCTGCAGACGACACTCGGTACAGTTGTGATGGGCCCTGCTCGCCGCGTTTTGGATTCCCTTGATGAGGATCGCGGTCTTGTTTTTAATGTGTCTCTCTCCGAAGTGGTGCAGAAGTTTTGGGAGGTTGAGGAACCTCCACCAGCCCCACGGGTTGACCCAGTAGCGGATGAATGCGAGTTGTATTACCAGAATAACACTGGTCGCCTCCGCTCTGGTCGTTTGATCACCCGTCTCCCCTTTCGTGCCGGCCGACCTCCTCTGGGCGAATCCCGACCGCTAGCGGAACGTAGGCTAGTGGCGATGGAGCGTCGCATGAGCAAGGATCCGGTCTTCCGCCAGAAGTATGTTGAATTCATGCGGGAGTATGAGGAGTTAGGGCACATGTCCGTGAGCGATTTGGATTGGCGCTCCGTTGAGCACTTCTTTTTGCCGCACCACGCCGTCTTGAAATCCGGAAAGATTCGGGTGGTCTTTGACGGTTCGGCTCCCACCTCTACTGGAGCGTCTTTGAACCAGTGTCTGCATGTAGGTCCCAAGCTGCACACGGAGATCTCAGACATTTTGACCAACTTCCGGCGGCACCAAATTGTATTTATGACTGACATCCGGATGATGTTCAGACAAACGGTCATCCATCCAGAGGATAGGAGGTACCAATTGATTTTGTGGAGAGAGAGTCCTAGGGACCCCTTGTTGATTTATGAATTGAATACGAATACGTACGGTTTGGCTTCGAGCCCGTTTGTTGCGATTCGTTCTTTGTTGGAGTTGGCCGAGAAGGAGCGCTTGAGATACCCTCGCGCCTCCGCCATTTTGGCCAGTGACGTCTATGTGGATGACATTTGCACGGGCGCCTCATCTGTCTCAGAGGCGATTGTCCTGAGAGACGAACTCACCGCCCTTTTGAAGTCGGGAGGTTACGAGTTGAGGAAATGGATATCCAACTCGCCTGATGTACTGGTAGGTTTGCCCGAAGAGCACCAGCAGGACCCCCACCTGTTCGAAAATGTTGATAATCCCCATGTGGTGACCGTCCTTGGCGTACAGTACAAACCGGTCTCTGACACTTTCACTTATTGTGTGGATTTACGACCACCGAAAGTCTGGACCAAGCGTTTAGTATTGTCTACTGTCGCACGTACCTTTGACCCCAATGGGTGGATTTGCCCTGTGCTGTTTATGGCCAAGTGTTTCTTGCAACGGTTATGGGCTTCGGGTGTGTCGTGGGATGAACCCCTCTCGGACGAGTTACTCCGAGATTGGTCGAGCTTCGTTTCATCCCTCCCCGAGATTAATGAAGTGCATTTGCCGAGGCTATTCCTCCCTTCTGAAAATTGTAAAGTTACTCTTCACGGCTTTTCCGATGCCTCCGAACGTGGATTTGCTGCGGCCGTGTACCTCCACACCGTTACTGTTGACGGAGTTGTTGCTGTGCATCTGGTGATAGCGAAAAGCAAAGTCGCTCCCCTTCGGACTCGTCATACGATCCCGAGGTTGGAATTGTGTGGAGCTGCCCTCCTAATGCGTTTGTTAAACCACGTATGGCTCACATTAGGTCGATCTATTGCAATACAAGAGGTTTATGCTTGGACGGACAGTCAGGTCGTCCTTTGTTGGTTGAAGGCTCCGGCGCACACCTTGGACGTGTTTGTGGCCAATCGAGTGTCGCAGATTTGTAATTCCGACATCGAGTTGATTTGGAGACACGTGCCGGGAACCATGAATCCCGCGGATTGTGCGTCTCGGGGTTGTGTAGCCCCAACCCTAATTAACCACCCCCTCTGGTGGGGCCCACAGTGGTTGATGCGGCCTGAGTCGGAGTGGCCGCCCTCTCCAGCGTTGTCGAACGTAGCCGTTCCTGATATGCGGGCATGCGTCCTGGAGACTAACCCCGCCGGGGAAAAGGATTTGTTGTTGGATCGGTACAGCTCCTTACAGAAGCTGCTTGGTGTTACCGCTTGGATCAGACGTTTTGTGTACAATTGCAGAAACCCACGCGCGAGGCGTGATTCGTCGGTTCTCACTCCGGACGAGCGTAGGGACGCGCTCTTGTTTTGGGTCCGGAGAGTACAAGCTGATAGTTTTGAGTCCGAGATTGAAATTTTGCGTTTAGGCCGTCGCAAGTTGAAAGGCGCGGTATCGCGATTGAATCCCTTCCTGGACGAGAGTGGGCTTTTGCGAGTCGGCGGAAGACTTCGAAATGCGAACCTGCCGTATGGAGCTCGTCACCCCCTTTTGTTACCTAAAGCCGGACATTTGACTCAACTGATAATAACAGATCGCCATGTGAATGCACAACATGCTGGCTGTAATGCTTTGTTGGCCATTTTGCAGCGTGAATTTTGGATTTTGTCTGCTCGTCGAGCCATTCGCACTGTGGTTTTCCGTTGCCTGCCTTGTTATCGATTGAAGGCCGCGACCATGCAGCCCCAGATGGGTGATTTGCCTGCTGATCGCGTCACGGAATGTAGAGCTTTTGCCGGAGTCGCCACCGACTTCGCCGGTCCCTTTACTGTAAAGGCTTCGAGACTGCGTAATGCTAAAACCTATAAGGCGTACTTGTGCGTGTTTGTGTGTTTGTCCACCAAGGCTGTCCATTTGGAAATTGTCTCGGAATTGTCTACCGAAGCCTTTGTCGCCGCCTTGAGCAGATTTGTTTCCCGTAGAGGACTGCCGTCATTGATACGTTCCGATTGTGGTACTAATTATAAGGGAACGTGTAATTATCTTAAGGAAGTAGTTAAGTTTTTTGTTGATAATAAAATAGACATTGGATTGGAACCACCCTCTCCCGGCGTGGGATAATCTGGAAGTTTAGCCCTCCGGCTTGTCCGACCTGGGGAGGAATTTTTGAAGCTTGTGTAAAGGCTGCCAAGACACACTTGCGTCGCGTGATTGGAGAAACTATTCTCACGTTTGAGGAACTTGATACGGTATTTTGTAAAATTGAGGCCGTCCTCAACTCGCGACCCTTGTGCCCGTTGTCTTCGGACCCGAATGACCTGGAAGCGTTGACCCCAGGTCATTTCTTGATCGGACAGCCCCTTTTGGCGTTGCCTGAATATCCGATTCAGGATGTAGGATCCCATCGTTTGTCGCGATACCAACTTTTGAAACAGATGTCCCAAAACTTCTGGGCACGTTGGTCGATGGAGTATTTGCATATCCTGCAACAGCGCGTGAAGTGGACAGATAAAACCACCCCACCCCAGACTGGCGACCTCGTGTTGATTAAGGATGCTAACCTGCCGCCCCTATGTTGGCGAAGGGGGCGCATTGTTAAACTCTACCCCGGAACTGACGGAGTTCCTCGTTTTGCTGAGGTTTTGGTTCGAGATTCGGTTTTGAAGAGAGCAGTTAGTGGGCTCTCCCGATTACCCGTAGATTGACGTACCGTTCTTAACGGTCCGGGGCGGGGGGATGTTCGGAAAAGATCGACGTTTCTGAACGCAACTCTAATGTCACGTCAAATTGACATTAGCTGTCACTTGAAGTTGACAGTGACACTTGATTGGAATTCTTCTTGGAAAAATGTCGGAATAATTTTGCTGAATTTGTTAAAAATCGCTCGCGTTGAATGTGCCTGGCATATCGAGTTTGAATCCATCTAAAATTATCTATGTGATCCCGTTTTGTACGACCAAGGTTTTGATGCCATCTCTGGAGTGGCCGGTCGCGGATGCTTTGAAAGATAACCTTTTCTACCACACGCGCTGGTTGTCGGGACTGTAAATCATAATAAAAGAGGCTCCCCCGTGTGTGTCTTTGTGTATCTATTGTTGAAACGCCCAGTGTCTTGTGAACGCTGTTATTTGTGTTGTGAGTGAGGTCACTAATTGGTAAGGTCTGCAGAAGAAGAAGATACCTGGGGCGCGCGCCCCGTCTCGCCGCAGCCGAGGAGATTTTCGACACCACAGAACCGTATGTGAAATCACCTTACTTAACATTCTCTCCACTGTGTATCGCAGTCCTATTGTTCAGTTACATCCCGGCTGAAACCAAGATTTGTCCGGAGTCTATACTCATGATAGCCTTCCACTGCGCCAATGCTGACTCCGCGGTCTAGGCAGGGGTGTACTGAACAAAAATACCTACATAAAAGAAACTGTTCTTTAATTAGCTAGGTAGGTATTTTTTATTGATAAGTCTCTCTCAAATTTGTTACAGTCATTGTGATTGAACAATAAAACTTGGTGCCATGTTAGTAGATGCACCTACACTTACACTACCTACACTGATGTTAGCAGGTGCTAAGCTAAATAACAGCTGACCGGAGGGCGGGACGCGTGCTCTCAGCTGTTCTCTTATCATTATCAGTCAGCTGCGGGCGGGGCAGGGGGTGGAGGGGCGGCGGGGTACATCCATCCTAACACCCCGCGGGTCGCTACCAAACTACTGTTGCGTGTGTATTTCGCAACTGTGGTGTTTTAATCATTATACCAATGGGATGTTGTGTCTTATGGTCTGTTCGTAGGACTCGACGCAGGTCGTGTGCTGAAATTATCACCAGCGAAGCCAAGAAACGATCATTGGACACAACATCGCCTAACGTATTGGTTTACAACACTATCTTGCAACACTTTTCGGAGTTAGTTACTCACCATATGTAACATGCATGTAGATTAGTTTCGCCGTTCATTTTATAATGACATTTCTCCGCTTTTGTGCATACTTTAAACATTAGTTTCATTGTTTTCAATAATTTATTATAACCTGAAAAAGGACGTGATTTTGACAGGTGACAAATGACGTTGACGTTTCAATGACAGGCTGACAGATGTCTTCCTTTCGGGTTGTAGTGTTGATACGCTCCTCGGAACGGAAGAATACTCCTGCCAGCCACACATTTCGAGGGTCTTCATTTTTATATTTATTCAAAATCCTTATAAGTTTAGAATCATAGAAGTTTGTTTACAGAATGTCTTCAGTATTTACTAAAATATCTTAATTCGTCTGAAAATAATAAAGACAATCCATTTATGGTAGAAGAATTTTCTAGAATTCAGCAATATCGTCTTTGGTTTCTAGGTTTCGCTCTAGGTTGTCAATGGCCAAACTGGCATGACTTTTCATTTTTTCGCTCTGAGGTGCGACTACGCAAGAATGTCTTCTTAGCTATAAAAAGCTATGGAAATGTTTTTAGTAACTTGACGGTGTTCTTCGACACGGCTAAGAGCCGATATGTATTTATTGTAAGAAACAAGAGGCGGCCGGTAAGTTTTTTATCCTGTTGTCGCTTGGTCGGAGTCCGTCTCAAAGTCGACTCCAAATGTTATATTATGGTGCTCTTTTGTTTGTTGCAGAGCGCCGCCTCTTCTTTTTAGTCTATGTATTTCATATACATGTGGTCTTCATAAGGATTCCCATATTTTTATTAGAAAATGTTTGCTCGAGAAGTGATGCGCTATGACACGTGACGCATGGCGTCCCTTGGTTTTTCACGAATATTTGAGGACACTTTCCTGATGTACGCGAGGGAAGCACACCCATGAACACCTTGGAGGGCTGATTGAAGATAAGCAACACAAACTCCGTATGTTTTTTTTGTGATTTAACCTTAACCTTGTGTCACCATGCCGGACTGTCAGCACATTTTTCTGAGCTAAGAATTCGTATAGAATTTAGTTTGATTTAAGTTTTAACGTTTGTATTTTTATACTTTTCCATAAAGAAAAGCTTCATGGAAGGACGCTTCCGCTTATTCCTGATTCCATTATTCAGGTCATGACCAGAACATACTACACATGTAATTTAGCCTAGAACATTTACTTATAGTCTGTGCCTACAATATTTTAAAGAATTAGTAAACGTTCCTCAAATCTAATGTACCTTTATGTAGAAGGGAGAATTAGTTGTTTCAAAACTTTTAAGATTATACTGTTTGTAATAGAAACACATATTCTTGTTTAATTTTCCCAACACTCCTGTGTTGGTGGCGCCCTTAGAAATAAGAATTTAGAACGTAGAGTAGGTGACCTAATCTCATTATTTTCTTTTCGAGTGTAACAGCCATCCAAGGTACAACCCACGAGCCTCTTCCGAGTCTCATGCCTATCTGAGCTGCCGAGTAGAATCATAGAATAATATTACTCACAAGGAGAAGAATGTCAACTCGAGACAACTAGACCAACTAGACCATATCGACTTACGCCATCTATCGTAATCCCCAACGAAACTAGCATGACGGGGAATTTAAAAAAATAGTATGCGGGAAATTTGAAACCCAACAACTTAAATCTAGAGTTTCAAGCGTTTCTTCCATGTGCTATTCTTCCGTTTGAGGTATAACGTATGATAGTTACTAACTTTTATTCGATGTACCTCGAACGGAAGAAAAGCACATGTAAGAAACACTTGAAACTCTAGTAAAAACAACATAGTAACGGTTAAGGTTATGGAAATAAGTGCATATTTTTATATGTTTTATTACATTCATTTTTCCTAATATCGTGGATGTCACTTCCTTGAACAGGCGATTTTTTAGAGTAGAGTGTCTTCTGTCATATGAAAATTACATTATTTAATCGAGTTACTTCTTGTTTTAAAGTGTTCCGCAACTTCCATATTCTTTTGACATAAGAGTCTACACTTCTTAAACAATTCTTGCTAGTTTTTTGATTTCCCTTGATTACTGGAACTAATATACTGAAATAGAAATAAGTAAATATTAACTTTGATGCACACTCGGACACACACACAACAAAATAAGAGAAGGGATATCAAAACTATGGTGCACAAAGTTTTTAATACTTCTTGTTTTGATGGTTATAATTTAGAAGTAATTGTTAATTAGGGTGAATAATTACTTTTAGTTTTTGCATTCACAATGCAATTTTTATTATTGAAAATGAAGTAAGTACTTAGGTATATTAGAAAAAGTAGTTGTGAGACTGGTAGTTTTTTTTATAATTTCATAATTTCAATTTCATTTCATTTTCAATAGGGGTAATAACTAATTCAAATTATTACACACAAACAACAAATATATTTTGACATGTAAACAGAAACTATAGAAAATAATATGTTCCTTATAAAGTTAATTTTAAACTTGGATTCATGCCTTTCCTACCAAAAGACATGTTATGGATAAATCAGTAAGTAACACTATTATTATTAAAATTTCAACAATAACACCTAGTTCTATAATTTAGTAAAAAGGTAGTTACCTCCACTCATTGAACATCTGGAACAGCTTGTCACTTAAACTGTTTCATTGCAAAATGAATGAATGAAAATATTTTAAATGTTTGTTGCATAACAGTTTTGATGAACATCCTCGGACTGCCTCTCGCTGCCATGATAACAAAACTTGGCCCATGCTACACAACTAAAACAAAACAAATTTAAACATAATATCATTTTAGAAAAATCCAACTACTTAACTACTATGTATTTATCTAACTATGTATTGTAATAAACTCTATGTGGAGTTAGTGAGTCAAACCGCCAACAAAATAAACTTGTAATGTGTGCTCCCACGGGGGAGGCCTATGCCCAGCAGTGGGCGTCGTTCGGCTGACATGATGATGATGGTGCTCCTACATCGGTACCTACCTTACCTACCTATTTGCAACTCTTGCAAACAGATTCCAACTTTTTTGTTTGCTATGAAAAGTTTCTGTTCCTGCCCCCGGGTGAAGCTCGGATATTGCTTACAAATATAATATGTGGGAACTCCAAATGATAAACGGTTAAACTAAAAAAACTAAATTGTTTAAAAATCATATGAAAATTATTGTATTCTCCTTACCGCAACTTGTTAGTTGGTCCAGTCCAGAGTTGGGAATTCTATACAGCTGAATGTCCGAGTCTTTTTTCGGTGATCAGCCACATTTTAAACATATTTGTCTAATGTTATCAGCCTTATTTTCAATAATAACGAAACTATGATTATTATCAAAACAAACAACAAACGCCATTTTATTTGCTTGAAAATTTCAATGTTGCCATTGTACTATGCAAATAACTATGTAAAATTGTAAAATTGTGGAACCATTAAATTAGATCTTAAGTAACAAATATTCTCTACTGAATACTATTACAGCAAAAGTTTAATCAAAAAGCTAGACTCACATTTTTACTTATTAAACTATTCAATTATCAAGACAATACCAAAAAGTAAACAAACCAATGTCAAATAATAGAATATCTCTAAAATTTTTATTCAGTCTTCCACAGTATCCTCCACATCTGTATCAGGTAGAAAGTCTTGTATATTGGTAGCTTGGGGTAAAGATTCGTATTCTGGAATAAACATTGCAGGAATAGTTTTATTCCTGCATAATTTCTCCAAATCACTATATTTCTTTTTGGAAATGGGTAGTCTGGTTTTATAAATTTTTTTGGGCAAAAGTTCGATTTTTCCTATGATATCTATATACTCTGATTCTGTTTTATCACACATAGAATATTTGACCTCCATACGAGTGAGATTATTTTTTTTGAAGGTGGCAATCCGAATCTTGCTTATTTTCCCTACGAGGTTACCTTTGAAGTATTTTTCGGATACTGTGTCCCATCCATCGAAATCTTTGTAACATAAAACTTCAACTTCGTAGGGTTTTGGGACTTTTCGTGCTAGGGAACAGACAGTTGGCCATTGGGATGGTGCCCATATAATGGTATTTGCCACGCTTTTTCAATGACCGAATGCATTGAGTCTACCGGCATGAAGGTGTGTCCAGGTAGAAGATAGTTGATTTGTATGGTCAAAATGTTTTTACACATTTTGAGAAGTTTGGAAATGCAGGCCAATATAATTTTGTTTTTATTTTGCCCCGGGCAAGCATCACAATATAGTAGTAAATGTTTTATCGTTTTCTATCGTCTACGATTTTTACATACTTTGCCAAAATGGTGCAAATTTCATTTGCTCCTCGCTTGCACTCTACCTCATTCCATAAAAAGCATAACCCTTTCCTGGTGACGGATTCGTAGAATGTTAAGTTGTATGTTGCATGTTGTTGTATGTTGTTGTTGTTGTTGTTGTTGTATGCTTTCTGCTATAATAAAGTAACATGCTTTAACCATACGGAGTGTCAAGTACTTTTTGTAAATCGAATGTTGTGCTTAAGACACTACTATCATGATTATGTAGGTCTTGATGAACTTGAAATCTCGAATACGTTTCTTCCTTGTCTTGTAGGTGATTAGTTTTCTCTTCTTCATAATTTTCCGAGCTATTTTCATACTTAATACACTTCATACATTTGTCCTTCCGGGGAACATGAAACGAAATATTAAATTCTGAGTGAAATATATTCCTAAATACCTTTTCACCAACATATGCCTTCCCTGCATCAATGTTCTGTAGCTTATAATATAAAGTTTGTACAAATTAGTTAAATTTTTGTACTCCTGTGGCAAATAAACCCTGTTAGAGTTCTTCCTACAGTAATGAGAAGGTATAGCTGCTAACTCTTGAAGATATTCCCTCAAATATTTTATCAATGACAGAGGCGTTTTATTTGCTGGTACTCCTCTGCCTCTTTTGTCACTTTTAGAGCTTCCTTCTTCGGCGTTACTAACTAGTATATGAACATTCCTTTGACGAACATCTAAGGTATTCATGAAGAAATTCATGCACACGGGTCTTTGGCCCTCTCCATCGTTAATACAATATCTGTATGTGAAATGCCTTCGGCTTTCTCTTTGGTGCGCTGTCGTTTTACTGTTTCTTTCTTAATATGGCTTACTATCCAATCACGTTGGTCTTTCAACACTCAAACTCCAATAGTGATCAAAAATGGCTTTTCTTTTCTCTTCTAATATGGTAAAACATTCATTGTTACATTTACTGTTAGGTTTACATGGATTTTCTTTAAGAGATCTAGCCTCAATTACCTTTCCTTTGAGTGTAATATATCTTTTTCCAGATTTTTTAGAAAACTTCTGTCTTTGCGTTTATTAATTTTCTTTTGTTTTTTTCTTATGTCCTTTGCACTTTGCTCTTGTTCTTTGTCTAAATTTTCTGTTGCCGTCGAGGAAAGATTGTTTTTGTTTCCTTTTCCCGCGTTTTAGTTTTTTTATTAGCATTTGATGTGCTGGAGCTGTCACTTTCATCCGATTCTTCCCAAGAAGAAGAACTCAAAATAAACATTTCGCCGTCAGACAGAAAATCTATGTGCTTGATAATTCTTTCCTGTTTATTCTCTGCTCGGGTTTGAATAATTTCTACATTTTCCATTCCATTCTCCTTACTAGACCCAGGTTTTTCATGAGAATCCACAGTGATTTTATCGCTGATTTTGGGTAACTCATTAGTTTTTTTTTATTTCCCTTTGCAGCTCTGATATTTCCTTTTTGTAGCGCTATTTTTTTCTGGCTTCTCTTGCCTTTTTCACACGTTTCCTTGCCTTTAGTTTCATTATCATCATTACC
This sequence comes from Crambus lathoniellus, assembly GCA_949710035.1. NCBI lineage: Eukaryota > Metazoa > Arthropoda > Insecta > Lepidoptera > Crambidae > Crambus > Crambus lathoniellus. The sequence goes on along the minus strand of OX453313.1, from coordinate 22,458,747 downwards.
TATTGCCTCTTCTTCAAGTTCAACCCTTATATAACTGACTTCACTTTGTTCTTTTTCGTCATTAGACCGTATTTGCTGCAAACAAAGCTCAATCTCGTCTTCTCTAGAAATGTCGTTGGCCAACTGGTTTGAAGCACCGTCCTCGAAGATTGTTTGGTGAAGTTTAGGAGTTAGCATGGACTGAAATGTCAACGGGTCTGAAGAGTCTCTAACTAGGGGGTGATAGAACTCAGAAGCTAAGTCAGAAGCAGAAGTGCAGTTTAGAAGTTCAGGTGCTGGATTGGGCTGCATCACTTGGATCGAGGCATGGTCTGAATCGGACTTCACAAGTTCAACAGGAGAATCCTCCAGGTAAGGCGTTATCAGGTCTGAAGCACCATTTGTATTGTTGGAAAGTTTAATCTCGTCTTCTCTAGAAATTTCGTTGGTCATCTGGTTTGAAGCACCATCCTCGAAGATTGTTTGGTGAAGATAAGGAGTTAGCATGGACTGAAATGTCAACGGGTCTGAAGACTTCGCTTTTTTCGGCGGTAGTAGTAAAACACGTCAACATCGTACTGTGCTAAATATTTATTGGAAAATTACTTACGTTACAAAAATTTACTTGATTTCACTTTTTTCGAGTCAAGGAAAGTTCACTATTTAACATATATTATAGTCAATAGTATATGTTCACTAATTAGCACTTTGCTACACTGTCCTGCCGATCACTACTTTCTGTAACTATCCTTCACTGTCACCTTCACCAATGGCCAACATTGCAGCAGTTATTGAGACACAACAGGCACTTGAAGCAAGGCTTTTCAAGAAAATGATGGAGTTGGAAGCTCAACTGAAGGTAACTCCTCCTCATGCCGAAAGCTCTCTTGCTCAATTAAGAGAAGATCTGCAAGACTTTAAATCACAGATGATCTCGGTCTTCCAATTACTGCGGGAACAAATTTTTGGATTGTGCAAATTGGTTGATGACATCGAGATGCGGCACAGAAGAAAATATCTCTTAATAAGTGGAGTCCCCGAGAGTGAAAACAACAACTTATCACAGTTTAAGATTTTAAACTTTCATGGTCAATTTCACTATAACTATTGTAAAAAACGGGATATTTACCATGTTTAGATTTATTTATGAGTCCCCGATATTTCGGCGCAGTTGCACGCGCCATGATCACGGAGTAACTGATCTCCCTTTAGTTCTCCAGAGTAACTGAGTTACTCCGTGATCATGGCGCGTGCAACTGCGCCGAAATATCGGGGACTCATAAATAAATCTAAACATGGTAAATATCCCGTTTTTTACAATAGTTATCACAGTTTGTTGTTGATCTTCTGAACAGCAAATTGGAAGCGGACATAAGCACCGACAAGCTAGTTGCATGTCACCGCCTTGGCAACATCTTAGAGGGGAAGTGTCGTCCAGTGCTTCTACGTTTCACTGAGCGCTCGCTAAGGGCTGCAGTATGGAGCAAGAAAACGGCGCTCAAAGGCACACCTCATACACTCTCGGAATTTCTAACTCGCACACGTCAAGCGATATTCCTCAATGCACGTAAGAGGTTTGGGATAAGAAGATGTTGGACGATGGATGGCAACGTCATTCTCAAGTTAAAGGACGGCTCTAGGCACCGTCTTAACACCACTGAAGACCTTTCTGCTATCCCCGAGTCCGAGGATGAACCCCAAAGCTCTCTTGCGCCTATCCACTCGGCGTCTAACAGTTCTCCAGAGTCCCGAGGAAGACCGAAACGCGCAGTCCGCTCCAAGAAGTAATAGGTTACTCATTTATTTTATCATACTCAAGTTATTACGTTTTATTCTAGTCTTTCCCATCTATTTTAGGTCTCCAAGTCAGTTTTTAATGATTGTAGGTAATTTCTCAGACCAAATAACTTTTTAAGCTTCTAATGTAAGGGTAATCTAACAAAATTGCTTCACTATTTACCTTGCAAACTTTGTCTAGTTTTATTCACTATTTAGATTTACGTTTAAGGTATTCCCACTATTCTGTATTGCTAACTACCTTGCTAATTTTGTACTTTGTAAAAGTTTGTTCACAATTTTTCATTTTTCTTAATTTTTGTAGTCACAACAACTGTCACAAATTGACATTTTTATTCTCATGTCACTTTGACTTTAGTCGACACTTGACAGGTAAATTTTTATTTTACGTTTCGTTTTACTATTTCACGGTGAAAAATGTTACTGTGAAGCTCACAGATTAGAAATGCTAGTGCGTAGCCCTGGCCTTCTGCTGTTTGGGACCTTGTACTGTAATGTTCATACTTAGTTTTTTGTTTATGTTATTTGTAAAATGAAATGTCATTTCTCACCATTTCAACCGGCAGGACAGATAAGTACTTATTTTGCCTTAATATATTTTTTATGCGTATTTATATATTTGTTTAGATTTTTATTTTTATTTTTATTAGGTATTTATTTTTATATATATATATATATATTATTATTTTTTTCTCTATAACATGTCTGATGATGATTCTTTCCACACTGCTTGCGACACGAGTATCTCCTCCACTGATGCTAATTTGTCTCAGTCTGATCCTGATACACTAGGTAATCTTCTCCATAACATCACTTACGACACTCCACACTCTTTTAACGTCTGCCACGTCAACGCTCAGAGTATCCCGGCCAGCTACACTGAACTTCTCGATACTTTCTCTTCGTCTTGTTTTCACGCTGTCCTGATCTCTGATAGTTGGCTCAAGCCCTGTCTACAGTGTCTACCCTCTCTGTCTTACTCACTTCCCAACTTTGATCTAATTCGCAATGACCGCACGGGCACTCGTGGTGGTGGTGTTGCCATTTATCTGCGTAGTGACATCCCCTACAAAATACTTGCATCTTCTCCCTCTGCCTATTCGGGATCAGCTGAGTATATCTTTCTTGAAATCTGTGTCAAAGGCACTAAAGCGGTTCTTGTAGTTGTTTATTGCCCTCCTAATATCGATTACTTCTCCGACCTTGAGTCCGTTCTTGAGCCACTTTGCTCGGACTACAGGCATCACATAATCATGGGTGACTTCAATTCTGATTTCTCTTGTACCTCTCCCCAGTCCTCAAAACTCTCTAACATCGTCAAATCTGTCAATCTCGCTGTTCTTCCTCTGGAGCCAACGCATCGTAATCCTTCTTCTCGTGATACATGGCTTGACTTGATCATCACCTCCCAAGATAACGTTCTTCACCATGGCCAAATACCCGCACCGGGCTTCTCTAAGCATGACCTTATTTTTCTCCAATATCGTTTGAAACCCCCCCAAGCCCAAACCGTCCATTGCTTGGATGCGTAATTTCGCTCGACTCAACCTTGATAATTTAAGAGAAGATGCTAGCAAGCTCGACTTTGAAGAGATTTTTCTGTCCTCGTCTATTGATTTTAAAGTGAGTACACTGAATCGGCATTTGCTTCAACTTTTTGATACTCATGCCCCATTAAAAGCTGTGCGAATCAAACGACCACCTGCCCCATGGATTAACCGCGGCGTCCGCATTGCTATGACCAGACGGGACCGTGCCTTCCGCAAGTATAAAAAAGTTAGGACTGAGAATAACTGGTCTTTATATAAGACTGCGCGTAACAACTGTAACAGGATGGTAAGAGCAGCTAAGCGTCAATACTTCCTTGACAATGTCACCGACTGTTCCCCTGCCAACACTTGGAAGTTCCATCGCTCTCTTGGCCTTGGTAGATCTCCTCTCAATCCCAGCTCCTATCCCTTTTCTTTAAATGAATTTAATGATCACTTTTCTTCGTCTAATTCTATTGACCCTTCTATTAAGTCCAACACTATCTCTTCTATCATTTCCACTGGCATTCAGCATACGGAGTCATTTTCCTTCACCCCAGTCACCATCGATGATGTCACCAAGATCATTAAGTCTCTTAGAGCAGTCGCCCGGATAGCGAAAGGTCGTGGGTTCGAGTCCCATCGGAGCTGGTTGTGAGACGGGTCGATTTTTTCTAAATACTTCATTTTCCATTTTTCAACCATAAAAATTGCATTGTGAATGCAAAAAATTAAAAATTTTAATAACTTGCCATAGTAATTTCTTCTTTAGCGATTGTCAAATATCTGGAAAGGTATTTCTTTCGCGTGTGGGGGTAGTAATATCTTCACATTGATGAAATTAACGCTGGCTATACAGCGTGTAAGGAGTATTTGATAAATTCGACGCTTCTCGTAACGACTCCGTAGCTCAGTGGTTAGAGCAGTCGCCCGGATAGCGAAAGGTCGTGGGTTCGAGTCCCATCGGAGCTGGTTGTGAGACGGGTCGATTTTTTCTAAATACTTCATTTTCCATTTTTCAACCATAAAAATTGCATTGTGAATGCAAAAAAATAAAATTTTTAATAACTTGCCATAGTAATTTCTTCTTTAGCGATTGTCAAATATCTGGAAAGGTATTTCTTTCGCGTGTGGGGGTAGTAATATCTTCACATTGATGAAATTAACGCTGGCTATACAGCGTGTAAGGAGTATTTGATAAATTCGACGCTTCTCGTAACGACTCCGTAGCTCAGTGGTTAGAGCAGTCGCCCGGATAGCGAAAGGTCGTGGGTTCGAGTCCCATCGGAGCTGGTTGTGAGACGGGTCGATTTTTTCAAAAAAATTTCTAAATACTTCATTTTCCATTTTTCAACCATAAAAATTGCATTGTGAATGCAAAAAATTAAAAATTTTAATAAAGAGATAAAGAGATAAAGATAAAGATATATTTATTTGCAAAAAACATGAGTAACAAAGTGATGATGATATGTTAAGAATTAGATCTAACATGTTTTGCCGGTCAGCATGCAAAAAAAGAAATTCATTAGGTTAAGCAATTATTACATTTAAATTACAATTCACTTGATTTAATTACATTCAATATTAAATAATAATAAAAAAAGTTCAAATTCGAATTCATTCATAAATTTAAAACATGTCATATAAATTTTAATTCATATTAAATTAATTTATGTAACAGTACAACAACAGTCATGTCACGCTTAATATAATGTAAGTTACCTATTAGAGTTATTTGTCACTTATGAAATCCTGTATAGTGTAATAACACTTTTCAACCAGAAAACTTTTTAGTTTGGCTCTAAACAAATTTTTATTAAGGCTTTTGTAGTTTTCTGGTATTGTATTATAGATCTTTGGACCCATACATATAATACTGTTTTGTAAAAGTGTCGTCTTAGCAGCATGTATACATAGCCTATCGCCATGACGCCTGTTACGTACAACAATAGCAGATTTTTTCGGAAACACATGTGGATAGGTTTTAACAAAGAGGGCCATTTCTAATATATACAAAGACGGAAGTGTCAAAATTTTATATTTTGTAAAATACGGCTTACAACTGTCTGTGGTTTGGAGACCAAACATTGCCCGTATACACCTTGTCTCCATTTTAAAGATAATGTCTTTATCTGTCGAATTTCCCCAAAATATGATACCATATCTGAGTACAGATTCAACCATGCCATGGTATGCCGCGAGAAGGGTATCAATATTCGTCGAAAATGACAGTCGATACAAGGCATAAGCCAAACTACTAATTCTTTTACTTATTTCAGCTATATGATTTTTCCAATTAAGTTTTGAATCAATTTGTAGGCCAAGAAATCGTGCAGTTTCAACTTTGTTTATGACGTTATCATTATATTCAACTTTAGTGTCAGGAGCAAATTGAGTCCTTTGAGAAAAATGCATAATATTTGTCTTATCAATGTTTATTTTCAAATTATTATTTTTTAGCCAGTCAATTATTAATGTCAAAGTTTTATTAATGTCAAGTTCATAGGTGCAAATGTCAGAAAATTTTACGGAAACCGTACTGTCATCAGCAAATAGTGTCATAGGTTGATCTGTTGCATTAGGCAAGTCATTGATATATATGAGAAAGAGAAGAGGGCCAAGGACACTCCCTTGAGGAACACCGTACGTTACATTACGAGTATCCGATCGGAAGAGTTCCTCGGTCCTTGTTTTGTTATTAAATCTCATTATTTCTGTTACTTGTTGTTGATCGTTTAAGTAATATACACAGTAATAAACACAGTATTTAAGTACTAGGCAATGGACTGTTGTCTTAAACACAGTTTATTTTAATAAACTACTGTGAGTGCGTAGTACGTTTTTTTCAGCCAATTGAGAAGTCTTTGGAGTGTTATGAAAGTTAATTTTACAATTTAGTATTTAGGCTCGCCGTTGAAGTAAAAATCATTCTTAAGAACGCGCCAGATTTGTCAGCGCACGGGCGAAGTCAAATACTAATCTATTGCCTTAACATTAAAACAAAAAAATGTACTGTAACTAGCGCCAAAAACGCCCCAGTCGCGCGCAGAGTTATCTGTCACTAGATGTGCAAATTGTTTAACGTCTGTGCAACTCCTTACTAGAGTCAGTGCCAGATATCTCTGCGCGCGACTGTGGCGTTTTAGCGCTAGTAACAGTACATTTTTCGTTCTTAAGTTATAGAAAAGAAAGGTTAGTATTCTATTTCGACCGCGCGCAGACTTCTGGCGCGCACTCTAAGCACGTTCGTATGAAAATTGCACTTTTTTTCGTATGAAAAGCCAAACCTTGCAGCAAAATTAAATTAAACTGGAGAAAATAATACAGTTTTGTGTAATTTTTGGCGTTTTGTGCGACGATCGCTTAGCATTTTTTGAGTCTAGTTTTTAAAATAGGAAGACATTCTTATTTGTAGAAATTTGTTCGCTATGTATTTTACAAGCTCAGTTTCGTGTAAATCGGAGCAAATAATTGATTCCGTAATTGGATGTTTCGACGTAAACATTTCTTGTAAACGTGGGTGAAATGTTTGTATCGTGGCTAACACCAATTGAGATTTAACATTTTGAACATGAAGACATCCTTGCATCATTGCAAGAGTTGGTTTAAAAATTTTACGTAGGTATTTAACAATTTTGAACGCGGCTCCGAAGCAAAACATAATTTTCCTCTATTTACAAAACTTGTAATAGCAGAAAATTTATTTATATTTAGTGAATTATCATGATCACTTTTATGCTCTTTGTCCAGGCCGTACTAAACGGCATGACAAAACTTAAAATCGTTTTTTGTAGTATTTTATTTACAATAAACTATCTAAATCACTAAAGCGGGCTACCAGACGACATGATATCGGTGGCGATCTAGGGTGGAGAGAAATCGGGGCATTATCGGGGCAGACTCTATACACGGGCCTGCCGAGCAGTGCGTGTTCGAACGTGGAGCAGAACGCATGTACAGAGCGATTCAAAATGCCTCCAACTATTTCGAAACACTAACGTGTTGGTTTGGTATTAGCTAGGGTTGCCAACATTTCTTCGGCGAAATAAAGTATTTCCCAAATTAAGCTTTTAAAAAAATAGTACACTTCTAAAAATATAGTATTTTAGAGAAAAATAAAAAATAGACAAATATGTATTTGTTACCTATTTATTATTATTATAAAAACTATTTTTTTTTTTTACACCTCATGATTTTTTTAACAATGCCGTCGTGCGTGACTCCTAACTTCGCCTGGTTTTTGACACATTTTTCTAACGTGCTCTTAAATTGTCGAGTATATTAAACCACACTCACTAAAAACCGTTTCTAATTATCTAAGGTTACAACTAAAGAAATTAATATAAGCAAATGAAAAAACAATGCAAATGTAGTAGGCGAAGTTCAGGCATTGTTTCCTATCTTCGCCTGCCTTGTGTTTCTCCATGATATAGATACCTGTTTGTTTATTTAAGTGATTGTCAAAAATGTTGAATAACATGTTAAACGAAATTGACTTTAAAATGTACCGTGACAGAGTTGATTTTTGAAAAACAACTATGCAGGCGAAGTTTGGCACCAGTTTGAAGTTGTTTCCATACATTTTGTTTAGGAAAAGGTGAACGCCCCAAAAAGGGTTTAAATTGTCTTTATTACAATATTAAGTACAATAGTTGGCGTTGCGCGTTGCGCTTGAGAATATAATGCAAAAATGACAGTGTCGAAAGATGACATTTAACGTGATAGGTAAGCAGTACTACTACTGCTTTAAAGAGCTAGCGCCATCCATCCGAAACCAAAGGTACTATTGGTTTGACAGGAAAGGCAAGGACTGATATTGTTGCCTTAGGTATCAGATAGATGGCGTTAACATACTCCCACCTTGAAATATAGTGAAGCTAATATTTCAAAAGTGTTTCAAAATAAATGCCTAGGTATCTAGACAAACATTCAGAAAAATTAGTAACAGGTACGTATGTACTGCTACTGACCTTTCTGTTCTGTCAGATACTACAAATATTAAGAGATGGGACTCGAACCCATCTATGTGATTTACGTCCTACAGGAATGGGGAGGAATGTTATATTATTTTATGAAATAAGTTATTTAAGTGCTACTACTTCTATATAAACCAAAACTTAAGTAACCTACTGGCCCTAAGTATAACTTAAAATTTGTTTATTTATCATATTTTACATAAGTATATCATATATATAAATATTAATCTACGTTAATAGGAAGTGGACATATTTTTGAAAAGGAACGCTTGATGATATTTCCTGCTGCTGTCTTCATCGTAGCCACCCGGACGATGCCATCCTGCCCTGGGTGCACGTCGACTATCCTGGCGAGGCTCCATTGACTGGGCGGCAACCGGTCTTCCCTGATGACCACCACGGTGCCCACCGCCAGGCGAGGGCCCTTGGTACTGCGCCACTTCGTCCGCTGCTGCAGCAGGCCGATGTAGTCCCTGGACCAGCTGCGCCAGAAGTGCTGTTGTAGCTGCTGGAGATGTTGAAAATAGTTTAATCGGTTTACTGGCACCTCTTCATAGTCATAGTCTGGTAACGCCACTGCCGGTCTTCCAATTAGGAAGTGAGCTGGGGTTAGGACTTGGATTACTTCGTTACTAGGAAGGGGTATGGGACATAAGGGACGTGAATTTAGAATAGATTCTACCTGAGTGAGGACAGTTGAAAACTCTTCATAAGTCAAAAAACTGTTACTTAACACCCGTTTCAAATGGTGCTTGCAGCTCTTAACAGCGGATTCTGCCAAGCCCATCATGTGGGGAGAATATGCTGGACTAAATTTCCATTTTATACCTTCATTAGTAAAGGCCGTTGTCAGGTCAGCTGTATTATTTTCAATAAATGTATAAAGCTCCTTAAGGTCATTATTTGCACCTACAAACGTTGTACCATTATCGCTTACCATCTCCCTCGGCTTGCCTCGCCTCGCTACGAACCTCCGGAAGGCTGCGAGGAATGCCTCCGATTGCAAGCCTGAAATCAACTCAATGTGGATTGCCTTGGTTGCAAAACATACAAATATTGCTATATAACACTTATAAGTTTTATAGCCCCGTCCTCTCCTATCACGCAAATTAAAGGGCCCCGCATAGTCAAGCCCTGTTGTATAAAAGGGGGGGGCAGGTGTTACCCTATTACTAGGTAAATCGCCCATAATTGGTCCTGGTTGACTTGGATTGGCTCTGAAGCAGTCTACACACTTACGTACTACTGACTTAGCTAAAATTTTACCTTTTATAGGCCAAAAGCGCTCTCTCACAGTAGTAAGTAGGAGTTGGGGACCTGCATGCATAAGCCGTTTATGTTCGTTAGTTAGTATTAGTTTTGTGAGTTGGTGCTCATTGTGTAATATTAGTGGGTGTTTTTGCTGTAGTTAAAGTTAGAATGGCCTATTCTCCCTCCAACTCTAACTACGCCTTTATCGTAAAAAGGATTTAAGTCTATCAAATTTGAGCTTTTAGGTAATGGTTTGTTGTTTTTTAATAAATTATATTCTGTAGAAAATGATTCACATTGTGCAAATTGTACTAAAATTAACATAGAATCATTTATTTCTTTCGGAGATAACTGGCCTGTTGCTTTAACAGGTTGTTTACAGTTATGTATAAATCGTCGAATGTAAGACAAAACTCTGAACAATTTAGTGTCACTAGACCATTGTGAAATTAAATATGAAATTGTTTCATTGGACTGACCCTGCATGTGTATATGACAGTGAGTAGGTTGTTTTTTCTCTTCTTGCACGTTCATGTTTATATCCTCGCGCTTAGGCCACTGATCAGGAGGGCTACAAAGCCATGCTGGCCCGTCCCACCATAAAGATGAATGTGCAAGTTTACCTGCTGGTACACCCCTGGAAATGAGGTCCGCGGGATTTTCTGTTGTAGATATCCAATGCCAGTCCTTTGGGTTTGAGAGTGTTTGAATTTTAGTTACTCTGTTGGCTACAAAAACATTAAATTTATTCGGATTATTCTTTATCCAGGCCACTGTAACACTAGAATCAGACCAATATCTTACTTCATTTATATTACATTTAAGAGCTTGTTTAACATTGTTCATGGTTTGTGCTAATAATAAAGCTGCCGCTAGCTCCATCTTTGGAGTAGTTTGCCCTTTAAGAGGGGCTACCCTTGACTTTGCACATAACAAACGTACAGTACATTCCCCTGTATCGTTTGGACTACGTATATAAATAGCAGCTCCATAAGCTAGCATTGAACTGTCTGAAAAACCATGTAATTGAAGCGTCTGTCGACCCTTTAGAGCGACGTGACGCGGAATTTTCAAGTTAATTAATAATTGTAAATTTTGGTTATATTCAAGCCATAATTTGGTTAATTCGTCAGACAGTGGTTCATCCCAACCTGTCTTGTCCTGCCATAACCTCTGGATTAAACATTTTGCCGTCACTATGACGGGTCCAATCAATCCCAACGGATCAAATATACTAGAAATTTGTGACAAAATTTTTCTTTTTGTGATTGGCGCTGGCATTGGTTTAATTTTAACAGAGTAAATCAAATTGTCAGATTGACTATCCCATTCTAACCCCAATACCTTATGGGTTTCGTGCACAAGTTGTGTTGGTTGTGAGTTTGTTTGTGGTGACATAGTCGAGTCTGTATGTTTGTATCATCATTTCAACCGTAAGACGCCCACTGCTGGGCATAGGCTGGGCATATGTTTGTATACAATGTCATTAATTTCGTTAGAATTTGACTTCCACTTACAGAGTTTAAACTGGGCATGGCTAAGAATCTCGCTGACCTGCAAGGCTACGGCTGCTACCTGTCGTGCATCCTCCCCTCCATACAGTAAGTCGTCGAGGTAGAAACTTGAAGCTATGACATCAGCAGCTTCGGCTGTCACCTTCAGCTCGGCAGATGGTGTAACTGTGGATGTATTATTAAGCAATTGTTTGGTTTCATTGGATAGATGTAGTAAGCATCGGGTTGCTATGTGTGGTGCAGACTTTAGTCCAAAACTAAGTGTAGTAAGAGCATAAGGCTGAATTTGTTCCTGGTTTTCCTCCCGCCATAAAATGCATTGGAGATGCCACTGCTGAGGATTAATGAATATTGAGCAATACATTCGCTGTATATCTGCATTAATTACATAAGTGTGTAATCTAAATCTTAAGAGAATATTTATTAAGCTGTCCTGTTTAATTGTACCTTTGTACTGAATATCATTTAGTGAAATACCAGTAGAGGTCGGGCTAGAGGCATCAAAGACCACTCTCAATGGAGTAGATACCTTTTTTGGGTTTAATACTGCATGATGGGGCAAGTAATTACATTTTGTACTGGACTCAGTGTTATCTAATTTCATCATTCGTCCAGACTGCTCAAACTCTCTCATAAATTTTATATACAAGTCTCTATAAAATTTGTCACGTGTAAACCTTTTTTCTATTGAATTTAATCTTTTTAAAGAATTATTTTTTGAGTGTCCTAATGTGGACGGTGAGGCCTTTAATGGCAGGCTAACCACAAAGTTACCCTCAGTTGTGCGAGTGTGGGTTAAGAATATTTTCTCGCATTCGCTCTTATCATTGGGTAAAGAAGTTTCTCGACCAAAATTATCAAATTCACTCATTTCCCAAAATTTTTTTAGTTGAGCATTAATAGATAAATTACACCTTACCTGTTTTCCAGGTGGTGTGACCGAAACTGGTCCGGATACTACCCATCCAAGATGTGTGTTTTGCAAGACAGGCATACCCTTTCCAAGTCGGTGCTGCCCTCTACATAATAGTTCATAAAACAGTTCCACCCCAACCAGTAGATCAATGTCGCCAGCTAGGTGGAACTCTTCATCTGCTAAAACAAAATGGTTTGGAATGTTTAATGATTCAATTTTAAAATGGTATTTAGGCAAGTGACAGATACTAGGTACAATCAAACAGGTAACTTCCTTAGCAAAGGGATGTGAGCGAGAATGAAACTTTAGTTCACAATATCTATTAATGTTTGTTGTGTTACTGTTAAATCCAATTACTTCAATATCAATTTTTTGTTTTTGCAGACTGAGTAAATTTACAGCTCGCTCGGTAATGAAACTAGATTGTGAACCGGAATCTAACAATACACGTAATGTGACTGGCTTATTATTCCTATCAAGGACATAAACAAGTGCAGTAGATAGGATGACAGCCTTGTTGTTTGCGGTAGTGAGCGAAAATAAATTACTTGGTTAGTATTTTTACAAATGTACCCCACGTTTTACACATTTTCTAAAAAGTTTTTTGTATGTATGCAATTTGTACTTATCTTCTTCATATGATTCAATAAACTATTTGTATTTGTATATTTGTATTTGTATTTGTTGTGTACCTGTTTTGCAGTGACAGTGTTTGTATTTGTGTGAGTAATTGTGCGTGGTGGTGTGTGTACCTGTGCCACTGTGGTTGTATGGGCTGACTGAGAAGAGTTTATTGGTGATGTTTCCCTGGGCTGGGAAAACATTGTACTTGAAATAGGTTGTGTAGTATGCAAGTTATTACCATTAGTAGCATTCGGTGTACGGTTAATGTGTAATAAGGAGTGATGCTTACCCTGGCAAATTCTGTAATGTGCAGATCTGCAATTCGGTACTGCATGGGACGTGCCCAAACAGTTGGTACATAATCTATTCTGTTTCGCAGCACGTAAGCGCGACACTGCGTCCAGAGCCAAAAACTTAGGGCATTGATTAATAAAATGTCAAACTAGGCAATTCACGTGAGCTGACATGTTCTTCCCATTTATTTTGTAAGGGTTTTGGTAAACGATTAACAGTAAAATGAATAATTACTAAGTCCCACTGATTTGAAGGGACATCAAGCGAGCGCAATGCTCGAGTTTGTCGGTTAATATTATCAATTAATGATCTTAAAGAGTTCTGCGTTTCTATAATGGCTTCGGTACTAAATAAACACTTTAAATGATTGTGGACTAATAGCTTACTATTATTATATCTTTCACATAGTAACTTCCATGCCATGTGATAGTTGTCCGAAGTATACTCAAGCGAGCTGACAACTTCCAAAGCTCCACCTTGTAAGCAACTTTTTAAATACTTAAACTTCTGAATCGGCTGTAAAGAACTTTCATTAATCAAGGCGTTAAAAGTTTCCCTAAATTCGAGCCAATCCTTGAATTCACCCGAGAATGTGGGTAAAGAAATTTCTGGAAATTTAATAGATGATTCTACGCTGGGCCTCTCAGCATTATTATGGGGCTTTGGCTCACGTTGGTGTTTATTAAATTCCATAAGGTACTTAGCTCTAGACATACATGAGAAATAAGTCCTTTCATACGTTTCCCGTTCCGTCTCTTGCCCCTCAAAATCATCGGATAAGACCTCTATTTGTTCTTGGATTGATTCGAATTTAGTGTTATTATTTAGTATTGTTTCTGTACGTAATTCTAAGTCTATGGCTTGCTCAGATGTGAGCGCCGTTCCCTTGATATTATCTAAATATTTTTTAAAGACTGTAAGTCTACCCTTACAGCTACCCCTTTTTACTAAAAGCTCTTTTAATTTGGCTTGTATTTGTTTAGGATTTTTATCCATTGCATTATCGGGTTCTGTATCAGACATGATTTACAAAAAATGAAGTACCTAAGTAAGTATCAACTGTCCTGACAAAAATAGAAAAAAAATTATATATAAGTAAGGATAGGTTTTGGCAGGAATACCTAGTTACCCTCAGCTGTGCGAGTGTGATTTACATCAATAGTGTTAAGACTATTTTCTCGCATTAGCTCTCATCATCGGGTAGACAAGTTCCCTGACAAAAATAGAAAAAAGAAAATATATAAGGATAGGTTTTGAAAGGGATACCCAGCTCACTCACGTACTCCTCGGCGTCTGGCACTGCAGGATGACTAGTGGTGCGGGTCCTTCCTCGTGGTTCGTGTGCACGTTGGCCCACGTGCACGTGCTCGGCAAGTCGGTGGTGACGATGCAGGATTCGTTACCCGTCGTCTTCAATCCGTAGACCTTATTGGGAACGTCTTCCTCTCTCCCTGTGCAGTGGTTACATCGTCCACTACACTTCGCAGATACTTCAAGCTTCGTCCAGCGTGCGGGCGGCGACAATCCACGGGCGATGTGCTTTTCTGACGTCCCGCTGTCGTTTTCGTCCCGCTGTTGAATTTCACCCAGGCTGACTTGGCTATCGCCACGCGGTCAAACTGTCCCTCGGCTGGATATCACCACGCGGTCGGACTCCCCCAGGCTGCCTATCGCCACGCGGTCTTCCCGGGTCGATGTGTCGCAAGAAAATATCTTTGTAAAAATACTGCTCCAATCGTTGCAATACCGTATTCTAAGACGGGTCACCATGTTTAGGAAAAGGTGAACGCCCCAAAAAGGTTTTAAATTGTCTTTATTACAATATTAAGTACAATAGTTGGCGTTGCGCGTTGCGCTTGAGAATATAATGCAAAAATGACAGAGTGTCGAAAGATGACATTTAACGTGATAGGTAAGCAGTACTACTACTGCTTTAAAGAGCTAGCGCCATCCATCCGAAACCAAAGGTACTATTGGTTTGACAGGAAAGGCAAGGACTGATATTGTTGCCTTAGGTATCAGATAGATGGCGTTAACACATTTCTTAGGATTTGCGTAGGGTTGTCAATATTACCCAACCCTTAAAAAATGGAGTACGAATGAAAATAAAAATATATTTATTAAGAAACAGTATGTCTTATATCTAGATATTTCTTTGGCTCTCATTTCGAAACTATTATTTGACACTCATTTTGGATAGGTACCTAGCTTAAAAAAATCCGTGACGGCCGTGACCCTTACTTATCCAGCTCAGGAATGGTGAAGCAACCTTTTTTTACAAATTTAGGAATTTCGATATTCTGTAATACGTTCTTCCAGGAATATAGTTGCTCGTCTTTGATAAGTGGCCATCTCCAAAAACTCTTTCCTTGTTTCATACAGTTTACCATTACTCCTCCAGCATGTTCTGAGGTGATTTGGCCTGGATAATTAGAGGAGCCCCACCTCAAAATAACATGATCGCCGATAATGTAATCCGTTTTGGACAGCGCCTTCTTCTTATCATCACCGTTCTGAAAACTGCTATCTGGAGGCGGTGCCGATTTTAACTGGTAACTAAGATTATCTCCATCCCCGCAACTTTGAGAAATGGGATCGGCTCAGCTTCAGCTTGTCTGGTAACTGGTCATCGACAGGTTTGTCTCCACCATCGCAACTCTGGCGACTAGAGTCTGGCAGCTTCCACAATATTAGCTGGTCATCGACAGGTTGGTTTTCATTGCTGCTTTGACGATTGGACTTATAGATGTTAGCCAATGGTAAGTCATCGTCTGAATTTTCATTTTCTGAATCTTCATCATGTTTACATGCTAGAATCAGGTCTTCAGTTGAGGAAGCGAGGCTCATTTTATTGTCACTGCACTCTGTCGAAGATGAAGAATTTTTACGGAGACAACGACTTTTCTTTGCCTTCTTTGTCCTATAGGTTTGAATTTTCAAGACACCTGAGGATCCAGCTTGATCAACCGAGGGTATTGCTTTTAGAAGTTTCTTTTTTTGACCATTTTCTATCACCGTATCTTTAAAGTCAATACTTGTTACAGACTTGCCGGGAGGAACACTAAGTTTCTTGTTTATAACTTTCTTCATGGGATCTGGGGCACGATTTTCTTTCAGGAATTGTAAAAGCGCCATGTCAATGCTGTATTCTGTTTGTGGCCTGGAGTCGGGCAGTTTATTAATAACTTTATCAGGTTTAAAAGGGTAAGGTGTAAAAGGTGATAAAAACGTTAAGAAGTGCTTTCGAGTTTCAAATCGAATTTAATTAATTATACTGGTTTATTTAGCTTTTTTCTCTGGTTATTCAGTTGAATAGTTAATAAAACACTACTACTTACATTTGCATCAAATTTAATGTGAAATTAGTACACATCATTCACCACCTGCCAGCGCATCAATCACAGTTTTCACTTGTACATCACTGGAAACTACACTCAAGAAATATGTCACATCTGTCCGACATCATCACTGCACAGAAGAGCTTGGAGGCAAGCTTTACCAAGAGGATGCATGAGCTTGAGGCACAGATACAGGGAGCTGCACCCGGAAAGGAAACGGTTGCTAGAGTGGCTGAGGAGTTCCGGACCTTTAGGGAGCTTATGTTCAGCATGCTCGGGCTGCTTCGGAGGCAAATCAATGAGTGTGCTATGCAGATTGATGTCATCGAAACGCGACATCGCCGCAAGTCACTGTTGGTCTTGGGTGTCCCCGAGTCCGAGAATGAGAATTGCCGGGATGTGGTCTTGGACATTTTCAAATCTAAACTGGGCCAGAAAGACCTTACTAGTTCATCCTTCACAATTTGTCATCGGTTGGGGGTTCTAGGCACAAAGGAGCGTGATCACCAGCGTCCTGTCCTTGTGAGGTTTGCTCAGTTTGACATCAAGGCTGCAGTCTGGAGAGCGAAAACTAATCTGAAAGGGTCTAACATTTCAGTAAAGGAGTTCCTCACTAAGCCTCGGCAAGCCATCTTCAACAAGGCTCGGCTTCATTTTGGTGTGCGGTCTTGCTGGACACATGAAGGTGTAATAATGATCAAGACCTCTGATGGTAAGCGTCACAGAAATGTTTCTGCCGAAGATCTAGAAGCGGTAATCACTGGATATCCAAGTGAGACCTCCACTGCCAGTCGACGTGCTGGACCTGCAAATAAGAATAAGTGATAAAATTTGTTGTGTGGTCTCATCTCAAAATATTATTCTACGTAAAAATGACGGATTACGGTACAGTACTTGCCTTTTGCATGCATTTTATGTTTCATGACTTTCATGTCTTATTTTGTCAGTCGTTGATATTTATATTCTTGTACATACTTCAAAGTAACTCTAATTCAGGTAGTTAAATAACTTGTAACTTTGTTGATTTTTCTTGTGACTTTCATAAAACTGTTCTCGAAATATTTCATAACACAGAAGGTAATTTTAAAATACTTTTTGTAAATTTTTGCTTCACTTCATGTGATTCATTTGTGTTAAAACCAACTGTCAATGTCATGTCAATCAATGTCAATGTCACGTCCTGTTTGTTGTCAACATTTGTTATCATAGACATTTTTTTTTTCTTTTTTTTAATGTCTTTGTAGTGAAGTCATTCACTTGGGATCACTGACCTCTATTATTTGCGCGCTGGACTGGCTGTCATAAAATATTTTTGTGCCTATTTGAGTATTGCCATTTTGGCGCGCCGTTGGCCAAGCTGTAGGCAGATATAAGTGTCCATGTAACTAAAATTAGTGATGCTCTTATGTCGACTGTGGTAATGATGATGTCAAAATTAGTTTTCGGGACATTAGTAGTGGCGCTTCAAACTGCCACACAAATTAGCTGTCATTTGTATGAAGACATCCTGTCCTGTGTGCGGTGGTGGAGGTTAGTGATTGAGATGCTTGAGTTTTTCATATCTCTCCTTTCTTTTCGCTACCTATCTTTTTTTTAATAGGTTTTATTTTTTTGTTTTCTTTTTTAGGAATGTTTTTTTTTTCTTTTTTAAATTATGTGTTGATGTTAAAGCTGGCGGGTGGTGTGGAGATACATAATTTGTAATAACACACAACCTTAATTTAGTTTATTTTAAATAGGTATCTATTATTATTTATTTTAGTTATTTTATTTATCTTTGTATTTATATTTATAATTTTATATTTAATGGTTTTAGATAATATAGACGATGAATTGTTCTACTCCGCTGACGAATCTGCGTCCAGTAACGATAGTTTTTGCTCCGCAACCGATACCGACACTCTTGGTGACTTTCTGAGTCGTACTTTTTCCCACTCTTCTAAATTGTTTAACGCGTGCCACATCAACGCTCAAAGTGTACCTAGCCACTTCAATGAATTGCTCGACGTGTTCGCTGGTAGGAATATACATGCTGTTCTTATCTCCGAATCCTGGTTTAAGCCTAATCTTTCATCTTCAGCATATTCCCTCCCAGGTTTCAATCTAATTAGGAATGACCGCGTTGCTGGGCGTGGGGGTGGCGTTGCTATTTATCTCCTCAGCTCATTGAACTACAGAATAGTAGCTTCCTCCAGCCCTGGCTGTTCTGCTGAGTATCTCTTTCTTGAGGTTGGAACAGGGCGCAGTAAGGTTATCGTTGGTGTGGTATACTGTCCCCCTTCTCTTGACTATTTCACTGATCTTGAATCGGTTTTAGAATCATTAGGTTCTGAGTATGCACACCACATCATCATGGGTGATTTCAATACCGATCTCCTAGTACCCAACTCCCATCGGTCCCAAAAACTCCTGGATACAATTAAGTCGGCCAGTCTCCATGCCCTGCCTCTACAAGCCACTCACCATAACCTTAATGGTGAGGACACACTGCTCGACTTAATTCTTACATCCAACCCTTCCCTCATCCCATCACATGGTCAACATATAGCTCCTGGATTTTCCCGTCATGACCTAATTTTCCTGTCCTATATCCTGAAACCCCCCAAACCTATCCCTAAGGTCTTGCACAGGCGTTGTTTTGCACGAATCGACGTCGCCAAATTGGAGGAAGATGCTTTAGAGATTAACTGGGACCCTTTAATCAAAGCGACTTCTGTTGATGATAAAGTCCAGATATTCAACGACACGGTTTTAGCAATTTACAATGTCCATGCGCCCATCAGAAAGATCCGTCTTAAGCGGCCACCAGCGCCTTGGATGACCACTGGCATTCGAATGGCGATGAGGCGTCGGGACAAGGCTTTTCGTAATTTTAGAAGAAATCGTATAGATGACAATTGGAATATTTTCAAAGCCGCAAGAAATAGGTGTAATCAGATGATACGCAATGCTAAACGCCGCCATATTCATAACAACATCTCGTCCTCCTCTTCTGCCGATATCTGGAAATTCCTTGGAACTCTGGGTATAGGCAAATCGCGACATTTAGACTTGCCTAACTCTATTGGTCTTAACGATCTCAATCACCACTTTACCACTAATTCATCTAAACTTGATCATACAGCATCCTCTCGTACTGTTGCTTCTATAGGCAGTCTAAAGCGTCCCAATATAACCCCGTTTCGTTTTTCTCCAGTGACCGATGAAGAGATCAAAAAGATTATCCTCTCCATAAAGTCCAATGCTGTGGGTTGTGATGGCATAAGTCGCCGTATGATACTTACATTATTGGAACACCTTCTACCCGCTGTCACCCACATCATTAACTTTTCCCTTGATTCCGGTGTTTTCCCTAAACTTTGGCGAAGAGCCTTTGTCCGCCCTCTCCCCAAAGTCCCTAATCCAACTCATCCCAACCAATTTCGTCCAATTTCCATCCTTCCCTTCATGTCCAAAGTGCTTGAGGCCTGCGTTCACAAGCAATTCTCCCATTTTGTCCATCAAAATTCCCTCCTTAATCCTTTGCAGTCCGGTTTCAGACCTGGACACAGCACCACTACTGCTCTCCTTAAGGTGACTGGTGATATTAGGGCAGCTGTTGAGGACGGCCAAGTAACTGGTTTGGTTCTTATAGACTTCTCCAATGCCTTTAATACTGTCAGTCACGACATCCTTCTTTCCATATTGTCCCATCTTATGGTCTCTGATGAGGCACTGGAATGGTTCTCTACTTATCTTCGGGAACGCCAGCAAGCTGTACAGTTCGATGAGTCAAACTCATCGTGGCTACATTTAGATACTGGTGTTCCCCAAGGCGGCATACTTTCTCCTCTTCTTTTTTTCAATTTTTATTAATTTCATCACACTCAAACTTCAGTGTTCGTATCATCTATATGCTGACGACCTACAGATACATGCCCAGACACGT
Source organism: Crambus lathoniellus (assembly GCA_949710035.1). NCBI lineage: Eukaryota > Metazoa > Arthropoda > Insecta > Lepidoptera > Crambidae > Crambus > Crambus lathoniellus. Next base: position 22,438,601 of record OX453313.1, on the reverse strand, counting down.
GTTGATGACATTAATAATGCCATCGATGCGCTAAACAGAGATCTACACCATATTAAATGTTGGTCCGACAATTATGGTGTTGCCGTTAATCCTGCCAAATGCCAAGCGATGCTGGTGGGTAGTCCCCGTATGATATCCAGGGTGGACCTTACTAATCTGCGTCCGATTGTTTTCGACGGTACTCCCATCCCTCTCAGCTCTAGCGTAAAAGATCTTGGTTTGTGTGTCGATTGCAGGTTAAACTGGCAAGCTCAAGTATCTAGTGTTAGTCGGAAGGTTACTGGAGTATTGCGATACCTTTACCGCCTCAAAAACTTTTTACCGACGAATATCAAAGCAATGCTTGTGCAAACCATAATATTTCCTATAATCGACTATGGTGATGTGTGCTACCTCGACCTGAATGCAGATCTACTCAATAAGCTCGACCGTCTTCTGAATAACTGCATTCGATTCGTCTACAATCTCCGTAAATATGATCACGTGTCCGCGCATCGATCCCTTCTTAAATGGTTGCCCATTAGACAGCGCAGAAGTATGCGGGCATTGACCACTCTTTATTCTCTTTTAAACTCTCCTAATGCTCCCCCTTATCTAACTTCACATTTCCAGTACTTGTGTACTACTCATGATAAAAGCCTTCGTTCTTCGTCTAATCTGTTACTTAGCTGTCCCTCTCATCAATCTGATATTATTCATTCTTCTTTCTTCATTTACCCAATTCTTCTGTGGAATGCGCTTCCTTTAGACATCAGAAGGTCCACCAGTCGGTTTTCGTTTAAAACTAAGTTACGAAAATTTCTCACTGAGCAAGCAGCTAACTCTTAAATCTTGATCGTCGTTATCTTTTATTTGTACCTATATATATTTATATATGTATGTATATTGTATGTAGTATAATTTATTATATTTTATATATTTATTATAATTATATAAATATGTGTAATATATATAATATTTATTATACTTTTATTATAAGCTATATAAGTTTATTTATTTATTACGTTGTATATATTAATATTTCTCTCGCCTTTTTTTAAGTTTAATGCTGGTTGTGCACCCTACCACTTTACTATCTCCATATCACCCTAAGGTTGACTGGTAGAGAATGCCTGAGGCATTAAGTCCGCCTATGTACATTGTGCATGAAGAATTAATAAATAAAAAAAAATAAAATAAATAAATACCAGTACTTTTAAAGGCGCTTAGAATATTAGATGTTTTTTCATTAAGTTCGTACATTAACCGTTGTAGTAATTCAGGAAGATGAGATTTATTGATAGTTGTTTCTCGCGGGTTTTTTATATTGTAGTCCAGTAGGTTTGCTCTCCATAGTTTCTTCAGAGGGTCAAAATAGCAAACATCAAGAAGCTGTGTCAAGTGCGACGAGTTGGGTGGTAAAAATACAAACCTTATGTCATTGGCTTCACACATTGTAACAATCCGGTGGTTGATATGCGACGCTAAATTATCTCCTATCAATATTTTTGTTCCGATTTTGTCCTTTGCCCAAGGCAAAATAATCATCTCGAACCAATCTTCAAAGGTTGTGCTGTCGAACCAACCTGATCTGGAGCGATTGTACCTAGCTCCTTTCGGTCCATTTATTCTCCATTGCTGGTATAAATGTTCGGCTTTGTATACCACATACGGCGGTAGACATTCACCCCCGGCCGTAATTGCAAACATGATAGAAATTGCACCTTTTGTAAAGTTTAAAACCCTTTCAGGGTCACCCATCATAATTAAAAATATTTTCTTTGGGTATGCCATCTAGAGATTGTTGCAGATTCTCGAAATAGTTAGACATCTCTCCAGAGTTTTTTTCAGCTCTGCTCCTTTTAATGTTTTGTGTAGCCCGGTGAGTAAGTTCAGTTTTGTGGCGTTTTATAAATGAATACGCCCATTTTTTTCCTGGTAGTTTGTTGTCAAAAATAGCTGTTCTTCCGTTAGCTTGTAAATACAACTGCACGACAAGTCTTAAATCCAGTAGAGTGAGAGGGCTACCAAAATCGCCAGCAGCAATAAGCACTTTTATTATAATTTTTTCTTCGTCTATTGTAAGCCGTGTTGGGCAACCCGGAGTTCGTTGATGTTTACCGTGCAGTTTATCTAGAAGCGTTCGTCGTGGGATGCCAAATGTTTTTTCTGCTTCATAAGAAGACATTTTTTTCTCTTTTAATAATCCTACAGCAACATCTATCATTTCTTGACTGTGCTTCAATGTATAATTTCGTTTTTTCTTTTTAATTTGCACGGATGACCTGTAAAATCAAAAGGAACCTATGTAATAAAATGATGTCAACTTTTGTGCCTGGTATAAAGTAAAGGTGCCTACATTATATATTTTTGATACACCTCTACAACGTAAAGAGGAGCAAACATTGAAATTGATTAATGGGTAAGTTGTGTATGATTAATTTAAGAACATAGTTTTTGTTACTATTTATAATATATACCTACCTAACCCTATTTATTGTATTAATAAATGATGTGTCAAAAATACCATTTGGTGTATTCTTCAGAAAATGGGCTTATAACGCAAGTCACAATTACTAGGCACATAACTTGCGTTCGAACAAAGTGGCAACCCTAGGTGTAGGCGAAGATTGGTAACAACATGGCCGCTACGGTTTCATAAGCGGTATTTCTTTCGATTACTGTATAAGTACACAACTTATCATCAAAACAATAGCATTTACTGAAAGAGGGATAAAAATTGATCACGATACATTAAAAAAGTTAAGCGTTACCTGTAGCCCTAGTGTAAGTTTTTATGTCAAGCAAACGCAAACTATTTCGATTCCGTATTTATGTCAATTTGTATGAAAACTATATAAGCGCGCTACTCGCCGCTAGAGGCTCTAATACAGATTTCATACAAATTGACGTAAATACGGAAACGAAATAGTTTGCGTTTTTTGACATAAAAACTTACACTACGGGCACTGTTGTCTGTAGTCCACACAATACAAAGTTTCTTCCACGTTGCAATATGTGTTGCGTTCCATTCACAGAAAAAATGGCGATTTGTCAGCAGTAGAGTGAAGTTAGCTACGTTTTGATCATTAAAATGTTGCTAGGAATAAAAATTGGTTTGTACTTGGTAGTTACACGCATAGGTAATCATCAATTTTGGGTAAATTTTAATTTTCTGTAAAATAGGCGAAGTTAGGGTTCACAGGTGAAGTTAGGGGTCTCGACTGTTTTGTCTAAATAAAATTGTCACGTTTTGTTTTCAATGTTGTCAGTGTTGTCAATTTGATTTTGACAAGTTCGGAATAAAAAAAATGATTATCCATTTTTTCCTCATTTTAAGTCCTCAGGCACATAAAATTAACTGTTGAATTGAAGCACTGCGACACTATACAGTATTTTTTTAAATTTTACCACAGAGAACTTTATAATTTTCATTTTTACTGCGCAGCGGCGTGCGAATGAGAGCGCGACTATCGAATGACCAGGGGTTTGACGTCATCGGCTAGTGAGCGCCCGCCTGCGTTTTTAAAAACCTTCGGCCGAAAATACGCACTTTGATTGTAAATATCTCAGCCATTAAAGATATGAAAAAAGTAAAAACAGTTTTTCTCGTTATTTTTTTGTAGATTTATTTGGCATGTAAAGTAAAAAACGTTCGTCAGGCTCAATATAGAAAGGTTGTTCTTACTTGACTATTAAAAATCAAAACTTACATGACAACAATTTAAATGATAAAATCACAATCACAAAATATTGCTGTTTGATACGTCTCTTTTTTTACTGATATTCTTTGCCTGTTTCGGCTGGTGAACTATTTTCTGGTATTTTTCTTTCATCATTTGATAAATCTACGGGTACTTTCACAACTGATATAAGATTATTAGTTATGTCTGAATCTTGGGATATAATTGAATAGCCCGGAGATAACACCACTAAGGCTTGTTCTTGACTAGTTCCCAATTCCTAATGCATTTAATTCAGCGTTTGCAAAGAGCTTTGCAAGTTTAGCCCGGAGATAACACCACTACGGCTTGTTCTTGACTACTTCCCAATTTCCAATGCATTTAATTCAGCGTTTGCAAAGAGCTTTGCAAGTTTCACTTTCAGTTGTGATTGTTTGTTTAATTGAACTCATGAACTCATTGCAAGTTTAGCACGGAGATAACACCACTACGGCTTGTTCTTGAACTCATTTGAACTCATGAACTCATGAATAAATGATCCACGCCATCCAACTTTCTTCTTTTTCTTTTGTTGTTAAGATACTCTAAAACTTTTTCATCTTTTTCTTGTATATTGCTAGGAAGAGCTTTTCTTTTTGAAGCCACTTAAAGGGCTTTTCTAAACTTATGCCTCACTTAAGCGTACCAAGTTCGATTTAGAACCACTTGCACTTAAAGAGCTTGTCCACACTTAATAGTACCAAGTATGCTCAAAATTACCACTTGAACTATCACCCCAATGTTAGATTTAGAACCACTTGCACTTAAAGGGCTTTTCCACACCCAAGCGTACCAAGTTCGTTCGAACTCGAAGTATTACCTTTTTTCTGTGCAATAACTATACAGACCATTTGCCGTTAAAGCATTTTATCTTGACTAGTGCATCTTACATAATTCATTTAGTTAGACAACTATGTTATTGATGTTCATTTACTTTGCCATAAGTAACGAAATAATTTTGACAACAAGTTTTTAGATTTTGAATTCAACATCTAAATATAGATAAATAAATGGATGTTGAGGATATTGATATTGAGTTATGGATCTGGCGAACTTTGTTACTCAGCTCAATGGATGTAGCGGATTTTGACATTTACTTTCTTAATATACAGGATGTTATAAAGATTAGCTTAAAAATAAAATAAAAAAATAAAACTAATGATTGTCGTTAGGAAATAGTCCTTGAGGAATTTTTAATAAAACTGGTTTCGTATTATTAAAAAAGATATTGTAATTACTAATATAATTATATAAAATTTTCACTTTCTTCTAGTGGGACACACTGAAGGTACTCATGTTCTTAAAAAATATTATTATATTCTTCCACGTCTTTATAATATTTCAAACTGTCGATAGTTCTCCAATCTTCACCGAAGTGCTTCTTCAAAAGGTTTGCTGCATCAAGTATTTTCTTGATGTTTACTTTTTTCCTTCTTGGCAAAATTGCGGGTGCCAAATCAGTGATCTTCTTTCCTCGTTTCGTTACATATTTTGGTTGTCCTACTTTATTGCGATAGTTTTCTTCCCCTTGCACACTAACGTTCTGTCGACCCCTACGCAATATAAAACGCTTTGATGGGTTGAACCTGAAATGCCAGTTTCCTGGAGTTTTTAGTGTTGTAGTGACTTCTTTTTTCCAATCACGCACTTCAACGTTGCCGTCGCCTAAATGATAAACAGTCGCGTTTTCCTTGAATAAATTCACATAAATTTGTGGATCGCATATGATCGATGTTTTGTTGGTCTCCCTTTCAATATTTGCGAATATTCGGTCCGGTGGCAAGAACGAGTGTCCTACCATAGGAAATATAATTTCAAGTTCTTTCACATGTGATGGTGCATGAGAAAATAACCAGTTTGAACACATGCCCAAAAGTATTGTATTTTTATTTTGGCCTCCACAGCCGTCAGCAAATAGCCTTAGTTTACTAATATTTTTAAGAATAGCTAGATTGGTTAATGTGTGAAAGACTGCACTTGCAATTTCGTTTGATGACTTTGAGTGTTCGTTTTCACACTAATAATATGTACGTACATTATCCAAAGGGGATTTGGTAGTCGCGATAACAACTGTAAAGTTGTACATATTCAGTTGCATACTGAAGTCAGCCGCTTGGTCGGGTAATTTTAAAGTGGGTTGTTTTTTTGGCAATCGAAGGATAGTGAAATACAATTTTCTGGTTCAACCTTCAATAATTGATAAAAAGCTTTAGCTTTTAAGGTGTGTATTCGTTTCTGCGGCATGTTGTAACGTTGTAAAACGTCACACATTTAAATACATAAATTAAATAACCTAAATCTACTTAAATCTAATATCAAAATTAATATTAAAGAAAATATATATTTACATAATAAAAATAAAATAACTAATACAACTAAGTACGCAATATTTACATCTATAATAATATGTTTCTGAACGGAAGGAATTTAAACAGCTAACAGCGGCGCACGCGCAGGTAGCTCCTCACCCCTCGCCTCACCTCAACAAAACCGTTAGCCGGTCCGGCCATACACCGCGGCCAGTCGCCTCGTCACTCCAAATCGTGCCTTTCAGGTAGATCCGCGCTCGCCTGTTTTGCGACGTTACACCGCGATCTATCCGATTTACTTATTTCATTTTTTTCAACATAACAACAGTTTGATGGCAAAAGTTGTGTGCGCGCTTTTATTTTACGCGTTGATGAATTATGTAAAGCAAAAGGTATTTCATATAATAAAATTTTAAGTAATGCTAAGTACTGAAATATTTACAGGGCAAGCTTTTTACTGGTTTAGAAGTGTAAGAGAGTCCGTATCTAGCTGGGACGAACTTGTGGTTTTGTTAAAACGTGATTTCGATCAGTCTGGCTATGACTATAGACTGCTTTCTGAAATTAGGTCTCGAACACAAGGCGAAACTGAAAATATTGTCATTTATCTTTCGATTATGTCTAACCTTTTTTCACGACTATCAAGAAAACTTTCAGAAGCCGATCAACTAGAGATAATTCTTTCCAATATTCGTCCTTGTAACATAGACTTTATAGATAAATACCCAGAACTTAATTCTATTGAAGAGCTTAGAGCCGCATGTCGTACCTACATAAATAGACAGGCGCGTCTTTCTCAGGTTAGAGAACCTCCTAGACCTTCACAGAATACTCTAGTACCTGAGCATGCTTATTCTGGACCTTCACATTCTAAACAAAATTTTAATTTTATGAACAAATCAACGTCAAATAATTTTAATAATAATTCACAAAATAATTTCTTCACTAAAAGTACTTACACTAATAACAGAAATCATCATTTGAATAATAATAAAGCAAATTTTAATCATGTTTATGTTTTAGATTCTTATAATAACAAAACACGTTACTGCCCACGTTGTCGTAAGGATATTGTCTGCTTTGGCTGTGGTCGTAAAGGTGTAAAGGTTCCTGATTGTCCGGGTTGTCTTAAAACCAAAAATAATCGTACAAAAAACTAAAACCTGAGAATTGAGTGAATAAAAATGTTGATTAAGATGACTGGCAAAATTGGCTTAATACAGTTAAATTATTTTTTATTCTTACAATATTCATACAATTCTCAATAAAAACGTTGAAGTGGACAACAGGCCTTACGTATCTTTACAAGTAAATGGTTTAACTATTAATGGACTGCTAGACTTTGGTTCAGCCGTTACTATTATAGGTAATAAAGCTCATTTAGTTTTTGAAAAATATGGCTTACCTCTTATTAGGGAAGATTTTATTTCAGTGACAGCTGCTGGAGGTCATAAATGTAGTAGCATCGGTTACATTAACTTACCCGTAAAATTTGAGAATCAATTCCACATTTTAAATGCTTTTGTAGTACGCACGGCGGCACATCAGACTATACATGTTGACCTTAAGACCGCCTTTATGCCCTACGTAATAAAAGCTGTTATAGCAGTTCTACTGTTTATCCTGATGTGCTGTAGGTAATAAAGCTCATTTAGTTTTTGAAAAATATAGCTTGCCTCTTATTAGGGAAGATTTTATTTCAGTGACAGCTGCTGGAGGTCATAAATGTAGTAGCATCGGTTACATTAACTTACCCGTAAAATTTGAGAATCAATTCCACATTTTAAATGCTTTTGTAGTACGCACGGCGGCACATCAGACTATACATGTTGACCTTGAGACCGCCTTTATGCCCTACGTAATAAAAGCTGTTATCGCAGTTCTACTGTTTATCCTGATGTGCTGTCGAGTATACCTGAGATTACTCAAAATCTTATCCTAGGAGTCGATTTTTGGCGAAAATTATGCCCCAAATACGTCAGCAGTATTCAAAATTCAAAATAATTTATTCATTTTAGGCTGACACAGCACTTGTGAACATCAATGAAGCTACGCTATCGGTTCGCAAATCCTACGGCGGTAGGCCTTGTAACGAGAAGAAAGTGAACTTAGAAAAGTGACTTTAACATAATATAATATGTAAAGTCACTTTCCATCACAAATTAATCTTAAATTTAAAAACAAAATAAAAAACCCGGTAATCATAGCAGTAAATAATTTTCAATAACTAAGAAATAGACATCCAAAAGGTAGTTTCTTTGAAATACACACCAACTAAAAACGTAGCAAATAAAATAATAAATATAAGTGTCAAACAAAAGTAATAAAACTTTGAATAGTTTAAGAACATAAGAGTCAATAATAAACAGTGCCATACAAGCCACGATAAATAAACCTAATAACAATAAAACATAAAAAATCTGGATATTTTGAGACAAGAAGCCAGGAGCAGACCCATCCCACAGGTGGCACCCGTTCACGAGCATGACGCATGAACCAGCCATCGCTTCGCTCAACCATATTTTAGGGAACGTAACGACCCGCCTTACACGACACCACCGCATTACACCACCATATTGAATTTATGTTGATAGTATCAATGGTGCACTTTCTCTTGTTGACTCACAATCAACTTTCTTTCAAAGTCATACTAATTTAGATGACTCTCAGAAACACTTAGCCGATAATGTTATTAGTCAATTTGGGAATATATCTGCTCAGCGTAAAGGTCTCGGAGTTACTCATCTAAATACAAAATTTGAAGGCTCTAACTTCAAAACTGACGGACTTTCATACAAACATTAATCCCTATTTTACCCCCTTAGGGGTGGAATTTCTAAAAATCCTTTCTTAGCCTACACTGTATAAGGTATCTATGTGCAAAATTTCAAGTCTCTAGGTTCAGCGGTTTGGGCTGTGCGTTGATATCTGTCAGTCAGTCAGTCAGTCAGTCAGGACTTTGAATTTTATATATATCATCATCAGCCATTTAATGTCCTCACTGCTGGGGCACTGGCCTTCCTTATGGATGAATAAGGAGAATGAGCCATGACCCACCACGCGGGCTCAGTGCGGATTGGTGGGTATTAACGACTGCAAGTGCAGCCGGGACCAACGGCTTAACGTGCCTTCCGAAGCACGGAGGAGCTCGATTTATATATATAAATCAATTAAATTACCTCTAATTAGGAACAGTATCCTGAGTATGATAGCCGATAGGGTAGATTCTCCACTACTTGGTAGATTTATTAAGCTACATGTTCTATGAACAGTGTTTTGATTAATCTTCTAAGTAGGTTCACAACACTATAATAATATTAATATTATTCGGTAGCCGGGACCCTGATCTTGCTACCGTTAGGGAACTGCATTTTTGTATTTTTAAATGTTATATTTTTTATTTTTTTGTGTTATACATTGTAAAAATTTTATGTTTAGAAATATAATTTTGTAAGTATTTAAAATGTAATAAAGGGATTAATAATACTTACCTATAATAATAATATAATGACATAACTTAATAATTAAATAATAATACTTACCTATGACTTACTATGCATAAAATGTCGAATTTAATTTGAATTGTAATTATAATTTTATAAATTTTAATGATTATGGTGTGTGCTATAAAATGTACCTATGCTCCTTGGTCTGAAAATAATTTTTTTTTTAGAGCCAAAACTTCACTTTTTATTTCCAACTCCTTTTTTGCTGTTTCCAACTCCTTTTTTGCATTGTCCAGCTGTAGTACATAGAGGTGCTCTTTAAAGTTTATCTCATCTTGCAGAAGCTCTATTTTAATAAGTCTTCTATATTTTCCTTCTTTTTATTTACTTCTTTAAAACTAGCACAAAGAGAAGGCACAACTTCAGTCCTTTCATTTTTTTGAGACAATTGTCGACGTCGCCTAGACCACAATGGTGTTTTATTTATGTCTAGATCTCTTTTGGGTTGATATTTTCTGCTGACATTGTACATTCAGATATCTGGAAAAGATACATTTTATGAACTGGGATTTTTTTAGCTTTTATACATCGATTTATTAACTTAAAAGTTAGGTTAGTAATTTGGTAGGAATTTTATTTTAATAAAAGGCAAAAGTTAATAATAATGTGGAGTGCAGCGCATGCGATGGACAATTTCCATCAATGAAAATGTCATGCGCGCATATTTTGAGGCAACAGAGGCCGGAACTAATCTTACTGAGCGTTTCTTGGGGCGCCTCTCAAAAGTCCTGTCTGGCGGAACTGGATGCCCTGGATAGAAAAGTTCGTACATTGCTAACAGCACACCGCATGCATCACCCACGTTCATCGACCATGAGATTGTATATCCCGCGGAAGTGCGTTGGTCGTGGCTTCTTAAATGCTAAGACATTACATAACCGCGAGATACGTATTTTAAGGCAGGTATTCTAGCTCTACGCCAAATCGGTCGTCAAAAGTTGATGTAAATGTTTGCTGCGGACAGTAAGTTTTTAAGTAAATATCTAGCATGGACTTACGAATATAAAAAAGATAGCAAGTGAGTAGCAATGCAGAAAGAAATAGGTAGGTTCACATAAATGCAATGTACTTACATGTCCGATTTCCTCGGATGGGATATTTATTATAGCCTCTGTAGGCAGAACTACTTCATATTCTACAGTGGGTGCATCCTTTTCCAGAAATTATTTTAGGAAGAACTGTAACACTGCTCTCTTCATCAGCATCACTATCTGCGACATCTAATATACCACTACAGACTCTGCCAAGCATTGCACATACTTGTTCCAGTACTGGATCTATTTTAATGACAGATGGTCCACCACCTGTCTTTGTGCAACTCTGTTTTGAGTTGTTAAAATAAATTTTACTCTCTGATTTCAACTTCTCCCACACTTTCATCAGAGACTCTTTATTCCTGCAATATTAAATAATAGGACATTTGAATGAAAATTTATACACGTGGTATTTACTTTATGGACATGGTATTTTTTGTCTTATTTTTTTTGTCACATACGTAAATATCCCTCATCACAATCTCTTCACAATATTACAAATATTCATAAAATTGGCAATACAATAAAAACAAGATATTTACCTGTTTACTGAGCCCGTTGAATTAAAAGTATTGGCTACAGATATCCATGCCATAGTTTTAGCTTCATTTGTTGTACCATCGGTCTTCTTATTTAACTGTAGTTTGATTTTATATCGATTGAACACGCCTAATTTGTCGGAAAAGAGGTATGGGTATAGCTTTTTATAATCATGTTTCTCTAAAAAATTAACATTATAAGTAGGGAGTAACTGTAAGTTAAAATGTGAAATAAAATCTCTTCCCAACAACGGAGGGGCCCCCCATCTTTAACCACATATAAGGTGATGGGGCGTTCCATTCCCGCATATGAAACTACTAAATAAATTGTACCTACACATGTAATTTTATTCCCGGTGTAAGTCACTAATTTCTTACTTGTGATTGACAATGGCGTGGTAAAAAAAAATATTTTATATTTTTTTTCCGGAATGACCGTCACTGCCGAACCACTATCCACTTCAAATTTGAATTTTAACTCCACTGCCTTACTGAGCGTTAAAGTGGATAACTCCTGCGCATACAGCTTCTCTTTCTCTGCTCCTGCCCGCCGCATCCCTAATATAAAGCGGTCTCGCAGAGCCTCTTCAACATTGCTGAGCTTGCAGTGTGCCGTGAGTCCGCAAAGTCGAGCGGCCCACTGAGTGTGTGTTTCCGCTACATTTTGCAAAGCGGTGTAGAAGTTATGAAGTTCCGTGAACCCATATCTTTTTGATGTGAAATGGTTATCCAATAATCCCAGAATATACGATTCATGGAGGTACTTCATACGGTACTTCATGGAGTTCTTTCGGCAATGCTAGATCGGCAGCTAGTCCATATGTACTTTCTGCAAGTGCACTCAATAATATGGCTAGCCTCTTGGTTCCCGTACTATCACTTCTTGTGTCCACGTCATTTGCGATAAACCACTGCAGTAGTCGGCTTTTATACGCTTTCCAACTCTGCAAATTATGGTCAAACGCACTTAATATGCCAAACTGGGCCGCCATTTTGTACCTCGTCGCCACTGTTATGTATTAGGACGGGAAGCGAGTGAAACACCGGACTGCTATTAAAACACTGCCTTTAATGCATCCAATGAGGGGCGTGGTGGTCGCAGCCACACACACAGTTACACACACATGTACACATCGTCCACTTGCGACAACAGTGTGATATTTCGAAATACTAATTTTTTCGCTTTAATGGAATTCGAAATCGCCGTATCGCGTTTTATTTATTTTTGTTGTAATTTTTTTACTCTAAAAATGGCGGCGCTGTGTGAGAAAGGGATGCATATATCACAGTGTAGCACTATCTCACTGAACGATCTAGTTGGCTTCGCCGTTGCGCCCGGTAGTTGTTAGTGTGAAGTGCTCTTGGATTCCGCGAACAACGCGAGTATGCCTGTTGAAGTACATTTATTACAGTGTTCTTGAAAAATTTTGGATAAATAAATAATGTGATGTGTCTTTGTTATCACATTATTTTTGTAAAAATTATAAACATTACTGTGATAAATTAAATAGTAACATGAAAGATGATAAACTATTTACTGTCTAGTGAAATGTTCTAAGGTTTATTTGTTGATGTGCTGTTGTTCCAGAATAGTTATGGATGACTCGTGGATTATATTTCCAGTTATAACGTTTTCTGTGTTAAATATTATAATTTTGTTGGTGTTATATTTACAGATGGGGTCTAGGTCAAAATTGATTTTGCAGTCAGCAACAAAGAAAAAGGAGGAGGATTTTCCAAATTTCGACGATTCTATCAAACACGCCAATAGAAACGAAATAATCGGTAAGGAAATTGGTTTAGTTTTTATCTATACGATTGCTGATCCCTCAAAGTCCAGATAAAAAAATATTTGTTAAGTGGTTGTTGGCACTCCTATTTATTTTATTCTGGTGTTTTCTTTTTGTCGGAAGTGAATTTAACTGACTGATATCTTTTGTCTGAGGATTGAAAAATCAAACCTTAATGTTATAAATTCGAAAGTACCTAACTTTATCTAGATTTTTCTGTATGTAATATAGGTAGTCCAATTTCAGAGAATGAAAAGAAAACTCAATCCCCTCACCGCCGCAGTGACACTTCAAGTTCATCGTCAAGTAGCTCATCCAGCAACTCTTCAAGTAATAGCTCGTCAACATCATTCCATGAAGGTAGGTAGATACTTCAATAGAAATTTCAACTAAAATCTTATATTAAACCTTATCTGTTGTTTCAACCCGGATTATCAAGATATTCATGAAAAGTCGAAGTTTAAGTTTTGATTAGAAAAAAATAGCAACATATCGTTGACAACGGAGGATAATTTGCAAGCTACCAGTCCAAATGAAGAAAGATCAGACATCGACTCAAACATAACGGATTTAAACGATAATTAATACTCTCTCACAAAATCTAATTATTGAACCATCCACCAGTACAGAAAATGAAACTGCAATCGCCATTACACCAAATTTAGTCGATCCTGCAATCGTTGAACCGGAAGTTCAAACACCTACGAAAAAGGGCAAGAAAAGACCTAGACAGGAAATTAACTGGAAGAAGAATATCGCGAAAAAGCCAAGAAATAGTGGTAAGACATACACATCATCTAAAACCAAGAGAGAAATGCCTGAACGAAAACATAAACCACCTTGCAAAGAAACCTGTAAATTTAAATGTCGATCCAAAATAACTGAAACCCAACGACATAACCTTCTGAATGATTACTGGAATTTAGGGAATATTGAAAGACAATGGTCCTTTTTACTTTAATCTATGGAAGAGGTAAAACCAACACACCGATATGTTAGAGTTGATGAAAATGTTGTACAAGTGGCAAAGCGAGACCATAATAATGCCTTCTTTTTTACTTTATGTGGCGAAAAAATCAGGGTTTGCAAGATTTTCTATGTAAACACTTTAGCTATTAACAATCGACCAATTGAAACTGCACTTAAAAAGAGAAATAATGAAACTAACGTTTCTTTACTTAAAGATAATCGTGGATGTCACTCTAATCATGCTCACGTAAATGATCAACTAAAAAATGCAGCAAGAGCTTTTATTGAAGCTATCCTTAAAATTGAATCTCACTACTTCCGGGCCAATTCTAAAAAACATGATATCAATGGAAGTAAAACTATTTCAGATATTCATAGAGATTATGTCGCACAATGCAAGTCTAATAATGTTCCTTTTGTAAATTACATTATGTGTTATAGAATATTTACCCAAGACTTCAATATTTCTTTTTTTATACCAAAAAAAGATGCTTGTGTGTTTTGCGAAGCCTACAAAAATAGTTCTGCAGATGACAAGGAACTAAAAATGAAGTTTATGTACAACACCACGAAAAAAAACGACTGTCCCTAATAGAAAAGGAGAAGGGTAAGAACGATGATAGCATTGTAGTTGCCGTTTATGATTAACAGGCCGTATTTCAGTGCCCTAAAGGAGAAATTTCTGTGTTCTACTGTAAATCAAAATTGAACGTACTTAATTTAACAATTTACGATCTGAAAACTAACCTTGTTGAAAGTTACGTGTGGGACGAATCACAGGCTCATAGGGGTGTAAATGAGATTGCCACATGCGTTTTTAGATATTTGAAGAAGATTTCGGAAGGTGACAATTGTCAGAATAAAACACAACCCGTAGATGTGGTGTTTTATTCTGACAATTGTGCTGGACAGCAAAAGAACCAAATCATGATGGCCATGTATCTTTATGCTGTGCAGAACCTTGCGAACATCAAATCCATTACGCACAAATTTCTAATTAAGGGCCACACACAAAACGAGGGTGACTCGGTTCACTCTCAAATAGAGCGACAAGTGAAAAGGCAGTTGAGATCTGGACCTATTTATACTCCTGAAGGCTTCATTGGTGCAATCAAAGCTGCCAGAAAGAATTCCGTGCCGATTCATGTCAACGAAATGTGCTATAGTGACATCTGTGATTGAAAAACAGCTACCAGTCAAATGAACTTTGTCTTACAAAAAGACGAAGATAAAAAAGTAATTAAACTAACTGAGATAAAGGTACTTAAGGTCCAGAAAGACGAGCCTGAAACTTTGTACTTCAAAAATTCTTACGCTGCTGAATCATTCAAAAAAGCTATCGTGTTAAAAAAAAGACAGATTTTAATTTTCATCTTAAGGAAGCTTTCGTAAGAAAACCAGGATTAGCCGAAAAGAAAAAAGGGGATCTTTTTTCTTTAATAAATAGCAACCACATTCCTGGTTTCTACAGATCGTTTTTCGAAAGTTTGTTGTTTATTGAACATGTTTTATAGAAGATATTCACGATAGTTCTTTGTAACCAAAAGTCTGATTAAGTCTAATCAGTCTTTAAATAATAAAAAGTAATATTCTTCTTAAAACATGCTCAAAAAACTACACACTTTTGCAAAATGCTAAAAGTTTTTGAGTTTCATTGTATTGAAGTATTATAAAATAAGTATTTTTAATAAGTTCCTACTATGTTGTAATTTTGTGTCAATTTGACAATCTAGTTTTTAATAACTGTCATTTGAAATTGTGATAAATATTTACCTAAGTATGATTTAGTTAAGATGTTTTTTCCTAAGCCAATTTTAGGTAGTTGTTGATGTTTTTAGAAGAATATTAGTTTTTATTATTTAAATACTGATTCTCGGTAGTTAGTTGTAACCGCAAGTTTGATTAAGTTAATTAGACTTTTGGTTACAAGTAACTGCTAAAAGAAAAAAGCTAAAAGTTTTTGAATTTGTTGTACCTATCAAAGTATTATTACATAAGTATTTTTAATAAGTGCCTACTTCGTAGTAATTTCGAGTCAATTTGACAATCTAGTTTATAACTGTGCCATTTGAAATAATTGTGATAAATATTTACCTAAGTATTATATAATTAGGATGTTTTTTCCTAAGCCACGTTTGGGTAGTTGTTGATACTATTATTATTGTAGGACTTCTGTCGGCAATACTAATACTAATACAAGGTTGATTTTGTTCTGGTAGGAACCCATCGTGTTTTAGATCAGTATTATAAAGCAAAATATCTTGCGAGATACCACAATGTTTATGATTCATCCGAAAATTTTAATAAATAATATTTTTTCTACAATAATGTTTTATCATTACATACCACAGATTTAAGTAAATCATTTCAACATCTTCAATGTGATATTTAATTATATCACACAGGAAATCTTGCATATATCAGAAACAAGGTGATAAGTGTACCGTTTTTGTTTTTATACCTTTGAAGTAGTAAGGGGTGATAGGTACGTACACAATGAGAAGTCCGAAGTACAGCACAGAAGAAACGTTTAATTCACGTACACAGTTCACAAATACACTACAGCGAAATAGATAGAAGGAGTAGTAGAGAGAAGTACAGTTTGTAGAACGGAAGAGAAGCACAATTAAATTAACTACGTATCGTATGACTATGAGTAAAGCTGGTAAAGCGGTAAGCATAAATAAGTGCGCAGGCGCAAGGCATCGGAGCTAGCTCACGACTGGAGTCCGCGGGCAACCGCGGGGTGTAAGGAATGTGAGACGCGGGGCGGGCGACCGGGCGTCGAAACAATAGACTCCGGCCGGCCGCACGGCGTAGCTGACCGAACCTGTTATCTATATATAAAATATTGAAAACTGTCCGCGTGTGCACAATATTTAATTATTAAAAATATTTATTTCTAATATAAAAAGGTTTTCTGTATTACAATAGTAATAACGTGAAAATAACATATTACTTACTAATAAAAATTACTTAACATTGTTTTCCTAAAGGTTTAACAAAATGCACAATAAAAATATACAATAAAATAACATTTATAAAATAACAATGTGGTACGCCACACCTTATAATTTCGGGTATTCTGTTTGAAAACTTACAATATCTTTAGATAAATCAATTTAATCTTAGTTCACCTTAAACCCACTCTAACAGTGCCATATAATCTATGCAATATTTAATAAGTTATGCACGAGCGAAAGTTTGAAAGTCGTGTTCTGTAAAATCGAGGTTTTTGAGATGTCACACTGTCGTCGCAAGTGGACGACATATATAATAATCTCCTTCGTTTTTTTGCTTTTCTGTTTGATTTAAAATAAAAATTAAAATAATAATTCCTGATAAGAAACTAGCCTTCCTAGATATACTTGTTATCAGGAATCCTGACCAAACTTTGAGTCACACTGTGTATCAAAAAGCAACACATACAGATAAATATCTAAATGGTGACTCTCACCATCACCCTTTACAGTTAGCTACCGTAGGGAAATCTTTGTTTCTGAGAGCTCGCGGCATCTGTGATGAGGAACACCTGAGTGCCGAGCTTCGGCACGTCGAGCAAGTACTGCGAAGTAACAAATTGCCAGTACCTCGCAAACATCACAGAAAACGCACCAAAGCAGCCACAGTAGAACGTCAACCTGCCATTCTACCATATGTGAAAGGTGTCACTGACAATATTGGAAAGATTCTGAAGCGTGCTTCGATTAATACTTACTTCAGGCCGCCGAAGAAGATTAACCAATTCTTACCACCAGTCAAATGTAATATCCCCTTTCGATTTGCAGGCGTTTACAAACTAGATTGTGACTGTGGGCTCTCCTACATAAGGCAAACAAAGAGAAGCATAGGGACGCGCGTTAAAGAACTTGTAGCTGACATCAAACATAGGCGCGATAATAAGTCTGCAGTGTGTGAACATTCATTTGAGGGAACCAGCCATTATATAAGGTTTGACAAACCGCAGATCCTCGCTAGAGAACCAAAATACTTTCTCAGATTGATGCGCGAGGCTATTGAAATTAGCAAATACCCAAAGGATATTTTTCAGTTTTGTATGGAGCCTCGGCTAGGACTTTGTACACTATACCATAGGCAAGCAAAAGATAAATATAATAACTGAAAAATAATTATATCGCTATAAGCTAACGCGTGTGATGGTACAAAAGCATTATCTAGTCTTAATTTTATGCAACCCCGATTCAATATGGCGGTAAAACATCACACTCACATTAAAAAAAAAGGTTAACATTGACAGATTATCATCAGTCGTCAATGTCATCGTTTTTTCGTACAGAAACATCAATGTTTCCGAACGTGATTGAAATATGGTTGCCAGTGTGACCATGGATGGCAAAGAATTATTATTTTAAAGTTTATTTTTGTACCATTTATCCAGAAAGACTATAAAAATTAAAATATTTTATATGACTTTATGAATAGTGTACAATGTCCTAGCCGAAAATGAAAAATGTCCTTTCAATAGAGAAGATGGTTGGAAGATACCACCAGTTTGGGACCCTATAATCCATCAAGTAAAGTCTCAACCCAAACCACACACTGCAAGAACTAAAGATACGGTTAGTTCTTCTTGCAAATGATTTTAATAAATGGAGATCCCCCTTCGTGTACTTTTCTTGCCAGTTCTTTCTCCGAAGGGCTCCAACTTTTGTGAACTGATGGTCGAGTCAGTAACTTTTTGCCTTGCTTTAAATAATTATTATCCAAATTACTTAATCAAATCAAAATATTAAATTAATAAATCATTTTTGTTATAATTAAATATAAAGTTAAAATAATCAATACCTATCGTATCGTACCGTATCCTGTTTCCGATCGAAAAACAAAGACAATTAAAGTGGGAATATTCTTTTATTAAAATCAAAAAATAGTGGGTAGTTTTCCGTGACCACGGCCCCTGGAAAGGTGCCGAAACGTCGGATAAAACAAAAAACCTTTAAAAACAACTAAAAATTTACCCAAGTTGTACAATAAATGTGTGTAAAATCCGTGAAAGTGTTTTATATTTCAGTCTATTTTTTGCCATTCCGCACCAGTCATCAGCATTATGTAACTAAAAATAACTGTTGGATATCTTTTGAACAATACTAGAACTTAAAACAAAGGTAAGTGTCGTAAGTGTGGATGAGAAAGCAATCAACATTAAATGCAAAATGGTAAGCGTTAAAAAAAATAATTTCCTAGACAAAGGCCAATTATTTTACACAAACAAAGAGGTCAGGTCTTTTTGGCCTCGTCCAGGGCCTGCCATTTTGTTCTGTTTTATTCAAAACGGCGGCGCGCCGCACTACAAAACTTATTTAATTGGAAAGGGAACGTAAACATGAACAAAAAAGTCATATAACATAGTGTCCTAACTACTAACACACTTTTCGTTTTTCTCCTTTATTTTTAATCCTTACAATAATTTATACCTTTCTTTCATACTTTTCACATGAGACCACAGCTTTACACTATACAATTTCCTGATGTCAATATAAATGTCAGGAAATTTTTAAGCGAAGCGTAAGTGACATTAGCGTCAAAATGGCGGCGCCAATGTGATAATGTTAATATTTTCATATTGTCAGATGTACTACCGATACACTACTATTTGATTCCTCAAGTAGAATAATTGCTACCTTTCTCGTTCTTAAGATATAATAAACATTGGTCCTGCCAATTTAACGTTAAAGTGGCGGAACCACATGAAAATACACATCTGAGTAGAGAATCACTTACGTATATGTTTACTGCTTATAAACTACCTCATAAAACTCAAATCCAAATACCATTATTCAAAGGATAATGAGAGATACAGACTTGAACTCTTGGTCCCGCCATCATGACGTTTTCATGATTAGCAAAAATCACGCGAACAGCAATAATTTCTTAGTTTTGAATATATATGCATTCACTACCTAATTGCTACCTAACAATAAAGCTTTAAAATAACATGTTAGCCTATATTTTAAAAAATAACAGTGTTACTTATAAAAATCAAGTAATCGTCTTCTCAGTATCGTCTTAACTAATTACTAATTAACTCCTTAAGTAGTGATTAAATATTTTTTACTTAAAAACTAAGCTTGTCTTAACTAATGAACGGCTAATGACACAAAAAAATTATTACTATTGCAACACAACCGAAATGTTGGTAGCTTAAAAAAATATTTGCCACTTTAATGTTGTGAAATGGCAACATTGGTATCATTAAAATTGAAAATTAAAAAGTTAAGCTGTCAAGTTTTGACACGCACGGTTAATGTTTTGTTGTGTTACCGTACGTACGGTTTATGTTTTGTTTGTTGTTTGTATTTCGGAATTTGGCGAGGTAAAGTAAAGGTACTAGCTAAGTATGGCCGAGGTAGATCCACCCATAAAAAAAAAGAGTTCGTTCCTCCAACTGGGACGAAGAAGAAAAGGTAAATATTATGTTTAAACAATTTCTCCAAATTATCTAGAAAACATTCGTTCTACTCGCTATTAGTGGCGCGTGGAGTTTTAATTAAAACTATTATATGTGTTTTATTGGAGAGGTTGTTAAGGCAACTTGTAATAGACAGAATAGATGTAATTGAAAATAAGGATGCATCAACTAATACAAATATGAAAAAGAAAGCAGCTTGGCAAGAAGTTTTGTCTTGGTAATTAGTTTAATTTCAATAGGTACCTACCTAATAAAATTAGGTAATTACTTAGATCAGATTATCAATTTAAAATAATCATAAATAAATCATTTGTTTTCTTTACAGTTTCAATAGTCTAAATAACAAAAAACGGATTCTCAAAGAACTGACAACCCAGTGGAGAAATATGAAGGGCAGAGTTAAAAGTAGGGATAGTGAATATAAACGCGCTAAATTAATGACAGGTGGAGGACCTCCACCACCTAGCCCACCACCAGAAGATCTTGCCATCATACAGGCAATACCAAATGAATTTATAATTGATAACAATAAATTTGATAGCGACAGTCTACATATAAACAGTATCGATCTGGGGGTCTACCGGCTAAAAATATGAAGTTCAGATCCATATTACTGATTTCAAGCCCATACCCATAATATGGGCTTCAATTGGAGCTACCGGCTAACTGTTTTTCCGGATCTGGATTTCGCGAGTGAATGATAGTCGCGTCTTGTTGCATCATATCAAATAAATACCAATATTTAACAAAATATTATTATTTCTCTGCATTTTTTAATCTTATTATTTATATTTTAAATGACAACGGACAAAGTCGATAAAAACAATTAATTTAGTTCTTCATAGTATTAAAAACAAGTATTCCTAAAATAAATAATGTACGTATCAATTAATACCCAAACGCAAATGACAAGCCTTTCTACAGTATTCCACTTATGAAAGATCTTAGTCCAATATGCATTTGATCAAAGAATTTATCAATGAAACCATTCGAAGTTGTCCTATTTGATAAGTGGAATACCACCCTTAACTTAACTTTTTGAAATATGTAATTAACACAAAATTAATAAAATATAACGAAAAAGGCATATCTTTGAGGGTCAACTATGGTTTCTCTTCGATTTGTGTGCGCTAATTACGTGAACAATTTGACAAATGACCCCGTCATGGCAAAATTTTGTAGAAGTTATTGTTTGGGTCATTTTGTGGTTAATGTTCTTCATTTCCTCTTATGATACTACCCGTAAGGCTCATTATCAGAGCAAGGTTGCAGATATTTATCAAGATTTAAAGAAAAGCAGACCGGATGTTCTTATAAGTTTAATATTGACATGATGGTGTAGGGGCAGGTTGTTTCGCCAGATATTCAGCGAAAAGGGAAGTACTTCCTCCGAGCTAGGTGTCTGTGCTCGGGGACCGCGGCCCAACTGTTAGTAGTTGGAAATTGTATTTATGCGACGCATCTGATAAACTCTGTTAGCGCGATTCATGTTTCCATACAATTCTTCAGTTCTGTCTTGACGTAGTGTGTGACGTCAGGCTTTCGCGTCGATGTTTACATTCGTACTTTTCGCTGATCCTGCATTTCTTCAATACTCGGCATCTTGCTTATGTTGCGATGTGAGTGCGTCGCTACATCACACCCCCCCTTGCTTGAAATACTCGTGTTAGGCCAGTGACGCTCCAGTCTCCCCAGTATGACGAGCGTGTGCTGCTGGCTGCTCCATGGGCGGTATAGCTTCATATGCAGAACTGCCACGCCGCTGGTATGTCCCTTCAGTTCGGTCGTGGGCTGCCTTGTTGCCGTCGTCCGCCAGTCTTCGAGTAGTTGCCGCAGGACCAAGTCGCGGTTGCTGCTGATCGTGGACCTTGTAGGCTTGACTCCATCATGAGGGGTGGTATACCTCTATTCTCCAGAAGGCTGCTGCTGTCCAATGTCGGTGGTCACCAATGCTGAGGGCAGGTTGTTTCGCCAGATATTCAGCGAAAAGGGAAGTACTTCCTCCGAGCTAGGTGTCTGTGCTCGGGGACCGCGGCCCAACTGTTAGTAGTTGGAAATTGTATTTATGCGACGCATCTGATAAACTCTGTTAGCGCGATTCATGTTTCCATACAATTCTTCAGTTCTGTCTTGACGTAGTGTGTGACGTCAGGTTTTCGCGTCGATGTTTACATTCGTACTTTTCGCTGATCCTGCATTTCTTCAATACTCGGCATCTTGCTTATGTTGCGATGTGAGTGCGTCGCTACATCACGTCGGGGTCACCACTTTGGTATTTACTTTTGTTGTATGTTTCTGTTCACGCCGCGCGTGATTCATTCATTCACGTTCATTCGTGGGGTCGGCGCCAACCGCCGCCCGCGCGACATCGCGACCAGTTGGCCGTAAGCAGCCGTGAGGCAAGTTTGTGTGTTTCTGTAGCGACGTGCCGCGCCAGTTACCTACCCGTATCGTGACCGAGATCTCGAGCGTTTTTGCACCTAGGAGCGCCCGGTCCGGGTACGGACTTGTGACCCGTGTGTGTTCGCTTTGAAAAGCGCCGGGAAAGTTTTAGCTGCCTATTAGGGCATTGTGTAGTATAAGAGTGTTAGCTGTAAGAGTTTCCCATCGGGGGTTGTGTGGAGATCGTTTAGCCAGGCGCGCGCCGGCGAGACAACGTTCAGCCCCCCTGGATTACGGACACTATTTTCTAGTAAGGTAGGACTAGCTTAATTTACTTAATTTTGCATGAGAAACCTTCGTTTCAATAAACTGTGGAACACAGTAGATGTGGTCATCACAATTGTGCGTGATCATATTTTTGGTAGCAGAGCTTAGTTGATATAATTAATTTTCATATTAAAATTAACTACATAAAATTTCATAGTAAAAATAAAAAGCGTACCTAAAAAGCGTACCTAAAAAATATTTTTTTTTGTTGAAATCTCGAGGGTATTTGAAGATGCCGAGACGATTGAAGTACTAAGAAATTGTTCTAGTAAATTCTCGAAGCGAATGTTTCTCACTTGGTGGATCCGATAATAGATAGACACTTATATAATTGTTGTCACATACTAGTGTTTTGATACGAGTTTACTCGCCTAGATGTGTATATTTTTTTTTGTGTGTCCGGATTTATTTGACGAATAGTTCGTTCGAAAGTGTGTTTATTAGTACCACATACCAGTGATTTGATACGAGTTTACTCGCCTAGATGTGTATATTTTTTTTTGTGTGTCCGGATTTATTTGACGAATAGTTTCGTTCGAAAGTGTTGTTTATTAGTACCACATACTAGTGTTTGTTCCGAGTCCGCTTGCCTAGTTAAAAAAGTGGAACTAGTTTTAATTATTAGTAGTATTAAATTACGAGTATTATTATTAAAAATAGTTTTGTTTTTGCTTGTTGATAACGGTTTAGTAGTTGATTTGCGAGGTTGACTTGGCCGTGCCGTGTATCCCATACCGTTAATCCTATA
The DNA here is from genome assembly GCA_949710035.1 of Crambus lathoniellus. Taxonomy (NCBI): domain Eukaryota; kingdom Metazoa; phylum Arthropoda; class Insecta; order Lepidoptera; family Crambidae; genus Crambus; species Crambus lathoniellus. Next base: position 22,414,866 of record OX453313.1, on the reverse strand, counting down.
CGTTTTGTTTATACCGTTATATTGTTAGCCCTTGAAATTGGTAAGTTGTTAATAATTTATGAAAATAGTAGGGTCCGTGTATGTCGTCCGAATTTTAATTGTGTTTTATATTATCGTGACGCGACCTATTTCTATTGTTTTTTTTTGTTGATGTTTACCACTTTTATATTTCTTTGTTTGCTTTGTTTATAAAACGGATTATAAATGGCTCCTACGAATCCGCTCGCCGTATCCAGGGCTGGCATCCAAGGAGTTTTGCGTTGGCTTGCTTGTGCGGTCACATTAATAGACCGAGCCGACCGGGTAGGCGCGTTGCTAGCTCGGTATGGCGGGCTGGCAGCTCGGCTGCAAGACCTGGAGCGCCACGCCATGGAGTGTCGCGCGTATTACTTAGAGAACCCCCCAGCTGATGATGCCGTGTCGGAACAGCTGGAGCAGGATGTAGCCCAGGCCTATGAGCTGGCTGACCAGTTCACGGAGGCGGCTGAGAGGGCCCTGGCTGTTCGGAAGGGGGAGCCGGTTTTGAGCGGGGAGGTCAAACCTACCCCGACGGCGTTGCTAGGCCGATTGCCTACCTTGAAGATTCCCACTTTTAATGGGGATCTGTCAGCCTGGATGGGCTTCATTAACCTGTTTGACAGCTTAGTGGATTCACGACGGGACTTATCCCCTAGTGAGAAGTTGGCCTATTTGCGCTCCTCCCTGCGAGGAGAGGCCAGCTCGGTAATCCAGCACCTGCTCATCAGCGACGACAACTACCAGGTGGCTCGCCAGCTTCTGGTTAGCAGGTACCAGAATGTCCGGTTACTGGCGGACACCCACGTGGCCACGATTTTGGCCCTCCCGCGAATCACGCGGGTACACCTGTTACGGAGGGAGTTGCTGAACCCGCTACTGTCAGCGGTCAACTCCCTAAGGCGATTGGACCTGCCGGTGGATCAGTGGTCCTTTGTACTGCTGCACATAGTCCTCGCCAAATTGCCCGCTGAAATGAAGGGGCGTTTCGAGCAGAGGTACGGAGGCGACAGCGCCTCGTATCTCCCGCCCTTCGCGGACCTCCTTCGTTTTTTGGAGGACGAATGTAGGGTGACGGACCACCTGGAGCCCGCCCCGGTTCCAGGTGTTGGTCGTATGGTGGCGGCGAGGGAACAGCCCCGTCGCCCGACCAATCGCTATGCTGCCTTCCAGCAGTCCCCTCCCCCCGCACCGAGTGAGCGGTGCAGGTATTGCAGGGGAGATAGGCACGAGGTGCACGAATGTGCCAAATTTAGAGGCCTCCGCCCAGAGGGACGGAGGGCCGTTGCGAGACAGCGCCAATGGTGCTATAGGTGTTTGGGGGGACACATGCAGTCGGCGTGTCCCCAGACCGAGGATTGTCGTCTTTGCGGAGGGAGGCATCACCCCCTCCTTTGTTTGGACCGCAAGGACGCCGGGAGCGACCGGGGTTCGAATTCCTCGCGCACGGGCGGGGGCCCGGCAGCCCGGAACCGGTCCCCTAGAGATTCGGCGGGGCTTAGCCCCCCCGTTCAGTCCCCCACGGAGAGGGGGAACTATAGGAGAGACGCCCCCGCCACGGGCGGGGGTAGGGGGGAACCACAAGAGTACGCCACGGTGGCGATGGGCACGGGCCCTATTTGCTACTCCCCCCCCCTAATGGAGAGGCCTCGATTGGGGTACTATGTACCGAGGCACGCCCCACACGGGTATTACCCTGCACCTAGGAGTGCTGTTGGTCGGGGCCAGTATGTACCCGTTTGGGACCCGCTCGCCCGGTACGAGCGTCCCACATTTGGCGCGCCGACTCAGGCGCGAGGGGGACAAGTACCCCCCCAAAATTTTTAATGGCGCCCCTGTCGGACCCAACCACCCCTCCGGAGCTTGTGCTGTTGCCAACAGCCTCCGTGAATGTTTGGGGACCTAAGGGCAATGTTGTCACGGTGCGTGCCCTTTTGGTCTCAGGTGCCCAGGGGTGCATAATGTCCAGGTGGCTTGTCCGACAGCTGGGTCTTTTGCTTGTGCCGCATCACGAAGCGGTACGGGGGGTGGGAGACTCGCGGATCCCTGATCCGATTGGTCGAGTTGAGTTCTCCTTCTCCCCCCACTTCGCGCCAAGGCCGAAGATCGGTGCTTCGGCGATAGTTTTTGATAAGGTGGTTGGACCACTCCCGCAAGTGCGAGTGCCGCCATCCACGATTGAGCTGACGTCTGGACTGGCTTTGGCTGATCCTTCCTTCCACCGACCGGGCCCAATACACTTGTTGATTGGTGCGGATGTCCTCGGTCGTGTACTGTGTGGAAGCAAGCGAGTTTTGCAGACAGCCGATCTTGTCGCCTTGTCCTCGTCGCTGGGTCATGTGGTGATGGGAAAGGTACCACAGACACCAGAGACCCCGTCGGTAGACCGCCAGACCATTGTCGGTTCTACTTTGTCCGACGTTCTCCAAAAGTTTTGGGAGGTGGAGGAACCTCCCACTGCCAAGCGGTTGGATCCGTTAGCGGAGGAGTGCGAATTGTTCTACCAGAACAACACTGGGCGCCTCCTCTCGGGTCGCTTGATTACCCGCTTGCCCTTCTTGGCGGCTCGCCCTCCTTTAGGGAGCTCCCGACCGATGGCCGAGAAGAGATTGTTGTCCATGGAGCGTAGGATGGCCAGGGATCCCGCATTCAAGGAGAAGTATATAGACTTCAAGCGGGAGTATTTGGACCTTGGGCACATGTCCATCTCGCAGTTGGACTGGCGTAATGTGGAACATTACTTCCTGCCACACCACGCTGTTTTGAAGACTTCCAATGGGAAGATCCGCGTGGTCTTTGATGGTTCAGCGCCCACGTCAACCGGAGTGTCGTTGAATCAGTGTCTGCATGCGGGGCCGAAGTTGCATCACGATGTCTGTGATGTTTTGACCAACTTCCGCCGGCACGCTGTCGTCTTTGTGGCCGATATCCGCATGATGTTCAGACAGACCGTGATTCACCCGGAGGATAGACGATACCAGCTCATCCTTTGGCGTGAGGATCCCCAGGATCCGATGTTGGCTTACGAGCTGAACACCAACACTTATGGTTTGCGGTCGAGCCCCTTTGTGGCGATCCGTTCGCTTTTGGAGCTCGCAGAGCGCGAACGGCTACGCTATCCCCGGGCATCTGCTCTTATTGAGGGGGGGGCCTTATTTGTCGACGATATCTGCACGGGGGCCTCGAGCTTAGATGAGGCTCTCGTCTTACGTGATGAGCTGATTGCGCTCTTGAGGGCTGGTGGCTATGAGTTGCGGAAGTGGCTGTCTAACTCACCGGACCTATTGGCAGATTTGCCTAAGGACCACCAGCAAGAGCCGCTCCTCTTTGAAAATCCGGAGACTCCAGACATGCTGTCTGTTTTGGGAGTCCAGTATCGACCAGTCCCGGATTTGTTCACATATAAATTGGAACTGCCAGACCCAAAGGTCTGGACTAAACGCACGGTGCTGTCTACTGTAGCCCGTACCTTTGATCCGAACGGTTGGCTCAGCCCTGTAGTGTTTTCGATGAAGTGCTTCCTACAGGAGCTCTGGGCTGCGGAATTGTCATGGGATGAGCCCCTCTCTGGTAGCCTCCTACGAGAGTGGGTGAGGTTCGTGTCATCCCTACCCGACGTCAATCGGGTTTGTATACCGAGGCAAATGCTGCCTTCGGGAAAGTTTAAAGCCTCCCTGCACGGCTTTTGTGACGCGTCCGAAAGCGGATACGCGGCAGCCGTTTACATCCGAACGGTGGATGCAGCAGGCGTTGTCGCCGTACACTTAGTTACGGCCAAGAGTAAGGTCGCCCCCCTTCGGACTAGGCTAACCATTCCGAAGTTGGAGTTGTCCGGCGCCACTCTCTTAGTACGGCTACTCAATCATGTTGCCGACACCTTGGGAAACGGTGTCGACTTGGAGTCGATATTTGCGTGGTCTGACAGCCAGGTCGTCCTTTGTTGGCTGAAGAGTTCAGTCCACACCCTTGAGGTTTTTGTGGCCAACCGGGTCTCACAAATTCAGACTTCAAAGGCCCCGTTGATTTGGCGCCACGTACCGGGCGAATTGAACCCCGCAGATTGTGCCTCCCGCGGCTGCGAGGCGCCTGAGTTAGTGGACCACCACCTATGGTGGAGTCCATCATGGTTGTTACGGCCTGAGCGCTCATGGCCTGCCACCCCGGCTGTGGCCAGAGTCCCAGACCTAGGCATGCGTGTTCACGCCGTGGAGACGGTGGCGGCTCCGCAGATGGAGTTTTTGTTAGACCGCTACAGTTCTCTTGATAAGTTGCTCGGCGTGACTGCTTGGATGAGGCGCTTTGTGCGAAATTGTCGCCAGCCTCAGGAGAAATCGTTGTCTCCGGTCCTCGCCCCACAAGAGCGGCAAGACGCTCTGTTGCATTGGTTGCGAGTGACGCAACAGCGAGAGTTTGAACCGGAGCTGAAAGCCCTGCGCTCAAGTAAGCCCAAGTTGAAGGGACCCTTGGTGCGGTTGAATCCCTTCTTGGACAGTACCGGATTGCTGCGTGTCGGAGGTAGGCTCAGACATGCCAACCTGCCGTACGGATCACGCCACCCTTTGTTGCTCCCCAAGGATGGACCGTTAGTTAGACTGTTGATTACAGACCGACACGTAAAGAATGCTCTTGCCGGTTGTAATGCTTTGACCGCGCTCCTCCAACGAGAGTTCTGGATTTTGTCAGCGCGGAGAATAATCCGATCCGTTATTTTTCGTTGTCTCCCGTGTTATCGTTTGCGCGCCGATACGATGCAGCCCCAGATGGGTGATTTGCCTGCCGATCGAGTGAACGAATCGATGCCCTTCTCAGGAGTTGGAACGGATTTTGCGGGGCCATTTACCGTTAAGACATCGCGGCTTCGTAATGCTAGAACGGAAAAGGCTTACTTGTGTGTATTTGTTTGTTTGGCCACTAAAGCGGTCCACCTGGAGGTGGTTAGTGCCCTCACCACAGAAGCCTTTGTAGCCACGTTGAATCGTTTTGTGTCTCGCCGCGGAATGCCGTCGTTAATAAGGTCCGATTGTGGAACCAATTTCAAGGGCACCGATAGGTATTTAAAGGAAGTTTGTGAATTTTTGGATAGGAATAATTTTGAGATCGGATCCACACTCTCTCGCAGAGGGGTACGATGGCAGTACTCCCCGCCATCCTGCCCCCACTGGGGAGGGATTTTTGAAGCAACTGTAAAGGCCGCTAAAACTCACCTTCGTCGCGTTATTGGGGAGACGGTCCTCACGTTTGAGGAACTCGCGACCGTATTTTGTAAGGTTGAGGCGGTCCTCAACTCGCGTCCGTTGTGTCCGTTGTCTTCGGACGCGAATGATTTAGAGGCCCTTACGCCGGGCCATTTTTTGATTGGCAGACCGCTTAACGCCTTGCCGGAATATCCTTATTCCGAAGTGCCCTCCGGACGGCTCTCGCGATTTGAATTGCTCCAGCAGCTTACGCAGAGTTTTTGGCGCCGTTGGCATCTGGAGTATTTGCACATTTTGCAGCAACGCGTTAAGTGGTCGGATAGGACGACCCCACCCAAGACTGGAGACCTCGTGTTGGTAAAGGATCCAAACCTGCCGCCCCTCCGCTGGCGTTTAGGACGCATTGTTCAGCTTCATCCGGGGTCGGATGGTGTGCCCAGGTTTGCCGAGGTCCTGGTGGGGGACTCTGTTTTGAAGCGAGCGATCGCTACCCTCTCTCGCCTGCCCTTAGATTGAGTTGGCGGACAGTTTGCTACTGTCCGGGACGGGGGGATGTTCACGCCGCGCGTGATTCATTCATTCACGTTCATTCGTGGGGTCGGCGCCAACCGCCGCCCGCGCGACATCGCGACCAGTTGGCCGTAAGCAGCCGTGAGGCAAGTTTGTGTGTTTCTGTAGCGACGTGCCGCGCCAGTTACCTACCCGTATCGTGACCGAGATCTCGAGCGTTTTTGCACCTAGGAGCGCCCGGTCCGGGTACGGACTTGTGACCCGTGTGTGTTCGCTTTGAAAAGCGCCGGGAAAGTTTTAGCTGCCTATTAGGGCATTGTGTAGTATAAGAGTGTTAGCTGTAAGAGTTTCCCATCGGGGGTTGTGTGGAGATCGTTTAGCCAGGCGCGCGCCGGCGAGACAACGTTCAGCCCCCCTGGATTACGGACACTATTTTCTAGTAAGGTAGGACTAGCTTAATTTACTTAATTTTGCATGAGAAACCTTCGTTTCAATAAACTGTGGAACACAGTAGATGTGGTCATCACAATTGTGCGTGATCAGTTTCACTTTGCTATCAGAAGGATCGTGTCTGCTATCAGTCTGGAGTGAATATCGGGTCGAAGAAATGAAACGGTTATTTATGCACAACAGTCTTTATATTGAAATCTATTTTTAGACACTTTACATTTACGTAAATATCACAAGGCGCGCATCGCAATCACGCGAGTACCTAAGGCGAGGATTCAGGGATGACTGGCTCAACGCTAGCCGAGAACGAATTTGCTTACGCGCAATTTAGGAACGTGTGTCACCACAATGGAATGGACGGCTACTCCAAGACAAGAGCATTGTTTATAAGATGATAATTACAGAGAAAATCATTCAACAGAACCTTTAAAAGATAAACAGTACAAAGTATACCGTAATAATGTCTTAAATTATGTGTTGTGAACTTGTGACAATAACAACTTGGTTAATAAATGCATGATGATACCATTTTGCTAGTTCTTTATTTCTGGTTGTTAATTTCTTGTACTAACCTACTTATACCTTTGTGTTTACATAAATTATTAGTATATTGTGACTAATTCAGACTAAACAAAGCCAATATTCTCAATTAAGAAGTGCCACAACACAACCCTTCCAGAATTGAAAATAAGCAATGTTTAGTTTCTTGAATTCATATTTTTAACACTTATTTATGTAGCATAGGTAGGTACTTATTTTTATCATTATCTTTATTTTATATAAATTTGCTATGAAAGAGAAATAAAATTACTATCATTTATGAGGATGATTAAATAGTTAGACCTGTAAATACATAAGTTATTTATTTCTTCAGCGGCCAAATGTTATTTTATTTTCTATGATTTTTCAGTTTAGCACTTCTTATGTTTTCAGTTGCTTACTTAAATATAAATAAGTGGGTTTTTGACCCACTGAGATGAGCTTGTCCATATATACATATATAAGAGCGAAGTCAGCCCATCCTGTCTAACACCAGATAAACTCTTCAGAGCATGTATTTCCCCACTTTACCACATTTTTCTGATTACCATACCAATCTGCCAGTACATTTATAACCTCAGCCAACGAGAAACATCTTTAACTTTAAGTTTTGTCCAAAGGTCCAAAGCTTATCATAACTTCATAACACACAAGATTAAATGCTTTGCCGAGGTCTTAAAACATGCATTTATAGGAAGGAGTTAGCTTTATAACATAATAAATAACAGAGAACTTTAACACAGCTCAATATCACTTAAAATCATATATGGATCATATGTCAATCAAATCAATGGCACTTTCCGTAGACAATATCCACAAAAAAGTGGCTATTGATAATATCACAGAACACAATTACTCCAAGGAGGATAATAAGAATTATCTAGCACTTCAGCACACTTCAGCCAGAATGGTGGCTAGGCTAGGCTAGGTATTTGGTTTAATTTTTGTGTTTCGGATAAAAATCCTCAAAGCAGTAAAAACAAAATATATAACCGTACCTACATAAAATAAAACTTTCCTATTTTTGATTTACATAGTATCTTCATTACTTTAATTAAATGCCTAATTTTTATAGGATCCATCCCGCCTGAAAGCTACTTATAGGGCTCGTGGTTTTTTACTATCACATTTTTCCTATACTTACAAAATTGCATTGTAAATGCATAAAAATAATATAAAATCTGCCTAATTTTTATCAAAAGTAGGTCAACAATTTATCTTTAAAGTTATGTAAATTCCGATAACGAAACAAGAAACGAAAATTTGAATTTCGCGGGTAAAATTCCATTACATGACTTCGAGAGAAAGGAACAGCGAAATAGCAATTTGTGTTTGTGTCTCTTTCGCTCCGCTTTTAAACTCTCTTCTGCTAAAGTTCAACGTTTTACAAGTGCTAGGGGTATATTTACTATAAATGAAGTTGATTACACTCAAAAGTAGCAAGTTATTTCACACAAATTGAGAAATTAAACTTTTCCATGAATCTTCCGATACCAAAATACTCGCCTGCTTCATTTGACATAACGATATGAATCTGGGTTTCGAGTTTTTACTTTTTAATTTTTACAAAATACCGATTCTGAGCTTCAACTGACAAAAATGTATAGAGAATTTTCTTCGTCATTCACTCTTTTTCTGACATATGGGTATGGGAAGAAATATGAAGTCCATGGAATTAGTCGGTACCGCCAAGTTCAGATTATGGGCTTCAAATGTCAAATAAAGCCCATATCCATATCCAGATTTTTTAGGCGGTAGACCCCCAGGTAGCATACCTGATCGATACTGTTTATATGTAGACTGTATGTGTACTGTTGTTTCATAATACCTCTATATTTATCGGTTTAATTAAAAATAACACATTGATGGGACATCATCTGTTGCTTTGAGAGGGATGCTGCTATGGGAACTAAGCAGTGTTATTCTAAGAAATTGATGCTCATCGACGTGTTCTGCTGAATACAACTATTTTACCTATATTTATTATTTTCGTTTATCCTGAATTCAAATGAAGTTTTCTTATATGGTTGAACATTTTGGATATTCCAGTCACTGACATCAGGAAGCCCGCAAGTCAAGATACAAGATGATCCTTGGACTCCATCGCTTGCCTTAAATAAACAAATTAAGGAAACAGAAACAGAGGTAATTAAAATAAATTCAAAAGGCAAAAAACTTAAAACAGTTTAATATTTAAAGTAGGTAAGTATTCATTTTGTATTTTAATTGTAGATACCTGAGGATGAAGGTTGGCAAGAAGCAGAAGAAGTACTGTGCCCTACACCTAAGGCTATGTTAAACAAGTACATAAAGAAATACAAACCAAAACAAAAAAAGGTATGTAACCTGTCTACATGTTGATATATCACTCGGTCAGTCACAGTTTTGTTTGACCAGTTCACGTTATTATCCCAATGGAATTTGTTTCAGTACTGTGAAGGTAGGTTATTTAAATTTTTACTTTTTTTGCATTAACAATGCAATTTTTATGGCTGAAAAATGGAAAATGAAGTATTTAGAAAAAATCGACCCGTCTCACAACCAGCTCCGATGGGACTCGAACCCACGACCTTTCGCTATCCGGGCGACTGCTCTAACCACTGAGCTACGGAGTCGTTCGTCGAAACGACAATACTGTGTGTATACGGCATATATTAGTGTCGCAACACATCTGCGGAACGTACGGCGCCGAACGTTTGGTTGTATACGCTCGCAGTCTCTTATGCCATATCAGCCGAAACTGGCAGTGCCAATGTGATAATGTTAATATTTTCATATGTTACTACGTGCAAAACAACAGTTAACATTCTTGAGGACAAATTATAAATTAAGTTAAATCTAACTAGTTTAGTTAAGATAAAAAAAAGAAATGTGCGAATTTATCAGGTAGACAGAAAAAAAAAAACCATCATCATCATTATCATCAGTCCCCGTTGTACTATCTTCGGAATCCTCAGTATTAGATATCTCTTCAGAGACAGTTTGTTCATAAAAATAATCGAAATGTTTTTCTTTATGGATTTATATAGAACTTTCAATGAAATTCTATTATCAAGTTTTGTGATAATTTCAATGAAAATTTTGTCATTGGGAGAAGGCAACACATGTTGACGTTTTTGTAATCCGAAAACACTTTTTTTGGTCTATAAGTGATATCTAGAAAGATATCGATTATAAACATTTTTAGTAACAAAAATGAGTATCCAATTATCATAGACAAAAAGACATGTATATACTTGCTAAAGATATATTATAAATAGTGTTGCCGGTGCGGATCTTTTGGTCCGAATTCGGATCCTGGAAGCCCTTGGCGGAACTTTGTCGGATCTTGAAGTTTGTCGGATCTTTTCGGATCTTTTGTGAATTTCGTATTAGTAAGTAATTAAGCAGCGCAGGACCGATCGTTGTGGAGATCCTTGGGGGAGGCCTATGCCCAGCAGTGGGCGTCGTACGGCTGAAATGATGATGATGATGAAGTAATTTAAAAAAATGCAGTGATAAGGATAAGAGCAGTCCCCAAGAAAAGTATTTAGCGTTCTTTTAGTTTTATCATTTTCAAATGCATGTCTCGAGAGAGAATTTAGGAAAGTAACGATGGTCTGTTTATATTGTTTTCCTACCTATAAAACGAATGAAATACCTCCACTATTTGCGCACTGATGAACGCGGCAAAACGAACAAAAGAAGGATTATGTACTGAATTTTGATACCATTTTGTCATTGGTCTCCGTGTTGCTTTATCTATTCCGCGCTTCATACAAACATCGGATCAAAAAATGTGACCACTAACTTTGACGTTTTTCTCCAAACAACTGACTCGATGGCTAGTGATGATCGTTGATGCCGTATGCCGTTGTCACAATGTACGGCCGGCAGTGCGGCAGAGTAAAACGGTAAAGAGTTTAATGTATGAGGGTGGTATCTAGTTGTAGCAACGGAGAGACCATTAATAACTCTTTGTTTGATACCTGTAATCGGATTTTTGATTCAGTAGAGTGATTGGACTGGTTGTCAATGCCACTTTGTAAAAAATATGCAGAATTAAAATGTAGCTATAGTGATAATATTGAATTTGTGTGCGTGAATGGAACTTACTGAACTGGAACTGGATCTGTGCAAATCATTACGAAAAATAGTTTAAAGCAGGATTATTTTTACAAAGCGACATTGGAAGCGGGGGCTAATTGTCTATTTTTAAAATCTATCGCAATCCCTTTCAATTTGTCATTTGAATGATGTTCACATGCTTCAGGCCGTCACTATTTGACATTTGATAGGGATTGTGTTCGGGATACGTTTTGAAAGGTATTGAATGAACGAAATTGAACTGTCTAAGCAAAGTGACAGACGAAAATACTTTCAAATATATGGAGAATTGTCAAATGAAGTGTCAGTTAAAACATCATTCGTTCAGCAAGGGATTGCGACTATATGTTACACAATTCCATAAATCACTAACACAATCACAATACCTTTGAAAGGGATTGTGATAGATTTTGAAATTGGACAATTAGGGGGCGGATCCTAACGAAATAAATCGGATCTTTTCATTTGAAAAATCGGGATAAATCACAACATGCTGCCGGCAACACTGAATAGGCACTTCACTATTCATTTCACGTAGTCCGTTGACTTCATATCATGACTTTGGCGCTCGTAGCACGATAAATTCCCTAAGGAAAAGGATTGTCTATGCTTTTTTTTATTACAGAGTTTCGTAAGTCTATACTTACTTACCTATCGACGTTTCATGTAGGAACCTAATGTGTTCAGTTCACGTTCAGTTTTAATGTTGTAAATCAAATGTTTATTGTATTTCGAATAAGTACAATAAACATTTGAATACTGTTTTAGTATCCGCTATCTTGTGTATACGAGCACGAACGAGAATGGACAGCAAGTAAGTACCTACCTTCCCTTTGTATGTCTTAAATAAATATATTTACCTACTAAAATAAGAAGAAAGAAAATAATAGATGGACGCTTGGAATTGTGCACAGGTACAAAGTATAGTCACAGTCTAGTAATTACATATCAGGCAGTCATCGGAGGCGTCTAGATAAAGCAATCGTGCGGTGTGGGAGGGGAGCGGGAACCCCCTGAACGGCTATGGCCATACTGTCACACCACCGGGGGTGACACTCCGTGTACGTGAGAGCACGAGCGCCGGTGACCTTGAGCGGAACGTGTAAACGCTAGGGTTGATACCGACTGTGCACTGCTATAGTTCTTCGCATGGTTTCTGTCTTCCATAAGCTAATTTAATAATATCTTTGGTTGTTTAGGTAGAAAAAGACGTACGTCGACAGATGTTTTCGACAGTGAGAACTTAGAAATGTCGCAAAGTATTTTGCCGGCTATAAGAAAAAAAGCAAGAAACTCTGGTGGTTCTGATTATCGTTCGTCATCCTCCTCCCCCGTATATGAGCAAGAAGAGGTCATATTATGTATGCCGTCATCGCAAAAAAAACCCACCAAAGAAGACAAAATGGTGGGAACGGACTCAGTTCAGAACGAATTCAGTTCAGAGGTTTCTGATTGTATCAGAGAAGATAAAATAAATGGAGGAAATTACCATTTTTGTCATAGTTGATGAATGAACTTCAATACGTAAAACCATGTATGCGAAATATGGCATACAGGCACATGTTGAAGATTGTTGATGCATTCAAAGGGCAACATAAATGTGAGGGTGATTTTAAAGTTATATACCCACCATGCAAATGATTATGTTCTTTTTGATTTGAACGAGAGAAATTAAGTAAACAAACCATAAAAAAGGTTATTTTGTATTTGTAAGATTACGTAAAATGGACGAGGTCAATATAAATGCTACTTTCTACTTTTATATTATAGGTTATAAGTGTTGTTGATTACCTATTTTTATGTGTTTTTTAATAAAACAATCACATTAATTACGTACTTTTTTATTTTTAAAAGACAATAATAAAATCAACCTTTTTATTTTACTATTACCTACAACATAAAACAGATAGTTATTTTTAATAGTACGACATAATCTCAACTTCGGTAATTATTTCACAAGTAGGTACTTACTTACATAAAAGTACAACAACAAAATTTTTTTCAACAGTACCTACCGCATAAGTTTTTTTTACTTTTAGACTTGAAACCACATTTTTATGTGTAGTTATGTATAATTATGACAAACAAATTATATATTCATTTCTTATAAATTGTACATAATTATTTCTATTCTTAATAGGTAATCAGTCTTAAAATATTAAAATCTTGGTCATGGAAATTAAGATTGTACATGCCTACCATATCCATTTACTAATCAACAATTGTACATTATTAATCACGCTAGGTAAGTAATCAGTCTTAACATATTAATTTCTTGGTCATAGAGATAATTTACTATAGAAATTAACTAATTGTACATAATTATTCGCACTAGGTTAAAATATATAAAAACTTTGATAATGGAGTTAAGACTAAGTCCTGATTATAGAATAAACAAATTTTACCTAAGTATAAAAGATAATTATTAAGTAATTAGTCATAAAATATCACAAATCTTAGTCATGGAGTCAGTACTCATACAGAAATCAACCAATTGTAGGTACATAATTATTCGCACTAAGTTAAAATATAAAAAATATATAATGGAGTTAAGAAAGACTCGGTAGGTACTAATCATAGAAATCAACAAATTTTACATAAATATAAAAGATAATTATAATAATAAATATCACAAATCTTACTCATGGAGTCAGTACCAGGCGTTGGAATCACCCATAGAATAGGTCAAAACTTAGTGGCCGGTAGCCCCGATACCCATTCATTGGCTATAATTAAGACCGCCATTTTGTTGGGGTGCCCCCATTGGCTAAAATTAAGGCTGTCACTTTTTTCAAGAATTTCAAGATGACGTTTATTTAGTTTGTGTTTTTTTTACTCATTTCGGTTTTCTAGTATTCTTTAGATGTTTTTCCACTTTTTCTCAGATATTTCTTTACAGAAATATGGATACATTATTCGAATATGCCTTCGGTACACGTAAGTAAATCTATTTACGTAGTTTTATGTATCAATTATTTATTACATTTAACCTAAATTTGAGTTTTGTTGTTTTAGGTAATTCCAAGAGGCAACTTTGTATTTCTTAAAACTAACCAAAACAAAAGAAAATACAGTTCACAACTTAACCGGAGTAAAGAAGATTCGGTTTCTCAGAAAGTTATGAAATTTATCAAAGGCTAAAGAGTCGCATTAGTTTTTACAAGTGCGTCATGCCTGGCACCACGGAGGCCTCTTTAACCAAAGTTAAACTGGGAAAACTCTGCTACCCTTCCACACCCATATGTGCTCATCCAGGAAAAGCTCCCTCCTGGTCTTGAACTTCCCAGATCATTATGGAGATCTTTAAATAGACTCCGTACCCAAGTTAGTCGAAGTAAAGACAACCTGTCCAGGTGGGGCTTCACCAGTAACACGGATCTCGCGTGCAGGTCTGGTTACACTCCACAGACCATGGCCCACCTCATTGATTGCTCTGCATGCATGCCCGGACACCTGCACGCGTGAGGACCTCATGTTGGCTGCAGATAATGCGGTGAGAGTGGCACAGTTTTGGGCCAACAACATATGATTTTGTACTTGTCATTGACATGTTGAAGAAGAAGTTATGAATGAAAGGTAGGTAATGTTTGTTTATTCTTTTTATATGAATGTAAGTAGGTATGTGTAATTAATTATTGATTAGTTTTGTTAAAAAATATACATTTTCAATATACATTTAGAAGTGATATCATATGGTGATAATGATAAAGCACAGTAGATTATTTGGGATTAAATTTAAATAATCAGTTGTCACATTTAACAAGTTTCAATTTAGTGAAGTTAAAGAGAAGTCAAGAGAAAATAACAGTGTAAGTAATTCAATAACTTTGTCAAAACATTTAAAATGCCTTATCATCAAATTCATATTTCTGATTCTGACAAACAGAACAGAATTATAACAAATGTACCGGTGGGATAATATATGATTGTTGTCGGTACGAATGATGGTTTATTGTGATTGTCTTATGACTAGGTATGTTATAACTGTTACTGCTACCTACTATCTTAGATCTTACTTAATTATATATACTACCTCTCATCAGTCTATGTACAAAGCTTATCTACTTAATAACAGTTATTAACTATAAACATTGATTATCTATAACTTGTGCATAGCGGCTCAACAAACAAAATGTGCTTTATATGAAATATACACACTACTCTTTCTTGATTTACAAACTTTTCAGTTCAACTATCACTTATTTGTTTATAAAATGTTATGGCAGATTATAGTAACAATATGTAGAATCTATACTAACCAAATCTAATCTTTTCAGATAACTTGAGTCTCAACGAGGTTCGTGGAGTGCTGCGAAGATGCCCATGTCTGCCTATTCTTGCGGTTATAAGTTATCAAATCAGAATTGTGGTGCAAATTACTGCTGTTAGTTGCTATATTGATTACTTTACTGCATTAAATGTTTAACTATTAGAATTAGGTTATTGCGTCTTGCATTGAAACTAAAGTGATATTAACAGTGAATAATGAAATGGCAGATACTAAATAAAACTACTAGGAAAAATAGCATTAGCATTTGTGCATAATAAATATTTGCAAGCAGTTTAATTTTTCTTGTAGCTGATAAAGCATTTATATTTCTTAGTTTATCTATAAAGTCAATTTAGTAAGTAATTTCATTACTCTCATTCTTTGTCTTGTATAAATCTCAACTTATACTTATGTACTTTGTATTTGATAAAATTATAATGTCAAGTAATAAATGCCTTCTTTCATCAAATGTGTTTTTTATTTGAGCAGAATTTAAAATAGTTTATTACTAGGGTTGTACCAAACGTCGATGATATGCACAACTATCGATAACGAATCAAGGGTCGATAGTTCTGGCAGCACTATGTTGTCAAAATCTAATCGGGGTGCGTCATTCACTAACAAACGGCCGCTATAAGGCTTGATTCCTATCTGTACTAGTCTATATAATTTGTGGTCAGTACTCAGTACAGAAATCAACAAATTGTACATAATTCTTCACTAAACAACAATTGTAAAAAATAGTTGCACTAAGGCCTACTATTCGCGCAGGCGTAGCTTCATAGACGCGTATTCGTCATTCATTATACGCTTATTGTACGCCTGCTTGCAGCTTACATACAAAACTATGCTACTCTGTCGACGGAGCGGCAACGTCACATGGTGAGACATGACATGCAGCGACGCGAGCGCGACGGTGCCGCTCCATCGACAGAGTCGTCCCGCTCGCGCCGCTGCATGTCAAGTGAGTGTGACGTTGCCGCTCCGTCGACAGAGTAGTATAGTTTTATATGATGCTAAAGCTGATGAGTTTTTTTCGCCTGTTTTTCTTGTCAGTTAAAAGATGTCCATAACAGGTGGTAGGTAAAAAAATTTTGGACGATTCATAAGCATTAATTTTATTTAATCTATATGAATAAAAAATTTATGACTATGACTATGACTATGTAAGCTGCAATGCAAGTAGACGCACAGCGTATAATGACGAATGCGCGACTATGAAGCTACGCCTCCGTGGATAGTAGGCCTTAGTAATCACTCTTAAAATATTAAAAATCTTAGTTGTACATTTTTTTTATGCATAGCTCAGCAAATGACTCCATCCCACCTGATAATAATATAATCATATAATCTAAAACCCTGTATTTATTAAAGCAATCAACAATAATACCTCATCAATCAATAATTGGTACTTGTTTACCTACATAATCTAAGTCCTGAAATATTAAAAATATTATGGTTTAAACGCAAATATTTAGCTGTCAGAAGCAAAATAACTGTAAAAAGACTAAAGAATCCTACATCACTGAGGCAGAGCGCAAAGCTAATCGAAAAACTTTGGTTTAATAATAACAATTTTATGAATGATATTGCTCAAAACAAGGCGCCGCACATAAATAAACATTGCAAATGTTGCATGTAAAGCGAGTATGTTTTCTTTCTTTTTTAGTAGCGCATTGCTTACATCTTTGGTATTTAGCCATTTGTGACGGCATATGTTTTGCCGAGTTTCCCGTTAATTTGCGAAGGGGATTGGATCTGCTGCTTCTTGCTATTGAGCTGGGTCGTCCCAAAATAGTGTCAGAATGGTATCGTTCTATCAACTGTCGAATGACAGGCAGCTGGAATTCGGAAAACTTTAAATTCGGTGTATCCTTAAGTCTTTTGTAACAATAGAATGCATTTAAAAGATGCATATCAAATATTTGGAAAAATATTTTTTTATAACACTTAATGGTTTTACGTATGCACTGCAGGGACGACAATAGCATGTTCGCGGTATCCACACTCCCCATATTTTTTGAATAATCTAAAACTGCTTTTGGCTTCATTACAGGGAGTCCAGTATTTCTATTTTCCCGCATTGATGGTTCCATATGACTGTCATGGATAGTAGACAACATGTAAATGTATTTTTTATCTTTCCACTTTAGGGCCATCAATGGTGCAGAATACTTCGTCTCCATTTCATGCAATTGTAGTCTACTGTCAAGTGCTGGCATTCCTTTTCTTTTTTTGTTTACAGTGCCACAAGCAAAGATGCCATGCTCGTAAAGATATTTAAATAATGCAGGGCCTGTGTACCAGTTATCTACATATAAATGTCGATTAGAGCCAAGAAAGTCTTTAAGTAAAAAATTAACAACAGCCCCTCCTACGCCTAAATTACATGGGTCAACTATATCTGTAGATGCGCCACAATAAACAATAAAATCAATAATGGCACCGGTGTCTACATCGCACAAAACAAATAATTTAATGCCAAACCTGTTTCTTTTTTTGGAAGATATTGTTTAATCGACAATCGACCTTTGAAAGGTACGATACTTTCGTCAATACACAAATTCTTAAAGGGCGTTATACAACTTTTAAACTTTTGTCTTGCGTGATTTACAACTCTTGCTATCTTCGATAATAATTCATTTTCTTCGCTCCTAAGCGAAAAATGTAGCATCCCCAGAATCATACAGAATCTGTTTCATGACATTAATTTCGAAAATATAGGTGCTTGGAGTAATATATCACTAGACCAATGCTCTTCGATAGATAAATGACGGTTTCTGGTCATTAATATCATTATGGCTAAAACAATGAACATTTCCGCAGCCGTCACATCATACCATCTCTGTAAACGGGAATGGACTCGTAAATTTACATTTAAGAGCGTTAAACCCAAATGCGTCGCGTCGAGTTTAGGTAAATGAATAACTTTCACTCGCATCAGACGTGCGCTCAAGGTCAAACGTGCGGTGTCCTGCTATAGTCAAACTAATCACATTGATCCTTTTAACTCAAGTTTAAATATTATTTAGTGTTAGTTTTTATATTATATCCTTACTTACCCTTACATAATCATAATAAGTGTATGCTGTAATCTAATGGGTTTACTACATAGACAATATTTTATTGTTTACATGAAGTAGATTTTTTAAAAGTTTACCAACTAATACTAATAAAGTAATCCTTCCCAAATGTGTATGTAAGTACTTGCTTACTCATCTTATGTTATTCATGTATGACCGACCATTCGATACGTAATACTATCCTACTTCCTACTAATATTATAAATGTGAAAGTTTAGATGTTTGGATGTTTAGATGTTTAGATGTTTGTATGTTTGTATGTTTGTTACTCAATCACGCCAAAACGGCTGAACGGATTTGGCTGAAATTTAGGACACAGATTCTTTATAGCCTGGAGAGGAACATAAGCTACTTTTATCCCGGAAAAATATCACATTCCCGCGGGATAACGTCGTGTAGTCCACGCGGGCGAAGCCGCGGGCGGAAAGCTAGTTTAGAAATAAAATACCGATTTCAGAATACAATTTTTTATCACAATCTGATGTAGACCTATACCACAGGAAAAAAATACTACTACGTATTACAGAGAAACGACTTCATAGAACGGTGGGAAATGATTACACTACTACAAGCATGCTGGGCATGTGTGCGTGTCCACTGGCTGCTTGTCACTGGCGTGTCCGTACACGGCGTGTCTGGAAAAACCGGTTTACGACAGCTCAGCCAGTGGACAAGCTCAGGGTCAACGCAAAGCACGTATGAGCAGTTTTCAGGCTACGCCTTTTCAATAACTCTCGAAAGAGAAATATATTTTGAATTAAACCAATCTTTATTAAAAATCCAAGATGGCGGCCAACTTTTTTGATTGTAGGCCGATTTTGATGAAATGATGAGACTCGGTTTGTGGTAATATTTTGGCAAGAAAATAGCAACGCAATGTCAAAAACTTAAAAAAATCCAAGATGACGCCCAAATTTTTGGTTTGTTGACCGATTTCGATGAAACTCGATTTCTAGTACTATTTTGACAAGAAAACAGAACTGCAATGTAAAAAATATTAAAAAACCAAGATGGCGCCGAAATTTTTTGTTTGTTGGCCGATTTTGATGAAACTCGATTTCTAGTACTATTTTTGACATTTTTGACATTGCGTTGCTATTTTCTTGTCAAACTAGTATTAGAAATCGAGTTTCATCAAAATCGGCCAACAAAAAAAAATTTCGGCGCCATCTTGGTTTTTTAATAATTTTTACATTGCAGTTCTGTTTTCTTGTCAAAATAGTGATGAAAACTGTAATATTGACTGAATAAAGATAATCTAAGTAATGATTCGGATGAAATAAAAAGATGTTTGAGAGACACACGGAAGCCATTTATTGCACAGCAAAAAGAGTACAATTACAATTTCATTGTATAATGTGACAGATGTCATTACGGATGCGTTCAACAATAAATTAATTAGGTATGACTGCGTTCATATTTTAACATCCTCCCTATGAACGCAGACCCATATTTTTCAGAAACTTGGTATGCTTTATCTTTGGTAACGCCTTCGTGAAACAATCTGCGACCATCGAATTGGTATTGATGTATTTGATAGTAACATCCCCAGATGCCACTTTGTCTCGTACATAGTGATGACGTACATCTATATGTTTGCTTCTTGCATGGTAGGCAGAATTACCTGAAAGTTTAATGGCACTTTGATTATCACAATACAAGGTTATAGGTGTGACCTCGGTTGAAGGCCACAACTCATGGTGAAGCTGCTTTAGCCATAGCGCTTCTTGAGTAGCTGCAGACAGCGCCATGTACTCCGCTTCCATTGTCGATAAAGCAACAGTTTGTTGCCTTTTTGAATTCCAGGAAATGGCTGCACCCTGAAAAATAAATGTGTATCCAGTGCAAGATTTTCTATTTTCTTTACATGAGGCCCAATCTGAGTCGCAGTATCCAACTATTTTCTCTTCAACATCACGTTTGAAGTGTAATCTCAGGTCTTTGGTACCTTGTAGATAACGAAGTATCCGTTTTGCAGAATTATAGTGGTCTTTAGTCGGGTTTTTATTGTACTGACTTAAGTTGTTCACAGCATAACTAATATCAGGGCGTGTTCCTTGGGAAATATACAATAAACAACCAATTAATTCTTGATACAACTTTTCTTCTACTTTTTCAGATGTGTCTGAAAATTTCAGGTCTATCTCCATTGGTGTTCCCAGTGAGTTGCAGTTTTCCATTCTAAATCGTTTTAGTATGTTTTCTATGTAATTAATCTGATCAATCGAAATACCTTCATTGGTGAATGTTATTTTATGGCCAATATAAAATTTTGCTCTTCCCAATTCTTTCATTTCAAATTTTCCTATAATTTTCTTCTTTATATTGCTTGCTAATTCTTCATTATTATACATAAGTAGAAGGTCATCGACAAATACAGTAAGAAATAATATGTTATTGTTCTCACAGTGAGCATAATAAACACATGGGTCTAGCTCAGATTTTTTAAAACCAATATCATACAAATAACTATCTAATTTCTTGTTCCAGGCTCTACTGGCTTGTTTCAAGCCGTAAATTGACTTGTTCAACTTACATACTTGTTCTGAGCCATCTTCATAATGTGGCGGCTGTGACATGTATAGCTCAACATCAATGTCACCTTGTAGGAAAGCACACACTGCATCTAGTTGCTCAACTTCGAGGTTATGTTTAGCGGCTATTCCAAATAAGTATCTAATGGTAGTCAGTCTCACTACAGGTGCATACACTTCCGTGTAATCGACACCAAATTTTTGTTCATAGCCTTTAATAACAAGTCTGGCTTTGTATTTTGATACATTGCCATCAGCGTCTAATTTGGTTTTGAAGACCCATTTACAAGGTATAATTTTCTTTCCAGTCGGGAGCTCAGTAAGAGTCCATGTATTGTTCTTCACTAAGGAACTGTATTCACTATCCATTGCTTTTTGCCAATCCATTTTATTGTCACTATCTAAGGCTTGCTTTACAGTCTGAGGGTCTCGTTCATGGTCTGACATACAAATGTAGGTAGGGGTAGTCTTTACTTTTCTTGGTCTCAATTTTTTTGTGAATGGTAGCTCAGTACTCTGTGTGACCTCTTGATCAGGGACATAGTCTTCATCATCGGTGGCACTATCAATCTCTTTAGCAGTGCTTACACTTTCATAGGAATTTGAGCTGTCACTTAAACTTGCATTGGGATCTTCTTGTTTATCTTCTTTCATATTACTTTCATCAGAGCAAGAAGTGATTGGCATCAAACTGAAGTTTTTATCTATATTTTCTTCCAAAAAAACAACATTCCTGCTTCTAATAATTTTTCCTTGTTTTTCATCATATAATCTATAACCTTTGGACTCTGGGCAATAACCCACAAATATCAGTTCATTTGCCTTACTGTCCCATTTCTGTCTCTTTTCTTTAGGGACATGTACCAAAGCACGGCAACCAAATACTTTCATATTTTTAATGTTTGGTTTCACTCCTGTCCATTTCTCTTCTGGAGTTTTGTAATCGATGGACTTTGTTGGCGAACGGTTAATCACATAGGCAGCTGTGGAGACAGCTTCTGCCCAAAATTTCTTTGGCAACTTAGCATCAATCAACAGGCACTTAGCACGTTCAACAAGAGTCCTGTTCATCCTCTCGCTCATACCATTTTGTTCTGGACAATAGGGAACAGTGAACTGTCGTCAACAGTACTAGAAATCGAGTTTCATCGAAATCGGCCAACAAACCAAAAATTTGGGCGCCATCTTGGATTTTTTCAAGTTTTTGACATTGCGTTGCTATTTTCTTGTCAAAATAGTACTAGAAATCGAGTTTCATCGAAATCGGCCCACAATCAAAAAAGTTAGCCGCCATCTTGGATTTTTTTATATTTTTTACATTGCGTTACTGTTTTCTTGTCAAAATAGTACTAGAAATCGAGTTTCATCGAAATCGGCTAACAAAAAAAAATGTCGGCGCCATCTTGGTTTTTTAATATTTTTACATTGCAGTTCTGTTTTCTTGTCAAAATAGTACTAGAAATCGAGTTTCATCGAAATCGGCCAACAAACCAAAAATTTGGCCGCCATCTTGGATTTTTTAATATTTTTAACATTGCGTTGCTATTTTCCTGTCAAAATAGTACCAAAACCCGAGTTTC
Organism: Crambus lathoniellus; assembly: GCA_949710035.1. NCBI lineage: Eukaryota > Metazoa > Arthropoda > Insecta > Lepidoptera > Crambidae > Crambus > Crambus lathoniellus. The sequence continues at coordinate 22,392,603 of OX453313.1, read as the reverse complement.
ATCAAAATAAGCCCACAAACAAAAAAGTTGGCCGGCATCTTGTATTTTTTTATATTTTTAGCAGTGCGTTGTTGTTTTCTTGTCGAAATAGTACAAGAAATAGAGTTTCATCAGAATCGGCCAACAAACAAAAAATTTGGCCGCCATCTTGGATTTTTATCATTTTTGACATTGCGTTGCTATTTTCCTGTCAAAATAGTACCAAAACCCGAGTTTGATAAAAATCAGCCCACAAACAAAAAAGTTGGCCGCCATCTTGGATTTTATTATCTTTTTTACATTGCGTTACTATTTTCTTGTCAAAATAGTACTAGAAATCGAGTTTCATCGAAATCGGCCAACAGACAAAAAAGTTGGCCGCTATCTTGGATTTTTTTTTACATTTTTGATATTGCGTCGCTGTTTTCTATTAAAATAGTACCAAAAAAATATAATTATAAAAATAAAATGTTTAAAGAGAAACATTAGAGTAGGTAAGTAATTTGTAAATAAATATTTCATAATAGGTACCTACCTAATAGAAAGCTAACAATTTTAACTTCTTGTAAAACAACCCTACCAAAATTTTGCACGCTCTATGAAGTCAACACTCTGATAGTACTCATGTGCCTATACACCGTTTTGAAGGTCAACATCCCATTTGGATAATTCAGTCATTTACGCCATGGGTTCGCAAACCCTAGAACAGGAGACCTTGAAGAAGTACCGGCAAGAAACTCGTCAAGGTTAATTTTTTTCCTCCTGATTTACTTCATACAGAGTCGTCAAATTAAAAAATGACCTTACAAATTACTATTTGTTAGATCATTTTCAGGGTCAGTTTCTATTACAAATACGTATTCAATTATGATAAATACAATTAGGTGTGTGAGTGAACTAATGATCATAGAAGTAAACAATTTTCAATTACCTATCTAATGAGTGTACTAAGACGTGTCGGTTGCACTATAAACTATACCACACCACGCAGCACACTGCAAAGGTCAGCGAACGGCAGACGGCAGACCACCGAGCGATACGTCCTCCCTCTGAAGAGCCTAGCGGCGGACTAATTTGAAATGTTTTGCGCAGAGTGTTTTATAGCACTTTAAAAAAATATATATAAAATAAATTATGCATCATTATATAGGTTTTTTGTATTCAAACTTTAGATAATATGTTCTTATTTTACGTTAGACTATAAGGTTTTGTAAAATAAAGTAATTTATTGATAAATGTTGCATGTTTACCACCAGTGATTTCTTTATAATTTCACTTTGTTTGGATTTTAATTTCGTATGAAAATAATCACAAATTAAACTAATTTCCTTACTAACTATTTGCGTAATTATATGTAGATATACATAGAAATTTTTGTTTACTATTTTTTTCAATGGTATTAAAAAATTAGAGCTTCAAAAATGATGTTAAAAGTGAAGTTTATAAAACACTGTTCGGGAAAATTGTCAGTATTCACAAATACTCTATAAAAAGAAAAATGTTTTTTACTAACTCTTTAGACAAAGATACTGTTTACAATAATTTGAAATTAGCATGTTTCTAAGATTACGTTTTCATAGAAAATATCTCGTTCAAAACTGCCTATTTTGAGGCAAAACGGCGTTCGACCGCGTCAATGCTCTTAACACAAAGTAATTGTGAAAAAGTATTGGTCATTTCGACAACCATCGATATACGTGCAGTATCTACAAAATATTGGAATATATTAATTTCATTTATTTCTTCGGATATGTTAAAATTAAAGCCAGACTGGAAATCTTCGAAAACTGGAACTTCGAGTGTAGTTGGTTCCGTAGTAGTCCATTGAAATGATGGTGCTAGCTCATTACTTCTGTTACGAGCCCGCTGAGATGTTGAAGGTCTAGTCGAATGTTGGTCGGCGGCGCTACTATCGACCTGTACAGCAAAAAAAATCACTTGGTTTCTTCTTTTCGATACATAATTTTAGGCTGCGATACAAGTAGCACTTAAAACTTATGAGAGTACATAATACTCGTCGGACATAGTTATTTAAAACTTTAAATTAGTAATATTTTTAATACATAAATATTATCTATAATATAAGTACAAGTTTCAAGTTTCAGGACAAGATTTTATATATATTAGTATATACTTAGGTATATATATATAAAATCTTGTCATTATTGTAAGTAAAATACCTATATAACTGTTAACATTATAATATAGAAATATTGTCTATAGACACGACATTATTACACACATTCCTCTAGCGCGGTACTTTTGCACAGTGCATGCTGAAGTTCCTACATATACCACGGTAATATCTATCAGTATTGTAACTTCATATAAACGGACGAAGCGCAAGCCTATACCTACGCGCTCGGATCTCGGCATGCACATGCTTCAAACTCGGAAATTATTGACCAATATCACACCGGTGACACTCCGTGTACGTGAGCGCTCGAGCGCCGCTGACCTTGAGCGGAACGAGTAAACGCTAGGGTTGATACCGAAATGGAATTTAGACTTGTGCCAAAGAAGACGTTTAATATGTTACATAGTATTATGTTATGTAATGTAAACCTATACAAGGACAATTAAGTAGGAAAGTGAAAGATACGGATGATAGGTAAGAAGTAGGTACAATGACGGTCAAGAACGGTGGACCACCCTTAAGGGCGATATTGCGTGCACGCAGCGCGGCCGCGTCTCGCTACTCTCGCCCGCGTTAACCAATCACGACGCGTCTTGTCTATACTTACACACACACGTGCATAGCTATAATAAATGCAAGTGTGTTTAAGTAACGTTCAGTGACTCGGTGCGCGTGAGCCGGCAATACGTCTGCCAAGCGATTTTTGCTGCTAGCTGATTCACCGAAAGTGTCCCCGGCTGTACAGACGGATAACGTACTACCTACCTATACTTCTTCGATTTTATATTATATTCTCTTAGTAGAATTAGCAGTTACTCCATGAAGTAAGTACCTACCAACCTAGTTAGGTACTTGTAAATTGTTATAATATACCTAGGTAGGTACTTAATAATTGTAGGTGACTAAGTAGTAGAATTGATATTATAATACTTAACGAAGTAAATAGGTACCTACTTATGTAGACCTAGACGCGGGGGGGACTTTAATTTATATTGAGTAGGTAGGTAGTGATGAATAATGTTAGTGATAATACGAGTACCTACTTCAAACTTCAAGAGTGATTCAGGTATATACTACGTGTAATACAAAAAGTAGGTACTTACCGACGGACGGACCGAGCGTGTAGGTATATAAATCGACCGAATTGCGTAGTGACACGGGCCTGCGCTGATACGCTATTTTAGATCAATATATCGTTTTTAGTCTACGCACAATACTTTTCGGCACGAGTGTAATGCCGAAAGTTAGCAAGTCGACACCTACTTACCCGTTATTTTAGACCTTAATGCTTACTTACGTTACGGTTACATACCAATTTTTTTGAAGGATTATATTAAACTATGATTAAGAGATTTATTTCTCTAACGAATATTACGCTATTATATTATACCTATATGCATACATTAATTATCGTTGAACTATAAAAATACACCAAACACATTGAGAATTATCCGCTCGCGTGATCTCGAAATGATACCTAAACATATTTATAGTGATTTCGTCCTTTTCTTCGCAGCTGTTACGAACTACAATTGCGACTCGCCTTAGAATAATTTTGGTTATGATTTTTAAGTTGATATTGTTATTATTTTAAACTCGAAAACAAAAACTTTAAAAATGTAGGTAATTAGCGAAATAACCTAGGCTTACAAGAGTTGGAAGGCGTTATTTTGTTTCGAATATTAATTATAGCTACCTACATACATACAATTAAACAAAATGTAATAAAACAATTGTTAACCTATATAATAATATATATAAAGTCTAGTATAGTATAAGTATAATAACAGAAATAAAGTTTAATTTATTAAAAATTTACATACACTTACTTACCTCTAAATCTTCTTCAATAATGGAATCAGATTCCGAAAATTCGTCGTCATCATCGACTCCTTCCAAAATGCGAAGAAGTTTAATCGAGTCGCTCATGTTGCACTGCACTACTTTTCTCACTATGCGCTTATGACGTCATCAGGCTGTCGTCTATCCGTGACCACGGCGCTCAGAGAACTGATTATTGATGGCGCGCTAGGGTTGCGCCAGAGTTGCCATATTGGATTTATTAGGTGAAGTTGATTTGACGATTCTTTATTCATGGAGCTGAGCTACGGTACGCTATGGTAGTGTTATTTTTCTTACATTTAATTTTATTAAAATAGCAATTATAATAAAATAAAATAAAACATTTTAGTTGAATTTTGAATAGGTAATTTACAATAAAATTACCTTCCGCAGTACAGCACTAGCGGTCAAGAGTAGACGACTTTGGCGTGTTGGACATGGTATTTGCTTAGATAAAAAACCATGTTATGAGATTTGCTTTATACTCATATGTTGCAGGGATATTCTTTATTGCCGAATAAAGAAAAAAAATACCAGTGATAGTTTTTCAACACATTTATTTAATATTTTTGTAAGCCGGGTTTTTTGTCAACTATAGATGTCGTTGGCGCACCGGGCTCGCACGTGCTGCACGGGTAGCATGACGAACTCGAGAAAGGTTTTGTCTATATCGAAACGTCAAAAATGACATTTCATCGTAGACAAGGCTATTGTTCTGCTGTCAATTATAGACTTTCGAGGTAGACAAGACTCTTCTCGGGTTCGTCATGCTACGCGTGCTGGTCAAGTATAGACGACTTTGGCGCTCAAAAGGTAAGTAATTACCGACTTACTTAAAATAAATAAACAATTACTTTTTAATTTTTTTAAAACTATTATTTAAAAAAAAAATCTTTCCGACAAAAAATCTTGCTGTGCGTTGTTCAGCATGAAGGCCTGAAGCCATGCTTAAAGTTTTTGCAACGGTGCCCCTAACACCCTGTATATTATAACGTAGGTTCTTGAGGGTGTCAATTAATACCACAGGATTATGGAGACTATATTTTATTATAGATAAAGACACGGCACTTACATGTTGGTTGGGCTCAGCCATAGCATAGAGTACAACAGGATACGGAAACAGATAACATCTAGTGTTGCTACCTAACACCTTTCCTTTTATAATTTTAAACAAAAGCAAAATCTTAAAAGAAAGAACTCCAATGCCTTAAAACTAAACTTAATTTTGACATTTGCCCAATGACACTTATCTTTGACGAGACAGTGACACTGACATGTGACAGTGACAGTAACATGTGACCGTGACAGTGACACTGACACGTGACATTGACATGTGACATTGACATTTGAATACATTACGTCCTACATACCTCTACTTTACCTATTTATTTTAGAACAAACAAAGAAATTAAATGCTTAAACATTTTGCACTACATATAAATATTAACTTAAATATCTAATTTCACAGGTTTCTTATACAAACGACCATACCTAGAATGTGTACGAACAGGGTTATTTTCAGAATGACTAATAGGCAAATCGCTTGGTGCCTGTGACAAATCATGGTTATCAGTACATCCAGAATCAACAGAAGTTTCAATGGGTTGCGATGGTTTTAGTATGTATTGTCTATTTCTACGAAAAGAACCCTCTGGACTATCAATTACATAACTTCTAGGCTCTGGGCCTACTTGAGAAATAACACCAGGTACCCAAACACTATTTGGTTTGTGTTTGAACATAATCTTATCACCTACAGATAATGGTTTTAAATTCTTACTACTTTTGTTATAATAAAATGATGATTTTAACTGTTGTTTTTTAATTAACTTTCCTAACCTTTCATTATCAATTTCTTTAAATTTCCAAATTTCTTCATTACTAGGAATTAAAGTTCTCAAGCTTCTAGACATACACAACTCTGACGGTGAATACTGACTGTACTTAGGTGTATTTCTATACAATAATAATGCAAGATAAGGATCTGAGCTATCTTCCTTACATTTTTTTTACATGTTTTTAATTACAGCTATTGTTCTTTCTACCATTCCATTAGAACGACTTAAATATGGGCTAGATGTGACATGGTCAATATCCCAGTCCATCATAAATTTACTAAACTCTTTACTGCTAAAAGGTGGGCCGTTATCAGAAATTAGAATATTTGGTATTCCGTGACGAGCAAAAATTGATTTTAGTTGAGTAATAACAATATTAGCTGTAAAACTTGATTTAAGAATTGCTATTTCAACATACTTTGACATGTAATCCACTACAATTAAATATTTATTCCCGTCAAAATCAAAAATGTTTGTTCCATGGCAATAGCTTATACTCATGATGAATCAACTGTTCCTTACTATTATTTCTTCTGAATGACAAACAAACTCTGCATTTACTTACATGCTTTTCTATATCACTACTCATACTAGGCCAATATACAGAAGTTTTAGCTAAACGAATACAACTGTTTATTCCTTGATGTCCATTATGAACTAACTCAAGGATATACTTTTTTAAAGAATCAGGAATTATAATGTTATTTCTTTTAAAAAGAACATTATCAATGACATGAATTTCATCTTTTATTGCAAAATAGGGCTTAGTATCCTGACTCAATAACCTTTTGTGTTCTGGCCACCCTTTTTTACAATAATTCATTATTTGACTCAATGTCTTATCTTTAATAGTTAAAGACTGTATTTCTTTAAGTTTTTTAGGACTGACAGACAGACAAGACATTACTAAGTTAACATGTAAATCTAATTCTTGATCAATATCTAGTAAAGACTGTTCAGACATAGGACTTCTCGACAAAGTATCCGCAATATATAAGTAGCGGCCAGGTTTATATACAATACTTATATCATAGGGTTGTAACCTCAACATAATCCGTTGAAGCCTTGGTGGCACATCCTGCAAGGCTTTTTTAAACAAAGTGATTAATGGTTTATGATCCGTTTCAACAACAAATTGCTTACCGTAGACATACTGATGAAATTTTTTACAGCCGTAAAGAACAGCTAACAACTCTTTCTCTATTTGAGCATAGTTTCTTTGACATTTACTTAAAGATGCTGATGCATAGGCAATTGGTTGCCTACCATGTGACAAAACCGCTCCCATTGCTTCTTGGGATGCATCTACAGACAATAAAAGTTCTTTATCAGGGTCAAAATAAGTGAGAACCGGTGCAGAACATATTACACTTTTAATTTCATTAAATTCAGACTCATGCTGTTCTGTCCAGTTCCAGACAACATTTTTTAAAAGAAGAGATCGCATTTTAGTAGACCTTTGAGACAAATTCTTTATAAATGGACCTAAATAGTTGACCATTCCCATAAAACGTTGTAGTTCAGTGACATTAGTTGGACTTGACATTTGACAAATAGCTTCTACTTTACTACTGTCTACTTTAACACCATCCTCATTAAAGACATGCCCAAGATATTTGACTTCAGACAGACAAATTTTAGTTTTTTCTTTATTAAATTTTATGTTACATTCACGTGCACGATCTAAAACTTTACACAAGCGATCATTATGTTCTTGTAATGTACTTCCATATACAAGAAAGTCATCAAGCATTATTTCAACACCATCTAAATCACTAAACCTTTTAACCATCTCACTATGAAATATTTCTGGTGCCGCATTAATACCGAATGGTAGTCGAGTGAATCTATACCTGCCAAAAGGTGTTATAAAAGTACAAAGCCTTGACGATGCCTCAGACAAAGGAAGCATCCAGTAACCTTTGTTTGCATCTAAAGTGGAAAAATACTTTGCACCATTGAGTTTTGACTTTATCTCGTCTACAGTTGGAAACTGGTAATGAGGACGCATAATAGCCCTATTTAGTTTTCTAGTATCCATACAGACACGTAGTTGCCCATTCTTTTTTGACACAATAACTAAAGGACTTACCCATGGTGTTGGTTCTTCAACTCGACAAATAACACCACTTTTTTCCATGCTACTAATCTCCTTCTTTAGTGCATTCTGGAGGTTGAATGGGACCCGTCTACAAACATCAATAGATGGAGTAACATCTGGTTTCAAAGTAAAGTTACACTGAAACTCTGTCAAACAACCAAGACCATCAAAAAGATCATTATATTTCGACATTACAGATTGACTATCATCACTTCCAAATTCAAAGTCATTATTACTGAAAGACACAGAATTAATTTTCTTAATCAAATTTAATTGTTTACTAGACTCCCTACCAATAATATTTTGACAATTAATCTCAACAATGTGGAAACATAGACTATAATTTTTATTTTTATAACTGACTACTAACTGACACTGTCCTACAGTTTCTATAATATCTCCACTAAAAGTTGAAATTGTATGATTACTTTTCTTTATGTCTGTATTCGAAATATCTAATTTTTTGAAAGTATTATATGATATTATATTGGTATCAGCTCCAGAGTCGAGCAAAAATTTTACACTAGATTTATTAATTTTTAAATCGATTACCCATGGTTGATCTCGTTCAGTACATACCTTATTAATACAGTATATGGAGCCTACAAATAGCATTTGGTCTTCATCATTTTTATCAGCGTTTGTTTCAATGGCTCTGACCGACTTAAATTTACAATATGATGCAAAATGATTATACTTTTTACACTTATAACATTGCATACCCATAGCAGGGCATTTATTCCTATGAAATTGGCCACAACGACCACACTTCGACTTTGACTCGCTACTGCTGGCTGACCGACCGTGATTGTTGTGTTGACCTCTGCTTGCTGACCGACTGTGCCTGTTGCTTTAGCCTTTTCTTGCTGGCCTCGTCTCTCTCACTTGACCAACAAAGTTATTACATTGTTCAAGGACTTTAACTTGGCGTCGTGTTTCTTCACATGTCTTTGCCAAGTCCACCGCTTGATCCAATGTCTTCGGACACTCATTCAATATTCTTTCCTTGATAAACTGGTTGTTACTATGCAGGTTCAAACTAAAAATATCTCTAAGTAAATCTTCTCTAAGCATGCCAAAATCACATTGGTGACTTGTATTTTTTAAGTCTGTAACATAGTCGTCTATCGATTCGTTTGGCATTTGGTGCCTGTTAAATAATTTGTGACGCTCCATGGTGATATTAATTTTCGGCAAGAAATAAGCTTCAAACTTGGCAAGCAGTTCCTCGTACCCAACAGTATCTATGTTAACGTTGAAGGAATAAAAAATGTTCAGCGCATCTACCCCGATGTACTGAAGTAAAATAGCGACTTTTCGCTGGTCCTGCTCATTTTCTAGTCTGTTAGCCCTCATAAAAATTTTCAGCCTATTCGCCCAGTTCTTCCACATAAGCGGCATATTGTTAGTTTTGCTACGTACGTCTAGTTTTTCCATTGTGGCGTTTCCACAAAATGGCGATGGCGGCGGCGGCGTCTCTGCAAATTCGTATGGCGGCGTGCTCGAATTAGACTTGGTTTCTTCAGTGCCCATTTCAAAATTTTCTCTGACACCATATAACGTAGGTTCTTGAGGGTGTCAATTAATACCACAGGATTATGGAGACTATATTTTATTATAGATAAAGACACGGCACTTACATGTTGGTTGGGCTCAGCCATAGCATAGAGTACAACAGGATACGGAAACAGATAACATCTAGTGTTGCTACCTAACATATATATTCAAAACTAAGAAATTATTGCTGTTCGCGTGACTTTTGCTGATCATGAAAACGTCATGATGGCGGGACCAGGAGTGCAAGTCTGTATCTCTGATTATCCTTTGAATAATGGTAATTGGATTTGAGTTTTATGAGGTAGTTTATAAGTAGTAAACATATACGTAAGTGATTGTCTACTCAGATGTGTATTTTCATGTGGTTCCGCCACTTTGACGTTAAATTGGCGGGACCAATGTTTAACTATAACAGTTAAACATTGGTCCCGCATCTTAAGAACGAGCAAGGTAGCAAATATTCTACTTGAGGTATCAAATAGTAGTGTATCGGTAGTACATCTGACAATATGAAAATATTAACATTATCACATTGGCGCCGCCATTTTGACGCTAATTAAGTAACTTAGTAGGTATTCGAGCGATCGAACCACATTTGTCCGATCTTGTTTTCAAACAATCGACCGGTTAGTAGGCATCCTAAAAAAAATTAAGAATAGTAGGTACATAATTTGTAATTGTACTCATGAATAACTTATTTAGTTAACTTAAAAAAAAAGTCTTTTCCTTTAGTTAAACAAAAAAATCTCTATATTCAATTGTTTGGAAAGATATTATTGAAATAAAGAAACTTTTCATGCGATGCGTTCTAAGAAAAACCCCACTTGCAAACCATCATGTTTGTTCTAATTATAAATTGATTACGTCTTCGTGCTTCTCTTTCTCGTTTTTCGAAGCATCCTCCAATCATTCTGATTCCATAATACTGTGAATCTCGGCGCAAAGTTGTTAAACATGTCATCAAATATGGTCTTCCTTTTTCCTATAAGGTCATTAATTTTTTTATGCCACCCTTCTAGATTGTCTAGAATCTAGATCGTTGTCAAGTATAGTTCGCCAAAGATAGACCACTTTTCTATTAAAGCGGTGTCGTGATGAAGAATGGGTGTAAGGTTCTCCGATCACGATGTATGGATGATCAAAGAACTCACCATTGAGGATTCCTTCCCTTATTAATTAATGTCTACATTAGTGCTCTTGTCAATGTTTACCTGCTTCGCCTTAGTGTGTTATAAACGGTATTCTTAATTCCAGCCCTGAGGTGTTGTGTTGAGAATTTGGTTTGAGTTAATTACATCATCCTCCTGTAATTATAAATGGAGTATAATGCAACTGATATGTGCATTCTAAGTATTTAAGATGTTAATGTAGGTTCTGGCAAGTTAATCCCGATGTGATTCTCTGAAATAGTTAACATAGTTCTACCATTAGTCTGTTACACTATGTGACCACCGGAGGACCTCTCATCACTACTCTAGGGCGCACCCAAATAGTGGTCTCAGAGTACGCTATACCGCTAGCATCCTCCGGATTTTAAGTATATAAGAATTGATAAGTATATAAGAGTTCCTCTCGTGGGTGATCTAATCTCATTATTATGCTGTGGCTACCGGAGGATCTCTCATCACTACTTCAAGGCGCACCCAAGTAGCGGTCTCAGAGTACGCTATACAGCTAGCACCCTCCGGATTTCATTAAGCTCTTATTGTCATCCAAGATTTTACTTATGCCTTACCGTCGTCCTTTGTAATCATCGACCCATTTGAGGAACACAATATCCAAGGGGACGTTCCATCCAAGACGTATCTCATACCCCATTTACTTCAATAGAACTATCGCAATTGAGATACCCCTTGGATCACATCCCAGAACTGGCCAGCTCTCTCTTAAGCCGCATAGAAACAGACATCATAATTTGTGATTAGTCTTATCAAGTAAATTTCTTATTCCACCGTCAATACTTATTATCGTAAAGTGTCTTATCATGTTTAAATACTTAGCTTTATATATTCAGCACGGTTTCCTCAGCCCGGTTTCATATCTTGAATCACTTTAAACTATTTACTCGTCGTTTTATGGAATTACAACTGACAATCACTGTAGGCCTGTCATTGCAGTGACAGTTGTGATGTCACTTTATTGGCGCCAAGTTCAAACTTCTTTGAGTATCGCGTTCGTCGCGACACTCCCCCCTCCAGGAAAGTTAAGGTTATGAAACATGTTGACGTTAACATACGTTGGTTTTAATATAAATACATAAACTGAATAGATCGCGAGCATGTACCTGCACTTAAGTAGGTATTTAATTCCTTAATACTTACTTACGGCCTTATTACTATAACTATAGTTTCATAAGTGTTAATTTACAAATCATTATGGACTCAGAAAAACTTAAGTGCACACATACAAGTATGTACCTGCACCGGATCTGCACACATACTGTCATTGGCCTCTCGGCCTCATCTGATATGAACTGCAAGATACGCATCTGCTTCCCAATACTACAAATGAGGAAGTCCATCGACTTATCGATTTCCTGTACTTACCACAGGAACACACTTTTCAACATACAATTTCTTATTTATCTCTTAACAACGCTGTAACATAACCTTTTCATACTTTTTTGTATCCGCCAAATTGCAGACAAAAGAATATCACCAGAAAACTTCTGACATTTACTTTTCAGTTGCCAGTCCATTGACAAACAATATTTATCATTAATATTGACGGCTTGGAATCGTGACTGTTCACGACACTCCCGCCCCAGAAGAAACTGATAGCAATTCAGACTTCATTCTGACTAATGGCAATGAAGTGAAACATCAAATTTGTAACTAAACCAATTTTATTAGTTTTTTGGTTCATTGCTTAAACTAGGTTTTGAGTCCTTTGTGCCGACAATCTTTTAGTCCTCTCATGTTTGCCTCTGGTCCAAGTTTTTCAGATGCAAGCTTTATGCCCAATGCAGATGCGTTTATTTGGCTACTACGGGTGCGTTTAAATTAGAGTTGTCTTTTCTATTTGCTATTTTGCCAGTCTCATCTATTTCAATAGGATATAAATGACTGATTAATCTAGTAAATACTTCACCAGAAGATAGTGTTACTCGTGTAACTCTGATCTTTCCGTCTGAACCTGGTATCACCGCTGATACAAGGCCAAGTTTTTATAAAGCCCTGCTCCACTTTTAATTTACACCATGTCACCTATTTTCAGAATTCTATCCACAACTTGTTTGTGTACACTTCGTCTCTCTCTTAAATTGTCTAAATATTGTGTCTTGATATTCTTTCAAAATATCTTGCCTACGCCTCAATTAATTGATCGCTTTGTAATAGCGGCTGGTTCTAAAATTTCGTGTTCAGAATCATCTGTCACGATTGAGCCACTAATCCGTAGAAAGTCGGCAGGAGTCAGTACATGTTCAAATTCATCTCCGACTGTTGTAAGAGGACGTGTATTTATTACCGCCTCTACTTGTTTGATTATATTGTGCATCTGATTATGATTGAGCAAATGCTTATCAAGTGTCTTCGTTAGACAACCTTTTACTAATCCAATCAACCTTTCATAAAATCATCCAAACCATGGCGCGAGTTCTGGTATATCCGATATTAATACTTTCGCCGTCAACCTGAACTTTATAGCATTGTCTGATATTAGAATTTGTGGCAGTCCTCTGACTGCAACAAACCTTCAACCAAACCAATAGCCATAGCACATTCATCAGCTGACAAGTCCTTCACTACTTCCATATGAATAATGATAACCAATACTGAATATTTTTAACAGAATTGCAGGTTCTGGTTGCTGTGTCGGCGGGTTTTAGATCGGTCAGTCAGTACGTATCTAATAGTAAGTTCTTTATTAAATGTTATTTCATTAATCCGTCTAGCTACAAAAGGTGGTAATAACTTTGTGATATTATACTGGCTCAACACAATCTCGCTGTCGACCCATAAAAATTGATTGTGGATTGGTAGCCGGAGTGATTTATCTACATAGCGAAGTAAACAACTCGGAATGTCTAAATCCTTTTGATTTTTTATGGGAGCCAACCGCGACTTACCTATTAAACTTTCGAACGTCCTATTTCCTTGAGCGTCATATTCTCGCGACACGACGGCAGCGTATGCCTGTTTTGAAACATCTGCAAATGCGTGCAATTCATATTTGTTTTTATTGGGAGCCTGTTCATAGTTTGCATGACAATAAAATGTAGGTATTTTAACTTATTTGACCTCGTTAAACCGATTCTTATTAAATCCAATGTTTCGCAAAATGGTTTTGGAATAATATCGTCCCATTTTACTTTCTGTTTCCACAGATCGTCCTCCTTTTGTTTGAAAATTCTTTAAGAAGGTACATTTGGGATTGAGTCTTAGTTCGTCAGCTTTAATGTTCCAATCTATTCCTATAACTTTGATAGAGTCCTTTTCGTTATCTTGTATATTCTTTGGTATCTGATTAATAAAAAATTCCGAGTTAGATTTCCACTGCCTGATTTTCATAGCGAGTTATTCAAATGATTACCTTGAATAGTTGAATAGTGCAACAGATTTCTCTACTGAATCAGTCCCTGTGACAAAATTAACTACCTAGATATCGTCTGAAATGAGTTTTTAGTGTCATCATTATCCTTGAACAAAAGCTGTTTAATGACCGCATCTAATAAGAATAGGCTAGAATTATACCGAATGGGACACGACAAAATCGAAAATGTTGAATGTTACCAGGTGTAACGTCTTCATTTATGTTTTTCAACTACAAAAATCTAGTTACGTCTCTATCAGGGAGTTGTAAACCCACTTGTAAAAAAGGGTTTCTCAACGTCTGCTGTTATAGGTACCAATTTTATGTTTACAAAATCTGATGAGAAGGCCAGTAAGATTTTCTAACATAAGTGGTCATCTATATGTATATACATTCGTTAAGACTATTCTTATCTTTAATCTTTGCGAATGCATCGACCACAGCTCTCAACCTTGTATTTTTTCCTTCTTGTAATACACAGTGATGTGGCAAATTATGCACAGGATGATCTACTTGAATATCATGTGTCTTTAACAACCTCCATAATCCCCTTTTTCTAGTTATTCTTTCAGTACATCACTATAAGCTTGTAGTGTCTGAATTCAATCTTTTAACTAAACTTGTCAGCCTTCTCAATGCTAATCCGTAGTTCACAAGAAGAGTGGTAGGTGGATATTCTACCCATGGCCATTTCACATTAGGTATATCGATTATCCGTGTATTCCATGTATTGATGTCATTGAAATGATTTATCGCATCATCTCTAGAGCACTTCGGAGAATCAGTTATCCCAATAGATTCAAGATCCCCAAGTTGTTTAAGGTTGTCGTTTTGTAGTGGTAAATATGGTTCAAAAAGTGATTTTCCATTACTTCACTAGACTGAAAGTGTGTTAAAACAGGTTAATCGGTTAATCTCAGGAGATTGGTATCGACCAGACCATACACAACCAAACCCAGTTTGAACCACGAAAAATCGTCACTGAATTCCTTTCTTGTATTGGAAACGAATGAAAAGTAATAGTCATTGACAAGTAGTATATCCACATTATCATTTCTTGAACCATCATCAGCCAATGTTATGTTGTCTTTCAAAACTATATCAAGGTTTGGTATCTTACGAATCTTACTATACCACATGGGCATGTGATCCCTTAGTTATGTGTGGCACAACGTCTGCCTGTATAATCCGACATTTATTTATCCTCCTGACCTCTAAGCAATCAACCCGTACGATCGGATTAGGAACACAAACGTCCTAAACAAAATATCGACATTACTTGGATTATGTACATGTGCCTCAGCCAACCGATCGAAAAATGACGTTATAATGTAATTAATAATGTTTAAATTTCGATTTCCGTCACCACAAGTTCGAGACTGACGGGTGTCAAGTTGTTGATGCAACTTGACACATCTCCGAGCGCACAGGCTAATAAGCTCAGTTGTCACTAAGGCCGAATGTACCTTACAAAGCAATAAACAGTTTTCGTTGCAAAGGCTGACACATTGCGAGATTGAATAAAACATAAATTTAACGCTTCATGACTTTTCACTAGGTAAAACAAATGTTTTTAACTATTATTTGACAAAGCCATTGGACATTTTGTGTTTAAGTATTTTTTGTCTTTTATAAAGGCCTTTAGGTCATTAATCTATAAATAGGTATAGGTATATTAACCAAACAGTGTATTCAAAAGAATTGAATGTAAATGTAATGCCACAAATTAACCTGACAAATTTTGGCGACTGAATGGGCCAAACTAAATGCTACCTTCTTTTATAAGAAATAAGGTATTTACGTAGGTCGCATGTCGGGAGTCAGTTGGCTCCCACCGATGCTCTGCAGGTAGCTGCATCTTGAAACATGAACAGAAGAGACAGAGAAACAGACCCGGACCCCGACTGCGAGTGCCCGCACGAGTACCAACCCCAGAGTGAGTACGTCCTCTGCCCCGACTTCGACGACCAATCCTGATGAGGTTACGACTACGAACTCTGCCTGTTGGTAAATTACCTTCGTCTTCGCCATCATCGCTGTCAGAACTGTCGCTCGATTCTTTATCAGCTGAAGATCAGGATACCGTTATTGAAGGTGTGAAATCTGTCACTACACGACACATCATACTCGGAATCGTTTAGCAATTCTGTAGTATCGCAGTCTCGCTACGTATATCGGCCACGTGCCGCCATGCCGGCTGTGAACTCCTGAGCACGAGTACGTAATAATTCCGGCCACTAAGTGCAAAATGCGTTTCAAGTCTCAAGGACCAACTATTGCCATTGGTTACATTTTATTCGCTGCATCGAATCACGTTTTTAGTACCGATTTAGCAGGAAAAACAAACGCTCGGCAATTGATGCTACATAAAAGTAGGCCGTTCGTTGTCAATGTAAGAGATTAAAACTATTCTGGCTATAAAGTATGGTCTATTTAGCACTTTGTAAAGGACGCCAGGTATCAAGAGGTCATACGCGTGACTAATTTTAATAGACAATTATCTCGGGGTTTTGTGCTCCAAATGTAAACACAGACAGTCTATTTTCCTCGACGTCTAATATATTTAGTTGTTTTACAACCTTCTCTGTTGCGTGACTACGCTGGCTGCCGCAGTCCAATAATATACAGCAGTTCTGTTCTGTTGTTCGACTTTTTCTGGACAAAGAGCTCGGTTGTGCAGTCCCAGAGTACCACAGTGACGGCACCTTCTTTAAGTTATACATTCACTAGCATTGTCACCTATTCCCAAAAGATTATAACATCGACCTTTTAGTTTTAATTTTCAACCTCGGTAATAACTTTGTATTCGGTACATCCATCATTGTAGTGATTACTTTCACAAAAGTTAAGTTATGGCGATATTACACGGCTCAATCAAATTGATTCACTTTGGTTGAAAAGCGCAGAAGCGAAAAATACTGCTGTTAATAAGTATCTTAAAAGTGAACTATTTTAATTATAAAGTTAACCAATCAACTCGCATTGCTTGAAAAGTTCTACCACTCAGGTAGTACATTGAGAATGAACATCCAGTCAATCATTCAATTCTTATGTTTACACGCTCAACGTTCGTTCAACTGCACTGAACGCTGAACGGAAAAGTGAAAATATTGAGCAAGCTCAACTCTTTCAACGCGATTGAATGCGGCAGTACACTGCCATTGAATGATTCACTTCTACGTTTACATTGTTAAATTTGGTTGCTTCATCCAAACTAAAAGTCAAAAGTGAACCGTGTATTTTTGCCATTATCAGTACTTTTAACAAGCACACACTTATTAGACAAATAAATAAGTATGAAAAAACTCAAAACACTTTAGCTATTTTCCTTTCACTCTGCTGATAATGATTTTGTTCTTCTAATTTTCCTTTTATGTTGTAATGTCCATCTACCTAACTTCTTGTTATTACACCGACTTGTGCGCCACAGGTTACAGGTTCGATTCCCGCTCAGAACAAACATTTGTGTGATAAACACAAATGTCTGTTGTGAATCTAAAACTCTCTATTCACTCACCATATACATTGTATATAATTTTTGTTTCTTTAAAAAATCAAGACAAATCTAGTTACATTGCAATTTAATTCACAGCATAAAATAAATTAAAAAAATTATCGGCATATGACTCATTGTTATTAGATCACTCTTAATATAAAAAAAACTAGTGAGATTTAGGTTTTGTTTGAACCCTGTATCTCGGAACAGATTCATAAATTGAGGCGATTCACTGGAATACTGAATAAGACGAAAGGATCTACGCAATAAGCCCTTTCAATTGGCATGGTATTTGGTATTTGGTATTGACATTTTTCCGCATTTAGACTCATATTTGGTCCGTTATGCGTGAACATGGCTAGTCGAGCCATCCTAGCTCCTTCCAGAAGCGCAGAAGCCTCCTGGGGCGTTCACAGGCTTCTAGGAGCGACCTCACCTCTGTGAGGATTTCTGTTCGTTGTGCGGCCAAACCTACGCACTCCAGGATCACGTGGGCGGCTGTTTCCTCAGCGTTCAGGCAACCTCTACATAGAGGACTGTCTGTCGCATTCATAATAAATAGTTGTCGGTTTAAGGTAAGGTGACCTGTAAGTGTACCAACAACTATCCGGAGGTCTGGACGATTGAGGCTGAGCAGCCTGCAGGTCAAACGCGGCGAGACTGCAGTCATCGCCATCTTAGACTGTCTACAGCTTGTTAGAGCTACCCAACGAGTATTATGTGCAGCACGAGTTCGTTGCCTTACCCATGAGCGCAGTTGGCTGAATGGGAGTGGCAGAATGGGTGTAGGTCCTGTCACTATTGTGGAGGATCCCATTCTAACCAGCTCATCGGCGGCATCATTCCCGTGTGATCCACTATGCCCTTTAATCCATTGTAGGATTACTCCGTTGTTGGATGCTAAACGATCCAAAACTTTGTGGCATTCGTAGACGATACTGGAGTTGATCGTGTTGGCCTCCAGTGCTGTTAGGACGGCCATGCTGTCAATCAGTATGCGGATGTTTAGTTCCTTTATACCTCTGGACAGGGCCGTGGTAGCGGCGTTTATTATTGCAACACATTCGCATTGAAATATCGAACTGTGTTGGCCCAGCGCTAGTGATATTTTGATATTCAGATCTTGTGAGAATACTCCAGCTCCAGTTCCAGTCCCCATCTTGGAGCCGTCCGTATAGATTCGGACTTCATGTATGCCAGAGTGATCTCGGTCATTTTCAAATAACTGTATTTGGTATTTCTTTTCGAAAATGTATTGCTTGGGTATCCTATCGCATGGGGCAGCGATTAGTGACTCATGTTTCACTAAATCATTCCACAATGTGGAGTGAGGACCCTCTCGATTGTACCACAGACCCAGGTGTTTAAGCCTTATAGCAGCCATGGAGGCTTCTTGTTGTATAAACAGATCCAAGGGTGTTAAATCCAGAGCTACTTCTAGGGCGGCTGTGGGGGTGGTTCGCATGCAGCCGGTTGTCGCAGAGCATGCCAATCTTTGGAATTTCTGCAGTTTGTTGATGACGGTGCTTTGCTCTGTTTTGGACCACCAGGCAACGGCTCCGTATGTGATTATGGGACGTATAACGGTTTTATACAGCCACATCGTTATTTTCGGTGATAGTCCCCAACTTTTGCCGAGTAGTCTTTTACATTGGCAGAAGATGATTGTGGCTTTGTTTAGTTTACTTTCGAGATGTCTATTTCAGAGGAGTTTGTTGTCTAGTATCATTCCTAGATACTTGACTTCCTTGCTTAGGGACAGACTGGTATTAAAAAGTTTTGGGAGTTTAAGATTTCCTAGACTCCGTTTGTTTGTGAACATGATCAATTCTGTCTTTGTTGGGTTCACTGTTAGATTGTGTTTAGTGCACCACTGTTCGACGACCTTTAGAGCGGACCTCATTCGGTCACATATCACGCTCTCAACTCACCCGCTGATGAGTATGGTCAGATCGTCTGCATAGCCTACTGTGAGAAAGTTGCGGTCGTTGAGCCTACTAATCAGCTCATTGACCACGATATTCCATAGGAGAGGTGAGAGGACACCCCCTTGGGGACATCCTTTGGCTACTACTCCTCTGGTAGTATCATTCACAGTAATTTGTATGGCTCTGTCTCTTAACATGCTGTCAATCCACCCGGCAATAGTAGGATCGACACCATGTCTGGAGAGGGCCTGGCTTATGCTGGTAAAGTTGGTTTTGTCAAAAGCTCCTTCTATGTCGATGAAGGTGCCTAGTGTTGATATTTTGTGTTTGAGATTGTCTTCTATATAAGAAACAACCTTATGTAGGGCGGACTCTGTTGATTTGCCTGCAGAGTAGGCGTGTTGGTTTGGATTTAAGGGGTTCCTGACCAATACAGTGCTCCTTATCTCCCTGTCTATTAGTCTCTCCAACACCTTTAAAAGGAATGATGTGAGGCTAATTGGTCTGAATGATTTAGGTTGAGTGTAGTCTCCTTTGCCGGGTTTAGGGATAAAGACTACTTTGACTTCCCTCCATTTCATAGGAATATGGCGGTGTGCTAGGCAGCTTCTGTAAATGGCTACGAGGTGGTCAGTGAGACCTCCGTCGCTCCACCTCATCAGCCCTGGAAAGATTCCGTCTAGTCCCGCTGATTTGAATGGAAGGAAGCTGTTGATTGCCCATCTTACTTTCTCTGGGTTGACAACCTTGTGGGCGGTGATCCAGTCGGTTTCAACAGGTGAAATCTCCTCTCTTTCTTCCCATGTGCGACTTTCCGTTATGCGGCATCCTGGGAAGTGAGTGGTCATTAACAGTTCTGAGGTCTCTTGATCTGTTTTGGTGTATGTTCCGTCAGGCTTTTTCAGGAAACCAAGATTGTGAACTGGTTCGCTGCACAGAATGTTTTTCACTCTGTTAGCCTCGTTGTTGCTTTCAATATTGGTGCAGTAGCGTCTCCAGCATTCTCTTTTACTGAGGCGAATACGCTTCCTGTAGTCATATTGGGCTTGTTTATAGGCGTCCCAGTCATGCGCTTCTCGAGAAATCTTTGCTTTGTTGAACAACTTTCTTACCTTTCGGCGTAATTTCTCCAGGTCAGGTACCCACCAGTGATGTTTGTTGTCTGGCCGGGAGCTAGGAGTAGAAAGTGGGCATGTTTCTTCAAAGCTGGTGATTAAAATTGTTGTTATGCGATCAACGTGGTTATCAATATCCGCTTTAACCGCGTGAGTTGTAGGTGTGTCTAGACACCTTAGCTTCTCAGCGGTCATAAGCTCATACTTACGTCGGTCCATCTTGCGTGGATTACGTCGGGGCTTAGGCGGTGTGAGAGTCGTATTTAGGTTGTATTTGATCCAGCGATGATCGGAGCACGACGCCTCATCAGAGACATGCCAATCAGAAATGTGATGCGACGCGTGTTCACTTGCTAAAGTAATGTCAACGATTGTCTGGGCTCGTGATGTTACGAAAGTCGGTTCCGAACCCCTGTTGATTATATTCATATTAGTCGCGAGTAAAAAAGAAACGAATTCCTCACCTCGCGTGTTGTTTTCTTTGCTGCCCCATAGCACATGGTGTGCATTGGAGTCAGCTGATATGATCAGTTCTAGTCCCTCGCGCTCGCAGTGTTGAACCAGCGCGGCCAGTTCAGGTTTCAATTGGCATAAATGGTGTGCGTTGGAGTCAGCTGATATGATCAGTTCTAGTCCCTCGCGCTCGCAGTGTTGAACCAGCGCGGCCAGTTCAGGTTTCAATTGGCATAATATGACTCATTCTTATTGGATCACTTTGAAAAATTATAAAATTCTCATACATTAAAAATGTTTGCGCATAAATAAATAAATAATTTCTTACATTCACACCAATTATCTAAGCCAATGTTAATTTCATTAAGAAACTGTATCATGGAAAACTTGATAAGTTGATAACGGATAAATATATACTTAAATAATTTTTGTTTGTAAATACATACCCTAATATACATAGTTAACACCCAGACCAAGACAAATAGACATGTTCATGCACACAAATATTTTTCTTGTTCAGGAATCGAACCCGAGACCACTGGCGCAGAAGGTGGGTAGCCTACCCCTGCGCCAAATCTGTCGTCGAAATGACAATCTATACTCTCTGTCTCGGCAACTCATCATATTCCTACTGCTGGGGTACAGGTCTCTTCCTGAACAATGGGAAGGCACGGGCAATACTCTACCACGCTTGCCCAATGCGGGTTAGTGGAATCTATACCAATTTAGTGTAAATGTATACTAAAATACACTTACCCCTATAGGTGATTCTGGAGGGCCACAGCCAATGGCCATCTCCACCCCTATGGTGTCTAAAATCATTTGGCTGTTTTGTGACAGCTCTGGGACTGTTGCAGCATCGCCCGTCGCTGTCATTGCTTTATTTAAAGCGCCTCCTTCCACTCTCGCCTTCCTCTTCTGGTCACGCCAGCACTGAAATTTTAATTTGTTGTAATAAAAACAGTGGGTTCTATCGATTTAAGAAATAAGTAGATAGGAGGGCTACAGACAGGCATCTTGTGAGTGAAAATTGGCCACTGAAATACAGGAATTTTAAATGCTAGTAGAATACTAATAAGAGGTGTGTCGATCTGCCATCCCATGAGAATTAGAGTTACATTAGAGTGAAGTAGGAGAGAGTGCACTTGTCTTATGACGTAATGTCTATTACTCAATCAATGAAAACAAGTCCCGCACAGTTGATTTCAATTAGATCGGCCGCTGTGAGCGGTTTCAGTCGGGAGGACTATATAAGACTAATTCATTCAAATAAATGCTTAAACTATAATTACGACTTTCCACTGGTCGACAGACCTAGCTGGACCGATATCATCCAGCGCTTCTTTAAGCCGCAGACACTGCCGCTCCATAGCCGCGGCACCCTGAGGGGTCTTAAAGTCGCCGGCGGCAAAATCGGCATGTTCTGCCATATACTCGCACAGGTACCGTATCTGTGCCTTGGTACTTCTGACGCTAAAACAATAGTATACGAATGTACTTACTAAGATTACGAATTTAAATATTAAATGTAAGCAATCACACGATCACAAATACTAAACTATACTGTCAAGAACTAACAAATATGGGTACTTACGTTTTCTTTTGAAATGCCATTTCAAACTATACATAAATATAACTATACTAATTAACAAAGATTTTATGAAATAAAAACTTAGCAGTAAAGGTATCCATTTATTAACACTTAATTCGTACAATCACTGTTTAACGTCCTTTCGACTCGACAACTCAAACACGACTGACTGTCCGGCGCGCGTTCGTCTAGGTTCCCACCATATCACCCGAACACAGTGGCGCCGCGCCGGCGCTTTCTCAATTTAGAAATGAATAGTGTTGCCAGAATGACAATTACAATTCCTACTATAATTATATTTTAATTGTTTTAATCATTACTTCTTGAAATACGACATTCGGCCATCCGACAGAGTGCAACCTCCTGGTGCACTCAATCGATCCAAGCAGTCAATTTCTTAATTTTTACTCAAAAATTTTCAAGACGTGGTCTTTTACTATGGGTCTCATAAGAAGGCTCAAGGTTACCCAGCGAGCAATGGAGAGAACGATGCTTGGTATTTCCCTGCTCGATCAAATCAGAAATGATGAGATCCGCAGGAGAACTAAAACGACCGACATCGCTCGAAGGATTGCTCAGTTGAAGTGGCAGTGGGCGGGACACATAGCGCGGAGAACCGATGGCCGTTGGGGCGGAAAGGTTCTCGAATGGCGACCGCGAACCGGACGACGTTCCGTGGGCAGGCCCCCTACAAGGTGGACCGACGATCTGGTCAAGGTCGCGGGAAGCCGCTGGATGCGGGCAGCGCAGGACCGATCGTTGTGGAGATCCTTGGGGGAGGCCTATGCCCAGCAGTGGGCGTCTTACGGTTGAAATGATGATGATGATGATGACTCAAAAATTTTCAAGAATACAATTTCAATTAAATATAAATACAATACGACATTCGGCATTATAACCACAGTATCTGATTTTTAAGTTAAGTTTTTTAATGAGACAAAGTAAATTATCTATTTGAGTTTAGATTTATTTTGAAAGAAGTAGATTAATAATTATTTTAAAACAATGCAAAAACTACTGACTCACTACCAGTTCACAAATGGGGAGGCCCTTCGAAGAAAGAACTGGCAAGAAAACTCGCGAAGGGTGGACTGACCGACCTCCGTCTTTTAATTTCTTTTTATTTAGGTACTTATACCTACACAAAAGAACTTGCCAGAATATAATTGAAGTAAATTTAATTATGACAATAAGTAGTTTCATTATTTTTATTTTATTTGACTCTTATATGACATGTATTATTAACTACATCAATACTTTTAATGTGATTCGCATTTTTTTGTAATTATTGTGATTTTTATGATTGTATTTTATTCGATTGATTTTATATTTGAATTTCACTGAACTTATATTTACACATTTCTTTTCAAGTTAAATACATATTTTATATAATTAGAATTCATTTTAAAAGATTTTGTAAGAATTGTTAATCTTATTGACTCTGTCTGGAATTAAGTGATTTTATTTTAGTTTAATTATTTATTAATAAAATGTGTTGATTTCTGTTTGTTGATCGATTAGAAATTGTAGTTGCACGCCTGCAGTGGGGCGGGGGCAGATCTACTTCCAGGAGCACTCGGTTTACCCGTGGTGCCACTGACCAACGCTTATCACATTACAAGCTGCCCTGTGGGCTTATTCTTACTTGCTATTATTATTATTATTCTCAGAATTTAAACAAGTATAGTGGATATGGTACACTAAATGAAATAATAATTATTGTTATCCCTACTTATTCATTAATCATTTCAAATTTAATAATTCTATTTTTATTCTATTCTAAATACTTTATTTTCCATTTTTCTATGATAAAAATTGCATTGTGAATGCAAAAAAGTAAAAATTTAAATAATTCTATTTTATTATTTTTATCCTATAAATTAATATAATGACTTTTTATTTATTTGACCGGCAACTTTATTATTACATTTAATTTATGGTACAGGCGTTCACTCTCGGTTTCAACTGATAAATCAGTAATTTGCTTGCGTGCCATGCAAGCAATATGACGCTAAGCTGCGATCCTTGAGTAGTGCTAGGGCACACACCCATCTTTTTTTTGAACTTTTTGTGTCAATCCTATTTTGTGTTTTCTCTCCTTGTTCTTTATACAGTACAACCTTATCTTTTTTGTGAATCTGTTTTGTAATTAATGAATATGTGTGTCTGTAGCAAAGAAATAAAGTGATTATTTATTTATCTGTCGATAAAACAATACTTAGATTATTCTTATCTGGCGCTTTTCTTACATTTGAACTGTGCAACAAACGTAGTATTGAGGTAGCTAGCTGGATAAAGTCGGATAATCATAAAAGTGAAAAATAACAAGCTTTAATCTTTAAGTTAACTATTATAGATAGTGACTAAATGTTATTAATCCTTATCAGTGGTTATTTACTTTAATTTAACGAGCTTTTAATCGTCCAATCCTTGGATTTAATTAATTGCTACTTGACCATTCCTAAGTCTTTATTTATATGTACTATAATATTATAAAGAGGAAAGATTTGACCCTTCGTTTGTTTGTTTGTAGTTATTATAAACTAAAAAAAACCGTTGAACCGATTTTAAAAGCTCCTTCACCAGTAGGAAGCTACATGATTCAGCAAGGGCTATATTCCATTCCGACATTCCCACGGGAATGGCAGGCGAAACTGCGGCGAGTCACTAAACACCTAAACAGGTGAAACGTAGATAGATCAAAATATATATAATTTACATAACCAATCGAATAAAGGTTTACATTCATGAATAATTTAATACTAATCAAATATCTCTCTATAACATTTATTTTTATTTTTTTATAATTAAACAAATTGCTAGAATATCGATTTATGCAAGAGAAAGGGATTTCTTTTCTTTGAAAGTCCTAAGCATTTCGTGGTAAAACGTCAGATAAATAATGAGAACGTGATACAAATAATGTGAATGCATCATTTGGTAATACGAGTTTACCATTCAACATTTAATTTTACAGAATTGCTCCGATATATATGATGCCATAAGTTAAAATAGGATACACATTACCAAAATCACCGAAAATAGTTAGGTATAAGTAAAGCGTAACATTATTTGAGATCTTGTTTTTGATATTTTATATACCTATAGCGTCTATAGATACACCAAGTAAATACTTTCATTATTGATATTATTTTTGAGTTTGATTCATATGTTTAAGTTCAACCAGTCTCATCTGAGGTAACGAAATTGAATTAATTTAATAATCGTGGGATGAATTACGCACGCACTTCAGACGTACAATTATATTGTTCCCAGTTTGTAAATTATCTTTAAATAATTTTAAAGCAACACGGCACTGCGCCAATTTCGAGTCGGTTGAGCAGTAGGTGCGTGACTAACTACATCGTCAAAAGCTTCCCACATATCTTTCTTTTATTAATTGCGCTTAGTATACCACCATAAGGACCATGAAAATTGCTAAGATAGTAAATAGGTTTTTTTTTTTTAAACATCTATTGGTATTAAGTAAATTGTTATATTTTTAAAGGTCATAAAGATTATAAAATATTACTTTCTCAAAAATCAACCATTTGAATTTCTAGGTCTTATTAAATCAAATCAAATAGGTAATGATTTTTTTACCGCAAATTTATTTTATATGGGAATGCTTAAGTCTCAAACCCCACATAATGAATCAATAGACTTCCCAGTTACATGCACCGGGATACCGACAACGCCACTGCTTCCTTGAGATTCAATTTTGTACAAAATTTGTATCAGTGTATTTGGAATAATAACAGTCTTGTACAGTTTATGATTTACCTTCCTTTAGTCCTGTTAACCACTGTGACGGGACGTCCTCGTCGGCCAGCGGTAGACTAGCCGGAACGTCGGAAGTCACCGCCCAGTATTTAATTTGTAGATAATAGATGAATAAAAAGATGATGTTTATAGGGACTTGACTTTTATTGTAAAGGTAGTAATAAAGAAACGTATAGGAAGAATAGGAAGATTAGGAAGCATAGGAACCCTTTCCAAGGGTCAAGGGTTCCACTTATTTAAAACTATAATTAAACTCAAACCGATATAAAAACTGGTAATGCTCCGAGAGCTCTGTACGGCTTGGTGATTTTAGTAGAACTGAATCAAAAATGATGAACAGGACACGTGAAAAACGAAGATTTTGAATTTGAATTGAAAGAACAGGATAGGATTCGATAAAATTAATGGCCAGTATGTAGAACTAGATGGAGTTTCCAGTCATCATAGAGTATTTAACCATCCATAATGACTGGTACGAATCGACATCGTTACAATACCGGGGCGGCCGGGGCAAAAAAATCTCTAAGGATTTTTTTTTTAGTTAGAAGTTAGGTAGGTATTTACAAACAAGTCCCTTATAAAAGTAAATACAGATCAAATAAAAACATATTAACTAATTTAATGAAAGTGCATGATAGAATTTTGAGTGTATGAATGGTTTTTACAGTGAGAAATTTACACTAGGTTGGTTTCGGTTCTATACAAATACTAACATCCGTCGTATCTAACAAAGTCTTAATTCCATAAGTTTTAGAATTAAGGCATCAGTTACGTAGAGAAATCTTTTATAATAGAAGATGTTTCTCATGAAACCAACCCAGATTAGTGCAGGCTTATTTAAATATGCCAGTCACAACCCGCTGGCTTTTGGTGATCATGTTTAGTGTTTATGTGTGTGATGAATGTCATGTGGGGGAGACCGGGGCAAAGCCGTATAGCTAAGAGCAAACCTATATAGAATCTAAATAAATGAAAATAACATATTCATAATCGAATCTTTATTAAAGACTCTCATTAGCTCCAGAAATAAACAAAAAAATAATACTGTAATCACCGTAATAACAAAAATAATCTACACAAATTAAACCTCGTCGAATTACGGTTTTGCCCCGGGGGCTGGGCAAAACCGTATTATATACGATATTGCCCCATACGCTATCAACGCAACCAATGCATTCGAAACTATCCAAGTCATCTTCATTTCAGCCAGTACAGCCTTCGTGTGCCCATGTTTTACAGGTAATGCATTGCACCTAACTTTCATCCATTTGACCGTATACTGGACGATTTTACCCCTTACGGTTTTGCCCCACTGACCATAAACAACATATTCAATATTCACTTTTCATATAAAACAGATCCGACACTAAAACATTGTCGTTAATTAAGTAAATATACACAGTTTCACGATAATAACATTCCACTTACCCATTTATCATAATATATTCACAATTCAAACTTTAGAAAACTATAAAATTACATCAAAGCACCTAAAAACAATACTCGTGTGATTAATTGAAAACGCTCGTGCCTGCAGTAACAAGTGTCTGTTGACAGATTGATCCTATTGGCTACTTGCCGTGATCGGCAAATGCGCGGCTAATTACAAATAATCGAGACACAACTACACAATACGGTTCTACCCCGGTATACGGTTTTATACGGGTTTCCCCTATATGTTTGTGTAAAGTGTCTTCAAAATTTACAAGTTAAGTAGCCTTAACAAATGGCTAGAAAATAAGACTTTAATCTCTTTAGAGACTATTAAGTAAGTAGGTACTTGTTAAAGTACTAAAATAAGTAAGTGTTACTAACTAACACGAAGTATTTAGATAAATAAGTAATATTATAGTTTAAAATTAAATATGTTGCAGTAGGCAACTTATTATAATAATCGTAATTATACGATTTAGTATTGTAATTAAATTAAAAAAAAATGTAATTATCTTATATGTATGTACAAAATTAAGTATTGATAAAGTAGTTGATGGATCAGCCGAAGGGATGGAGGTGTATATAAAAACAGTACCTATATAAATCATAAGACTAAGTGTGCACGTCACTTAAAGTAATAATAAATAACAAATTAAAGTAGTTAAACAAATAAAATTTCTAATTAAAGAGTAGGGTAATTACCTTAACTTAGGAATGGGTTTAATGTCTTTGACATGCCAACGACCTAAAGGTTTATTGGACATGTCCGATAAATCATAAATAAGAGGTGAAACTTTGTTTGATATTTTACATTTAATAAATTTTGGTGCTAATTTTGCCGAAAAATATTTATCTGATGAACTAATGGGGTAGTTCCGTTTCCAGATAATATCACCTTGGTTAAATTCTAACTGTTGGTGTTGTTTATTATAATAATGAGCATTAGTTTGGTGACATTTATAAAGACGAGCTTGAACTTCTGCAAATATTGGGCTAAGTAAACCAATGTTCTCAGAATATTTATCTTTAGGTGCTAGAATAGAATCTTCAGTTGTGTCGGCGTTGTAAATGGAACCGCATGTGGCAAGTTCACGACCAAACACTAGATAGGATGGCGTGAATTGGGTCGTTTCATTTACGGCAGAATTAATTGCAAACTGAATTTTATTGAGGTGAATATCCCATGTTCTATGATCGTCATCGACAAATGAAGCGATTGCGGTAATTATGGTTTTATTGTAGCGTTCTACTGTATTTACTTGTGGGCAATAGCGTGGAGTATAGTGTACCTTGGGTATATTGTAAAATTTAAATAAGTCTGTAAGTTCATTGCTTATCATT
This sequence comes from Crambus lathoniellus, assembly GCA_949710035.1. Taxonomy (NCBI): domain Eukaryota; kingdom Metazoa; phylum Arthropoda; class Insecta; order Lepidoptera; family Crambidae; genus Crambus; species Crambus lathoniellus. Next base: position 22,363,475 of record OX453313.1, on the reverse strand, counting down.
TGTGGGCCATTGTCCAAAATAATTGTTTCAGGAATACCATATGTCATAAAAACTAGATTTTCAAGAATATGTTTTATGACTGAAGATGTAGCACGTTTAATCGGATATAATAAACAATATTTGGAAAAACAACAAGTTGCTACTAAAATAAATCTATTAAGTTTGCGAGATAATGGTAATGGTCCAATTAAATCAATTGATAAACATTGAAAAGGACGTGAACAATGTTTAGGTTTACCCATCAAACCAATTGTATGCTGGTTTTGATGTTTGTACGCAAGGCAAGTTTCACATTTGGATATATATGTTGCTATGTCTTTATACATGCCAGGCCAAAAGTAGCTATTTTTAATGCGGTGATATGTTTTAAAAGTACCGAAATGAGCTGTTGTAAGTGTAGAATGGTTTTCCGTAATGACGGAATCTCGTAGTTCCAAAGGAACAACTAATTTCCAAGAAAATTCAGAATGATATGGAGTATTAGATCGTGTATATTTATATAAGTTATTATTTTTAATAGAATAATCAGGGGTAGAAGATGGATTAGTTTTGCATTTTGATAAGATGGTATTATACCAATCATCATTGGAATTGGACATATTAATATTAATGGCGTTAATGGGTTTAATACGAGATAGGGTATCTGGTACAAGATGTTCTTTACCTTTTTTATGTTTTATATCAAAATTAAACATGGATAAACGAATACTCCATCTGGCTAATCGACCTGTGGGATTATCGAGATGTAAAAACCATTGAAGGGCAGAATGATCTGTGTAGATAGTAAATTTCTGGCCGTTATCCACATAACAACGCCAATGTTCTAGAGCAGTTATAACACTTAATAATTCACGTTCAGTAATTGAATAATTCCTTTGAGTTTGAGTAAGGGATTTACTCATGTAAGCAATAGGTTTTTCTATGCCATCAAATTCTTGTGTAAGCATTGCTCCCAACCCGTATGCTGATGCATCACAATGAACAGCAAAAGGTTTTGAAAAGTCAGGACAAGTTAAAATTGGAGTAGAAACTAAAGCTCGTTTAATTGAATTGAATGCATCATTTGCTTCAGAAGTCCATTTAAAAGGAGGTGCTTTTTTGCTGGTTGAAGTTAACTTTGTGAGAGGGGCAGCCAAAGTGCTGAGATTTGGTAAAAAGCGACGGTACCAGCTCGCTGTACCAAGAAACTTTTTTACTTCTTTACTAGATTTAGGTTGTTGTATTTCTAGAATTGCTTTTATTTTGTCGGGGTCGGTATGTAAACCTTTGTCGTTAACTACATAGCCTAAATATTTAAGTTCGCTCCGAAAGAACGCGCATTTTGGAAAATTGATAGTGATGTTAGCCGATTTTAGTTTATTGAAAACTTTATTTAATTGGGTAATATGATCATCAAATGTTTTACTTACGATTATTATGTCATCTAAGTAACAGAAAACAGAGCTGTCAACGTCATTACTGTCGATGTTACAAAGAAGATTATCTATAAATCTTTGCTGTGTGGCGGGTGCATTGGTGAGACCAAAAGGCATAACTTTAAATTGATATGTTCCGCGACCCGGAACGTGAAAAGAAGTCTTGGGACGATCTTCGACACGAAGGGGAATCTCCCAAAAAGCTTTAGCGATGTCAATAGATGACAAGTATTTAGCATCTTTAAGATTATCAATAATATCGGAAATAAAAGGTAATTTATATGCGTCTTTTCTGGTAATATCATTTAGTTTACGGCTGTCCACACAGAAACGCCAAGTACCATCTTTTTTAGGGGTAATAATAACGGGGTTAAGCCAAGGGCTCTCACAAGGCTCAATCACATCTAGTTTTAGCATATTATCTACTTCTTCGCAAAGAGCTTTTTGTTTCACAGGAGATAAACGATAGCACCGTTGACGTATAGGAGGATGATCACCGGTGTCAATGTGATGTTCAGCTAAATGAGTTTTCCCAAGAGGTAAAATTTCAGTAGAAATGTTTTTAAAATTTTGAATGATAGTATCGGTTATAACGCGCTCGGTTTCCGAAAGATTGTTATAATTATTCAATTTAATATTAGTAGTATTGATTAAGAAAGTTGGAGCGTTTGAGGATTTATGAATAGTAATTTTGGAAAGAATCTGGGGAGCTAAGTTAAAATTCTTCCAAAAGTCAATGCCTAGTATAAATGATTCTGAGATGCTAGGTATAATGTGAGCAATAGTATTACAAAATTGATTATTATATATAGTAGGTAAGTTAATATACCCAATAGAACGTATAGGTTGACCATTTGCAACCGTACCGTGTATAATGGTGTCGTGTTCTATCTTAAAACCATGTTGGAGTAATAATTTATGAGAGTTATTGCCCAAAATAGTGATTGCGCTACCACTATCTAATAGTCCGGCTAATAATAAACCGTTGACGTTAATATTAATGTAGGGACGTTCAGTATCAGTAGTATTTGTAAAGAGGAGCGTAGAAATTTTATAAGATTTAAAAAATATTTTAATAGTATTTAGCCAGTTGTCCCAATCTGACTTGTCGAAATTCGATTTTCTACGATCCTCACTTATTAGTTTTTTGGAGTAATGTTACATTTTGGACAATTAGTAAAGATAACGTTTTGTTTTCCGCATCGAAAACAAACTTTATTAGTATTAGTACAAGCATTTAAGTTGTGGTCATCTGTTCGGCAACGAGGACAAGAAAATATTTTCCGTTGTTGAGTGGTCGAAACTGCATGAATGGGTGTTGAGGGTGTGTAGGTATGTGAATGTATATTATCGGAGCTGTGAGATATAGGAAAACTTTTTTGTTTCGATGAGGTAGGTAAAATATTAGATAATTCAGAGTTAGTATTTGAAACTTCCAAACAGTTTTCAAACCATTTGCAAGATTCTAATAATGTATTTAATGAAGATAAATCGTTAGGTAATAATCTTTGACCGAACTCTGGTCTTAAATTTCGTCGTAAAATTTCAATTTTTTGTTTTTCTGTGAGTGGTTCATGAAGTTTACGGAATAAAGACTCCATTGTGGCAAAATAAATAATAACTCGTTCATTAATTTTTTGTTTACGTGAATCGATAAATTTTTTAAGTTTGTAATCATAGTCTGTAATTTCGAAATATTTAAATAAGGATGTTTTAAAGGTTTCCCAATCTCTAATAAAATCTTTGTTGGCTCTAAACCAATCTAAAGCTATTCCTGAAAGTATGTCGTAAATGTGGTTAAATAATGTGTTATGGCTCATGTTTCTTGCAGTAGCAAATTCTTCTACTTTTAGAATGAATTCCCTGGGACAACCATCGCCAGAAAAAGAAATTTTTTTAATCTCTGTGTTTGGTCGTGTATTTGCTATATTAGATAAAGTTTGAGTTAAAGTTTCAAAAAATGAATTTGGAATAGTAGACTCCTGAAGAGACACCGTGGAATGGTAAGTAGATGTAGATGGAGATGGTTCGAGAGTTTTGAAATGCTGTTCATGTATTTTAAGTTGATCCCAAAGAGATTTATAAATTTGAATTTCTTGGGGTGTACTTTCTGTGTTTATTTCTATTAACGACAATCTGTTCCGAATGTGAGTGATATAAGGTATAATTTTTGATTTTCTAGCGGGGTAAGAAGAAAGCGTTACGTCTATAACGTCTAAACATTTTTTTATTTCATCCATATCAAGGGTAAATGTATACGGGCTTGATGTGGATGGTGGATATAAATTAGGTTCCAATAAAATATTTGCTAGAAGTTCACGCAATTCAACGGCAGTTTGAGTCGGTTGGAAATTTGCGTTACGTAATTTAAGTTCGTAAATAATTTCAGGTTTGTTTAGTTGTAAAATATCCATAGTAAATAATTTGTGGAACTATGGTACAATATTTAAATATGACAAAATAAGCAATGAGTATTTAATCAATACGTTTTAAAAAAATCGTATGGTATAAAACTTTTTCTTGATTTAAAAAGGAAATTTGTTCTTTTTGAAAATAATATGGTGACAACGTCCGATAATGTCAACTTGTGAAAATTATTGACATAAAACGTAAAAATAACGTACGTGAATCCGAAATTCACAACTATATTATGAAACAAATACAAAAAATAGTAATTTGATGGTAAGTACGAAAAAATAACTGTGCAGTCGTGTAGTTTATGTAAAAATTTTGATTGTTTGGTGTATGTAGTGATTGTGAGTATACTTAGCTTATAGAATTACAAGCTAAGAGTGTAGTAACCCGGGTCTGGATATTCTCCAAAGCCGAGGATGTATTAACAAACGAGATTTGGAATAACCAATGGTTTAAATCCCAAAACCTCGAGTGTTTATGTAGCTGTCGGTTAAACAAGCCGTATAGTAGGTGATGTCTGTAGGGCTGTAGTATTAATAGTATAGGGTACTGAAAGTATTTTTGTGATAATAAGTAGAAATGGGTAATTAGTTTATGAATGTAATGCCTTCGCTACTAAAGCATCGGGAACCGATTACATTTGTAACCAGCAGTAGTAGCGCCGATCGTTTTATTGTCTGTAAAATGTGTGTTAGGGTGATTGAAGTGTATTAAGTTGTGAAATTGTACGGTATAGTGTGTCGAAATGGAGATGGTTGATATAATACAATATATTAAAATTAAAACATAGAAAAAGGAAAGTGGGGCAAATTAGTATACAACATAAAATCCTAATAATATTTTTTTTACAGATAATGGAGAATGGGAACGTTGAAATAGTATAGGGATATGGTTATCTGCACTCCGGAGTCCTAGCCTCGGAGAGAGATCCCTCTTCGATTCTTCTTTGCCGGAGAGCCAGTGTGACGGGACGTCCTCGTCGGCCAGCGGTAGACTAGCCGGAACGTCGGAAGTCACCGCCCAGTATTTAATTTGTAGATAATAGATGAATAAAAAGATGATGTTTATAGGGACTTGACTTTTATTGTAAAGGTAGTAATAAAGAAACGTATAGGAAGAATAGGAAGATTAGGAAGCATAGGAACCCTTTCCAAGGGTCAAGGGTTCCACTTATTTAAAACTATAATTAAACTCAAACCGATATAAAAACTGGTAATGCTCCGAGAGCTCTGTACGGCTTGGTGATTTTAGTAGAACTGAATCAAAAATGATGAACAGGACACGTGAAAAACGAAGATTTTGAATTTGAATTGAAAGAACAGGATAGGATTCGATAAAATTAATGGCCAGTATGTAGAACTAGATGGAGTTTCCAGTCATCATAGAGTATTTAACCATCCATAATGACTGGTACGAATCGACATCGTTACACCACTATTCACCAAAAAGAGCCCATATGTCATGGTTATGGCTTTCGACTATTATTGCAGTGTCATTAATACAAACATTGTGGTTGGTTTAAGGTCATATACAAAGGAAATTAGTTTCAAAGTCTGAACAGATTCTGTTCCGCTTGATATTAGTAGGTTTATAGCCTGATGTATAACTCTGCTACTAGTGCTCCCTTTTTCTGCATGAATGGCAGATTTTAATGTTCCACAGTACTCTCATAATAAGAAACTATATATCTGTAATTTTACTACATATTATTTTTAAAAGATATCACCCCCCTTTATGTAAGGATTTCATGTACCTACTTGGTATCCTACTTAGTATAACTTTACATTGCCACTTCAATCTCTTTTCATACCTTATATAGTTCTATGAAAGCTCTATACTTACGCATTTTTTTATTTACATCATTATGTAAGAAACCATTTGTAAAACAAAGTTAACAGGTTCATGATGTCGGTGTTATTCTAGTGGTTTCCATAAGCAGGATGCTGGTCGTAGTAGACAATTGGTAGTAAACATTACATTAAAAAAATGCTTTTTGTATTTCTGATATATACAGAATATAAATACTTAAGTCGCGAGCTAAGACCTTTCTCTGTTCGATACCTACTCTTATGTAATATCCAAAATCGTTTTAATAACTAATAGTTTTAATATATTTTTAAATATGTCAAATCTAGACTTCGAAACACTACAGTCACATAATACATCAGCAAGGTTTAAATCGGAGAGCATAATAACACAATATTTGGGAGTTACGAAATTACACAATTAAGTCTTAATATTTAATGCCGATAGTAATTTATATACACACTCCGCCCTTCCACTAGTTTCCGTATGAAGATGCAGCTAACTGATAACCTAGAATCACTTTGACGATCCAAAGGGAAGGAGACGGCTCAGAGCAACGAGGCATCGGTGACGGAGTAGGTGATCTGCTCCTTTATTCGGTTGCCGCCTTCTTCCTTCACTTGTCTACGTTTGATGACCTCGGAAACATTAGAACAAATAAATGATATTAGTGTATTGTGTTTTATTTATCCTTCTAGTCAATGTAGTTAATTAGTCAAAATACTTGAAAAAGTTAAACTTCTATAGCAAATTTACTGGATTATTCAACTCTACCATATCCAAGAGGAACATTATTCATAAACATTTATCTCTCAGACGATCAAAGGTCAAATTTGATGTCAACGCAAGAAAAGTGCATTCGTGACACCAAAGGTCAAGCAAACTAGGAAGGTACTTGAGAGGTCAGCTTTTAATCATTTTGCGTCTGGTGCGGTCTGCGAGAGGAATGCCTATGAATCCAAGGCTAAGTATGGCGAGACATATAATGTTTAACCTTCTTTTATATTCTAAAATAAAGAGCGGCTAGCTTGTCCATAATCATTAATTATATGTCTCCTGCCATAATTATACGTCGTTTAATTACGTGTGAGCCACGCCACACACATAGCATAATTAACTAAAAATAGTATAGTCAGGGCAGGGCAAAGGTGATGTCCAAAAATGTATGAGGTCTGGGCCACGTCTCCGTACAGTATACCAAAAAATAGATAAAGATACGATAAACAGATTCTAATAATTCAATTTCTTTAAAATCGCTTTGTTTTCTGGAAGGAACATTAAATAAAATACAAAATCACATAACAATTCATCATGGCGGAAGAATGAAGGTGTCATTTGATGTTGTTTGTCTGGTTTGTCTGCCCGTCTGTCTGTCTGTCTGTCTTGTATTTCGTACCATATATAATTACCAGAGTAAATTAAAAACGGTAATGTTTCATATTCTATTTGGTTGACGAACTGGTTGCTTGATAATGGCATTGCGACGGAATACGTCATACTTAATCGGTAACCTATTGCTTATATTGAGCAAACGAAAAGATCTTCAGGTGACGATCGTTTTCCTACTCCGACCGCACATATTGATACTCAACAAGCGGTTACTACTGTTGGCACACATGGCTTAATCATTAGAGACTCGCATTATAGTGGAATTGTAGCTGGATTTGGATTAGTGATCTATAGCTCCGATACGACAAATCAATGTTAAGTTATCCTAATCAAAAACGGGCTCACATGGCCGACATATTCTTAGTCTACATGGTTACTCAAGCTAAGACGCACATGGTCTGCTATGGAACTGCGTAAAGTCAATCGTATCCATTTGACAGCTTTTGATTACATCATAATAAATGTCATTCCATACAAATTGCAGCCGATTGAATACGATATGAACCGTCAAACAAATACGACTACCCCACGCAGATAATCAGGTATGCAATTGCATACCTGATTATAAGCAACACACATGGCCGACTCGTAGCTCATATGGCTACTCAACTGAGCTATAGGCACACATGGCCCGATTCACACATGGCGTGATTTCAAGCGACACACATGGCCTGATTTTAAGCGACACACATGGCCTGATTTTAAGCGACACACATGGCCTGATTTTAAGCGACACACATGGCCTGATTTTAAGCGACACACATGGCCTGATTTTAAGCGACACACATGGCCTGATTTTAAGCGACACACATGGCCTGATTTTAAGCGACACACATGGCCTGATTTTAAGCGACACACATGGCCTGATTTTAAGCGACACACATAGCCTGATTTTAAACGACACACATGGCCCGATTTTAAGCGACACACATGGCCTGTAGCCCGATTCTCGTAAATACAAACAATCTAAATATCGTTGTAGTTCAGAAGTCGTTCGATCGAAGTCCTATCCAAAATCGGTATTCTCGTGTTGCTTGGACGAGTTTCGATAGGACTTCAACTCAATAGGATCGAAACTCAGCGACTTTTCAATCGAGAGGTATTTTTTGTACATTTTTCATCAAAAGTCGACGTGGTTTAGGAAAAAAAAATCATGTTTCAGAATGTGCAAGCAGCGCTCTTTCATATGATATAATAAGTAAATAATAAATAATAAATAATAAATAATAAATAATAAATAATAAATAATAAATAGTCCCATCGGAGCTAGTTGTGAGACGGGTCGATTTTTTCTAAATATTTCATTTTCCATTTTTTTTAATAAATAATAAATAATAAATAATAAATAATAAATAATAAATAATAAATAATAAATAATAAATAATAAATAATAAATAATAAATAATAAATAATAAATAATAAATAATAAATAATAAATAATAAATAATAAATAATAAATAATAAATAATAAATAATAAATAATAAATAATAAATAATAAATAATAAATAATAAATAATAAATAATAAATAATAAATAATAAATAATAAATAATAAATAATAAATAATTAGTACCGCTTTAATTGTTTTCTGTTTCCCAACGGTTGACTGGCAGAGAATACTTTTAGTATTAAGTCCGCCTTGTATATTACATTACCTATGTATTATGTACAAAAGTTTATTAAATAAAATAAAAAATAAATAATAACAAATATGCTAGCCCAAGCTTATTTTTCACATACAAAAGGTCCAGCTAATTGAACTTTTGTCCAACGACACTTGGATCGCTTATTTTGATGTTTAGTCGTTGAAATCCGATCGAAACAAAGGTCATCTAAATAGTAGAATACCTTCGAGTTATCGTTTTGAAACGATTGAAGGACGATTAATGTACCAGAATACACTTCGACGACACTTCGATAGAATCGCTGCCGCTCAAGTTCTATCGACAGTTGTGAATACGAAAATGGTTTCAACGACTAAATCGCTACGATATCGTCACGGTTTTTATTACGAGAATCGGGCTACTGATTATATCATTACTTTTGTTAAGCGACTGAATAATGAATCTCAAATTAGCTGTTCATTCATGATTCTGTCTACTGTTTACGGTATGTAATATGTCCATTACTATCTAATAATTGAATAAGAATATATTTATCAACGGATCCTAATCGGGCTTTTTTTTTCTTGACAAACTATTTTATTAAGATTGCGTGGTCATAGAAAACAAGGAATCAAATATTGAACATTTGAACTCATTCCTTTTTTATTTATTTTGAATTCTCGTATCTCGTTTAGTTGAAGTGGTTCTTCTATTCTGGCGCGTAACATAGCTACCAAAGAGTAGCCTTGATCAAGCCTGTCACACGCCAAAACATCGTAAAATGTATAAATATTTTTTGTTTTTGTGTAGTCCATAGTCAATGTGCTAAGAAGGTATACCCTCATCGCGGAACAGCTATCAAAGAGTAGCCCCGATCAAACATGCTCAAACGACAAAGGTACCCTCCCCTTCAGCAACACAGACAAATAATCTTTTATATTTTGTAGAAAGGAATAAGTTCAACTAATTTTAAAAACAAGGAATCAAATGTTTAACACTTAACCTCATTCCCTTTTTATTTTGCATTCTTGTATATCGTTTAGTCAAAGTGGTTGTTCATTTTTGGCGCGTAACATAGCTATCAAAGAGTAGCCCTGATCAAGCCTGTCACACGCCAAAACATCGTACAATTCATAAATAAATTCTTTTAGCTGTGTAGTCCATGTGCTAAGAAAGTATACCCTCATCGCAGATCATCTATCAAGGAGTAGCCCCGATCAAACATGCTCAAACGACAAAGGTACCCCTCCCGTCAGCAACACAAACAAACAAGATTTAATCTTTAATATTTTGTAGAAGGGAATAAGCTCAACTGATTTTACAAAACTTCTAGAAAATAACTGTACATACCTCGTAACTTAACTTCGTTGTGGGTCGCGGACGTCCCCGCTTCTGAGATTTTATGAAATAAAAACTCAGCAGTAAAGGTATCCATTTATTAACACTTAATTCGTACAATCACTGTTTAACGTCCTTTCGACTCGACAACTCAAACACGACTAACTGTCCGGCGCGCGTTCGTCTAGGTTCCCACCATATCACCCGAACACAGTGGCGCCGCGCCGGCGCTTTCTCAATTTAGAAATGAATAGTGTTGCCAGAATGACAATTACAATTCCTACTATAATTATATTTTAATTGTTTTAATCATTACTTCTTGAAATACGACAAAAACAATAACAAAAACAGCCGGACCGGACTTCAGACATGAATGACACATGTTTCGGTAAAACCACAGGTTCAAAAATTGACAATAGTGCTATCCTTGTCATTATTCATAATCGCAAAAGAGTTTTATTTTTAAATTTAATGACCTTGACAACAAGACTATTATGCTATTGGCCTTGCTTCACATTTCATTCGTTCAATTTGTTGTGTGTGGGAGGTTTTAGTCACCATAGACACACATGATTATCAGTGTTTTCATTTAAAAAAAAATTACGTTTCGTTATGAAATGGATATCTCACGACGTGATAACTCTCTCTCGTGGCGCGTATGTTGCGAATTACGAGAAAATTATCGAGATTGACAATTTTTCTCATCCCATCTCGAATTTTCTCATGTTTGCGTATGTTAGCCCTGCATGAAAGGTATCTACCCTCCAAAAATAGTGTCTCTACCTTTAGCCCTATACAAATCCCCATACAAACTGGAACATCCTGTAGCGCCCTGTAAATTTTCCAAAACCCTTTCTTAGTGCTCACTTACACCATAAAAGGTATCTACCCTCCAAAAATGGTGTTTCTACCTTCAGCCCTATACAAATCTCCATACAAACTGGAACACCCTGTAGCACCCTGTATAACGGGAATTTTCCAAAACCTTTTCTTAGTGCACATATACATTATAAAGGGAATCTACCGTCCAAAAATAGTGTATCTATCTTTAGCCCTATACAAATCCCCATACATACTGGAACACCTTGTAGAACCCTGTATAACAGGAGTTTTCCAAAACCCTTTCTTAGTGCTCATCTACACCATGAAAGGTATCAACCCTCCAAAAATGGTGTCTCTACCTTCAGCCGTTAGGGCTCTACGCTTATCCCAACAATGAATGAATCAGTGAATCAGTCAATAAAAATAAAGTTTTATGTGTATGTTCGGAAAAGATCGACGTTTCTGAACGCAACTCTAATGTCACGTCAAATTGACATTAGCTGTCACTTGAAGTTGACAGTGACACTTGATTGGAATTCTTCTTGGAAAAAATGTCGGAATAATTTTGCTGAATTTGTTAAAAATCGCTCGCGTTGAATGTGCCTGGCATATCGAGTTTGAATAAAATCTTAAATTATCTATGTGATCCCGTTTTGTACGACCAAGGTTTTGATGCCATCTCTGGAGTGGCCGGTCGCGGATGCTTTGAAAGATAACCTTTTCTACCACACGCGCTTGTTGTCGGGACAATATATCGTAATAAAAGAGGCTCCCCCGTGTGTGTTATCGTCTATTGTTGAAACGCCCAGTGTCTTGTGAACGCTGTTATTTGTGTTGTGAGTGAGGTGACTAATTGGTAAGGTCTGCAGAAGAAGAAGATCTACCAAGGGGCGCGCGCGCTCCCCTCTCCCCACGCTGCCCAGGGACTTTCTACAGCACAGACCGTATGTAAAATCACCTTACTTCACAAATTCTATCCGCTGTGTATCGCAGTCCAATTGTTCAGTTTACATCCCCGCTGAAACCTAGTTCTTGTCCGGAGTCTACTCATGATAAATCTTCCACTGCGCCATGCCGGCTCCGCGGTATAGGCAGGGGTGTACTGAACATTTCTTGGTAGCCAAGAGCGTAGCTTGAAGGCCTGAGAGGCCCACGCCAAAACTTTGTATTAATCAGTGCCGTTTGATGACCCAGTCTGGTCCGGACTAGATTAATTTGTACTTGTAAATGGTAATTGGCTTGCATTTGAAAAGTAAAGGGCATTCCTTTGTTATTGGTTCCATGTCTTGTAATTAATTGTCATGTATTGAAGTTCCAAAGTGTAAACAGATGCCTTTCTTTGTTCATAATAATTATTATTTAGTTTTGTCAGCAAATTTGAGTTGTGAATATTGACAAGTTTGTTGCTAAAATAATAGCTAATAAAAGGTTAGCTAATAAGTTTGCACTCAATACTTAGTGAAACTTAAATGATTTGGGACATTGTTTACACATTGAAACTCATTGAAACTTGTGCTTTGAAATAATTAAAATTAACTTGTTGTTGTGTAACAGTATGTTGTGTTGATATCCAAGTGAATTTCAATAGTCAGTGATTTTGAGTGAATTTCAATAGTCAGTGAGTTTTGTTGTTTTCTGATAACCTCCAAATATTTAAGAGTTTGTGTCATTATAAATACTTTGTTGTTGTAATATTGGAATTTTGTGGTTAGTAATAACCTCCAAATATTGGAGATTTTGTGTTATAGTGAATATTTTGAATTTGTTGTTTTTGTTGATAAATTTGTGACGTTACAATGACGGCCTCCTCTGCTAAAGCCAAAATACGTTCTGAGTTACGGTGGTTAGCTTCTGCGGTTGCGTTATTAGATCGACCGGATAGGACGGAGGCCTTGTTGAACAGATACGTAGATCTGCCCGTACGTTTGGCTGTTGTTGATGAACAGTATGCCTTATTTTTGGAAAGGACTGTTGAGGCCGATGTGGAAATGCGACAAGAAGTCGATTTGGATGTGGACCAGTGTTATGATTTTGCGGACAGAATTACCCAGGTGGCTCGACCTTTGCAAGTGGCAAGAGAGAATGAACCGAGCCCGTCCCCGGTCACATCTAAGAGTATGCCCCCTCTCTTTGCTAGATTGGCCCCCTTAGACTTAAGGCGCTTTGCTGGTCGTCTAGAGGACTGGGAGGGCTTTATTAATATTTTTGATAGTCTTGTACATGCCCGGGATGATTTGACCCAGGGCCAGAAGTTAGCTTATTTATTATCCGTGTTGGAAGGGGAGGCCCTTGAATCGGTTCAACATTTGGCCCCCTCGGATGAAAACTACCCTATTGCTAGGGATTTGATTGCCCGTCGGTACCAGAACGTACGACGTCTGGCGGACAACCATGTTGCCGCCATTTTGAATTTACCCCGCGTTGCCAGCGTGATGCACTTGAGAGTGGCTTTGTTGAATCCGCTGTTGGTTGCCTACAACGCATTGAAAAATTTAAAACTCCCAGTGGAGCAGTGGTCGTTTTTGTTACTGCACATTGTCCTGGGAAAGTTGCCGGACTCTGTTAAGGTCCGTTTTGAGCAGCAGTATGGTGGGGATAGTGCGACTTATCTGCCACCCTTCTCGGACCTCTTGACGTTCCTGGAAGGAGAGAGTAGACTGGCAGATAATTCCTCTCTGGCCGGTCCTATGGGACCCGAACGACCTGTGCCACAGAGTAGATCCCCCACCGGACCCCCCCGTAGGGGGCGTATGGCCCCTCGCGCGCCCGGCCGCTATGCCGCCGTCCAGGAGACCGCCCGCTGCTTGTACTGTCGGGAACCGGGTCACAGCACGACCCGTTGTGATAAGTTCCTCGACCAGCGCGTCCAAGGCCGTCGAGCGATCGCGCGACAACGGACATGGTGCTACTCGTGCTTGGGCCTGCACATGCAGCGCGAATGTACCCAAGCGCACCCATGCCGCTTTTGTAAGGGCAACCACCATCCCCTCCTCTGCATGAACAGCCCAGAGGGCGGCGGAGCGCCGCAGCGTGTCGCTGCAGGATCACCGCGTATGGGTGGGGGTCTCGGACCCCCCGCGGTGTTTGCATCCCGCAGCAGTTCTAGTGGCCACCAGAGTGGCCCCAGACGCTCTCCGCCACGTTTGGAGCCTCAAACGGGCGGGGGTCCCAGGGACCCCCCAATGGGAAACCGATCCCCAAGGATGGGGATGAGTTATGCGAGCGTTGCCGGAGGTCGTAGAGGCCCCCCGCGACGTTTTGAGCCTCGCACGGGCGGGGGTCCCAGGGACCCCCCAATGGGAAACCGATCCCCAAGGATGGGGATGAGTTATGCGGGCGTTGCCGGAGGTCGTAGAGGCCCCCCGCGACGTTTTGAGCCTCGCACGGGCGGGGGTCCCACGGACCCCCCCATGGGAAATCGGTCCCCAACTAGGGGGTTCGATTTTGCGAGCGTTGCGGGAGGTCGTAGAAGCCCCCCGCAACGTGTTGAGCCTCGCACAGCCGGGGGTCCCCGGGACCCCCCCTCTGAAAATCGGTCACCGTGCCCCCGCGACTATGGGGCGACGTACACGGTGGATGATAGGCACCGATTCTCGCCGCCGCTCGCCGAATACCCGCGTTTGGAGCGGCGCCCGCCCCGTCTTCAAGGGGCCGGGAGATATAACCCGCCTGATACCGGGCGATTTGGACGTAGGCAGTATGTGGGAGACTGGGACCCACTGGATCGCTATGAGCGACCCCCTTACCATGGGGGGACGTCTGGGGACCCCACATACTAGCAATCAACGTGTTTACGGTCGATTGTAGCCACCCCTCCAGAGACCGTTTTGTTGCCCACGGCCTCTGTGCTTGTCAGGGGATTGAATGGCGACCTTGTGGAAGTTCGCGCCTTGTTGGATTCCGGTGCACAGGGGTGTGTTGTGTCATCTTGGTTAGTTAGGCGGTTGGGCCTCAAGGTGCACCCCCACACGGAAGGCGTGAGAGGTGTTGGCGATGTGAAAGTCCCCGGGTTGTTAGGGCATGTTGACTTCACATTTACCTCACGTAATAAGTCCACGCCAGGCATTAAGACCTCGGCGATTGTGTTGGACACAGTTGTTGGCCGTCAACCTTCAGTTGACTTGGGACCGAGTATGTTGTCTTTGGTGTCTGATTCCCCACTCGCCGATCCAAATTTCTTCCGCCCAGGCCCGATTGATGCTCTCCTTGGAGCCGATGTCCTGGGGCGAGTTTTGTTGACGGGGAAGCGAGTTTTGCAGCCAGATGGCTTGGTAGCTCTGCAGACGACACTCGGTACAGTTGTGATGGGCCCTGCTCGCCGCGTTTTGGATTCCCTTGATGAGGATCGCGGTCTTGTTTTTAATGTGTCTCTCTCCGAAGTGGTGCAGAAGTTTTGGGAGGTTGAGGAACCTCCACCAGCCCCGCGGGTAGACCCAGTAGCGGATGAATGCGAGTTGTATTACCAGAATAACACTGGTCGCCTCCGCTCTGGTCGTTTGATCACCCGTCTCCCCTTTCGTGCCGGCCGACCTCCTCTGGGCGAATCCCGACCGCTAGCGGAACGTAGGCTAGTGGCGATGGAGCGTCGCATGAGCAAGGATCCGGTCTTCCGCCAGAAGTATGTTGAATTCATGCGGGAGTATGAGGAGTTAGGGCACATGTCCGTGAGCGATTTGGATTGGCGCTCCGTTGAGCACTTCTTTTTGCCGCACCACGCCGTTTTGAAATCCGGAAAGATTCGGGTGGTCTTTGACGGTTCGGCTCCCACCTCTACTGGAGCGTCCTTGAACCAGTGTCTGCATGTAGGTCCCAAGCTGCACACGGAGATCTCAGACATTTTGACCAACTTCCGGCGGCACCAAATTGTATTTATGACTGACATCCGGATGATGTTCAGACAAACGGTCATCCATCCAGAGGATAGGAGGTACCAATTGATTTTGTGGAGAGAGAGTCCTAGGGACCCCTTGTTGATTTATGAATTGAATACGAATACGTACGGTTTGGCTTCGAGCCCGTTTGTTGCGATTCGTTCTTTGTTGGAGTTGGCCGAGAAGGAGCGCTTGAGATACCCTCGCGCCTCCGCCATTTTGGCCAGTGACGTCTATGTGGATGACATTTGCACGGGCGCCTCATCTGTCTCAGAGGCGATTGTCCTGAGAGACGAACTCACCGCCCTTTTGAAGTCGGGAGGTTACGAGTTGAGGAAATGGATATCCAACTCGCCTGATGTACTGGTAGGTTTTCCCGAAGAGCACCAGCAGGACCCCCACCTATTCGAAAATGTTGATAATCCCCATGTGGTGACCGTCCTTGGCGTACAGTACAAACCGGTCTCTGACACGTTCACTTATTGTGTGGATTTACGACCACCGAAGGTCTGGACCAAGCGTTTAGTATTGTCTACTGTCGCACGTACCTTTGACCCCAATGGGTGGATTTGCCCCGTGCTGTTTATGGCCAAGTGTTTCTTGCAACGGTTATGGGCTTCGGGTGTGTCGTGGGATGAACCCCTCTTGGACGAGTTACTCCGAGATTGGTCGAGCTTCGTTTCATCCCTCCCCGAGATTAATGAAGTGCATTTGCCGAGGCTATTCCTCCCTTCTGAAAATTGTAAAGTTACTCTTCACGGCTTTTCCGATGCCTCCGAACGTGGATTTGCTGCGGCCGTGTACCTCCGCACCGTTACTGTTGACGGAGTTGTTGCTGTGCATCTGGTGATAGCGAAAAGCAAAGTCGCTCCCCTTCGGACTCGTCATACGATCCCGAGGTTGGAATTGTGTGGAGCTGCCCTCCTAATGCGTTTGTTGAACCACGTATGGCTCACATTAGGTCGATCTATTGCGATACAAGAGGTTTATGCTTGGACGGACAGTCAGGTCGTCCTTTGTTGGTTGAAGGCTCCGGCGCACACCTTGGACGTGTTTGTGGCCAATCGAGTGTCGCAGATTTGTAATTCCGACATCGAGTTGATTTGGAGACACGTGCCGGGAACCATGAATCCCGCGGATTGTGCGTCTCGGGGTTGTGTAGCCCCAACCCTAATTAACCACCCCCTCTGGTGGGGCCCACAGTGGTTGATGCGGCCTGAGTCGGAGTGGCCGCCCTCTCCAGCGTTGTCGAACGTAGCCGTTCCTGATATGCGGGCATGCGTCCTGGAGACTAACCCCACCGGGGAAAAGGATTTGTTGTTGGATCGGTACAGCTCCTTACAGAAGCTGCTTGGTGTTACCGCTTGGATCAGACGTTTTGCGTACAATTGCAGGAACCCACGCGCGAGGCGTGATTCGTCGGTTCTCACTCCGGACGAGCGTAGGGACGCGCTCTTGTTTTGGGTCCGGAGAGTACAAGCTGATAGTTTTGAGTCCGAGATTGAAATTTTGCGTCTAGGCCGTCGCAAGTTGAAGGGCGCGGTATCGCGATTAAATCCCTTCCTGGACGAGAGTGGGCTTTTGCGAGTCGGCGGAAGACTTCGAAATGCGAACCTGCCGTATGGAGCTCGTCACCCCCTTTTGTTACCTAAAGCCGGACATTTGACTCAACTGATAATAACAGATCGCCATGTGAATGCACAACATGCTGGCTGTAATGCTTTGTTGGCCATTTTGCAGCGTGAATTTTGGATTTTGTCTGCTCGTCGAGCCATTCGCACTGTGGTTTTTCGTTGCCTGCCTTGTTATCGATTGAAGGCCGCGACCATGCAGCCCCAGATGGGTGATTTGCCTGCTGATCGCGTCACGGAATGTAGAGCTTTTGCCGGAGTCGCCACCGACTTCGCCGGTCCCTTTACTGTAAAGGCTTCGAGACTGCGTAATGCTAAAACCTATAAGGCGTACTTGTGCGTGTTTGTGTGTTTGTCCACCAAGGCTGTCCATTTGGAAATTGTCTCGGAATTGTCTACCGAAGCCTTTGTCGCCGCCTTGAGCAGATTTGTTTCCCGTAGAGGACTGCCGTCATTGATACGTTCCGATTGTGGTACTAATTATAAGGGAACGTGTAATTATCTTAAGGAAGTAGTTAAGTTTTTTGTTGATAATAAAATAGACATTGGAACCACCCTCTCCCGGCGTGGGATAATCTGGAAGTTTAGCCCACCAGCTTGTCCGACCTGGGGAGGAATTTTTGAAGCTTGTGTAAAGGCTGCCAAGACACACTTGCGTCGCGTGATTGGAGAAACTATTCTCACGTTTGAGGAACTTGATACGGTATTTTGTAAAATTGAGGCCGTCCTCAACTCGCGACCCTTGTGCCCGTTGTCTTCGGACCCGAATGACCTGGAAGCGTTGACCCCAGGTCATTTCTTGATCGGACAGCCCCTTTTGGCGTTGCCTGAATATCCGATTCAGGATGTAGGATCCCATCGTTTGTCGCGATACCAACTGTTGAGACAGATGTCCCAAAACTTCTGGGCACGTTGGTCGATGGAGTATTTGCATATCCTACAACAGCGCGTGAAGTGGACAGATAAAACCACCCCACCCCAGACTGGCGACCTCGTGTTGATTAAGGATGCTAACCTACCGCCCCTGTGTTGGCGAAGGGGGCGCATTGTTAAACTCTACCCCGGAACCGACGGAGTTCCTCGTTTTGCTGAGGTTTTGGTTCGAGATTCGGTTTTGAAGAGAGCAGTTAGTGGGCTCTCCCGATTACCCGTAGATTGACGTACCGTTCTTAACGGTCCGGGGCGGGGGGATGTTCGGAAAAGATCGACGTTTCTGAACGCAACTCTAATGTCACGTCAAATTGACATTAGCTGTCACTTGAAGTTGACAGTGACACTTGATTGGAATTCTTCTTGGAAAAAATGTCGGAATAATTTTGCTGAATTTGTTAAAAATCGCTCGCGTTGAATGTGCCTGGCATATCGAGTTTGAATAAAATCTTAAATTATCTATGTGATCCCGTTTTGTACGACCAAGGTTTTGATGCCATCTCTGGAGTGGCCGGTCGCGGATGCTTTGAAAGATAACCTTTTCTACCACACGCGCTTGTTGTCGGGACAATATATCGTAATAAAAGAGGCTCCCCCGTGTGTGTTATCGTCTATTGTTGAAACGCCCAGTGTCTTGTGAACGCTGTTATTTGTGTTGTGAGTGAGGTGACTAATTGGTAAGGTCTGCAGAAGAAGAAGATCTACCAAGGGGCGCGCGCGCTCCCCTCTCCCCACGCTGCCCAGGGACTTTCTACAGCACAGACCGTATGTAAAATCACCTTACTTCACAAATTCTATCCGCTGTGTATCGCAGTCCAATTGTTCAGTTTACATCCCCGCTGAAACCTAGTTCTTGTCCGGAGTCTACTCATGATAAATCTTCCACTGCGCCATGCCGGCTCCGCGGTATAGGCAGGGGTGTACTGAACAGTGTATAGATTGCGGAAAAACCATCTCATTGGCGTTGATTGCCATAGCTTTGTAATCAGTTTAAAATTTTCTGGGATTAAATTATGGGATTTGCGATTTTATCATATTATGAAATTGGAACACAAAAATATATCCGGTCTCTATTTCAATGCTTACACAAACTCCTTGCGCTAATTCATTGGTAGGAGATTCTTCCGTTCGTGGTTGCTCCTCGTCATCGGATAGGTCTTCGTCATCATCTATGGCCTGTGGTAGTGGTGCTAGGGATCTGTTAGAAACTGTTGTCTCGCGTCCATCGGCCAATCGAACTTAAAGAGTATTCAGGATTACTTTGCAGTAGCCGAACCTCTTCTACGGCTGGATTTGAGCTTCTTACGTTCTTTTTCATATTTTTTTTTTTTTTTATTTATTATCTATAATGTTTTACATTTGAATCTTACATCTAAGTACATTACAAACCACTGAGGTTTTCTTAATGAACTTGAGTTCGCTTTATACTATTTTACAGTTTTATTATTAATATCTACTTACTTAATCTTATTAAATTATAATTACGTGCCCACTTATATTACTAGTCGATCACCGCCATCCAGCGTATCTAGAAACAATGTCTTCAATTTTTTATTTAAATTATAAACATTGAGAGAGTCTCTAAACTCAGGATTTAGTTTATTTATGAGTCGCGGCATCAAGTACTGGGCGGTGCGGCTGCCGTAAGTGTTTTTCGCTGCTGTAGTAGCCAGCTTGCCATGGGCGATTGCTCGCGTTCCTTGATTGTGCGCGATTACATTTTTATTGCAAAAATTCAGGAATTCTTCCTTAAGAATCAAAAATAGAAACTGGTCGTGAACCGGTAATACGTTGCAATGTTTAAAAATTTTTAGGTAATTTGAAGCAAATTGCTGCCTAATTTTAGGCGAGACTATTTGCTTCAATATTCGTATTTGGAGGTTAAATATCTTATCTAGGTACGTCTTATAGGTCCGTCCGTAACTGGAAAGGCCGTAGCTAACTATAGAATTAACAAACGCATTATATAACGCTAACCTAGATCTAAACGTCATGCGCTTTTGGATAATATTTAAGTTTGCAAGGAATGCACGAAGTTTATTACAAACAGTTTCAACCTGCGGAGCCCAGTTAGATGTTTCATCAATTACTAATCCAACGTACACGTGAGATTTTACAGTTTCAATTGGTGGGCAACAGCAGGATTGGTAACTCATCGTATGAAGACAACTGTGTTCGTGAACTACAAGACTTCTAGTTAAATTTTTAACTAGTGTATGAGATGACCGTATGTGCAATAGCTTCGTTTTCGTTGTATTTAATACCAAACCTGAGTCGTGACACCACATGTTTAAGCTGTTGAAGTCGGATTGTAAATTATTTAAAGCTTCGTAAGGATCTTTTGCGGCCGATATAATACACGTATCATCTGCGAATTGAAACGATTTACAGTGTTTAAGGACATTACACATATTGTTGACGTAAGCCAAAAAGTGGAGGGGACCAATAACAGAACCTTGAGCCGTGCCTGTGGATACGGACACGGGATCACTAAGACATCCATCTACTTTGACCCTATAACTTCGGCCCTCAAGATAATATTTGCACCAACTCAGCATTCCACCTCGGATTCCAGTGCTTTCAAGCTTAGTTAGAAGTTTCTGATGGTCAAGCGTTTCGAAAGCCCGGGAAAAGTCAATAAATACCACTAAAATATGTTTTTTATCGTTTAATTGCGTATTGATTTCATCAGTGAACTTTCTCAGCAATTCTGTGGTACTTTTACCAGCCTGGAATCCGTACTGGTTCGTGCTGAGTATATTATTTTGTTTATAAAAGTTATGTATCTGTTCGCAAATGTATTTCTCCGCTATTTTGTCGATAGATGGTAAAATAGATATAGGTCGGTAATTAGACACGGCACTTTTAGATCCCTTTTTAAATATTGGTCGCACGCACCCAGCTTTTAGTTCATCCGGGTACATACAAACACGGATGCTTGTGTTAATAAGGTCGGCAATTGCAGAGCACAGTTTATCTCCAATATTTTTTATGTCAATTATTTTAATTCCGTCTAAACCAGGGGCCTTTCGAGTATGAAGACTCTTAATTATACTAAAAACTTTCTTGGGAGTAGCTTTTTCAAAGCGCATGCTTACCTGAACAGAGTTGTTGTAAGAATCGCTTTGTAATAAGTCAACGTTGCACCTAGGAATAATTTTTTTAACAGCTGTATCAAACTCACTTGCAAATTTATCGGCAATGGCACGAGGAGAGATATTAAGTTGCGAAAACCCTGACAAAATTAACTCATCTGTTGATTTACTTATCCTACCATATAAATTATTAATAATTTGCCATAATTTCCTTGGATTTCTATAATTTTCTGATATAAAATTTCTAAAATAAGCATTCCTGTAATATTCTATAACTTTATTTACTTTATTACGTAATTTCTTGTAATTCCTAAATAAAATATTATTGCTTGGATCTGCTCTCCATTGTTGAAAAGCTAAATCTCTTTTATCGCTCAATTTATTTATGTTCTTACTAGTTTTCCGCCCGCGGCTTCGCCCGCGTGGACTACACGACGTTATCCCGCAGGAATGTGACATTTTTCCGGGATAAAAAGTAGCCTATGTTCCTCTCCAGGCTACAAAGTATCTGTGTTCCAAATTTCAGCCAAATCCGTTCAGCCGTTTTGGCGTGATTGAGTAACAAACATCCAAACATCCAAACATCCAAACATCCAAACATCCAAACATCCAAACTTTCACATTTATAATATTAGTAGGATTAATCCATGGTAATTTAGCTTTTGCACTTTTGTTTTTATTAGAATACTTGATCGATTTTTTGTAAGCTATTGTAAATTTTTCCTTAATGCAACTATAAATCTCTTTAAGACATTGCATCGCCCCGGTACAAGACCAGTCTATACTATTTAATTCCTTATAGTCAATATCGGAATCGGTATACGCGCAGCTGACCGGCTTACGGTAACTATTGTTGTTCAGTGAGCGCATGATGGATCGCATCGATCGATTATTATCAGATAAAGCGATGACAGTGGCGCGGTGATCGGCCAGTACAGTGTCGATTGCGGCCGTGCACGGTTCGGCTGCGTGGTATTTAACAAATATGTGATCTAAGCATGATTTTGTGACTTTGTTTAATCTACGTTGTATTCTTGTGTAATCCGTAATACCACAACTGTAACCGCGCTCGGCTAACATATCTATATAACTGTCTCGACAGTTGTTTACAACTTTCAAGTCGATATTCATGTCCCCGAGAATGATTGCGTTTTCAGATGAAAAGTATGAAGTGTTATTAAGTAACTTATTTAGTTCTGTGATAAAGTGAGTTCTACTTTTAGAGGGTGGTCTATAAATTACACATACATCAGCAGACAAGTTTGTTGCTGTTTTAATTGTACCAGTAATGCTTTCAAAAGTTAAGGTTTTAGTGTTATGAATAGTAAATTTTAGGTAACTTTTAATATAAAGAATAATACCGCCTCCTTTCTTATTAAGTCTTAAGTTTGTGTACATTGTATATCCAGGTATATGAAATAGATTACTAATAGTGTCGGAGATGCCAGCCTCAGAAACTGCAATCATATCTATGGGGTGGGTACTTGAATTAACAATAAGTAGTAGTTTAGAGAAATTTTTTATCAATGATCTGTTATTTATATGCATACATAGTAGGTGAATACTAGAAGATATTTGCTTAACAAAGGAATTTATATTTGTACAATCGAAAAATTCTTGTGGCTTAGGAGAAACAATATTCATATATTTTTTTAACAGTATCTATTTATATTATTATAACAGAAAAGACACGAAGATTGCTTGCACTAGTCCGAGAGATTAGTTATATCTTGGGCAGAACGAATAATTAGTACTTTACTGTCTTCTGACTTACGGCAATAGATTAATCCGTTTTTGCACCAAACATATTTATGCGAGGCCCTTAGACTGTTCCTGGCGTTGTAGTACAAAGTCTTCATATAGGGGGATAGTGCTTCTCGGATAAAGATTTTTATTCCCGCTCGCTCACTAGGCACGCTATTGTTTAGCGCACCCAGGGTCAGTTGTGCTTTTTTCCCTGCTTCTACCCACCGGCTGCAAATGTCTTTGGATCTCATCTCCACCATGATGCTGCCTGGATTTTCCTTATGGGTAGGAAGCCGACGTGTACGTATTATTGAGCTAGTGTCTAGACTGAGTTTCTTCGCTATTTCTTGAGTGATAGTTATCTCGTTTTCTTTAAGATCTGAAGTAATACCTGATATTTCAAGTGAGCATGACAGCGCTCGTTGCTCCATTTCTCGTAGTTCTTGTTCGATTGCTGTAACTTGGGTTTCAAAATGTTTGTTTTTATTCATAGCATCGTGACTTTTATTTTCTAGTTTTTTTATTCTCGCATCTTGTATTTTTGTAGTTTCTTCAATAGTTTGAACTTGATGCCCCAGAAATTCTAATGAGCTTTTGATACCTTCCAATTCCTTTTTGAGAATTTTATGCATTTGGTTACTAATATCTTGAATTAGTTTTTCATAAATATCTGAAGACATGTTATTGGAGGACTGAGGTAGCTCTTCATCGTCTGAATCATCATCCACAGGAATCATATAGGACGATCTTCGCGACGTGTCGTTGAGGCATTCCTCGCAGCTCCATTCCAGTCCAGTGGCATTGCGAAGGGTAGTAAGTTGTTTGTTACTCAGCTTCGAGCAGACCGGCGTTGCGTGGACCGACTTATCACATCTGCTGCACACTAGTCCTGGAGTTTTTTTAGTTATACTTTTAGCACAAGATTTACACTTTTGCACCATTTTTAAAACTTGTAGGGTAGATAATTATTAAAGAAGCTCTGACTCGCGACGCATGCGAATAAACTGGTCCAGGTGAATGAAGCTAAGTTGGCAAGGACTGGCCGTTTATTGAACGGCGAGGATGATTAAACATACGCTCATGGGGCGTTGCGTTTGTTCCCTTGCACAAGAGGGACCTTATTGAATGTAGTGCCTGAAGCAAAGCCTTCTTCCAGTTAGCGATATTTTCGTTATTTGATCTGAGTTCTAATTGGATAGTACGCCACAATGTACCATTCAGACGTTCAACTAAGCCGTTCCCCTGGGGGTTAGAGGGTGTGGTACGACTGCAAGATGTTCCAAGTGAAGTTAAAAATTGCCTAAGTTCGTCTGATAAGAATGATGTTCCCCTGTCGGAATGGATGTAAGCCGGAGTACCAAATGTGGAGAACAAATCCTTAAGGCATTTTATGACCGTCCCAGAGCGGTCATATCTTAACAAGCATAGGCATAAGGAAATCGACTATACTCATCGATTATTGTCAAGATATAACGGTTTTGGGTGTTGGATGGGATCGGCCCTTTAAAGTCCAAGTTTAGTCTTCCCAACGGTGATGTGGCCTTTATGAGGTTTCCTTGGTGCTTTATGTAACGAGGTTTCATTTCAGCACAGATAGGACAAGCTGCCATCATTCGTTTTACTTCTTCGATGGAGTATGGTAAGTTCTTTGATTTGACCCAGTGAACCATACGAGCGATCCCAGGATGGCGTAAACAATATTCGTTTGAAAATTTTATCGCACGGGAAGCCACTTCAGCCGACGACACGCTTAAGTATCAAATCCTTATCAATCACATTTCGCCTTTAATATTCAATTTCATTTTTTCCATGACATAGTTTCTAAACGAAATTTACATGGGCTAAGATAATTGGTGTGATTGTAAGAAATTATTTATTTATTTATTATTATTCAAGCCTGTATCACGTATGAAGAAGCCATAACTACTCTCAATGCTGCCTACGAGAAACGACGTAATATTACCCTGGCTCGGCATCGCCTGACTACCAGGAAACAACAGCCTGGTGAATCGTTAGATGAATATTCGAGGGCCGTTACCATACTTGCCCGTGAATGCGATTTTAAAAATGACTCTTAGAAAAATTTACAATGACACTAGAGGAAACTCTGAATTTAGGCATATCCTTAGAGAGAGCACCACGCAAATACTTTCTGTATCGTCACCATCTACGTCATCTGTCCCTGTTAACGTAGCATCAGAGATTCAAGAAATGCTACCACAACAAAACTTAGCGGCAACAAATACCCAAAACAGATCCCTACCCAATCACCCTACGCAAAGCGGTCGTCGCTGCTTCTTTTGCGGTGGCAATGTACATCAAAGGATCAAGTGCCCCGCTAACAATGCTGTATGACAACTTTGCTCCAAAGGGAGTCACTTTGCTAAAGTTTGCCATAATTCTGGGCCAAGCCAACGCACCGCAAATGCTGCTGCTACTTACGATGACTACTCTCAATCTCATGTCACTAAGAGCGGTTGCGCACTACATCCGATTCTTATTCGGTTCTTATCAGCCAAATAAAAAAAAAAATCTTTCAAAATCTTCATCAGAGTTAGTCTCAATCTCAAATAACTCTACACCAGATGATGATCGTCTTGCATGAAATTCGTTCTTATCGTCATTTAAAGACTCGGAGGAGAATGTATTTCTTTCGTCGTTTAATGTCTTTGTGTTTGAATAACTTCTTAGTCACTTTTCCTACAACCTTCATATTTCTTCTACTTTTCTTTTTTAGCATCTAGAGCCTTCATCTCGGCTAAATATATTTTTTCATGTATATTTTAGTGTCAGTGGCTTTGAGACTTTTACCAGCTTTTCTTTTATCCTGTTTAATTTCTCTTTGGCCTGCTTTTAAAGCTGGTCGAAATTGTTTTGGTGAAATAAAAGTTTCTGAAAGATTTGGATACCTGAATGAACCTTTCATAGGCGAGCTTGGCGTAAAAACATCTTTGTTTTTTTTCGGACCAGGTAGCTAGCTAACAACCCTAGGGCTGTTGACGTAGACGGCTGACTTGTGGATGATAGTCGTTAAAACCCTTTTACAGAAATGAATTTCTTTGAAGAGGTTTGAGAATCCTGTTGTCGTTTTGTAGGCATGTTTGGCATCAAAACGTTTTCATTTTTGGTCGTGTCTGCAGATATTGACGTGAATTGCTTACTTGACGATGGGTTTGGACTAAGTGAGGTTGAATTGACATTACTAAGTTTTTTTGTTTGGGTACAAACAAAGTTAGTACAGGAGATCGAGAATCAACCAGGTCTTGTCCGGTTTCAGACACATTTGACATACCAGACAGGCTTGTCGCAACTTCATCGTCATTAGCTCAAGGCTTTGTATTGTGCATTGAAATAAAAGCTCCATAATTAAGTAAGATTGACTTTATTCTATTAATAACTTGTAACTAAGTAACCTCAGTATTCGGCCATTTTCACACAGACCATAAACTAAAAGATATTACATCAAACAAGGTCTACCATAGATAATACAATTCCAATACTTTGCTTCGTTTATTACAGGTTCTGGCCTGTCTGTCACGCTGTTGGGTAAAAATTCAAGCTCCGAGAAAATTTCACTATTGAAAGGAAAGATTCCACACTTTCGGAACGCATTATATTAATTGAGATCATTGCCTTCTGATATGCTTGTCCGACACATAGTGCAACATCATATATGGAAAAAAAACTGCCGGGATTGCGTAACAGCCACGAGTCAACAGCAGCGTTGTAATAATATTTAACGAGTGCATTTAAGCCTACTACATCAAGTCAAGTGGCTGTAATTTGCTTGTGGTATGTGCGTGCATTGTCAATACTGTGTCTCCCGAGTCTTTGGCAATGTTGAGTGCCTCGATAGATAAATTATTCTCATGGTTATTTTACCTTAATGAGTTGTAATTAACAGCCGATCTACTTTTAAACACGCAGCTAACCTACTTATAAACATGTATTCTATCTCTGCTTTGCAAACCTAAAGCATGATTATAACCTGTGAAATTATACTTGCTACTCATATACTTTTGGATTTGAATAAGCTAATATAGGTATACTACAAGACTTGTTTCTGTAAACGTGTTTGTGTTCCGTCCCTTTTTGTATTATCATTTATAATTTTAGTTTTATTACTTCGATTGCACTTTTTGTTGTGGAAATTTATAACAGACACTGTTGACAATGTTTGTCACAGCTTAATCTCTTTAGTCTTATTCTTAATTATAATCTTTGGTACACGGTGTGATTTGATGTAAATATCCTAACCGTTTCGGAGTTAACCCTTTTATATTTAGCTAAATAACTTGAAAGAATATAACTATCGGTCCATACGTACGATCGATACTTAAATAATTATTTTACAGCTCCTAACCGCTAAGGAGTTTGTTACAACCCGGGGACGGTCGTGGTGTTTATGCACTTGCAGTCCCCGAGGTGCATTCTACTCTGCAGCTCAGATAGGCATGAGACTCGGGAGAGTTTCGTGGGTTGTACCTTGGATGGCTGTTACACTCGAAGAGAAAAAAAAATATTTCTAAGGGCGCCACCAACACAGGAGTGTTGGGAAAATTAAACAAGAAGATGTGTTTCTATTACAAACAACATCTTTAAAGTTTTGAAACAACTAATTCTCCCCTCTACATAAGGTACATTTCGAGGAACCTGTACTAATTCTTTAAAATATTGTAGGTACAAAATATAAGTACTAAATATTCTAGGCTAAATTACATGTGTAATATGTTCTGGTCATGACCTAGAATCAGGAATTAGTGGAAGCGTCCTTCCACGAAGCTTTTCTTTATGGAAAAGTATAAAAATACAAACGTTAACCCATTCACTGCGGCGTCAAAAATTCATGCTATTATAGCCGCTACACACGCTCCTATCCGACCGCCGATTTGGTGCGGGCGAACTTCACTGCAGATCTGATCAGCGCGAACTTCACTGCAGATCTGATCCGCGCCTACACACGTTCAAACCAAATCTGCCGCACCAAATCGGTCGGCGCTACACACGTCCCGATTTGGTCTGGCCGACCTCTAGCCGTTGTTGCAGTGTTGCCAGCCACTGCTAATCTCCCAATATTATTATAATTTATAAATACTGAAAACAACAATTTGCTTGCAATAAATAAATTAAAAATAAAAATATTTTCGGTTTTTAATGTTTTATTACTATAAAAAAACAATTTCATTATTTTTTAATTTTCTGTTATTTTCATTAAAATACTAAAATATTCTAAATATTTACTAAAAGCAGCACTTATTGATGAGATGTTATGCCCTTTTTATATATATTTAGTTTTACGACAAATTGCTAGTTTTTAAACAAAATATTCTAAATAAAAAACAAATAGATAAATAGAATCTTTTCATAAATGGCCATATTTAAACCATTCGTTCGTTCAGTCCTACCTACGTAAAACTCATGAACGAGCATTCAATTGAATCCTCTGAAAATCCCTTTTAAATATTTCCGCTTTTACATATTTTCGCCCTAAATCTAGGGGAAAACCTCCAAAATTGGAATTTGGTCTGGAGCAGACCAAATCGGCGGTCGGATCGGAACGTGTGTAGATGCTATTAGCCAGGTGCGGAGCTGTTTTCCGACGATACGCTGATTGGCGACAGCCGCACTAAGCGCGGAATGAAAAAACACCGATCGGCGTTTTCCGCACTGAGCAAAGAATGTCCTATATCTGAATGCCAAATTAAGAGCGTTTGCGTTAGTAGAGTGCTAACTGTGTTACAGTAAAGACATCTTAGGCAAACAAAAAGTAATTAAGCTTGTTTTGGAATAAAAAATTGCAAAAAAATAAAATAATAAGGTAATAACAGGGCTTGTAAACAATTTCAACATTTATTGTGTGTGATTGCAACAGTTTAGTGACTTTTAACTCAGAATTATGGCGAATAGAACTTATGGTAAGTAAATGTATCATAATTTTGTAAGTCGTTGTCAAAGCTTATTGAAACCCATAAAGTTGACAATTAAGTATTCAGTTTTACTGTGATTGCGAACTATTACAATTACTAATTATGTACCTTGGCCATAATGTTATTAAGTACCTAACTATGTAGTTAGGTAAATATATCATGTTAGTGTACTAAATAAACTGTTCATGCTATTAGTCAGGTGCCGAGCTGTTTCCGACGACACGCCGATTGGCGACAGCCGCACTAAGCGCGGAATGAAAAAACGAGCGGCGCTTTCCGCACTGAGCAAAGAATGTCCGAATGATGATGAATCTGAATGCCAAATTAAGAGCGCTTGCGTTAGTAGAGTGCTACTGTGTTATAGTAAAGACATCTTAGACAAACAAAAAGTAATTAAGCTTGTTTTGGAAGTAATAGGTAAATATCTCATGTTAATGTATAAATAAACTACTGTGAGAGATCACCACATATTAAATTACCGTTTTTGTTAATATATATGTCGGCGCCTAGCCGATATCAATAATTAGGTTCATAAAAACGTACAAGTTATTTTTATTTATTGCCTAAAATATTCGAGTGCTACGTAATACCTAGCTCTTGTTGGGTTTTAAGAGTCAAGTGTTAAAATATTGATTTGAAGTTCTGGGAACAAACGGTGTTATAACACACTGAACGAGGTCGTGGGCCCGCATTTCATAGTGATTTATGAGACATTTATAAAAACTAAGGGATGCGAACTTGATGCATCTGAGCCAGGAATCTTGGCATTCGGTTTACAGACGTTGCACGGTTAAAGCGTGGCTCACGAACTCGTTACTCGTTTCCTAAAACCTAGTCTTTATTTACTAATCGGTCTTTGGTAACATAATCAACTAACTAAACAATTAAATTGTAACTTTTTAGGTATTTAACCTACAACATTTTAGGAATCCACAAGACTACAATGTTACAAAGTATTTGGCCAACATTTTAATATATTTATAGTTTTAAATTGTTGTTTTAGGTTGAAGACCAACTCCGAGATAATGTGACACAGAATCCACAGAACCGCAGAGTCAATCCCGAGCTTCAAAGAGGCAGGGCACTGCAGCAGGCTCTGGTTGAATGGCTGTGGAGGGAAAGATTGGTACTTATGTATAATTGATAAGTCTAATTCCATAACATTAGTTACAATAAAACAGTATGGAAATAATTTATATAATTACTTTGTTACAGATTGCAGATCAGTAAAATTACAGATTAGTGTTGATTTTCTAATTAAAAACATTACATGCAATTCCCAGTTTTATTATCCTATACTTTAGATAAATACATATTTACAGTTATTATATGTATGTCACCGGAAAATAATAAAAACCGTAAATTTATAAATGTCCTAAAAAAAAATATGGTTCTTGTTATTTTCCGGTGACATATAGATTACAAAGAGAGTTCTGCTTGCGTTAAAGAGGATTAAAATTCTAGTGCCTACATTAAAATCTATATTAGTATACTTACTAAAAGTAGGTGTACATAATAGACTTCTACTTCTTTGTCCGTGCCATTATTTCCCATGTCTTTTGGGGTCTGCCCTCCTAGTCTTCCTTCGCCACTCTGGGCGCATCTGTGTCATTTTCAGTTACACTCGTGTCTTCTTTAGGTCGTTTTTAATAGTCCCCATCCAGGTAGTCGTCGGTCTACCTCGGCCTCGCTTAGGTTCTTCAATGTCCATGACGTATCTTGTCGTATGCTCTTTTTCGCGTCGCATAACATGACCATACCACCGAAGACGCATCCTTCACTCTCTTGGAGGATCGTGAGCGCCACCGTTGGCCCATCCGAATATTATACGGATTAGGCTCCTCCGCCGCCGACTCTTCTATACTCTCCAGCCGAAGAGTACAGTACACAGGCAGCCTCTGTTTCAGTTACCCTAAAGAAGCCCACCGATGGAGATATGTTAACGGGGTTTACTCTCCGGCCTCTTGGTTCGCGGAGGGCATTTTATTTCCCCTCTACCCTTCGCCAACGTGGGCTAGCGACGAGCATTCCCCTATCCACCACCTTGGGGACGCGCTCTCTAGGGTAAGGCTCCCCCGAGAGTACTTGGTTTTGATTATTTTAATCACTGTCAGATGAATAATTTCTTCGATTTCTCTGAAAAAGATAAGAATACTTGTTAATTAAAATAGTTACTTGATATTGATCATTACATTACTGGTGATTTAACTGCTTGCGTTGAAGCGGATTTAAATCCTAGTCAGGCATATTTCACTCCCCGTGTCGGCTCGAAAACGCGGCGGCAACGCTGGCGGTGTAAATCCATAGAAATTAGGTCCGCAAAAGAGCTAGAATATATGCGATAGAAAGAGATGCAACGACAACGAGTGGCCGTTCGTAATTTGCCTTCGCCGTACAAGCTGAATTCTACTTTATTGCGTTATAGTTAGAGTTGCTATTTATTTAAATGACTTAGCGGAGTGAACTATCTGTTACATAGTAACTATTTAGTAATCTGTGTCCTAGTGCCTACATTATAGTCCCACACTCCTGTCTGTTCCGGTGACAGCCGTGACAGAGGAGCCACTTGCAATGCGAAATTAGCTGTCAAAATGGACTGTCGTATGAAAACTGTTTTAGTTCCAAAGATTATCACCGGAACAGAAAAGCTTGTTGCACTATAAAATCGATATTATTATACTTACTAAAAGTAGGTGTACATAATAGACTTGGTTTTGATTATTTTAATCACTTTCAGATGAATAATTTGTTCGATTTCTCTGAAAACGATAAGAGTACTTGTTAATTAAAATAGTTACTTGATATTGATCAATACATTACTGGTGATTTAACTGCTAGCGTTGAAGAGGATTTAAATACTAGTGCCTACATTAAAATCTATATTATTATACTTACTAAAAGTAGGTGTACATAATAGACTTGGTTTTGATTATTTTAATCACTTTCAGATGAATAATTTCTTCAATTTCTCTGAAAAAGATAGTTAATTCAAATAGTTAACTAAGTAATTTATAGTATATCAAGTGATATTGATCATTACATTAGGTATATACATACATACATACATATACTCACGCCTATTTCCCACGGGGGTAGGCAGAGACTATAGCAGTAGGAAGATGACAACTACTATTATTACATTACTGAAGATTTAAATACATTATGCTGTAGATATAATACTTATTATTATTTTTGAATGTATACTGTCTATACAGTCGATACAGGCTATGCATCTCCCGGTAGGAGATGTAGTCACTGCGACCTAAAAGATCTATTGTGACTCGCCACCGTTAAAGTAACTCTTTTAGCCTGGAGGCTTCCAAGAATAAGAATAGCCTTTAGAGTTTTAATCTCCTCCGGGCGCATAATGTGTCGACCCAGATGGATACTGTGTTTTTGAATAACGGGCCCGCAGTCACACAGAAGGTGCCTCGGCGTTTCCCTCTCCTGTTTATATATACTTACGTTAAGTCGTTGTGGTGACTTCCACCTTTCCTGTAATTCCTGCACTCCTTCGGCTAGTGCCTCCAATGCTGCAGCCTGCTGGTGTGTGGCTTTTGCAAGCTCGCTCGTTGCCTCAGCATTCAAGCACTCCATGCTTTCTAAGCGCTCTGTAGCTTCGCGCATAGCTGGCTCATTCTCTGAAGAGAAATTATAC
The DNA here is from genome assembly GCA_949710035.1 of Crambus lathoniellus. NCBI lineage: Eukaryota > Metazoa > Arthropoda > Insecta > Lepidoptera > Crambidae > Crambus > Crambus lathoniellus. The sequence continues at coordinate 22,330,828 of OX453313.1, read as the reverse complement.
TGAATTTGATTTTACATCCTTTTAATTTCACAAGGCAAGTTTGTAAAATAAATACTTATATATATTCCTTATAAATCTTTCTTTTGAAATTGGTTTAACTAACCTGTGGCTTGATTAGCATTGGAAACTGGTGAACGACGCCGGCGTCTCCTGCGAGGTGCGACAGGTCTGGCCTGTCTGATGGGGTCAGTTGCGACGGGAAAGGGTTCCCTGCTGGTGCTAGCAGTGGGTCCTGTAGTGCACTCCCTGCTAGTACCAGCAGTGTTGCCTGTGACAACCTCCCTGGGGCCTGTAGTGCCTCTGCTAGTACCAACGGTAGTGCACTCCCTGCTAGTACCAGCAGTGTTACCTGTGGCAACCGCCCTGGGGCCTGTAGTGCATCTGCTAGTACCAACGGTAGTGCACTCCCTGCTAGTACCAGCGGGGGTACCTGTGACAAGCTCCCAGCTAGTGCTAGCAAGGGGGCCTCTTGAAGGGGAATAGTCTATATCTGCTGCTACTTCGATGACCACCATCCCCTCCAGCTCTTCAGACTCTTCGACCTCTACACTCAGTTGTCTAAAATATATGAATAATTTTATAATGTAATCTTTGAAAATTATAACAAAATTATGTAAACAAGTTTCTACTTTATTTTACCTACCTTATTGATGGCTCAGCATCCTCCACCACCTCTAGTTGCTGTTTAGAAAAACAATATGCAGTGCAATAGACAGTAAACTTCAAAGCATTGTAAACAAGGGAATGAAAAAGAAATAGCATCCCAACAAAAAAATTAGCACAATTCACTAATGATAAATGGAAAGAAATTAGTTAAATGAACATAGAGTAGGTATAGGTGCCTAGGATACTTTTAATAATTTTTGAAAAAGAATTAATTAATGGAAAATGAAGTATTTAGAAAAAATTAACCCGTCTCACGACCAGGGACCGTACTCTGAAACGCAAATCCGAAACTTCGGTTAGCCCCACCCCTTTCAGACGTTTCTGTCCCAACTAGAGAGTGAGAGGGACGGGTATACCGAAGTTTCGGGTTTTGCGTTTCAGAGTAGGCCCTCAGCTCCGATGGGACCATAAAAATTAATTAATTTACAATGTGTTCTAGTTCATAAAACTTACTTAACTTGCATCTAAAAATCCTGTGTAAATAGTTGTTGATTTACATGCATGTTATTTTGTTCACAAGCTCCATAAGGGTTACTTTTTTTAAAATCTAACTCACACTTATCGGATCGTGCCGAATACCCGGCAATGGCTCTCCAACGTCATGCCCCAAAATAGTGTAAAGCCGCTCTTGTAGCGGTGTGAGTGGAGTTTGTTTGGAAGGACCCCCACCTGAATAAAAAAAACTCATTGATGATGTCATATTAATTTGTTATAAGATAAGAATTATAAACCTGTTTACTTGTAGCTCCAATTTCTGCCTTTTCAAGCTTTATTTTTTTTAACAATTTGCTTTTGTATTCATTATAATACTGAAAAATAAAAGTATCCATAAATGGTATTGTTTGTAACATTATAATAAGACAAGGAACTTGTGTTTACTTACCACTCTCCACTGGTCGGGCGTCTTGGGAACGCAATTAGATGATACGCTGTTTAGCGTAGCTGCGCATTCAGCCCAAAGGCGTTTGGTTTGGCTACGTCCCTCTTTTGTTCTTGTTAGACGGCCAAGCGCCAGCTCTTTCTGGTTTTCCAAATAGTCTAGAAGAGCAGTTAACTGCTCAACACTAACCATTGTTACTTATAATTTTCTTAAACCTAAACAAAAACTTACTTGTCTCTAAACGAACTTTTCAAACTTGTTCAATTCAAATCAAAACTTCATGAAGAAGACGGCACGGCACAGCAAGCATGACAAACAGAGTTTTTCACTTTAAAAGGCAAATGCATTATCGACAGACAGGACATTATCAACTCTACCAAGATTTTCTTTTTTTTCAACAATGAACACGCATTTTTAATAAATGTTATTTTTATATCGTAAAAATTAATAATTTGTCGAAATTAACATATTAAATTCACAAAAAAAGTGCTTAAAACGTATTTGAAAACAAATAGTAGTTTGTACTGGCATCATTGGTTTCATGGTAGATTTAACAGGCAACATCGTCGACTATTCAATTCACATTCCATTTCCATTCAACCGACACTCCATCGACATTATACTGAGACTTCTAAGAAATTTTAGCAGAATACAAAATTTTGCACAATGGAAATGTAATGTCAATAGGATGTCGATCGATAGAATGGCAATAGTTGGTCGCTTATTGTAAAATAGCAGACTTGGCCCCCAGAAGTCCGGATTCACGCCGCGAGTGCTAAGTGTTGCAGGTCATTTAAAATGAACACTAGAAGTCTAGAAATGATCTGCTTGGGCAAGTTAGTTTTAACCGCTCATTAGTTGATTTATTTAGGTTAGTTAAAGTGTAATTTGACAATAATTGAGCGGGATGTGTGTGTGTGCTATGTTTTATGAACAATTCTCCGCGAACGAGTGAAACAGAGTCGAGCCTCAACTTGGTGAATACGGTCAGTCGTTCCATTTTTATGTTGGAGGTGTCCAATCTTTTTTTGCAGAGCGACTAAAATGTAAACACAAGTACTCTATAAAATATCGTGATAAAATGATTTGACAGATTTTGTGTTTACATTGTTAAATAACTCCCGGAGTTCCCGGGTTCGATTCCCAGTGGGCATGCTTTGGTGTTAAGTACTTCATTTGGGTCCGCCGGCTATCTGTCGCCATTTGTCTGAGGGCCTGTTTCACAATGTCTTAGTAAGTTCTCATTAGCTGTTACTTGACAGATAGTCCATACAAAACTGTCAACTAAACTGGAAAGTATCTCATTATCGGATATTATGAAACGGGCACTGAGTGTTTGCTATTTAGTTTGTTGTTTTTAGATGGAAATAAGATAGTTTTTTGGACTGAATCCACTGTTTGTGGATTCCGGGAGCATCCTTGTCATTATTTTGACATCGCGAATGATGATTGCGCGGCATTTATTTACCTACCACAATAACCCTTTGAATTTTATGTTGTTGGACACTTCTTGACATGTCTTGTTTAATTATTATTTTACCATTGTTCATTGATTGTGTATGATTTGTAAACTTATACTCTAGCTAAGATCATAAGAGTTCAATTATGATCCCAAAAGGAGATCAGTCAAATTGGACCAAAAAAGTAAAAGTGTCGGCCAACGAAAATAAATTGCACATCACTATTGTAAACAGTGTAACGATAATTTTTTGTTATGACGTCAATAGTGTACGATTAGCGGCCAAGCAGTTATTCAAGTTTGAAAATGACATTTTTTCTTCATTTTCAAAATTGAATACAGCTTGGTCAAAGTGCGGCCAACAAAAATAAATTGCACATTACTATTGTAAATAGTGTAACAATCACTTTTTGTTATGATGTCAACAGTGTACGATTAGTGGCCAAGCAGTTATTCAAGTTTGAAAAGGTCATTTTTTTCTCTTCATTTTCAAACTTGAATACAGCTTGGCCAAAGTGCGGCCAACAGAGATGTCATAATAAAAAATGATCGCTACACTATTTACAATAGTAATGTGCAATTTATTTTTGTTGGCCGCACTTTGGCCAAGCTGTATTCAAGTTTGAAAATGAAGAAAAAATGACATTTTGAAACTTAAATAACTGTTTGGCCACTAATCGTACACTGTTGACGTCATAACAAAAAACGATCGTTACACTGTTTACAATAGTAATGTGCAATTTATTTTAGTTGGCCGCACTTTGGCCAAGCTGTATACAAGTTTGAAAAAAAAGAAAAAAATTGACCTTTTCAAACTTGAATAACTGCTTGGCCACTAATCGTACACTGTTGACGTCATAAGAAAAAACGATCGTTACTCTGTGTACAATAGTAATGTGCAATTTATTTTTGTTGGCCGCACTTTGGCCAAGCTGTATTCAAGTTTGAAAATGAAGCATAAATGCCATTTTCAAACTTGAATAACTGCTTGGCCACTAGTCGTACACTGTTCACGTCATAACAAATAATGATCGTTACACTGTTTACAATTGTTATGTGTAATTTATTTAAGTTGGCCGCACTTTGGCCAAGCTGTATACAAGTTTGAAAATGAAGAAAAAAATGTCATTTTCAAACTTGAATAACTGCTTGGCCACTAGTCGTACACTGTTCACGTCATAACAAATAATGATCGTTACACTGTTTACAATAGTAATGTGCAATTTATTTTCGTTGGCCGCACTGTGGCCAAGCTGTATTAAAGTTTGAAAATGAAGAATAAATGACATTTTTAACTTGAATAACTGCTTGGCCACTAGTCGTACGCTGTTGACGTCATAACAAATAATGATCGTTACAGTGTTTACAATAGTAATGTGTAATTTATTTTTGTTGGCCGACCATTTTACTTTTTTGGTCCAAACATGTATGAAGCTTGACTGATCTACTTTAGGACTGATCTACAATGTGACTATGTTTACACAAAAATATGAACGTATTTTACAATTACGTTAAAAAAATGGAAACAAAAAATGTGTAGGTAACGTGTTGCAATAAAATATGTGATAAATTAATTTGCTTAATGAACACAATCATTTCAATGGTTTTTTTTGTTCAAAAGATTAAATAAAAAATTTAAAGTTTAGTTACTCAATTGAGTATTTAATGTCACACTGCGAGGTAATTTTTATTAATTTTATTTATTTAGGCGATAAATAATTATTATATCAAGAATGCATTTTAAGTTTTTATTAAATAAGAACACACTCTTCAATGTCAATAAGAATTTTAATTCACATGTTATTTGACTGACTTCAAACTTACAAAGCCAGACTTATTTATCATTAAGTTCACAGTATTTATTTAAATGAAAGAAAAATGAAGAAATGAATCATTCCCTTATTATCATTAAACCCGTGACTTTCATATGCAAGTACCTCTAAATGTAAAATCAACAATTACTTTTACCCAAGTCACTTAATAAGTTGTCGATACTGTCACAAAGTTTTTTATGATTGGTATGTGCATATTGTGCATTAATAATATTCTTATTTCTTTACGTGCTTATTGGATTACACTTGACCTAGCTTGACATCACTTCATGCCCAAGTCTCATCGTTGAAAGTTTGTAAAACAAATTTGTTGTTGTCAGAATTTGAAACAAGGACATTATGTTTTTGCTGAATCTTTTACTGATAATATTATGAAATAAAGATGATGCTTACCTTATATTGCACTGGTAATACTTTATATGATAGGTGATCCTTTTGGTTTGCAATTTCTTTTCTCCTCCAAGTCCGTAAGTAGGTAGTTATATTTTCGGTATTATGTATGACTGATGTACATCTGAAAGAACTTTAATTGATCAAATTTCTTATCTAACGATTTTGAAACCTGTAGACGGATTATGAAGATGCTGAAACAAATGTAAATTCATGAGAAATCTCAACTTTTAGCGCGAAATCTCCGACTACTTATCGAAAAGACGCCGCATCCCGAATCTTTAGTTTTGCTCTATCTCCTGTGGATTAAGTTATTAAATTACACTCACAGATTGGTTAGTATGCCTTTATTCACACTTTTACTTCTGTGAACAATAACAATCTCACTTTAAATACACTGTTGTGCACTCGCCCGCCAAGTTTTGGCAAGCGGCGCCCAGTTCACAAGAGATGTGAAAAAATAGTGATGTTCGGTTCGGAAGCTGACGACTTCGCATCTATGAATTCTCAAAGTCGATACGAAATCGAAACCCGAAAGCAATTTTCGTATACGTAAAAATAAGTATGAAAGGCACACTTATTCTATTGTAAATCTATTAATTTACTCATCATCATCATCATTTTTTCATCATCATTTCAGCCGTACGACGCCCACTGCTGGGCATAGGCCTCCCCCAAGGATCTCCACAACGATCGGTCCTGCGCTGCCCGCATCCAGCGGCTTCCCACGACCTTGAACAGATCGTCGGTCCACCTTGTAGGGGGCCTGCCTACGGAACGTCGTCCGGTTCTTGGTCGCCATTCGAGAACCTTTCCGCCCCAACGGCCATCGGTTCTCCGCGCTATGTGTCCCGCCCACTGCCACTTCAACTGAGCAATCCTTCGAGCGATGTCGGTTGTTTTAGTTCTCCTGCGGATCTCATCATTTCCGATTCGATCGAGCAGGGATATACCAAGCATCGCTCTCTCCATTGCTCGCTGGGTAACCTTGAGCCTTCTTATGACACCCATAGTAAAAGACCACGTCTCGCTTATCTCATTACTGGCAACACACACTGGTCAAAGACCTTAGTCTTGAGACATTGGGGAATTTTGGACGCAAATATATGCCGGAGCTTCCCAAACGCTGCCCATCCGAGCTGGATTCGACGAGAGATCTCTTTCTCGAAGTTGGACTTACCTAATTGGATTGTCTGTCCTAGGTAGACATAGTGGTCAACAACTTCGAGTGTAATGTTTCCAAAATTAACTGGAGCGGATGCAACATGGGCATTGGACATGATTTTCGTCTTATCCATGTTCATCTTCAGACCCACTCTTTGGGAACCATTGAGGCTGAGATCTTCGAGCATTGTGTTCAGGTCTTCCAAGTAGGGCTTGTAATATTCGTCCATTTTTACTATTCGAATATTTCGAATACTTCAAAAACTATTATTCGGACATTACGAATTTTTCGAATGCTTTTTATATCAAGAAAAAAATGTCTCTTCACTTAATTATGGCACAAAAATTCATGGATTTCATAAAGTTCACCAATAATATAGTAGAATAATATGATTTGAAAAGAGAAACCACTTTTTTTTAACCATTTATTCGTTAGCATAATGTGTTTAAAAATAAAATATAAATAAAAAATTAAAATTAAATTCTAATTACTTAACAGTTCTTCCATTATTAAAGTAATAAAATCAATACTTTCTCCTATTATTGACATAAATTAAAATTACCATCTTAATTTTTAATTAACAAAATAGATAAAAAACCGATCTGTTTTAATCGGCTTATATAAAATTAAAAAATTAAATAAAGTAATCAGTCATCCATCAGTATTTCCAAATATACTTGCCTCTATATTAAAGATAGATTAAAACAAAAACAAACCATTCAATAATCAAAATAAACAAATTAACGTCTTCCCTGATAGTAGGACCTTAGGAATGATAAACAGTCAAGGGTGTCATCGTTTAATGAACTTCGGAGGTAGCTGCATGTCAACCTACATGATGAGAACACCCTCTCAGATTCTACACTTGTTGGAAATATTGTTAACAGAAAATTATATGCCCTCATCAAGTGTAAGTTTTTTGGACCCCCAGCATCATAAGATGCCATTTCTACGCGTATCGCAATTTCCAAATCTTGACTCGTTAAAGATAAGGTCGAAGAAGATGGCGCCTCATTAATCAACGTATCATCGATTTTTTGTCGCAGTTGCTCTTGAATGCTTTTATTAGCAAGAGAATTTTGAAGCATTCTTTCCCGCTGTTGCAACCGAGTGAATAAATGATAGTCTGTTGCTAGTGTTGCCAGGAGTGATTATTAAATCTGTCGTGCTTTTTTCCGCTCACATTCAAGTTTATATTTATTATGAAGTAGTATTCGAAAAATTCGAAATAATCGAAAAAAATAAAACAGTTTCTCACGAAACTGGGTCCAATTAGCTTTTCTAGTGTTGTATTGCCTTGTTGTTCTGTTTAATTGCATGCCGCTTGCTCTCCTCAAAATTATATCAAAAGTAATGCCGTTGTGGTCCGAGCTCGTAAGACTCTCCTGAACAGTCCAGTCTACCACCAGATCCAGCATGTCCGCAGTGCATGCAGTGATATCCACATAGCTGCTGTACGTTTTATTTCCTCTCACAGTGTAAAAGGTAGGAATATTTCGCAGTATACGTGGAGATCCATCTCATCGAGGGCACCTGCCATTGTCTCTCCTCTCTTATCTACAACTGGGCTCCCCCACCATGTGTTTTAGCGTTTGCGTCGGCGCCTATCAGCAGTTTCTTCGGTTTGGTTTCTTTTATTTTGTTTATGTGATCCAGGTACGCCTCGATGGGTTTGTCAGGCTCAAGATAATATGACACGAAAGTTGTCTTCCATGCCGTCGTGCACGCCTACATCACTACGATATTGGGTGTGGTGAGCTTGGTGTACTGTACTATGTCTATGGATGGATCGAGTACTACTATTGCGGCTTTGACGGTTTCATCCCCCTCGTGCTGGAACACTCGCGCCCCTCGACGGCCTTTCATATTTTTCTCACCTCCAACGTACGGTTCCTGGACCAACATTATATAAACTCCCCGTTTCTTTGCTAGTAGTCCTCAGTCGCTAGTTTGCTGCGTTGTAAATTTGCTTGTATGAGGCGGTAGGGGGAGCCATTTACCGAGGTGCCCTTAGCACTGGTAGTTTACCGTGGAGCGCGCTATGGCATCCCACCTTCTGCGAATAGGGCAGTCGTCGTTGAATGCGTTGTGATCTGTGTGTCTCAGTTTTGCATTTTCACAGTTAATACATTTCGGCGTTGTGTTTAGATCATCTTGGTCAACCGTTGCAACACCGGCCTTATAACTTCAATCAGCTCTTCCATTTTTGTGCTTGTTCAACGAAGTTTTTCATTAAACTGGAACGTAGATTCAAATATTTCATTCGTATTTCTGTTCAAAAAGACACGACGAAGGCGAATTATTATCTTCTTTACCGTCGAAAGCGTTCTCATCGTTCCACATTTTATGATGGGTTGCTGTCGGATCTTTGTCGGAGCTTTTGGCAGAGACTTTTACATTCCAATGCTTTTAGTGTCTCAGCTGTCACAGAAATTGGATGCGAACCTTTGGACCTTGAAATAAACAATGAAGCGTTGCTCTGCATTTGGAACAAATCTGCGATAGAAGTTTGTTAATCACAAGATTCGTCTAAGTTCCTTTACCGTCTTCAGCGTGGGATGCTACTGGATAGAATGGGCCTGCTGTTCAAGTGGCTGTAGGCCTGAGATTTAGTATCCGAGAAATTTGTGCTCTGTTTGCCCTAGAACGCACTTGTGTTTATTAAAATGTCGTATTCTTTCAAGCGGTTCAGGACCTTGCGTGAGTCTTCTATGGTGGTTTTCAGAAGGCGAAAATATCAAAATATCGTCGATATAGCCGTATGCGAAGCTGTCAAGCCCTTGTAATACCTAGTCAACAAATCTTTGAAATGTTTGGGCTGCATTCCGTAAGTCAAACGTCATGGAAATTCATGCAACCCAAACTGCGAAGTGATAGCGGTCTTCGCTACATCCTCTGGATGGACGGGCAATAGATTATACGCATTCATAAGATCAATGGTCGAGAAAAGACTGTACATCCAGCTAGTTGGTCGAAAAAATTGTGAATATGTTCGCGTGTTAAGTGCTCTGTAGTCCTTCTTTTTTACAAGGTGCAGTGCTGATAACCATGGGCTTTCGGAGCGACGAGCAGTCCTACTCATCACCATACGCAGGGCAGGGATTGTATCAGTAACAGGTGACCAGGTAACAGGTCGGTTCACTCCAGCAGATGATCGTTCAGACTCACAACGCGGCTCTTCACTGCCGAGTCGAATACCAATCGTTGTCTGCCGGGCTTATTTAGGTTTTGCACGGAAAAGTGTGGAAGGAACATCTCTGTTCTATCTCATTGCTCCGCATATCCTTTCTTCAGTAGGTTTTCCACTTGCGCAGGATATTAATAAATAATAAATAAATAAATAACTTCTTACATTCACACCAATTATCTAAGCCCATTTTAATTTCATTAAGAAACTGTATCATGGAAAACTTGATAACGGATAAATATATACTTAAATACTTTTTGTTTGTAAATACATACTTAATATACATAGTAAACACCCAGACCAAGACAAATAGACATGTTCATGCACACAAATATTTGTCTTGTTTGGGAATCGAACCCGAGACCACTGGTGCAGAAGGTGGGTAGCCTACCCCTGCGCCAAATCGGTCGTCATAGATATTCGATCGCGAACTCAGGTGAAGCATCCATTTTCTTTTCAATGTTCTTCAATCTTCGTAGCTTGGAGGCATAGCGGTTCGATCGTGTCGCCATGGTAAGCCGACTTCAACGATCTTTCTAGCTCTCTGCTTGGGGTGCAAGGCCTGATAGAACCTCCACGTGTGCTCACCTGCTGTTCGTCCCAGTTCATGTTCGCATCGACTGGGAAGAACAGTGGAGGGGACGGTGCACCCTGGGCGCCACTGTAAGTAATTGTCTCTTCAGTAGGAAATTGCTTACAGTGGTGGCAGATAATCTGGCAAAAACCCAATCCAAGGTGTCAGACGTACCGTGCCGAAGGATGCGTGGCCAAGGGGGTGCTTGGTCTCAAACGAGTGTCTCTCCAGCGAGATGGCAATCCTGGAGCAGTAAGTGGCCTTACCCGGGCAAGCGGGGCTCTGCTCGGGTGGATCGTCTGCACCGTTTAGATCCCTCGCTATTCGTGGGACCAACATTAACTTAACTTAGAAACACAAAATATAAATTCAGATTTAAAGCCTGGCAGACGCGCCGAAAGTTAGGAGTCACTTCCACGAGCTTTTGACGCGTCTCTTAGAATAAGAAGTGGAGAGGAGATTAAAGAGGATGTCTTGCTGGAGTCTCCAACCCCGTCCCCTAAAAAGGATGAGGACAGTGGTTCCGGCAATGACAAAAGGTGGCAGATGTCAAAAAGTATGTGGAAGCGGGAGAAGCGCAAGCTTGCACTGAAACTTAAGGGGGGCCAAACAACTTCTGGATCGCAGGTCCCGCCAACTAACCCGGCGGGCTCTGGGACCAAGAAGCGACAACGGTCACCAAAAGTTAAGAGACAGGGAACGGATCCTGATGAAGGACCGTCGCAGCAGCGTCCACACAAGCGGCAGAACCGAGGCAGCGACTGGGTGGAGGGACCGCGAGGCTCCGCCAAGGAGCAGAGCGATCTCGCCCTCTATGTGTGCCGAGGGGATGGGGCCAGGGTGGACGAGGCTGCGGCGGCTCACATCAGGAAGAAGCTGGTGGGTCTCATCAGAGAGAGGCTGCTAGCCCGGATAGAGGGGGACAAGGGACGATCCACTGCCTTCGCTACGTGCGGTCTGGTGTCGGAATGATTTTTCCTTGTGACACCATACACGACTGAGGCAAGGGAGTGGATCCTTACTTGCGACCTGGGGGAGTACGAGGGCACTACGCTCGCAATTAAGCCCCTCAATAGAAGCAGAGTAGCTGTGTGGCTGCCTGGAAGCGAAGAGAACCACGCCGACGCCCTAATGCTCCTTAAACTCGCCAACGAGCACCAGGAGGAGTTGTGGATCCAAGAGTGGACCCCCCTCTGGTTCTGGAAGTCCCAAACGAGGTTTTTGGGGAAAGCAAAGACCATGCTTGGCTCCATTACGAGCTCACCAGAGTTCAGGCAAGGGTCTTACGAGCGGGGAAGGGGGGTAGCCATCCACAGACGGGGTGCTCTGCCTCAAACACAGTTACTCGGACAGAGCACCCAACCACAAGCGCCATTACACGAACACATACACAAACATGTGGGCCGCCTGGCGATCGGGGCAGAGACTGCGGGGACAACTGTGAGGCGTCAAGACGCGTCTCACAGCCCCTGCGGTCCAGTTCCCTGGTTTTCGGCGGATCCAACCCACATGCCCAGGCACAAACCCAGACCCTGTGACAAGCAACCTGGAGTCGGCACCTTCTGGCCCATCATCCGATGACCAGAGGTGCACGACCTCGAGGGCGAATCATTAGGGTTTAGGAGCAGACTCATACAAACACAAAACACAAACAGTAACAGTAACAACCGAGTTGTGTGTTGTGTTCGAGAAGCAGTGGGCTGGCCGGGTTCGCCGATCCTTAATTCCCGGGGCACTATGTTCTCCCAGTGATCGGTTCCGACTAGAATGCCGATCTATATTTTAGATCTTGAAGATATTTATGATGTTTCAGTAGTGATGCGGGGACGCTTTGCCGATGGAGTTTAAGATTTTTCATAGTACCTACGTGCGCGTAAATTGAAAAACTTTTCTTCACTCTTGCCTCGTATTGACACGCAGATCAGTTTGCTGTTGTGTTTTCGGTATGAAGTACCGACGCACAGTGGTCTGAGAATCCTCCATACTCATAGAAACTTTATGTCAGAAATTAATAAATAAAAATATGACATGTATTTAGTATACCTCCCTTTGTTTAACTAATATAGTATGAAAGGTATGAGTAGCTCCATGCGTGAGAAAATATTTTCATTTTTTTTCGTAATGAAAAAATAAAACACTTAAATGGATTTTTTTAATACGATTCTTGTGCCTTTCAGTGCCGTTTTGCATATAGCAAGCTTTGGAAATTTTTAACCTTTGGTAGGTGATCTTTCAAATCTTTGATGTTATTGTATGAAGTTATTTACCGCTTTCAATATGAAAATAGTGTGTAATAATAGCAAGAAACATACATTTATATAAAAAAAGAGACATGGGTGCAAGAAGACATAAAATGGGCCGAGTTCATGAAGGAAAAATGACAACATCTTGAGTGTTAGTAGAGCAGTTCCAATTCTGACTTCGGTGTTAGTGAACGTGCATCAACATCATATAAACGGGAGACGTGCAGTGTTGAAACATCAACTGTTGTGACTCCAAGGAAAGTGTTCTCTGAGCTAAGCCTAAGCCTAAGAGAATAAGAGTGGAAGAGCTCCGTAACGCATAGCACTGAAAGCTTGCTTATGCAACTGGATTAAGTGCAGCTAACAAGAATGTAGCAGATATAATAAAATTAGTCACAGAGCATCCCGAAGAGGCTACAAAAATAAAGGAATTGTTGAAGTCCAAGAAAACTATGCCCATAAATTCCTCTGATAAAGCTTTAGGTATTCTGACTTCATTAAATCTTTCGAAATGGTAGTATATAACATGAGTATATCTTAGAGTTACAGAAGGACTGTTACCCACCAAAAAACACCATAGAAATTACCGAAAGAGGGGTGAAAGTAAAGCTTCAAGCTATTTTGGACAAAACTGTAGCTAAACTTGGGAAATTTCTACGTTTGGAATCTTTGTTAGATGGCAAAGAGTTAACACTGATATGCAAGTTGGGCTTTGGTGGTGCTTCAGGTCAAAGTTTGTACAAACAAACTTTGGTGGGTGAAAACGATTCCAGCAATTTTATATGTTCTTTTGTGCCTCTGCGCTTAGTTTGTGGCGAAGAAAAGTTATGGGAGAATCCAAAGCCATCTTCCACAATGTTCTGCAGACCGCTCTATTTCAAAGGAGATTGCCCTGATTCGCCCCGAAACCAACAAACATTCGAGATGTACGTTAATTTGTATTATATTTTAAAATGCCATTCGGCATTGCTTTTTAGCGGACACTTCCGAATATCTATTTCAATTTTAAAAGTACTTTCATTTTTATTAGCACAATATCCGCATTGTTGAGGACATGACATAGACAATGCTGCCTTGCCATTATAGCCCGTCCACGCGCAGTGACTTTGATCGATGGCGACTCGCTGGCGACTTATGATTATTCTTGATCATAAGTCGCCAGCGACAATAAATCGCTGCTCAATTCACGTCCACACGTAATTTTGACATCGCCAGCGAGTCGCTATCGACCAAAAGTCGCTGCCGTGTGGACGGGCCATTAGTTATAATTTTTTTATAGTAGAGTTTAAAAAAGTTATTCTTTAGTTTTTTTTGGTCCATCCGTGAAGAAAGGTCAATTAATATTTCAGTAATAGAGTCAATCCAGGAATATCAAAGCTAGCAAAATAACAAGCCAAAGATAAACGTCAGAAAAGAATATAATACTCTGTGATGAAAAGTCTTCCATACTATTCTAGTCTTCTTCTTCTTTCGTGTCGATGGAAGACCATCGAAACGTCGACTGAAATTAAATCTTCGCCGCCCAGAACTCGACTAATTGAACCGCAGGCTCAGTAGGTCGGCCACGTTTGATCACAGCCGGGGGCCAGGCTTTCTGATTGGTGATTGGTGTGTTGTGTGTAACTTCCGTCCAAAGGTGGAGTCTGGCCTTTGAAGGTTCACCAAATATGGGCCGTACGCTTCTAAGAAAGCTGTGCCTACTTTTAAGCCGAGCGGCAACTGAGAGATATCCGAACATTAGGTGCCGGGCGTCCTGTTGTTGTTTGGTCATCTCAACAGAGGCCATCATTTCTCTACGGACTTTTGGAGGGGCAACCTGTTATAATCCTGCAGGTTTCGTTCAATGCTGTATCCAATAAATTTGTACCTATGGCCAGATCAAACAAACTTTGGTGGGTGAAACATTCCATTCCAAGAGACGTTCAGAGTGCGGGAGGCCTGCCTATTGCGCAGGTGGAAGGCGCAAGATTGTGTTTTGGCAGGGTTAGGCTTGAGAGCATTTTTATAATAGTACCTGCTAATGCTAACAGTACGGTCGACAGGTAGTTTCAGATAGAAAAAGGTCGGAATTTGAAGAAACTTGGTGATTTAAATAAAACACTTTCACGGATTTCGCACGCATTTTTTTTACAACTTGGTTAAACTTTAGTTGTTTTTAAAGGATTGTGTAAATAAAAATTAAGGGGGGGGAGGGGTTTACACATGGAACTAAAGTAAAAAAAAAAATAATTCCTGAAACCTCTTCGTGTGGTGTGTCTTTTACTCAAACTCAATATTTTGAAAGATAGCTTTGAAAGGCAGCTTAAATTTGTATAACTTTGATGAGCATTAGCAAGAGAGCGGGTTGTCCAAAAAATATGAATCTGGTCTTATTCTATGCAGGATTAAATGCCCTACAACTTTTATGCTTTACGAGATATAACCTAAACTACCCCTTTTGGGGTACATTTTTACCCCATCTTCTTTTTGCACAGGGGACCCTGCTTGTTAAGGTCCAAAACTTGACAAAATTTTATTTAACCATCCCTAAACAACATCACTAAGTTTCATTAAATTCCGACCTTTTTCCACCTAACCCCTCTTTATGCGACCTGTCGACCGTACTATAAGGGACTCCAAAGCTTCCGTCAAGCTGTTCTCCACTTCTTCAAATATTTTGGCCTGCGAAGCCAGAGCCAGATCGTCAGCGTATATGTAGCGGGTGGTGTTAATAGCTAGAAACGGTGCGGTATCCACGGATAGCCTTCAGCGCTATCATTCGCTGTGACTTACGGAGTTGTCGGCAATTCTCAGAATTAAGGGCCTCAGCCCATACCGGAGTCCCATATAGGGCCATGCTTCCGAGTACCCCGACATACAGGTTTCGACTTGCCGTCTCTGGACATTTGGTAGCAGGCGGCTTAATGCTCCGGCAGCTTTTGTAAGCCGTGTGCTCAACTGCTTAAAATGGTCAGTGAACGACCAGCGACTATCTAAGGTGAGCCCCAAGTACTGAAGGGTGCGCTTCACCGGAACCCTCACCCCATCCACAACAATAGCCAAATTGGCTGGTACTCTGTCGCGTGGCCCGTGAAAAGCGATCGCCTCGATCTTGCCGAGAGCAACCTCTAGGCCCAACATGCGGATTCTGTCTACGACCAGTTTTGCCCCTACTCTGGCTTGACGAACACAATCTTGAACATCATCTCCACTAACCATTAAGAGGGTGTCGTCAGCATAAATAATAAATAAATAAAAACATTTTATTTCATACACAATAAGTTACTTAACAATAATCCGAGGCTAGAACCAATCTAGTAAACGTATAAAAATACGTTTGTAACAGGTGGCCCTGCTCTTCCTTTAACAACTTTTAATGTATGTAAACATATTAAAGGTTTGATAACAAAAGTGCTTATTTACAAATTACTTATTTACACTTCGGTTATGTGTGTGAGTGTTTGTGCGTGTGTATGTGTGTGTGTGTGCGTATGTGTGTGCGTGTGTGTGTGCGTGTGTGTGTGTGTGTGTGCTTGTGTCTACACACTCGATTTTAGTAACTCTTCTGTCTCTTCATAATTTAAAGTTGCTAGTGACTCTAGTAGTATTTTTTTGCATTCTCTATATTGCAGACTGTAAATATTTAATTTCTTTTGTATTTTATTATAAAGGCGTGCAGATTGTGATTGAAATTGACGCATCGCAAAAGACGTTTTACATACATGGATCGGGGCCACTCGATCTTTTCTTCGCCCACTCAATAATTTGGGGTCAAATGGTAGAGTTTTGTGCAATTTAAGAACTGTGTTTAAATAAAAATAAAATAAAAATAAAAACATTTTATTTCATACGTGGTATGAAATGCCAGTTGGTATTCTCATGTGTGACAGCTTGTGCAACTTCATTATGGAGCTTAGAGTTTGCGTTGTTAAACATATCACGCAACTCTCTCTCAGCACCAACAAAATTTGTGCCATTGTCGCTGTAAATGTCTTGACAATGGCCTCTTCTTGTTGTGATCCGTGGAAATGCTGCAATAAATCCCTTGGTTGTCAGGTCAGAATCAGCTTCAATGTGTATGGCTTGAGTGACCATACAAATAAAAATGCAGATGTAGCCTTTATAAGACTTTGAGCCTCTTCCAGGTGAAAACCTGATGTTTATAGGACCTGCATAGTCCACGCCGGTAGCCTTGAAGGGTTTGCTCGGTTTCAACCTGACTTAAGGAAGTTGACCCATTAGTGGAGCACTATTCGCTTTCGAATATCTCAGACACGTTACACATTGTCTAAAGTACTTCTTGGTTTAATCTCGTGCACGAAGTATCCAGTATGTAGATCGAAGAAAATTCTGCATTATTTGAGGTCCACCATGTAAGGTTTTGTCATGTGCATCCGCTATTAACAACTGTGTACGGTGACTCTTAGCAGGTATAATAATCGGATGCCGTTTGTCATAACTGGCATGAGCCTTTTCAATGCTTCCGCCCACCCTTAAGATACCACTTTTATCCAAAAATGGACATAGAGTGTGGAGTACGCTTTTCTTTGGAACGTGTCCCTTACTCTTGATACTCTTAATCTCTTCTTCGAATTCTAATTCTTGCGCTTGCTTAATACACCCTTCTAATGTCTTTTTTATCTCCTTTGTTGTTATGTAATTTGTTCTATTTTCTCGTTCTTCTCTTGGCTTTCTCAAACTCAAAACTCTTCTGCAATAGGAAATTATTCGAAGCATTTTACTCAGTTTAGAAAATCTTGTCCACTCAAATTCTTCCTTCTTTTCACTAACTATATTAAATGTCTTTATTTTTTCTTCTTCATGTGTTTCAGGTACATTCCCATTATCTCTCTCAACTCGTGGTTCAGACAGCCATAAAGGCCCGTTCCACCAAAGTGTATGGGTTTGTAAGTGTGCAGGTCGCAATCCTCGCGTAGCGCAATCCGCAGGATTTGTTTCTGTTGCTACATGACCCCATTGTTCATACTCTATAATAGTTAGTATCTCGGACACTCTATTACTGACAAAAGTGTTCCAGCGGCTAGGACCTCCCTTTAACCATGCAAGCACGATTGTGGAGTCTGTCCATCCGAATAAGGCTTGTTTAGATATATTCATCACTTGTGAGATTTCGGAGAGTAGTTTGGCTGCTAGAACTGCTCCACAGAGTTCCAAT
Source organism: Crambus lathoniellus (assembly GCA_949710035.1). Lineage (NCBI taxonomy): Eukaryota > Metazoa > Arthropoda > Insecta > Lepidoptera > Crambidae > Crambus > Crambus lathoniellus. Next base: position 22,313,277 of record OX453313.1, on the reverse strand, counting down.
CTAGGAATAGAAACTTCCTTTTCAATAGGGGCAACTTTTGTTTTGGCAGACACTAAAGATACATGTATGTTTCCTAGTTTATCGACTACACGAAGATATACAGCGGCTGCATAACCGGCCGTTGACTCATCAAAAAAGGCGTGTAATTCCTTACTACAATCTCGGTTACATTGTATCCACCTCGGCACAGTTATGTTTTTGACGTCTTCTAAATCATTTCGAAACCTTAACCACACATCTAATAAATTGTCACTAAGCTCTTTATCCCAATCTAATTGATTCTTCCAGACCTTTTGCATAATGATTTTAGCACAAATTACCACTGGAGCGATCCATCCCAACGGATCGTATATTCTAGCAATAGCAACTTTTTATAAATGCAAAAAGTTTGGCTTGGCTTGGCCATAGAGTATTAGAGTCACAAGTAGTAGTTGAAAAGTTCGTCCTTTTAAACAGGCGAAGACATTGGGCCATACTGCCAATTTTTGATTATTGTGTATTTTTGTTGTAGTTTCTTATGTTTTCATTAATTTATTATAATATTGTATTGTACCAATGTAAACTGTATGTAAATGAAGGTAATGTGATGTAATTATGTAGGTATTGTTTTTTGTATTCGTTGTCCATAAATTGTATGTCCAGATGTCACTACTGTGTTCAGCAGAATACCAGTGCAGCCAGGCCTCGTCGCTTGCTGCTTATACTGAGCTGAGCACAGTTTTGGCATCACACAACAACACATGGAAGTATTTTCTTGTTTATTGTTCTTCTTATTTGGTTCTCTGTGTGTATATTTTGTTGTGTGTTGCTAAAAATAAATAATTTCTTTTCTTTCTTTTTTTTCTTTTCAATATCTGAGAGAATCTGTCTTTTAGTAATAGGCTCTTTTGGCTCGGGCAGCATGATGGCATACTCAAAATGATCAGTCTGTCGGTTCCATTTGATTCCTAATACCTTCATATTTGTGTTACTCTTGATTGGTATAGTCTGCTCTTCACTGTGTTTGTCCTTTCCAATATATTGTAATAAATGGTCACTGTTACTACTCCACTTTTGGAGGTTGAATCCTCCTGAGTTCATAAGTTGGTTCATCTCGTTGTAGATCTCTATTGCTTCGGTCTCAGTAACGCACCCAGTCATCAGATCGTCGACGAAATAATCTGACTTAGTGATTTCAGATGCTTTCGGATATCTTGATGTTTCCACTTCTGCTAGCTTTTGCAGCGTTTTTACGGACAAATATGGCGCACATGCAGTTCCAAAAGTCAACGTAATCCATCAAAAATGTTGTATGGGTAAACTAGCATCTGACCTCCACAAAATACGTTAGAACTCTGCATCGTCCTTATGCACTAGCACTTGTCGATACATCTTGATGATGTCAGCGACCATACAAATTGGGTGTTCTCGCCACCTCATTAAGATATGCCTAAGATCTTGCTGAAGTCTTGGCCCTACTAAAAGATCGTCGTTTAGCGAAACACCATTAGTCCCCTTTGACGATGCGTTCATCACAACCCGCACTTGGGTCGTCTCTTTGTCTTCTCGCACTACAGGGTGGTGAGGAAGGTATACTGCTCTTGGATAATCTATTTCGTGTTGTTGTACGGGCTCCATATGATTTAGTGTGCTATACTCCCCGATAACTCTCTCATATTCACGACGTAGATTAGGATTTTTGTTCAGCTGTTTTTCTAGATATAACAACCGTCTCATAGCTATTTGTTTCGATTCAACGTTTGTACACTCTTGTTTCTCATTTTTAAATGGCAATCTAACAATAAATCTTCCGTTCTCATCTCTCACTGTTGTCTCTTCGTAATATTTTTCACATTTCATTTCTTCCTTTGTAAGTATCCTTTTAACACTAATTGGTTCCGCCTCAATCTCCCAGAAATGTTTCAGCCAATCATCGTCTCTCATTTGGACATGCATGCTAACCACTCTGTTGCTAGCTGCGTCGTCTCGTAGAACTCTGCCAGATATCACCCAACCAAAAACTGGGTTTTGTGCAATAAGATTGCCTTTGGAATTTTTAATCATGTTGTTGAGTAATATTTCGCTGTAAACTTCCGCGCCTAGTAGAACATCTATTTTACCTGGCTTTGCGAAGTCTGGATCAGCTAGAGGTAACGACTCTAACTCTAACCATTGCGACGACTCTATTCTCTCACTTGGAAGAAGTGATGTCAGTGTCCCTAGAACATAGGCATTGACATTGTGAATGACCTCCGGGTTATGACGCGACTCAAGTTTTAAAAATACCATGTATTTAACGCGTGTATGACCCTCACCCAAACCTGACACTAAACCATTAACAGGAATACGCTTAAGTTTAAGTAACTGGACAGTTGATTCGCTAACAAAGGAAGCTTGCGACCCTTGGTCGAGTAATGCACGAATAAGATACCGCTCTCCTTGTCTTGAATGGGCGTTGATCATAGCTGTAGCGAGTAGTACACTGTAACTATGAAGATCTCCACTTGAAAAGTTCGCTACAATTCTCGTCCCATTGTTTGATGTGTGCGCTATTGGCGAGTTGGATTTTTCATTTTGATTCTGACTGTGCGTGTTGCTTCTTTCCTTTGTCTTATCTTCTACTAAAGATTCTATGTTCTCGTAATGTAGCATCGTGTGGTGTCTTCTTCCACATTTTCTACAACATGCAGATTAACTACACACTACACACTTAGATTGACGACACTTATGTACCACATGATTCGGCGACATACAGTTAAAATGATAGTGATATTTTTGCTAGGTGTATGTAATCGGTACGTTAAGTGGGGTACGTAACCCTTCATGGGCGAGTCCGACTTGCACTTGGCCGATTTTTGGCACCACGTCGCCAACGACGTGGTGCAGGTAGCAAAAATACGAACCTTGTTTATGTGTTATCGTAAGTCAAGGTCAATTAAAAATTATAATATTATTTCTTTTTTATTAGAGTCACAACCCTCGAATTTGGAGACTGCTGAGGGTAGATTGACTGAAATCGAAAAGCCAGTGCTGATGCTACAATGGAGCATGCCCGAGCTACCCACAGGCTAGCGTCTGCCGTCGACAAACTCGCAGAGAATATGGCGCAACTATCTGTCTCTCTGACTAATGCGCTAAGAGAATTCAGATCTCCTACAAAGGTCTCCTATTAAAATATTGTATTTTTAAAATAGATATTTGGATTAATACTAATGTGGTTATGTATTATTTTAGGAACGACACCGCCGCCCGCAAACACGCTTTGTCGACGACTCTGATAGCAATAGTGAATAACTTATTAAGTATTATGTTTTTAGGTAATTAAATTTTTTCACAATCTACGTAAGTAAAACAGTATTTAGTTATACTTGACTGCAGAGTGTTTTTTTTTTAGATTATTGCCCATTCTCTGCTGCATGTAGTCTTACGTTTAGTAGCATTATTACAACATTCACGGTAAGAGTAGGCTCTAACTTTATGGAGATGCTTGTGGGCAAGGCTAATGCATTATCTAACATTCAACCGCCTCTGTGGTCTAGTGGTTCACACCACCGAATTCAGACCAAGAGGTCCCGGGTTCGATTCCCAGTGGGGGTACATATTGTATTCGGTTTGGTTGGTGGTAGGACTTGTTCTTAGTCCGCCTGGCTCGCTACCACCATCTTATCTAAGTCTGACGCCATAACAGCACACTGCAGGCATTTACAATTTGGCCAGCTCGACAGGGACTATAATGTAGTGCACGAGCCGCGAGCAAACATCTAGTAAGTAAGTAAGTATTTGTTGGCCCATATAACACAATTTTACAAGGAGAAAATTAAACAAAAACAGTTATTAAATATCTTTCAAGTAATTTAAAATCAAAATGTAATTTAAAGTCATGAGGAAACAAACCTAAATCGTGCCTTCCAATAAGCCAATGCAGCGCTCCACAGTGTTGCGTGCAGTGACATGGGCCCGATAAAAATTGTGTTCTGGGGTGCCCTCTCGAGTGTGGAGGATTGGTGTTATTATTGTCCTCCTCAATGGATAGCCACTATCACCTATAATAAAAAAAAAACATTTCAATATTCTTACTTTAAAATAAAAAATATTATGGATGGCAAAAGGCCTATGCCCCACTACAGGGTGCAGCAACAACTGATTCATGAAAGTTTTAATTTTTACATACCCAATAGGAGTACTTCCTCTTCTTGAGTGTATAAATCACTCAAATATTGGTTTAATGGGTGGCTTTGCCAAACATTTGAATCATGTGCAGATCCCGGAGTACTGGCATCCACACATAAAATATTTAAGTCGGAGTCACAAATCTGAAATAAAATTACCTAATAAAAATAGTTTCCACTAATTGAATGACCTAAGTAAGAAGTTAGGTAGGTACTTACAATCATAACAGTTAGGGAATGGTACCCCTTCCTATTATAATACCGCTCCTCATGGATTGACGGTCTGAGGATGGCCACATGAGTGCCGTCAATGCTGCCCAGAATTCCGGGTATATAGAATTTGTTGTAAAATCTAAAACAAATATGTACACGTAATCACTACTTACTAACAAATCAATGTGATACAAGAAGCTGAAGTTATCAAAATAGGCACCTTGTAAGTTTAAATGTGTATAATAAACTGTTAAATAAATAAATACCTTGATTTTATGAGATTTCTCTCCTCCAGTTGCAGTGGCCACTTCACATATTTTTTAAATATTGTGGGGTGGTTTAGCGCTAGAGTGACTTGCCTCAGTGCCCTTAAGAAGAAAGCAAATATTAATTATACCATTTACTAAATATTTGAAAGAAACATAAGTAAGTAAGTATATGATTAAATAGCTACCTTGAGACGGAGGTCTGTGACACATTATTAATGCCCTATGCCCAACCAGTGTCTGGTATGAACCAGTGGCGTAGAAGCAGAGCGCAATCTGAATCTGCAAGGAAAAAAAGGAAATTCTTAGAGGGTAAAGCAGAGCGCAATCTGAATCTGCAAGGAAAAAAAGGAAATTCTTAGAGGGTACCACATTGGTGGATCATTAATGTTAATGAACTATGTGTAACGGCTGCCATTTTTACTTACTTCTTTCATTGTTTTATCCATAATAATTGCTGAATCAGAGAAGGAGAACTGCATGGAGGTGATCTTGGATATTCTCCATACAAAATTGGGCCAGAAAGACCTTACAAGTTCCTCGATAAAAGTGTGTCACAGGTTGGGAGCATCTAACACCAAAGAGCGTGATCGACAACGTCCTGTCCTTGTGAGATTTGCTGAGCTTGATGCTAAGGCTGCGGTATGGAGGGCGAAGACCAACTTAAAGGGGACTACCATCTCAGTCAAGGAGTTCCTGACGAAACCCCGGCAAGTAGTCTTTAACAAGGCTCGGCAGCATTTTGGTGTGAGGTCTTACTGGACACAGGACGGAGTTGTGCTGATCAAGACCTCCGATGGCAAGCGTCATAAAGTAGTCTCAGGAGAGGATTTGGAGCCCATCATCGCGGAATATCCAAGTGAGTCATCTTCGGGTACTGGGAGTCGACGAATTGGACCTGCCGACAAAAAGAAATGACTGTGTTAGTGTTTTGTTTTACTTTTTCTTTATTAGGTACTTCTTTTTAATACCTTTCCACTTTAATTAAGGAATCATTTAATCTGATAGTTAGAGCTTACCTTTGTCATACATATTGTGTTCTTATGTTTCTTCATTAAGTTGTCTCCCATTGACAAAACCATATAAATATGTGCAACTGTGCAAGATTAAGTCACATTCCGAAATGTAGGTAGATCGCTTTATTTTAAAATTCAATTCACTTCTACATAGATCTTTTACTAAACTAACTTTTAAATTTTTACCTGTTTTACTTTTTCACAAATAACTTTTAATCTGACAGTGACAGGTCACCTGTTTCTTTTTATTCTGTCACTTTACAAGCTGTCAGTCATCTGTCAAATCAATATTGAGGACAGGCTAAGGTTTTCGATCATTCTGCCTACAAACCAGTAATTAAATTTTTGTATTTGTCCTGTTTTTAAATATGAATTTTAACTTTTTTTTTATATTGTGTGTGAATGTTTTCTTTTTATATTTCTCTACTCTTTTGTGTTTTGATGTTATAGCTGGCGATAAGTGTGGAGATAAGTAAGTGTTACACCACACAACCTCACTTTATTTATTGTATTAGTACTTATTTTGTATCTCAGTTATTTATTTTAATTACTTATATATTTATTTATTATGTCTATAGATGATAACTCATTTTTTCTGCTAATGAATCTGCATCTAGTGATGATAGTTTTTGCTCCGCATCCGATACGGACACCCTTGGTGACTTTCTGAGTCGAACTTTTGCCCAATCTTCCAACTTTTTTAACGTATGCCACATCAACGCTCAAAGTGTGCCTAGTCACTTCAACGAACTGCTTGATGTATTCACCGACCAAAACATACATGCTGTTCTTATTTCTGAATCTTGGTTGAAACCACATCTTCAGTCTTCAGTCTACTCCCTTCCAGGCTTTACTCTCATTCGCAATGACCGGATCACTGGGCGTGGAGGTGGCGTTGCTATCTACCTCCGCAGTGCTTGCACATACAAAATAGTAGTTTCCTCTAGCCCTAACTCACTTGCTGAATATCTCTTTCTGGAGGTAGGAACAGGGTGCAGTAAGACAATCGTTGGTGTGGTATACTGTCCCCCCTCTCTTGACTATTTCACTGATTTTGGATCGGTTTTAGAATCTTTGGGTTCTGAGTATGCACATCACATCATCATGGGTGATTTTAATACCAATATCCTAGTATCCAACTCCCCTCGGTCCCAAAAACTCCTGAATATAATTAGGTCGGCCAGCCTTCATGCTCTGCCTCTACAAGCCACTCACCACAACCTCGACGGTGATGATACATTGCTCGACTTAATCCTCACATCTAACCCTTCCCTCGTCCCATCACATGGTCAACATATCGCTCCTGGTTTTTCCCGTCACGACCTAATTTTCCTCTCCTATATTCTGAAACCCCCTAAACCTATCCCTAAGGTCTTGCATAGGCGTTGTTTTGCGCGAATTAACATCGAGAAGCTGCAGAATGATGCTTCTGAAATCAACTGGGATCCTTTAGTCAAGGCAACTTCTGTAGATGAAAAAGTTCAGGTTTTCAATGACACGGTAACAGCCATTTATAATGCTCATGCACCCATCAAAAAAATCAAAGTGAAGCGGCCACCTGCGCCTTGGATGACTAGTGAAATTCAAATGGCGATGAGGCGTCGGGACAAAGCTTTTCGGAATTTCAGGAAGAATCGTCATGACGAAAATTGGAACCTTTTTAAAGCTGCTGAACAGGTGTAATCAGATGATACGTAACGCTAAACGCCGCCATATTCTCGATAACATCTCGTCCTCCTCTTCTGCCGATACCTGGAAATTCCTTGGAACTCTAGGTATAGGCAAATCGCGTCATTTAGACTTGCCTAACACAATTGGTCTTAATGATCTCAATCTCCATTTCACCACCAATTCATCAAAACTCGACAGTACGGCGACTGCACCGTACTGCTGCTTCCATAGCTAGTCTAACGCGTCCTAATATAACCCCGTTTCATTTTTCTCAGTTACCGAAGATGAGATCAAAAAGATTATCCTCTCCATTAAATCAAATGCTGTGGGTTGCGATGGCGTAAGTCGCCGCATGATAGTCACTTTATTGGAACATCTCTTACCTGCCATCACCCACATCATTAACTTTTCCCTCGATTCCGGCGTTTTCCCTAACCTTTGGCGGAAAGCCTATGTCCGTCCTCTCCCTAAAGTCACAAATCCTTCTCATCCCAACCAATTTCGTCCAATTTCCATCCTTCCCTTCATGTCCAAAGTGCTTGAGGCGTGTGTCCACAAGCACTTCTCTCAGTTTGTCCACCAGAATTCCCTTTTAAGTCCTTTGCAATCCGGTTTCAGACCTGGACACAGTACCACTACCGCACTCCTTAAAGTGACTGGAGACATGAGGACAGCGGTTGAGAACGGTAAAGTAACTGGTTTGGTACTTATTGACTTCTCCAATGCCTTCAATACTGTCAGTCATGACATCCTTCTTTCCATGCTGTCCCATCTTATGGTCTCTGACGAGGTACTGGAATGGTTCTCATCTTATCTTCGGGAACGACTGCAAGCGGTACAGTTTGATAAGTCAACCTCATCCTGGCTTCATTTAGATAATGGCGTTCCCCAAGGCGGCATACTTTCTCCTCTTCTTTTCTCAATTTTTATTAATTTTATCACACACCAACTTCAGTGTTCGTATCATCTATATGCTGACGACCTACAAATATATGCCCAAGCACGTGTTGATGACCTTAATGATGCCATCAACGCGCTAAATATGGATCTTCATCATATTAAGTGCTGGTCGGACAGTTTTGGCGTTGCCGTCAATCCTGCCAAATGCCAAGCTGTTTTGGTGGGTAGTCCCCGCATGATTGCCAGAGTGGACTTAGCTAATCTGCGTTCGATTGTATTCGACGGTACTCCAATTCCTCTTAACCCCAGTGTTAAGGATCTGGGATTGTGTGTGGACAGTGGGTTGAACTGGCAAGCTCAAGTCTCCAGCATCTGTCAGAAAGTCACAGGGGTATTGCGATATCTTTACCGTCTTAAAAACTTTTTACCTACCAATATCAAAGCAATGCTTGTGCAGACCTTAATTTTCCCCATTATCGACTATGGTGATGTGTGCTACCTCGACCTGAATGCAGATCTACTAAATAAGCTCGACCGTCTTCTGAATAACTGCATTCGATTCGTCTACAATCTACGTAAGTATGATCACGAGTCCGCGCATCAATCACTTCTTAATTGGTTGCCCATTAGACAGCGCAGAAGTATGCGGGCCTTGACCACTCTTTTTTCTCTCTTATACTCTCCTAATGCTCCCCCTTATCTTACTTCACATTTCCAGTACTTAGGTACTTCTCATGATAAAAACCTTCGTTCTTCTTCTAATCGTTTACTTAGCTGTCCCTCTCATCAATCTGATATCATTCATTCTTCGTTCATCATTTATCTTATCCTTCTCTGGAACGCTCTTCCTCTAAACATCAGAATGTCCAATAGTCGGTATGCGTTTAAAACTAAGTTCTTACTGAGCAAGCAACTCGCTCTTAAAACTAGATAAATCAACGATAACTCTTATTTGTATATATCATAATATAAGTATATATTATATATATTATTATTTATAATATGTATTATATTTACAAGTATTTATTTATGTTACTATGTGTAGTATATTACATTATTTAAATAATACAACAAAGTGAATTATTTCTTTTATACTGGTTGTGCACCCTACCACATCATTGTCTCCACATCACCCAAAGGTTGACTGGTAGAGAATGCCTGTGGCATTAAGTCCGCCTATGTACTGTAACTTGTGCATAAAGAATAAATAAATAAATAAAAAATAAATAATAATCGCACAAACTATTAATGTTATGAAAAAATCATTACAATTATAAACAAATATGGTTTATTCAGTTCTATTGTATTTATGTGATAGGAGCTGTCAATGTCAGATGCCACTCAGCTGTCTGTTTGTTTGCGATGTTCCGAAGTAACATAGCTATAAACAGCCGCGCGTTCCGTGGCAGACTGTGATCTGTATGCGGAATACTTTGATTGTAGTTTCGTGCATATTTATATTGCATTTCTTAACGTAACAACATAAATAGTCTATTGGAAGCAATTTTGTCTTACGCGCGCCATAGATTTTACTAAATTAATCTTCCAGATAATTCTGAAATCTTCGCGACGTAATTAGTCGGTGCCTTGGCTGTATTATTAAAATCCAATGACAAGTTGAATCTATCTATGCAAAAAAAAAATTATAACCCTACTTACAGCCAGAATGTTCTGGAAGATTTTTAGTATTTAAAGGAGAATTCGCTAAAGATTTCCCTTTTTCTGGTTCTTCGCCCCAACATAATTGGGTGAGTGTTTTGTGCGCGTTTTATTTTCGTGATAAATAAATTATATGCTCGGTGCTATAACCTCAAACAGCCGTTCATCAATTCTATTCTTTTACATATTGTTTTCGATGAGATGTTTATTTCGTCATCGAATTTATACTCATATTAATGGCAATTACCCACACGGTGAACGGAATACTAAATATTCCGGGATCCAAAAGCAATTTACAGCCTAATATTTCTTTGTAACCTTGTCGTGACCGGTACCTAGTAAGAGTGGGGTTGTGTCCTTATTGAAATACATTTTAACTTACACCTTTAAATTGTCCCTCTTGTTCTGTAACTTTTAATTAGTATAACAATAGCCGCTGGCATAAAAGTTAATGTGCTCCGTAGAATCTTTACTTAATAGTAACCTAATTTAAATGACAATATTCCTATCTCAATTGTAGCCCAGTGTCATACCCACTCATACACAGCGGTCGGATTTAGTGAACGCACGTTCATACCTGTTATCGTAACATTTCAGGGTCGTATCTCCGGGCAACATCTCCCCGAGTCTCACCGGTACCTACCTTCTCCGGGCTACCTACACGCCGAGTACCTGCCTACTACGTGCCGCTCTCCACCTGCTCCTGCGCGCCTAACCGCCAGGAACCCGCTCTGCTCCGGTCTACCCCGGACCAGACCCCGCTGCCTCTAGGCTACAGCGACTTCCCCCCTCTTTAGGAAGTCCCCAAGTTAAGTCCTCCCAACTTGCTCTTTGCACTGATCCCCGAGCGACAGAACCCACGGTCTAATAGTGGAAAATCGAATTATACACTTAATTTCATATACCCTCTTTTATTTCTGACTCATGCTCTCCGGCTCCTCCAGCCAGGAGCGCTTCATATGTACCTATAGTGTCGAATACTGTGACGACCAACCGGTTGGTAGGGCTTCTTCGGGTTATATTGAAGTTTAACTAAATATACCTAGCTATATAATTATAACATACCTTCAACATCACGGGTATCCCATCACGCCTCATCTCATTCGGAATAAGTGGAGTGAGGTCCTCCGCCAACTCCCTGACTCCAGCCTTTGTCAGTCTAAATGTGCGCACAAATTCCGCGTCCGGGAGCAAAAATGGGTCAACATTTTGACGTAATGTCGCGCGATCTCGCCGTCGATTTCGTCGCTGTTGATTTCTTTGGTCTTGCCTATCGGCGATTTCTAATAATCGCCGACGGAAAATAAAGTTTGATGGATTCATCTTAACGATAATTCCACCAAAAAACGTGAATAAACTAAAGAAACACAATATTTTTAATTTTATAATATTTTATTTGTAGTCTTCACCTTTCTACAGACGAAAAATTTGATTGACTAGCTTACTTTTGCAAAATGACAAAACATCTGTCAATCAATGGTCGATCATCGGTATTTGCAAACGTCAAATAAGGAGTAACATACCGATTGTTCAGTACACCCCTGCCTAGACCGCGGAATGGCTAGCGCAGTGGAAGCTGGTATTACTAGTATAGACTCCGGACAAAAAACTAGGTTTCAGCCGGGATGTAACTGAACAATTGGACTGCGATACACAGTGGAGAGAATGTTAAGTAAGGTGATTTCACATACGGTTCTGTGGTGTCGAAAATCTCCTCGGCTGCGGAGAGACGGGGCGCGCGCCCCAGGTACCTTCTTCTTCTGCAGACCTTACCAATTAGTGACCTCACTCACAACACAAATAACAGCGTTCACAAGACACTGGGCGTTTCAACAATAGATACACAAAGACACACACGTGGGAGCTTTTTTTTATTACGATATATTGTCCCGACAACAAGCGCGTGTGGTAGAAAAGGTTATCTTTCAAAGCATCCGCGACCGGCCACTCCAGAGATGGCATCAAAACCTTGGTCGTACAAAACGGGATCACATAGATAATTTAAGATGTATTCAAACTCGATATGCCAGGCACATTCAACGCGAGCGATTTTTAACAAATTCAGCAAAATTAATCCGACATTTTCTACCAGAATTTCAATCAAGTGTCACTGTCAACTTCAAGTGACAGCTAATGTCAATTTGACGTGACATTAGAGTTGCGTTCAGAAACGTCGATCTTTTCCGAACATCCCCCCGCCCCGGACCGTTAAGAACGGTACGTCAATCTACGGGTAATCGGGAGAGTCCACTAACTGCTCTCTTCAAAACCGAATCTCGAACCAAAACCTCAGCAAAACGAGGAACTCCGTCAGTTCCGGGGTAGAGTTTAACAATGCGCCCCCTTCGCCAACATAGGGGCGGCAGGTTAGCATCCTTAATCAACACGAGGTCGCCAGTCTGGGGTGGGGTGGTTTTATCTGTCCACTTCACGCGCTGTTGTAGGATATGCAAATACTCCATCGACCAACGTGCCCAGAAGTTTTGGGACATCTGTCTCAAAAGTTGGTATCGCGACAAACGATGGGATCCTACATCCTGAATCGGATATTCAGGCAACGCCAAAAGGGGCTGTCCGATCAAGAAATGACCTGGGGTCAACGCTTCCAGGTCATTCGGGTCCGAAGACAACGGGCACAAGGGTCGCGAGTTGAGGACGGCCTCAATTTTACAAAATACCGTATCAAGTTCCTCAAACGTGAGAATAGTTTCTCCAATCACGCGACGCAAGTGTGTCTTGGCAGCCTTTACACAAGCTTCAAAAATTCCTCCCCAGGTCGGACAAGCTGGAGGGCTAAACTTCCAGATTATCCCACGCCGGGAGAGGGTGGTTCCAATGTCTATTTTATTATCAACAAAAAACTTAACTACTTCCTTAAGATAATTACACGTTCCCTTATAATTAGTACCACAATCGGAACGTATCAATGTCGGCAGTCCTCTACGGGAAACAAATCTGCTCAAGGCGGCGACAAAGGCTTCGGTAGACAATTCCGAGACAATTTCCAAATGGACAGCCTTGGTGGACAAACACACAAACACGCACAAGTACGCCTTATAGGTTTTAGCATTACGCAGTCTCGAAGCCTTTACAGTAAAGGGACCGGCGAAGTCGGTGGCGACTCCGGCAAAAGCTCTACATTCCGTGACGCGATCAGCAGGCAAATCACCCATCTGGGGCTGCATGGTCGCGGCCTTCAATCGATAACAAGGCAGGCAACGGAAAACCACAGTGCGAATGGCTCGACGAGCAGACAAAATCCAAAATTCACGCTGCAAAATGGCCAACAAAGCATTACAGCCAGCATGTTGTGCATTGGCACATGGCGATCTGTTATTATCAGTTGAGTCAAATGTCCGGCTTTAGGTAACAAAAGGGGGTGACGAGCTCCATACGGCAGGTTCGCATTTCGAAGTCTTCCGCCGACTCGCAAAAGCCCACTCTCGTCCAGGAAGGGATTCAATCGCGATACCGCGCCCTTCAACTTGCGACGGCCTAAACGCAAAATTTCAATCTCGGACTCAAAACTATCAGCTTGTACTCTCCGGACCCAAAACAAGAGCGCGTCCCTACGCTCGTCCGGAGTGAGAACCGACGAATCACGCCTCGCGCGTGGGTTTCTGCAATTGTACACAAAACGTCTGATCCAAGCGGTAACACCAAGCAGCTTCTGTAAGGAGCTGTACCGATCCAACAACAAATCCTTTTCCCCGGCGGGGTTAGTCTCCAGGACGCATGCCCGCATATCAGGAACGGCTACGTTCGACAACGCTGGAGAGGGCGGCCACTCCGACTCAGGCCGCATCAACCACTGTGGGCCCCACCAGAGGGGGTGGTTAATTAGGGTTGGGGCTACACAACTCCGAGACGCACAATCCGCGGGATTCATGGTTCCCGGCACGTGTCTCCAAGTCAACTCGATGTCGGAATTACAAATCTGCGACACTCGATTGGCCACAAACACGTCCAAGGTGTGCGCCGGAGCCTTCAACCAACAAAGGACGACCTGACTGTCCGTCCAAGCATAAACCTCTTGTATCTTAATAGATCGACCTAATGTGAGCCATACGTGGTTCAACAAACGCATTAGTAGGGCAGCTCCACACAATTCCAACCTCGGGATCGTATGACGAGTCCGAAGGGGAGCGACTTTGCTTTTCGCTATCACCAGATGCACAGCAACAACTCCGTCAACAGTAACGGTCCGGAGGTACACGGCCGCAGCAAATCCACGTTCGGAGGCATCGGAAAAGCCGTGAAGAGTAACTTTACAATTTTCAGAAGGGAGGAATAGCCTCGGCAAATGCACTTCATTAATCTCGGGGAGGGATGAAACGAAGCTCGACCAATCTCGGAGTAACTCGTCCGAGAGGGGTTCATCCCACGACACACCCGAAGCCCATAACCGTTGCAAGAAACACTTGGCCATAAACAGCACGGGGCAAATCCACCCATTGGGGTCAAAGGTACGTGCGACAGTAGACAATACTAAACGCTTGGTCCAGACTTTCGGTGGTCGTAAATCCACACAATAAGTGAACGTGTCAGAGACCGGTTTGTACTGTACGCCAAGGACGGTCACCACATGGGGATTATCAACATTTTCGAATAGGTGGGGGTCCTGCTGGTGCTCTTCGGGCAAACCTACCAGTACATCAGGCGAGTTGGATATCCATTTCCTCAACTCGTAACCTCCCGACTTCAAAAGGGCGGTGAGTTCGTCTCTCAGGACAATCGCCTCTGAGACAGATGAGGCGCCCGTGCAAATGTCATCCACATAGACGTCACTGGCCAAAATGGCGGAGGCGCGAGGATATCTCAAGCGCTCCTTCTCGGCCAACTCCAACAAAGAACGAATCGCAACAAACGGGCTCGAAGCCAAACCGTACGTATTCGTATTCAATTCATAAGTCAACAAGGGGTCCCTAGGACTCTCTCTCCACAAAATCAATTGGTACCTCCTATCCTCTGGATGGATGACCGTTTGTCTGAACATCATCCGGATGTCAGTCATAAATACAATTTGGTGCCGCCGGAAGTTGGTCAAAATGTCTGAGATCTCCGTGTGCAGCTTGGGACCTACATGCAGACACTGGTTCAAGGACGCTCCAGTAGAGGTGGGAGCCGAACCGTCAAAGACCACCCGAATCTTTCCGGATTTCAAAACGGCATGGTGCGGCAAAAAGAAGTGCTCAACGGAGCGCCAATCCAAATCGCTCACGGACATGTGCCCTAACTCCTCATACTCCCGCATGAATTCAACATACTTCTGGCGGAAGACCGGATCCTTGCTCATGCGACGCTCCATCGCCACTAGCCTACGTTCCGCTAGCGGTCGGGATTCGCCCAGAGGAGGTCGGCCGGCACGAAAGGGGAGACGGGTGATCAAACGACCAGAGCGGAGGCGACCAGTGTTATTCTGGTAATACAACTCGCATTCATCCGCTACTGGGTCAACCCGCGGGGCTGGTGGAGGTTCCTCAACCTCCCAGAACTTCTGCACCACTTCGGAGAGAGACACATTAAAAACAAGACCGCGATCCTCATCAAGGGAATCCAAAACGCGGCGAGCAGGGCCCATCACAACTGTACCGAGTGTCGTCTGCAGAGCTACCAAGCCATCTGGCTGCAAAACTCGCTTCCCCGTCAACAAAACTCGCCCCAGGACATCGGCTCCAAGGAGAGCATCAATCGGGCCTGGGCGGAAGAAATTTGGATCGGCGAGTGGGGAATCAGACACCAAAGACAACATACTCGGTCCCAAGTCAACTGAAGGTTGACGGCCAACAACTGTGTCCAACACAATCGCCGAGGTCTTAATGCCTGGCGTGGACTTATTACGTGATGTAAATGTGAAGTCAACATGCCCTAACAACCCGGGGACTTTCACATCGCCAACACCTCTCACGCCTTCCGTGTGGGGGTGCACCTTGAGGCCCAACCGCCTAACTAACCAAGATGACACAACACACCCCTGAGCACCGGAATCCAACAAGGCGCGAACTTCCACAAGGTCGCCATTCAATCCCCTGACAAGTACAGAGGCCGTGGGCAACAAAACGGTCTCTGGAGGGGTGGCTACAATCGACCGTAAACACGTTGATTGCTAGTATGTGGGGTCCCCAGACGTCCCCCCATGGTAAGGGGGTCGCTCATAGCGATCCAGTGGGTCCCAATCTCCCACATACTGCCTACGTCCAATTCGCCCGGTATCAGGCGGGTTATATCTCCCGGCCCCTTGAAGACGGGGCGGGCGCCGCTCCAAACGCGGGTATTCGGCGAGCGGCGGCGAGAATCGGTGCCTATCACCAACCGTGTACGTCGCCCCATAGTCGCGGGGGCACGGTGACCGATTTTCAGAAGGGGGGTCCCGGGGACCCCCGCCCGTGCGAGGCTCAAAACGTCGCGGGGGGCTTCTACGACCTCCCGCATCGCTCGCAAAATCGAACCCCCTAGTTGGGGACCGATTTCCCATGGGGGGGTCCGTGGGACCCCCGCCCGTGCGAGGCTCAAAACGTCGCGGGGGGCCTCTACGACCTCCGGCAACGCTCGCATAATTCATCCCCATCCTTGGGGATCGGTTTCCCATTGGGGGGTCCCTGGGACCCCCGCCCGTTTGAGGCTCCAAACGTGGCGGAGAGCGTCTGGGGCCACTCTGGTGGCCACTAGAACTGCTGCGGGATGCAAACACCGCGGGGGGTCCGAGCCCCCCAGCCATACGAGGTGATCCTGCAGCGACGCGCTGCGGCGCTCCGCCGCCCTCTGGGCTGTTCATGCAGAGGAGGGGATGGTGGTTGCCCTTACAAAAGCGGCATGGGTGCGCTTGGGTACATTCGCGCTGCATGTGCAGGCCCAAGCACGAGTAGCACCATGTCCGTTGTCGCGCGATCGCTCGACGGCCTTGGACGCGCTGGTCGAGGAACTTATCACAACGGGTCGTGCTGTGACCCGGTTCCCGACAGTACAAGCAGCGGGCGGTCTCCTGGACGGCGGCATAGCGGCCGGGCGCGCGAGGGGCCATACGCCCCCTACGGGGGGGTCCGGTGGGGGATCTACTCTGTGGCACAGGTCGTTCGGGTCCCATAGGACCGGCCAGAGAGGAATTATCTGCCAGTCTACTTTCTCCTTCCAGGAACGTCAAGAGGTCCGAGAAGGGTGGCAGATAAGTCGCACTATCCCCACCATACTGCTGCTCAAAACGGACCTTAACAGAGTCCGGCAACTTTCCCAGGACAATGTGCAGTAACAAAAACGACCACTGCTCCACTGGGAGTTTTAAGTTTTTCAATGCGTTGTAGGCAACCAACAGCGGATTCAACAAAGCCACTCTCAAGTGCATCACGCTGGCAACGCGGGGTAAATTCAAAATGGCGGCAACATGGTTGTCCGCCAGACGTCGTACGTTCTGGTACCGACGGGCAATCAAATCCCTAGCAATAGGGTAGTTTTCATCCGAGGGGGCCAAATGTTGAACCGATTCAAGGGCCTCCCCTTCCAACACGGATAATAAATAAGCTAACTTCTGGCCCTGGGTCAAATCATCCCGGGCATGTACAAGACTATCAAAAATATTAATAAAGCCCTCCCAGTCCTCTAGACGACCAGCAAAGCGCCTTAAGTCTAAGGGGGCCAATCTAGCAAAGAGAGGGGGCATACTCTTAGATGTGACCGGGGACGGGCTCGGTTCATTCTCTCTTGCCACTTGCAAAGGTCGAGCCACCTGGGTAATTCTGTCCGCAAAATCATAACACTGGTCCACATCCAAATCGACTTCTTGTCGCATTTCCACATCGGCCTCAACAGTCCTTTCCAAAAATAAGGCATACTGTTCATCAACAACAGCCAAACGTACGGGCAGATCTACGTATCTGTTCAACAAGGCCTCCGTCCTATCAGGTCGATCCAACAATGCGACTGCAGACGCTAACCACCGTAACTCAGAACGTATTTTGGCTTTAGCAGAGGAGGCCGTCATTGTAACGTTACAAATTTATCAACAAAAACAACAAATTCAAAATATTCACTATAACACAAAATCTCCAATATTTGGAGGTTATTACTAACCACAAAATTCCAATATTACAACAACAAAGTATTTATAATGACACAAACTCTTAAATATCTGGAGGTTATCAGAAAACAACAAAACTCACTGACTATTGAAATTCACTCAAAATCACTGACTATTGAAATTCACTTGGATATCAACACAACATACTGTTACACAACAACAAGTTAATTTTAATTATTTCAAAGCACAAGTTTCAATGAGTTTCAATGTGTAAACAATGTCCCAAATCATTTAAGTTTCACTAAGTATTGAGTGCAAACTTATTAGCTAACCTTTTATTAGCTATTATTTTAGCAACAAACTTGTCAATATTCACAACTCAAATTTGCTAACAAAACTGAATAATAATTATTATGAGCAAAGAAAGGCATCTGTTTACAATTTGGAACTTCAATACATGACTTCAATACATTAATTACAAGACATGGAACCAATAACAAAGGAATGCCCTTTACTTTTCAAATGCAAGTTAATTACCATTTACAAGTACAAATTAATCTAGTCCGGACCAGATGGTCATCAACACGGCACTGATTAATGGACAAAGCTTTGGCGTGGGCCTCTCAGGCCTTCAAACCACGCTCTTGGCTACCAAGAAATGTTCAGTACACCCCTGCCTAGACCGCGGAATGGCTAGCGCAGTGGAAGCTGGTATTACTAGTATAGACTCCGGACAAAAAACTAGGTTTCAGCCGGGATGTAACTGAACAATTGGACTGCGATACACAGTGGAGAGAATGTTAAGTAAGGTGATTTCACATACGGTTCTGTGGTGTCGAAAATCTCCTCGGCTGCGGAGAGACGGGGCGCGCGCCCCAGGTACCTTCTTCTTCTGCAGACCTTACCAATTAGTGACCTCACTCACAACACAAATAACAGCGTTCACAAGACACTGGGCGTTTCAACAATAGATACACAAAGACACACACGTGGGAGCTTTTTTTTATTACGATATATTGTCCCGACAACAAGCGCGTGTGGTAGAAAAGGTTATCTTTCAAAGCATCCGCGACCGGCCACTCCAGAGATGGCATCAAAACCTTGGTCGTACAAAACGGGATCACATAGATAATTTAAGATGTATTCAAACTCGATATGCCAGGCACATTCAACGCGAGCGATTTTTAACAAATTCAGCAAAATTAATCCGACATTTTCTACCAGAATTTCAATCAAGTGTCACTGTCAACTTCAAGTGACAGCTAATGTCAATTTGACGTGACATTAGAGTTGCGTTCAGAAACGTCGATCTTTTCCGAACACCGATTTAACGACAAGTGATTGACCATTGATTTATCATTGAACAATAGACTACCGATTGGTTGGATAGTATTTCATTGGCCGACCAATGACCGACCAATGATCAAGCATTGAACATTCTTGGACAGTAGACTACCGTTTGGGACTTTGGCGTCCAATTGATTTGTCATTGAACTACCATGTATTAAGTAGAATCGGGCCCCTGGTAAGTGTCAATATATATTATTATGTAAGTGTTCATAATAGAACAGCACTATTTGAAATCATAATCTTGTCTATGGCAGACGATGTCAATGTGACAACCTCACGGGTTTGACAGCTAGTCACTTACTTGGAAGTCGTAATTCGTGCGGCGTGGGTTTAGAGGTTATGTAATGTGCCGGTGCACAGGAACACTTGGTTATATTTTAAGTGCTTTGATGTTGAAATAATTGGAATTAGTCAACATAACACTCCCGCAGGGCGCGAGAGAACAATTTGTGCGGTTCCGATTATGGTATAAGGACGCGCCGGTCGCTCCGAGTGATTTTGTTATATTAAATGTTTGGATTGTTAAAAGTGATATTATGAAGGTATTTGTACGGGTACAAATAATATTTTGACTCGCGGCGAGATTGCTGATTGCTCAGTGTTATTAAGGAGTGGACTCCTGGAGGCCAGGGGCCAGCCCCAAATCACGAAGGTTCCGTTCATCTCTCTTTGTTCCCAATCTCCCAACCCTATCCCTAGAACCGGCGCCTTCCAGGCGATATCACGCTTATGGACTAGGTAAGTGTTCGATTTAAGTTAATATTAATAATATAGGTTTAGCGTAGGTGTTAATTTTAACAGGTTTCCGAGTGACCTTAATTTAGCTCGGTGGTAGCGGAGACTGCTTATGAAAGGGTGACCACAGATTCGGATACCGTTTTCCGTTTTACCGTTTTCGGTATAACGGTATTTTCGGCATTTGTGGACACCCTCGCTCGTTAGCCTACAGTAAGTATATGTCGGAGCGTAAACGCAGTGCTGCCCTCATAGACAGCAAGATAGATTACTTTAATTTAAATTGTAACGACATCTATCGAGTTATTTTGTAACTATCGACTAAAATTATTAGCGCTATCTATTTTGTTGCTTTGTAACTATTAGTTGAGTCAGTTTAAACGTTGCGGAAAGCACTTGGGTGAATTGGATACAGAGAGATGGCAGGACCTGACCAAATGAGTTGAATGTCTGAAAATGGTCCCACAAGGGGTTGGACGTTGAGGCGGTAGTGGGGCCCGCAAGGGCCGCTTTTCTGTATCGAATTTGCCGCGTTTAACAGTTTATCCATCTACGTCACTTGAATCGTTGTTTTATTTGTGCCATATCGATTGTGATTGAAGAATAAGACGTTTGTTATTGAAGAAGAGACTATTATTTTGAGGATCCCTCGTCACAACCATCCTGACAACGAGACCAGACCAGGCAACCGGACCCAGCGACGTCATCAGAAGTGGGATGCAGCCCGTGCCACAGATGAAAAGTGGACTGAAAACGAAATACCCGTATTTCTGTTATTTGACATTCTGTTACTGAACGTGTGATGAAAAAGGCGACCTGCCGTTCCACTAGCGGCATTTCATTTGCAAAAAGAGAATTGTGAAAATCATCTTTTCCTGTTGATGAGCGGTGCGCTGAAAGGAAGTTCATCGGCAAGACTGGACCAGTCTGGACCTGGACCAGATTTCATGTGCTGGCGTAACCTGGCTGGAGCATAAGGATTTGTTCATCGATAGGTTTGTCTGTATCTAGACAAACGGAGGTATTCTCATATTTTTCTTATTTTGTGAAGCCGAAAGAAAGTAAATCTTATTTCTTTGTGAGTAATTCGTTGTAATAATAGTTCCTAACGGAAACAAGAATGTTTTATGATTTTACTGTCAACTACCTACATCAAAATTCAGCGGCAAACATTTTCCTAATTTTGCTAACAGAGTGTTTAGTAAATTCGCATACTATTGACGACCGATTTGGCGCAGGGGTAAACTACCTGCCTTCTGCGCCAGAGGTCTCGGGTTTGATTCCCGAACAAGACAAATATTTGTGTGCATGAACACGTCTATTTGTCTTGGTCTGGGTGTTTTCTATGTATATTAAGTATGTATTTACAAACAAAAAGTATTTAAGTATATATTTATCCGTTATCAAGTTCACGTAGACACAGTTTCTTAAGAAATTAACTACGGGCTTAGATAATTGGTGTGATTGTATGAAAATATTTATTATTTATTATATTTATATTTATTTATTGAGTTTGAGAAAAAAAATTGACAGATGGATTGTACTTTGTTGTAAAGAAATAAGATCTAGATAGTAACGTTTGCACTTTGACTAATTTACACTCGGGGTACAGATACCATACGAGATAGTTGTGTCATTGTAACTCTTGATATAAAGTTGGTGCCTATAACATGACCTGTCAGATAGTGAGATTGCCTGACAGAGATCGCTACTAAGCGATAAGGTCACCTAATATTTTGTACTGCTCTTCGTAAATGTTTACCTCGTGTATTTTTCTGTTTGTTGAATACAAGCGCTGCATGGTGGTGCCTGTGGTGGTGCTATGCAGGTGCTGCCTATGGTGAGCCGTTCGTCGGCGCGACATCGGCGTCGGTCGGTGCAGTGGTGCAATGGTGCGATTCTGCGGCGATGGCAGTGCGGCGGCGGCGCGGTGGCGTCGTGGCGCAACGCAACAGACAAGTAGCCGGCGCTGGCGGCGATAGTGTAGAGAGAGATCTACTGGCATCGCATATCATATGACCGCAATTTGGTGAGCAGTTTTCATTTTGTCATTATTTGTGCAAACAGCACCGAAATGCTCTTTTCCGTTCAATGAACATTCTTTTTGTACAGTTTTTGGCACTTTACTAGTTTAAACCTAGGATTACAATGATTGTTAATGTGAGATTTGATTTAAATTGGATTAGAAACGATAAGAGTTCGTATTAGATTGACAGATGGGAACATGATTTGATTTGGTTCAGAGGACTAAATATCTAGTTGGTGTTTTATCACATTATTAGCAAGGAAGTGCTGAAGATGTTGTGTTTGTTTTATTGCGTGGCTGAATGAGTCAGCACGTTGTTGTGGTACCATGAGGTAAAGAGGGTACAGTGGAAGCACTTGTAGTATGTACAAAGATTATGTTTTGTTTTTGTTCCACGCTGTCAGTCTAAAACACGTTGTGACTATGTTCAGTAATAAATAAGTAGTTGAGAGCTTTATTTTTCAAAAAGGCTTTAAGTAATAACATTATTTACAAGCAGTTATATGCTGCAGCAGCAGCATTGTCATTAAGTCAAACCAAACTCCGCCAAGATAAAGTGGAAATGGATTTTCATGAGTAAACTTATGAAGAGAGTTAATTTGTGTAAAATGATATTTTAACGTTTGCCCTAAAATAGTTTTGAAGTTGTTAAAACTAAGTTTTTAAAGATTAACGAATAGGTCAGAAAGATGCCTCAAGGTGATGTATCCTCAGAATTAAATGTTTGTGATGTTGAATCGGGTGTGGACAGTGCCGGTGAAGGCCTGTCTAACTATGTGCAAACACTTACTGACATGGCTACTTATTTGGTAATCCACACGCTTCAGTCGTAGTCGTAACTGCGATTCGATAGGGTTGTACAGTAGGGTGGAGCGTCACTGTATGAAAAAAATTTTTTCTTGCTATCTCGTAATGGAACTATAACCAAAAGTTGTGTTTAGGTATAGGTCTCCTAAAATATTGTGGCTATAGCCACAATATTTTTGAAATTGGTCAATTAGAAATACTGCCCCAAGTAACTTAAAGTTTGAAAAAATTCTAAAATTTCAATTTTTTTTACCCTTTGTTTTAATATAATTAAATGATATTTTTAAAACTTTATATAACAATTTGGGTTGGTTAAAGGTCAATCTATCAATATTAATGCCTAGGACATCACTATTGCCGCCCCCGCGACCCCTGCGGCCTCCCTAACTACTGGCATAAAAACGGAATATTTTCAAATCTCAGTTGCGCGTCGACCGTTGCGCGGAGAAAGTTCTGTTGTGAATTTACGAGTAAATAATTTAAAATGTCGTTGTCTACTCTTCGTAGTGATTTGCAGTGCCCTTTGTTCGGCCATGGCCGTGATTTAGTATCGAATGTTTTACCTACATATGAAGATATTATGTTATGTTACATTTGGCTGAGTCGAGGTAAGAAACAGTATCGTAATCTGGCTACTGACACTTACAAAGTGCTGTCGGAGAAATTGTTGTTGGTATGGCAGTCAGCATCAATACCTACTATTGAACTTCGCTCAGTAATAAAAAGGATACAGGTCTATCATGATAAATACCGAACTTTACTCAAACCTTACAAGTCAAGAAAAAACATAGAGTCTTATCAAGAGCGTCTCAAGTTGTTTAAAGAAGAAGCTCAATTTTTATTTGACATAGCAGCATGTAAATGCGAAAAGTTTAATTTATGCAAGTGTCCTAAAGAATTAAAAGTACCTATTTAAGAAAGAGCGTTTTTGATTGACCAACGTACCGAGCGAAAAATGGGTATAGGAGGGATTGATTTAAAAACTTCTAAACAAAACGCCAGAAGGTTTTTGAGAAGGCAACCACGCGAAACCAGACTAGCAAATGGCGATAGCGAGCCGGGTTCTTATTCTCCACAAAATGTTATTGAGGGACAGTTTTTGCCTCACACTTCTTCATCTTCTATCGAGTCGAGTTATGAGAAAAATCAAGACAAGTTACCGTCGGAACCTTCGTTGTTGATGTCTCGAGTAGTCACTCAAAAACGTAATACGATTTCTTTAGCTACTGTTGCTCGGACGGTTGACCGATACGGTGTCTCAGATAGAGCTGCAGCAGCTATCGTATCGGCGGCATTTCAAGACGTGGGTCTTATAACAGAAGAAAGTTCTACAAACATCGTAGATCGTAGTAAAATCAGAAGAGCCCGTGAACTACAGCGACAAACATTAATAAATGAGTCCAACTTGCAACAAGACAATTCAACGTTTGGTTTATATTTTGATGGTCGCAAGGACAAAACTTTAACTATGATAGATTCGTGTAGAAGAAAAATAGTTGTGGAGGAGCATATTAGTTTATTAAAAGAACCGAATTCTGAGTACATTGGACACATCGCATTATCATCCGGGCGAGCGACAGTTGTGAGTAAAAAAATAATAGACTTTTTGCAAGAAAAGCACGTAGATTTACAAAACATGGTTGTGGTTGGCTGTGAAGGTACAGTTGTGAACACAGGAGCAAAAGGAGGAGTGATACGATGCATAGAACGAAGTTTGCAAAAACCCTTACAGTGGTTCATATGCCAGTTACATGCAAATGAACTTTCGCTGCGTCATATGTTTGAGAAACTGGATGGTCCTACTTCTGGACCACGAAGCTTTATGGGGCCAATCGGTAAAGATTTAAAAGATTGTGAAATGCAGTTACTAATGAACTATCAATCAATTAGTTGCATATTACCAGATGTTTCTAACGTTCAAGATTTGAGCTCAGATCAACAGTACCTGTATGATATTTGTATGGCTATTAATTCCGGTCATTGTAGTCTAAGTTTATCTAAAAAGAATCCTGGCAAAATTGTTCATTCCAGGTGGCTCACGATGGCAAACAGGCTTCATAGATTGTACGTCTCGACAAGGTCTCCTACGGAAAACCTAACCCACTTGATAACATTTATCTTGAACGTTTACGCCCCTATGTGGTTTTTTATCAAAACAAAGCCAACATGTATTTATGGTGCAAAACATTTGCATAAAACCATTGTTCTTTCGAGGTACCTCCCCGAACACCTAAAAAGTATAGTAGATCCAGTCATACAACGAAATGGTTTCTTTGGTCATACAGAGAATATTTTGTTGGCTATGTTGGCTGATGAAAGAAAAAATGTAAGAGTCTTAGCGCTACGCAAAATCCTTAAAGCACGTGATTCAGCTATTAGGGGCGTGAGAGAATTTAAGGTTCCGCAATTAAATTTCAATGCTATTGACTACATTGACATCGTAATTTGGAATGATGTGGCTGTCACTGAGCCTCCAATTTTAAAAAACATAAGCACAAGCATAATTCTCGAGTGCATTGAGACGCCTGAAAAAATTGATTATTTTATAATACCCCTTCTAAAAAAGTACCCTTGTCACACCCAAGCTACAGAGAGGTGTGTTAAAATAGTAACAGAAGCCTCCGCTGCAGTCTGTGGTCCAATAAGGAGGGATGGATTCATACGAACCCGCATTTTATCACGTAAAATTATGCCTGTTTTTGAAACAAAAAAACATTACAAAACCCATTAATTTTTATTTTTTTTATAATTTTTATGTCGAACTACCAGTATTTTTTTTTACATTTTGTTCCGTGTTTTTATAGCTATTATAATTCTGTTAATTTTTAAGCTAATAAATGTTATTTTTATTAAAAATTTACTGTTTTATTGAACTCCATCAAACATCTAAATATTGTCTAAAAAGTTAAATTTTTCAAAATATCAGAGGGCTTGGGGCAGTATTTCCATAAATATATCAAGAAATTTAATTATACAGTTTTTAATGTAAACATATCTGACAACTTTTGGCAATAGTTCCATTTCGAAATTCCAGAAAAAAAAATTACGCTCCACCCTATTGTACAGGGCGCGATGCGGCTGAGGCTGTGGCAATCTAGCGTCTCATGGGAGACTATGTCATTATGAGATGACCATGTATGTTGAGCATACCGATTCCAATGTGGGAATCCGTCTCATGGGAGACTATGTCATTAAGTTGACCACGTACATTGAGTGTACCGATTCCAATGTGGGGATCCGTCTCATGGGAGACTATGTCATTATGAGATGACCATGTATGTTGAGCATACCGATTCCAATGTGGGAATCCGTCTCATGGGAGACTATGTCATTACGATGACCATGTACATTGAGTGTACCGATTCCAATGTGGGGATCCGTCTCATGGGAGACTATGTCATTATGAGATGACCATGTATGTTGAGCATACCGATTCCAATGTGGGAATCCGTCTCATGGGAGACTATGTCATTACGATGACCATGTACATTGAGTGTACCGATTCCATGTGTGAATCCTTGCCACCTAATGTGTAGCTACTGTTAGTGATGTGTGTTGTTTATATGACTTTGATTATAAAATTGTGATTACGGTAACTTACTATGAGGCATACTTTCTTCCTTATCTTTTGTGTGGCTACTAACCTTTTAGTCAGGTTAAGCCGAGCGAGAGTTAGCTCCATTGAAGTAATTTTGTTTCAGATACACATGAGGACATGTGAGACGTCAGAATGGCCGTGTCGGAGCGTAAACGCAGTGCTGCCCTCATAGACAGCAAGATAGATTACTTTAATTTAAATTGTAACGACATCTATCGAGTTATTTTGTAACTATCGACTAAAATTATTAGCGCTATCTATTTTGTTGCTTTGTAACTATTAGTTGAGTCAGTTTAAACGTTGCGGAAAGCACTTGGGTGAATTGGATACAGAGAGATGGCAGGACCTGACCAAATGAGTTCAATTTGTCGATACATTTGGTGCAGGGGCAAGATAAAACAGTCTGAAAATGGTCCCACAAGGGGTTGGACGTTGAGGCGGTAGTGGGGCCCGCAAGGGCCGCTTTTCTGTATCGAATTTGCCGCGTTTAACAGTTTATCCATCTACATCACTTGAATCGTTGTTTTATTTGTGCCATATCGATTGTGATTGAAGAATAAGACGTTTGTTATTGAAGAAGAGACTATTATTTTGAGGATCCCTCGACACAACCATCCTGACAACGAGACCAGACCAGGCAACCGGACCCAGCGACGTCATATATATATTTAACACTAAAAATACTTTTTCGATTGCATTGTTTTATCATTCCACCTCTTACCTAATTATATACAAGAGATACATACGATATAAGATACATACCTACCTATACAAGCACTATTTTTTCACTGAAGTACCCATCTACTATGTATTTTTTTAACAAATTGTTTGGTTTTAGAAACTTATTGACTCTGAGGAGTTCTTATTAAATTCCACAAATGTGTCACAATTGAGTGAAAAAGACAGAGCAATCAGTTGGACTGCCTTAAAATTCTCTGAATATGATGAAACGGTAAAACAAGAAGAAAATTGTTCTACTGGTACTATCAAAAGCAATTTAGGTGAAGGCACCGATCAAATGACAGTTTTATCACCACAGCCCACGACATCAAGTTCCTATAAGGAATTTAAAGTACGTATTGAGTTAGTTATACAGCTTTATATATTTGACATTAATTTATTCTCTTAATCCTGTGAGAGTAGAGGAAAGGTGTACAAAATGATCCCTCGAGGTGAAATGGTTCCCTACAATTTCAACGAAAATACTAGTGCCATCTATGCGATTTGTTGGCTAACGCCTTCCCTGTACTCCATTCAGTAGCCTAATAAAGTGTCATGGCGGTGTGAGTACAGTGCGTCGATTTATTGCAAAAAAATGAAAATGGCTATCTTCCATCTAAGATAAGCCTGCAATCAAAGTAAAATTGTTGAAATTCTTTTGTGGATATGTGAATGAAAGTTTTCCTGGTAGTTTTTATTGATATTCAGTAACGTTTGAAACTCGTTTTGATCTCACCAAGATAATGTTTTGAGGTCATATTTCGACAACTTTTGTAAATTCAACATTTGGGGTAAAACGATCCCCTTTAGTGGGTATAAAACGATCCCAGGAATAATTTCACCAAACTTGAAAATCAATTTAAAAGTAGTCATGGTTTTTTTTTGTATTCCTATCTATTGTACTTTTTACAGATCATGCCACGTGAATTTTCTGTACGACAAGACAGTTTTCTGTACCTGTAATGGTAGCACCATTACAGTACAGAAAACTGTCTTGTCGTACAGAAAAACAAAAAAAATAATAATTAGAAAATTACCGTCCTATCACGTTGATATCCATTCTCGCCAAGATATTCGAAAAGTGCATGTATAAAAGATTACTGGATTATTGCGTCAAATTTAACATACTTGATGCCAATCAGTTTGGGTTTCAGAAACAAAAATCCACAACTTTAGCTATATTTAATTTGGTACGCTCCGTTTTGACAAACTTAAATGATAATAATATGACTACAGGGTTATTTTTCGATTTATCTAAAGCGTTCGACTTTGTCTCACACAAAATACTATTAAGAAAATTAGAAATGACAGGAATTAGAGGGATACCACTCCAATGGATTGAGTCTTATTTAACGAATCGACAGCAATCAGTTGTTATAAGAAAAATGTCAGGGAATGAGCTTATATCTCATTCATCGGAATATAAAACAATTAAATATGGTGTTCCCCAAGGTAGCGTTTTGGGGCCAATACTATTTATTCTATATATTAATGACATTACTTATATTACGAATCATAAAATTATATTATTTGCGGATGACATCTCAATGATTGTGACAACTAATAAGAAATACAATTCAAAACTGGACCATGAAATTGACATAAATAAAAATATTGACAAAATTATAAAATGGCTAAAATCACACAATTTGAAAATAAATCTTGACAAATCTAATTTCATTCAATTTAATAAAGCAAAACAAGATAAATATTCAATCAAATTAAATATAGACAAAATAAAAGAAGTTAGAGACTAAATTTCTTGGTGTATTATAGATCAAGAATTAAATTGGAAAACACACGTTGAAGAACTGTGCGGCCGAATAAATAGATTCGTGTACGCCTTACGAAAATTAAGGAAGGTTACAAACCTTAAAACAGCTATCATGGCGTATAGGGCATATGTTGAATCTATCATTCGTTATGGACTAGTGATATGGGGTAACAGTACCGACAAAACTAGAATATTTTTAGCGCAAAAAAAGTGCATCGGAGCCATTTGTGGTATTTCACCTGACGTTTCGTGCAAGCCTTATTTTAAGAGCCTTGGTTTGTTGCCGTTATCATCAGTTTATATCTTAGAAATATCGTACTTTGTAAGAAATTATAAAAAATATTTTAAATAAGCATCTGATCTGAATACAAGACTGAAGAGAGATCCAAACAGACTTGTATACACCGATGTTCCTAGATCAGACAAATATGGAAAAACCTGTTTAATGATGTCCGTTAAAATTTATAACCGATTACCTGACGATATCAAAGATATTCACTCTGATACAATGTTTAAAACTAGATTATATAATTGGCTAAATGAAAATACTTTTTATGACTTGAAAGAATAGTTCGACATAAAAATGTAAGTAATCAATTTAAATACCTAATAATAATATTGTACGCTTACTAACAGGCTAAATGTGAGATACCTACTTGTATTTTTTTTAACATCTTTATGTAACCACATTTAAAACAATAAAGATATTTATTATTATATTATTATTATTATAAAACGCAGTTGGTGCAGTTAAGAATTTGGGAGTAAACAAGCGGTGTTTACACCTAAGCATGAGAGAGAACTCGTTGAGTACATAAAATATATTGAACCAAAAATGTATGGGTTAACCAAACAAGATAGTATGGGATCGTTTTAGATACCCAGGTGTACAAAATTATCCTTTAGTAGAGGATTGGAAAATCTCTAATAAATTTAAAGATATCAAATCAAACTGCAATAATGGCATGCCAGTATAATAACACTTAAATGACTTACCCAAAACTCTTTCAATGTTTGCTCTTACTATAATATTTAGATACAGTAACCGATTTCCCTTAGAGGGATCATTTTGGACACCTTTCCCCTACTCATGTATTCAAACACTGTTTTGTATGAGACATTTTGAGAAAATGCCTAGGCTTTCTAAGCTCAGAGTACCTACATCATTCAACAAAAGGTCCTGGACGAAAAAGGTGTCCTGCATAAAGTGAACTTTATAATATCCTTAATGGAATAGCTATACCCAGGTCTAAATACTTATCTGTGGTTTCTTTATAAATGAAGTAAATGTGAGTCTTAACTCACCTTTTATTTTTCTCATTACAGCCCCTTCAGGATATACTCAATCAAAGCTGGGACGGCAAAAACATTTTAAAATTACATAGGGAAGAGGGAGTTTTATCGAGTAACAGCCGCAGGAAGCTTTGTAATTTAATAATTCAATATTTGTTAGAAGATGATTTAAATATTTAAATACCTCATGAAACTCTATTTAAATATGCTCAAGAAATAAAAGGTATATTTAATAAAGAAAATGCTAGCACATATTATGTGCCATATATAAATAATCAAAAAATGTAAATCAAAGCTTGCGCAAAAGGTAAATTATTTGACTGTTTACATAACCGGAAGAGAGAGTGGAGACAAGCAAAGAAAAAAGAGGATAAAACTCAAGATGTTCAAGCTGAACATTGTTTGGAATTAAATAATAATAATAATAATTTAAAAAAAGCGTCAACGTGACAGGACATTCTTTTTCCCAATATAATAAATAATATTTATATAGAGTTAAAAAAAATCCTATTTAAACTGCAAGACCATAATTTTAATTACTCAATATTAGCTTAATACAATACCAAAAAGAAAAAGAAAAAAATTCCTACAACACAAAGGAGAATGCCCAAGTTGCAATGGACGGCCGTCTAATGTTGCATCAAAGCCATACCTGTTTTATTATGTAGGTAAAATATCTAAATACTTCTCTCCATTATTATATTGAAAGTAAAAACAAGGGTTTAAAAATTATTTCCTTAAATGTAACAGTAAGTATAAACAGCGATTGTTTAGTCGAGCATTCTTCCAAATAACAATGCACCACGCGAATGATTCGATATTTTTATAGAAAATATCACGATTCACAAATACTACAATTTAAGGTTTAAAAGTCTACACCAACGATTTTAAAATCAAAATATCAGAAATCCAGTTCATAAGCTCCGTCCGATGTCGATCAAAGAATATGTAATCACTAAAGAGTATGTCGCGCCAGATACTTATCTGGCGCGACATACTCGTTATACGTCTGCGCGGTCAAAATTGAATACTAATATTTCCCATAACCTTAGAGCAATAAAATGTATTGTAACTAGCGCCAAAAACGCCCTAGTCGCGCGCTGAGTTATTACTCTTTGGTCGATATTGTCGATGACTGACAGTCAGTGTTGCCGCCTATCAAACTAGAAAAAGTCCGTAACCGAATCTTAACCTCGAAAATTACCCGGATTCGTCAGGGCTAGGGCGAATAGGCTAAAGATAGTAATAATGAGTGTTTCAAGTAACATATGAACTTCTACGCCTTTCATAAAAAAATAACACACAATAGTTACTATTTTAAATAGTGTTCGGTTCCTGCCTTTAGTTGTCATTTTGGCTTTTTCTACACGATCTCCACCAAAATACCACATTTATCCAACAGTCGTCGCTACCCGTAAACGTACCCATCAGAAATTACCCGGATTCGTCAGGGCTAGGGCGAATAGGCTAAAGATAGTAATAATGAGTGTTTCAAGTAACATATGAACTTCTACGCCTTTCATAAAAAAATAACACACAATAGTTACTATTTTAAATAGTGTTCGGTTCCTGCCTTTAGTTGTCATTTTGGCTTTTTCTACACGATCGCCACCAAAATACCCACATTTATCCAACAGTCGTCCCTACTCGTAAACGTACCCGCTCAAAGCCTAAATTATCCGAAATTAGGTAAAAATACCCGCAACGGCAACACTGCTGACAATGGCAGTCACACAGCAGCAAGAAACAGTGTCCTGGCTTCCGTGGTTGATAAATACACTGTTACTTTATTACCTAAAAAGTAAATCCCTGTTCAAAATTAAAACTCTGGACCATGAATAATGGACAAATATTAAGAAATTAATTGTAGTATGTTTTTTATATTGAAGCATGACACAAATGAGTACCGTCCATGGGCTGAACAATGAATATGAACAATGAATATTCGTATGACATTTGAAAATGTCATCTCCATAGTGACAAAACCAATACAAACAAATAATGGAAGAGAATGAAGAAATAAAATATGTTGACGAGAAGCAGAGCAGCACGTACAAGACCGGACTCGTCACCTCGCTCCGCCTCGCAGTTGTCGGCAACTGCCTCTGTGCCGTGTGTTCAGCTGACTTCTGCAGTTGCGTCGAGCGATAGTGACGAGTACTTCTCTCCGCCGACGTCGCCACCGCCTGTACGCCGGAGGAGGGGCCGGCCACCGAAGAGTTTGGGGCTTCTGGGGCAATCGGCTCCGGTCAGGGCCCCCGCTCCCGGTGGAGTGCAGCGCATGTGATGGACAATTACCATCAATGAAAATGTCATGCGCGCATATTTTGAGGCAACAGAGGCAGGAACTAATCTTACTGCGTATCGTGTTCGGATACTTTCTCTGTTTCAGGCTCTTGAACCATCAATCAACGTTTCGGCTCAACGACTGTCGGATCAGGTGCGAGCCATTCAACGGGGTCACTTGTTGGATGACTCTGTACTTGATCGGCTCCGTACAGAGGTGCAACGTAACCGTATCATTACTACTGCATCGCAGGCGGCAACTCAAGCTTCTGCCGCGGCCACATTGCAAGCTGGCGTTGCTGATAGTGATGGTGGAGATGATAAGGTTACTACTTTAAGTCCCCAATACAATGATATATTGAGGAGTACTCTTGAAGATGTAGTTCGGGAATTTCGATCGACTTCAGTTCCCCTTAGACCTCGGCTTCCGCGTTTTCCCATGCACAAAAAAATAGAGCGCTGATGTGTGCTTTAGATTTGCTACTACCAAATTACTTTGATACTAGTGAAGACCTGGCTGATACTCATTCGATCCTGTACTGTGCGGCTATTATAGCTTGTCGTGTTGCTCATGTGAAATTTCCAAATACTGACACAGCAACACGCCCTCGCCTGGCTGTACCAGCCTGGGAGTGTAGGATTGAGCGTCGTATCGGTGAGGCTAGGGTAGGTACTCATCGGTAAGCTCAGCTGCTTTAGGGAGGGCAACATACGCCCTAGGGTCATGCGCTTTGTCAAACGATGCATACTTAAATGGACTCAAACTGACTGAACTGGATGCCCTGGATAGAAAAGTTCATACATTGCTAACAGCACACCGCATACATCACCCACGTTCATCGACCATGAGATTGTATATCCCGCGGAAGTGCGGTGGTCGTGGCTTCTTAAATGCTAAGACATTGCATAACCGCGAGATATGCAATCTTAGAGAGTATTTTCTCTAAGTCGAGATGGGGTCTCATAGAGATGTAGTTGCTGTTGACAATGGACTGACTCCTCTATTTTTAGCAAAAGAAAACTGGCGCAAACTTGTAGTACTTAGTACTTCCGACCGCAGCACTGTGTGGCAAAGCAAGAAGTTACATGGAAGATTCTACCGGGTTCTCCATGGGCCCGACGTAGATTTATCAGCCTCAGTATCCTGGCTCCGTTTCGGTGATCTTTTTGGTGAAACCGAAGGTTTTGTCTGTGCAATTATGGATGAGGTTGTGATGACGAATAACTACCGAAAGTATATCCTAAGGGATGGCACAGTGGATATTTGCCGAGCGTGCCATCGTCCGGGGATAATCCCTTAGGCATATAATCTCCGGTTGTTCTCGTCTCGCAAACGGCGAGTATTTGCATAGATATAACCAAGTGGCCAGGATAATACACCAACAACTAGCTCTGAAACATAGTCTTGTGGCATCCGAGGTGCCGTACTACAGGTATGCACCAGAAGAGGTCCTTGAAAATAGCCATGCCACATTATATTGGGATCGATCTATCATTACAGACAGGACTATTGTAGCTAATAAGCCTGATATTGTATTGATAGATCGACACGAACGCCGCGCAATAATTTTTGATGTCACTGTTCCCCATGACGACAACCTTGTGAAAGCTGAAAAAGATAAAGAAAACAAATATCTTGATTTAGCTCACGAGATTGTTGACATGTGGGACATTGATTCAGCAATTATTGTTCCGATAGTCATATCTGCCCATGGTCTGATAGCCAAGAGCCTCGATAAACACCTTAAGAGGCTCGCGTTAGGTGGATGGATCGGGAGTCAGATGCAGAAGGCAGTACTTCTGGACACGGCCCGTATAGTGAGAAGGTTCCTGTCTCTGGATCCTTAACCATCGGTAGCCGAGACCCTGATCTTGCTACCATTGGGGAACTGCATTTTTGTATTTTTAAATATTATATTTTTTTGTGTTATACATTGTAATAATTTAATGTTTAGAAATATAATATTGTAAGTATCTAAAATGTAATAAAGGGAATAATAATAAAATACTTTATTTCTCATCACAAACTTAAACATAGGTATACAGTGGAAAGCTTAAATATGTCACATTTGAGTTACTTTAATTTGTGTGAGACTGATGCCTGAAGTAGATATAAAAAATATCTGAGAATAACAGGACATCAGGTAAATAAAGGTAAAGTTATTTATTTATTTTATTAGGTACACTTCCAGCAAAACACAACATACATTAACAATAACAAAATAAATCAGTGGCATTTAATATACTTGCTTGCTACTTATGAGTGCACACAGCATTTGATACAAACTTTTGTGAAAGTAACTAAAAATCCAAGATGTTGTTGACCTTTATCCCTGGAGTGTAAACTGTCGGTATAGAGTATTCACGTAAAAGCCTGCGACGGGACGTCCTCGTCGGCCAGTGGTACACTAGCCGGAACGTCGGAAGTCACCGCCCAGTATTTAATTTGTAGATAATAAATGAATAAAAAGATGATGTTTATAGGGACTTGACTTTTATTTATAAAGGTAGTAATAAAGAAACGTATAGGAAGAATAGGAAGATTAGGAACTGTAACAACAAGATAAAAAATACATGAATAACAAAAAGTAGGTAGGTAGGTAGGTAGTAGTGGGTATGATGATGAAAACTTACCCCTTTCCAAGGGTCAAGGGTTCCACTTATTTAAATACACTTATATAATAATTAAACAACTCAAACTGATATAAAAAACTGGTAATGCTCCGAGAGCTCTGTACGGCTTGGTGATTTTAGTAGAACTGAATCAAAAATGATGAACAGGACACGTGAAACGAAGATTTTGAATTTGAATTGAAAGAACAGGATATGATTCGATAAAATTAATGGCCAGTATGTAGAACTAGATGGAGTTTCCAGTCATCATAGAGTTTTTAACCATCCATAATGACTGGTACGAATCGACATCGTTACAATACCGGGGCGGCCGGGGCAAAAAAATCTCTAAGGATTTTTTTTTAGTTAGAAGATAGGTAGGTATTTACAAACTAGTCCCTTATAATAGTAAATACAGATTCAATAAAAACATATTAACTAATTTAATGAAAGTGCATGATAGAATTTTGAGTGTATGAATGGTTTTTACAGTGAGAAATTTACACTAGGTTGGTTTCGGTTCCATACAAATACTAACATCCGTCGTATCTAACAAAGTCTTAATTCCATAAGTTTTAGAATTAAGGCATCAGTTACGTAGAGAAATCTTTTATAATAGAAGATGTTTCTCATGAAACCAACCCAGATTAGTGCAGGCTTATTTAAATTTGCCAGTCACAACCCGCTGGCTTTTGGTGATCATGTTTAGTGTTTATGTGTGTGATGAATGTCATGTGTAAATGTTTGTGTAAAGTGTCTTCAAAATTTACAAGTTTAGTAGCCTTAACAAATGGCTAGAAAATAAGACATTAATCTCGTTAGAGACTAATAAGTAAGTAGGTACTTGTTATTATTATACGTAAGTTAGTAATACTTACTTAATATAGTACTTATATTAAGTAAGTATTACTAACTTACGCGTAAGTATTTTGATAAATAAGTAATATTATAGTTTAAAATTAAATATGTTGCAGTAGGCAACTTATTATAATAATCGTAAATACGACGTAATATTGTAATTAAATAAAAAAAAATGTAATTATCTTATATGTATGTACAAAATTATGTATTGATAAAGTAGTTGATGGATCAGCCGAAGGGATGGAGGTGTATATAAAAACAGTACCTATATAAATCATAAGACTAAGTGTGCACGTCACTTAAAGTAATAATATATAACAAATTAAAGTAGTTAAACAAATAAAATTTCTAATTAAAGAGTAGGGTAATTACCTTAACTAAGGAATGGGTTTAATGTCTTTGACATGCCAACGACCTAAAGGTTTATTGGACATGTCCGATAAATCATAAATAAGAGGTGAAACTTTGTTTGATATTTTACATTTAATAAATTTAGGTGCTAATTTTGCCGAAAAATATTTATCTGATGAACTAATGGGGTAGTTCCGTTTCCAGATAATATCACCTTGGTTAAATTCTAACTGTTGGTGTTGCTTATTATAATAATGAGCATTAGTTTGGTGACATTTATAAAGACGAGCTTGAACTTCTGCAAATATTGGGCTGAGTAAACCAATGTTCTCAGAATATTTATCTTTAGGTGCTAGAATAGAATCTTCAGTTGTGTCGGCGTTGTAAATGGAACCGCATGTGGCAAGTTCACGACCAAACACTAGATAGGATGGCGTGAATTGGGTCGTTTCATTTACGGCAGAATTAATTGCAAACTGAATTTTATTGAGGTGAATATCCCATGTTCTATGATCATCATCGACAAATGAAGCGATTGCGGTAATTATGGTTTTATTGTAGCGTTCTACTGTATTTACTTGTGGGCAATAACGTGGAGTATAGTGTACCTTGGGTATATTGTAAAATTTAAATAAGTCTGTAAGTTCATTGCTTATCATTTGTGGGCCATTGTCTAAAATAATTGTTTCAGGAATACCATATGTCATAAAAACTAGATTTTCAAGAATATGTTTTATGACTGAAGATGTAGCACGTTTAATCGGATATAATAAACAATATTTGGAAAAACAACAAGTTGCTACTAAAATAAATCTATTAAGTTTGCGAGATAATGGTAATGGTCCAATTAAATCAATTGATAAACATTGAAAAGGACGTGAACAATGTTTAGGTTTACCCATCAAACCAATTGTATGCTGATTTTGATGTTTGTACGCAAGGCAAGTTTCACATTTGGATATATATGTTGCTATGTCTTTATACATGCCAGGCCAAAAGTAGCTATTTTTAATGCGGTGATATGTTTTAAAAGTACCGAAATGAGCTGTTGTAAGTGTAGAATGGTTTTCCGTAATGACGGAATCCCGTAGTTCCAAAGGAACAACTAATTTCCAAGAAAATTCAGAATGATATGGAGTATTAGATCGTGTATATTTATATAAGTTATTATTTTTAATAGAATAATCAGGGGTAGAAGATGGATTAGTTTTGCATTTTGATAAGATGGTATTATACCAATCGTCATTGGAATTGGACATATTAATATTAATGGCGTTAATGGGTTTAATACGAGATAGGGTATCGGGTACAAGATGTTCTTTACCTTTTTTATGTTTTATATCAAAATTAAACATGGATAAACGAATACTCCATCTGGCTAATCGACCTGTGGGATTATCAAGACGTAAAAACCATTGAAGGGCAGAATGGTCTGTGTAGATAGTAAATTTCTGGCCGTTATCCACATAACAACGCCAATGTTCTAGAGCAGTTATGACACTTAATAATTCACGTTCAGTAATTGAATAATTCCTTTGAGTTTGAGTAAGGGATTTACTCATGTAAGCAATAGGTTTTTCTATGCCATCAAATTCTTGTGTAAGCATTGCTCCCAACCCGTATGCTGATGCATCACAATGAACAGCAAAAGGTTTTGAAAAGTCAGGACAAGTTAAAATTGGAGTAGAAACTAAAGCTCGTTTAATTGAATTGAATGCATCATTTGCTTCAGAAGTCCATTTAAAAGGAGGTGCTTTTTTGCTGGTTGAAGTTAACTTTGTGAGAGGGGCAGCCAAAGTGCTGAGATTTGGTAAAAAGCGACGGTACCAGCTCGCTGTACCAAGAAACTTTTTTACTTCTTTACTAGATTTAGGTGGTTGTATTTCTAGAATTGCTTTTATTTTGTCGGGGTCGGTATGTAAACCTTTGTCGTTAACTACATAGCCTAAATATTTAAGTTCGCTCCGAAAGAACGCGCATTTTGGAAAATTGATAGTGATGTTAGCCGATTTTAGTTTATTGAAAACTTTATTTAATTGAGTAATATGATCGTCAAATGTTTTACTTACGATTATTATGTCATCTAAGTAACAGAAAACAGAGCTGTCAACGTCATTACTGTCAATGTTACAAAGAAGATTATCTATAAATCTTTGCTGAGTGGCGGGTGCATTGGTGAGACCAAAAGGCATAACTTTAAATTGATATGTTCCGCGACCCGGAACGTGAAAAGAAGTCTTGGGACGATCTTCGACACGAAGGGGAATCTCCCAAAAAGCTTTAGCAATGTCAATAGATGACAAGTATTTAGCATCTTTAAGATTATCAATAATATCGGAAATAAAAGGTAATTTATATGCGTCTTTTCTGGTAATATCATTTAGTTTACGGCTGTCCACACAG
Source organism: Crambus lathoniellus (assembly GCA_949710035.1). Lineage (NCBI taxonomy): Eukaryota > Metazoa > Arthropoda > Insecta > Lepidoptera > Crambidae > Crambus > Crambus lathoniellus. The sequence goes on along the minus strand of OX453313.1, from coordinate 22,274,576 downwards.
AAACGCCAAGTACCATCTTTTTTAGGGGTAATAATAACGGGGTTAAGCCAAGGACTCTCACAAGGCTCAATCACATCTAGTTTTAGCATATTATCTACTTCTTCGCAAAGAGCTTTTTGTTTCACAGGAGATAAACGATAGCACCGTTGACGTATAGGAGGATGATCACCGGTGTCAATGTGATGTTCAGCTAAATGAGTTTTCCCAAGAGGTAAAGTTTCAGTAGAAATGTTTTTAAAATTTTGAATGATAGTATCGGTTATAACGCGCTCGGTTTCCGAAAGATTGTTATAATTATTCAATTTAATATTAGTAGTATTGATTAAGAAAGTTGGAGCGTTTGAGGATTTATGAATAGTAATTTTGGAAAGAATCTGGGGAGCTAAGTTAAAATTCTTCCAAAAGTCAATACCTAGTATAAATGATTCTGAGATGCTAGGTATAATGTGAGCAATAGTATTACAAAATTGATTATTATATATAGTAGGTAAGTTAATATACCCAATAGAACGTATAGGTTGACCATTTGCAACCGTACCGTGTATAATGGTGTCGTGTTCTATCTTAAAACCATGTTGGAGTAATAATTTATGAGAGTTATTGCCCAAAATAGTGATTGCGCTACCACTATCTAATAGTCCGGATAATAATAAGCCGTTGACGTTAATATTAATGTAGGGACGTTCAGTATCTGTAGTATTTGTAAAGAGGAGCGTAGAAATTTTATAAGATTTAAAAAATATTTTAATAGTATTTAGCCAGTTGTCCCAATCTGACTTGTCGAAGTTTGATTTCCCACGATCCTCACTTATTGGTTTTTTGGAGTAATGTGTAATGTTACATTTTGGACAATTAGTAAAGATAACGTTTTGTTTTCCGCATCGAAAACAAACTTTATTAGTTTTAGTGCAATCATTTAAGTTGTGGTCATCTGTTCGGCAACGAGGACAAGAAAATATTTTCCGTTGTTGAGTGGTCGAAACTGCATGAATAGATGTAGAGGGTGTGTAGGTATGTGAATGTATATTTTCGGAGTTGTTAGATATAGGAAAACTTTTTTGTTTCGATGAGGTAGGTAAAATATTAGATAATTCAGAGTTAGTATTTGAAACTTCTAAACAGTTTTCAAACCATTTGCAAGATTCTAATAATGTATTTAATGAAGATAAATCGTTAGGTAATAATCTTTGACCGAACTCTGGTCTTAAATTTCGTCGTAAAATTTCAATTTTTTGTTTTTCTGTGAGTGGTTCATGAAGTTTACGGAATAAAGACTCCATTGTGGCAAAATAAATAATAACTCGTTCATTAATTTTTTGTTTATGTGAATCTATAATTTTTTTAAGTTTGTAATCATAGTCTGTAATTTCGAAATATTTAAATAAGGATGTTTTAAAGGTTTCCCAATCTCTAATAAAATCTTTGTTGGCTCTAAACCAATCTAAAGCTATTCCTGAAAGTATGTCGTAAATGTGGTTAAATAATGTGTTATGGCTCATGTTTCTCGCAGTAGCAAATTCTTCTACTTTTAGAATGAATTCCCTTGGACAACCATCGCCAGAAAAAGAAAATTTTTTAACCTCTGTGTTTGGTCGTGTATTTGCTATATTTGATAAAGTTTGAGTTAAAGTTTCAAAAAATGAATTTGGAATAGTAGTCTCCTGAACCGTTGAATGGTAAGTAGATGTAGATGGAGATGGTTCGAGAGTTTTAAAATGCTCTTCATGTATTTTAAGTTGATCCCAAAGAGATTTATAAATTTGAATTTCTTGGGGTGTACTTTCTGTGTTTATTTCTATTAACGATAATCTGTTCCGAATGTGAGTGATATAAGGTATAATTTTTGATTTTCTAGCGGGGTAAGAAGAAAGCGTTACGTCTATAACGTCTAAACATTTTTTTATTTCATCCATATCAAGGGTAAATGTATACGGGCTTGATGTGGATGGTGGATATAAATTTGGTTCTAATAAAATATTTGCTAGAAGTTCACGCAATTCAACGGCAGTTTGAGTCGGTTGGAAATTTGCGTTACGTAATTTAAGTTCGTAAATAATTTCAGGTTTGTTTAGTTGTAAAATATCCATAGTAAATAATTTGTGGAACTATGGTACAATATTTCAATACGAAAAAAGTAAGCAAGGAGTATTTAATCAATACGTTTTAAAAAATCGTATGGTATAAAACTTTTGCTTGATTTAAAAAGGAAATTTGTTCTTTTTGAAAATAATATGGTGACAACGTCCGATAATGTCAACTTGCAAAAATTATTGACATAAAACGTAAAGTCACGTACGTGAATCCGAAATTCACAACAATAATAAGAAACAAATACAAAAAATAGTAATTTGATGGTAAGTACGAAAAAATAACTGTGCAGTCGTGTAGTTTATGTAAAAATTTTGATTGTTTGGTGTATGTAGTGATTGTGAGTATACTTAGCTTATAGAATTACAAGCTAAGAGTGTAGTAACCCGGGTCTGGATATTCTCCAAAGCCGAGGATGTAATAACAAACGAGATTTGGAATAACCAATGGTTTAAATCCCAAAACCTCGAGTGTTTATGTAGCTGTCGGTTAGACAAGCCGTAGAGTAGGTGATGTCTGTAGGGCTGTAGTGTAAATTAGTATAGGGTACTGAAAGTATTTTTGTGATAATAAGTAGAAATGGGTAATTAGTTTATGAATGTAATGCCTTCGCTACTAAAGCATCGGGAACCGATTACATTTGTAACCAGCAGTAGTAGCGCCGATCGTTTTATTGTCTGTAAAATGTGTGTTAGGGTGATTGAAGTTTATTAAGTAGTGAAATCGTACGGTATAGTGTGTCGAAATGGGGATGGTTGATAGAATACAATATATTATAATTAAAACATAGAAAAAGGAAAGTGGGGAAAATTAGTACATAACACAAAATCCTAATAATATTTTTTTTACAGATAATGGAGAATGGGAACGTTGAAATAGTATAGGGATATGGTTATCTGCACTCCGGAGTCCTAGCCTCGGAGAGAGATCCCTCTTCGATTCTTCTTTGCCGGAGAGCCAGTGCGACGGGACGTCCTCGTCGGCCAGTGGTACACTAGCCGGAACGTCGGAAGTCACCGCCCAGTATTTAATTTGTAGATAATAAATGAATAAAAAGATGATGTTTATAGGGACTTGACTTTTATTTATAAAGGTAGTAATAAAGAAACGTATAGGAAGAATAGGAAGATTAGGAACTGTAACAACAAGATAAAAAATACATGAATAACAAAAAGTAGGTAGGTAGGTAGGTAGTAGTGGGTATGATGATGAAAACTTACCCCTTTCCAAGGGTCAAGGGTTCCACTTATTTAAATACACTTATATAATAATTAAACAACTCAAACTGATATAAAAAACTGGTAATGCTCCGAGAGCTCTGTACGGCTTGGTGATTTTAGTAGAACTGAATCAAAAATGATGAACAGGACACGTGAAACGAAGATTTTGAATTTGAATTGAAAGAACAGGATATGATTCGATAAAATTAATGGCCAGTATGTAGAACTAGATGGAGTTTCCAGTCATCATAGAGTTTTTAACCATCCATAATGACTGGTACGAATCGACATCGTTACAAGCCTATGACCTTTGTGACCCTGAGCATTTAGAGCGTGAGCTGGTCCATGTTCAGGAGGTACTTAAGAAAAACGGATATCAAGTGCATGGGTGACATAAACAGCCGAGAAAAAATGTAAGCATCCCGAGGTTAGTAGACAACCAGCCTACATGCCTAATGTCAAAGGAGTAACAGATAAAATCGGCCACGTTTTACTTGAATGCTCTATACCGACCGACAGTTTACACTCCAGGCATAAAGGTCAACAACATATTGGGTACGCCGAAGGATGTGATACCATTACAAACACCTGGCGTGTACAAGATAGACTGCAGCTGTGGTAGTTGTTACATTGGTCAGACTAAACGAACTATCACTGAAAGAGTCGGTGAACACATCACAGCTGTAAAAAACCGCCAGACTAATAAATCAGCGATTGCAGAACATTTTCTGGAAAGTGGCACAAACCACTGGATCGAATTTCATCGTACGCAGGTTCTTTCCACTGATCGCCATTTTTATTCACGAGTCGTACGTGAAGCGATTGGAATTAAAAAACATCCAAATAATAACTTCAATCGGGAAGATGGCTACAAATTATCTGCAGTGTGGAACCAGTAATTGCAAACGCACTACCTCTTTGTTCGCGGTCGGCTAACTACCAGAATACGGCTATGATACGGAATAGGGACACCGTTAGTGTTGTGTGTGACGGTAGTTGAAAAAATTATTCGACGGTGGATGAATAGCATCTACACACGTTCCGATCCGACCGCCGATTTGGTCTGCTCCAGACCAAATCTGGACGTGTGTAGCGTCGTCGTCCGACCATAATTATTATTATTCGTGTTTGACGCGGTCGGCCGGATTTGGTTCGCATGAACTTCACTTCCTACCAAATCGGAACGTGTGTAGGCTTCCGACCGGACCAACTTGGCAGTGTTGAAAATTTTAGAGGTTTTCCCCTAGATTTAGGGAGAAAATATGTAAAAGCGGAAATATTTAAAGCAGATATAATTACGTTTAAGGGATTTTCAGAGTATTCAATTTAATGCTCGTTCATGAGTTTTACGTAGGACTGAACATTTGTGCAAAGATTCTTTTATCTATTAGTTTTTTTTTTGTTTTTTTTATTTAAAAAGTCGCAATTTGTCGTAAAACTAAACATTTATAATAAAGGCATAACACCTCATCAATAAGTGGTGCTTTTAGTTAATATTTTGCATTTTCTAGTATTTTAATGAAAATAACAGAAAATTAAAAATAATGAAATTGAATTCTTTAAAGTAATAAAACATTAAAAACAGAAAATATTTTGCTTTTTAATCTATCTATTGCAAGCAAATCGATGTTTTCAGTATTTATAAATAACTAGCTTTCCGCCCGCGGCTTCGCCCGCGTGGACTACACAACGTTATCCCGCGGGAATGTGATTTTTTCCGGGATAAAAAGTAGCCTATGTTCCTCTCCAGGGTCCAAAGTATCTGTGTCCCAAATTTCAGCCAAATCCGTTCAGCCGTTTCGGCGTGATTGAGTAACAAACATCCAAACATCCAAACATCCAAACATCCAAACATCTAAACTTTCACATTTATAATATTAGTAGGATATTAATATCTGGGAGATTAGCAGTGGCTGACAACACTGCAACAACAGCTAGGTGCGGCCAGACCAAATCGGAACGTGTGTAGCGCCGACCAGATTTGGTGCGGCAGATTTGGTTTGAACGTGTGTAGGCGCGGATCAGATTTGCAGTGAAGTTCGCGCGCACAAAATCGGCGGTCGGATAGGAGCGTGTGTAGCGGCTAGAAGATTCCACCACAGAGGAGGAGGCGTTAACATTGCAGCTCCAGTCAGGCCGTGACCACGGCCGATGCAACTCGGTCGAAACGTCAGGAAAAGGTAGGTGTCCTTTAGGCGCATTTGGCCCAATTCGCGATTGGTCCAATTCACTCAATTCGCGGTTGGTCCAATTCGCAGTTTGTCCAATTCGCAGTTGGTACAAATCGCAGTTGGTCCAATTCGCAGTTGGTCCAATTCGCTGTTGGTCCAATTCGCTGTTGGTCCAATTCTCAGTTGGCCAAATTCGCGGTTGGTCCAATTCGCAGTTGGTACAATTCGCGGTTGGTCCAATTCGCAGCCAACTGCCATTTCCGACAAAAAATTCTTGCTGTACGTTGTTCAGCATGATGGTCGGAAGCCATGGTTTAAGTTTTTGCAATGGTGCCCCCTAACACCCTGTATGTAATGAAATAATTATTTAATAAACTTCTTGAACTTATAAATCAACCTAATGTACCTACTTGATCTTATGATTATTATTTTAACAGATCTTTCATCAAATATATAAGATTAAAAGATATTTTTTCTACTACTTATCTTAATATGATAAGGGAGAAAGAAATATTACCATATATATTTGATCAAAGGTATGATAGATATTAGTAGATTGTATTACAAGGGCGCAAAATAATATATTTACGGCGAGGGCGCTATTTTGAATCCAGAGCGCAGTGAAGGATTCTAGAGTAGAATCTCGAGCGCAGCGAGGGATTCTAAAATAGAATCCTGAACGCAGCGAGGGATTCAATTTACGCCGCCCGAGGTGAAAATAATTTTGCGTCCGAGTAATACACTCTGCTTTTCATCCCCCTCTATAAGAAAAGCAGTAAAGACAACTCAAACTACCTACCTTTCTTTGTCGTTCGGAAACATCATAGCGCTAGTCGGGCAAGAAAAAAAATTTGAGTTTTGAAATAAAAAAAATGTCCATCAGATTCCTTATAAGTATCTCCGGGGATGCCGGATCGATATTTTCGGATTGATATTCTCAATTTTATAAAATTCCGATTTGAAAATTTCTCGGTCCAGAAAGAAATCCCGGCCCCATAGAAAATCAGTTGATTTTTTTTTTAAGTACTGCACACCCTTTGCTACACTCCAACCAATGCTTCTTTAATTATGTTCTAAATTTAAATCTCATCGTTTTGGACCCTGTTATGAAGCTGTTCAAAATTCAAATCTCATTTATACCCTCTTGTCATAATAGGTAAACAATGAATCGTTTTGGACCCTGTTATTAGATAAACAGTCATCGCTTTTCGAATCGATGGGATGAAAAATATATTATGTATATAGATATACACATTTTAACAAGTATGTACATATATAAACTTTTTAATAATTTTTATAAATCAACCTAACGTTTCATTTAACATTATGATTGTTATTTTAAGAATCTTTTCTCAAATACATAAGATCAAAAAATATGATTTTTCTCCTAGTTATCTGACTCAATACGATAAGGGAGAAAAAATTAAGACCATTTATATTTGATCAATGTTATGAAAAAGTATTTTTTCAAAAATATTTCAATATAAACAAAAATAAAAACACGCTTTTTCACATATAACTTTTTAAGAAGATTTAAATAATAATAATCTTAAATATATAATTTTCTGAAAAAAAAATTTTACTGACATATTTTCATTTTCTAGTTTTTTGAGTAGTTTTTCATATTTTTTATCAAACATAATATCACGACATCTCCTTTCGCTGCTTATGTTTTTGAATAAACTTTGCGTTATTTTAGTATCATAATATTGGCTTTCTTTTCGCAGCTTGTAAAGAAATAAAAACAAATTGGATTTTTTGGGAATGCGCCGATTCAACCGAGAATGCAAGCCCTCTAAAGCATTTGTGGTTCTATGGCGCTGATGAGCGCAACTTAACATGGTTGGTGAATATCTTGGGTACCATTCCTTTACAAAATAATTCCGAAATTTGATCACTTTTTTGCTGTCTGAAGACGTTTCTAATATATATCTCCAAGCTTCAGGAATACGACTAGCTGGGAATAGTGGTATCACCGATGCCTTCCTAGTTATATTTCGACCTTCTCTACTCTTATTAAATTGAATCTTTTTTGAATACCTCCATATGGCATCATTGAAATGGTGGTAGCATACACTTATTTTCGCCTGAGGAAAGACAGCAGAAGCAGCGTTAATTTGCGCCTTCTCATAATCGCATTTAAATGATTCGACGTTAATACCCATTTTTTCCTTTAAGAGTACAAAAAGACGTAGGTAAGTTTGTTCTGTCTTATTAGGTAACAGTGTATAAAAAACAGGTATAATGTTTGTCTTCGTTTCAGTCGAATTTAAATCTAAATGTAGCATGTATAGCTGGTAAAACGGCTTAGGCACTGTTTTGAAAGTACCATCCGCAAAATAACATTTATGATTCTTAGCAATCTTTCTCCCTATTCTTGTCCCAAATACAAACATTTTTTCATCATCTTCACCTCCATCTTCAATCAACAAAAAATTATTTGTAAGTGCTTCTGGCAATTTCAAATTTTTTGTGCTGTTATAACTCAATAAACCAGTTTGCAAATACTTCTTTCGAGCTCTGTATAAAGAATCTTTTATTGATTTAAATTGTGGAATATCACTGGGATTTAAATTACGAGTCACTTCTTCAAAAATATTTTGCACCGGACCTAAATCACTGCATACCGCTTTTTTCAATAATGTAGTTAACTTTGCTAATTTATAGCTGCAATCAGATTTACATGTATGTCTCGTTTTATATTTCCTTAAAATAGTTTTCCTTGTTGAATTTATGGTGATGGAAGCACTACATATATTTTTTTTTGTTACACCTCCACAACGAACTTCCATTTTTATTCTTTATATTGAGATTATACCGATATCTTTCATAAATCAGTGTATCATTACCACGTAAATTTTTAATAATTTCGAACTCTTCGTTTGTTCCGTCTATTTTACATTGCAGTAATGACTAATGCCACAATCTCAAAACCATACAATATATGATAGATTTATTGTGACAAACACCGATGTTTTTACTACCTACCCTCTACTCCAGCGATATTCCTATGCGTTTAGTTTTTGCAACCGATAATACATTATCGTTAACAAGAAAGATCGTCATGTAATTAATTAACTTTTACAATTTAGATTATTTGTATTAATGAATACATACTTACCTATAAATTCGTAACAGAATGTCTGTTACGAATTTATAAAAAAGCCGGAGAAACATTGTGTTAACTTAAAACCAGTGTTGGCATTAATCGATTACTTTTCAAACGATTAGTTAGTTTGATTGATGTAATCGTGATTGAATTTATTTTTATTAATCGATTGAAATATTAATCATAATCGCGACTAATTATGTTAGTTTTTAATCGTTAATCGTAATCGTGACTAATTACAGGGTGACCACTATTTACTACAATCAAAATTCCCTGACTTTTCCCGGTTTTCCAGGCGGTTTTTTAAGTTTTTCCCTGACCATAATCTTAAATGTAATAAATATAAAATATATAATTGGAATACATTTTTAACCGACTTCACAAAAGGAGGAGGTTCTCAGGTCATCTGAATGTTTTTTTTATGTATGTTCTACGATATCTCCGCCAACTGTGAACCGATTTTAACAATTCTTTTTTCATAATGGAACGCGAAAGTTTAAAATCTTATAATTCTTTTTTATCTGATAGACCAAAATTTCAATTTGGTCCCATGAAAAATTTACAGTCGTCAGTTTAGAAGTTTCTTCAGAATCCAAAAACAAACATTTTTGAAAAAAAAAACATTATTGTCGTCTGGTAGTTCCTGCTTTACGCTTCAATATCTTGGTGAACTATTAACTAATTTCGATGATTCTTTTTTTATTCGAAAGAGTATACTCCTTTAGTGGTTCCATTGTAACCAAGTTAGGATCTGATGGTGGAATCCAGGGGAAATTGAGGAAAACTTGTAAATTTTATAGGAATTTTACGTGTTTTATATATTGTTTAAGTTTTTCAATATATAAAATTAATTAATTGGAGATGGTAAAATTAATAATTTGTTTTTTATTATTATGTAGGTAGTAGGTACTTATATTATGTACCTACAAACAGAGACAATTTTTATTCCCTGACCTCCACTGAATTTCCCTGACAATTCCCTGACTTTTCCATGACTAGCGAAATTCATGGGAAAAGTCACATACCGGGAAAAGTCAGGGCTTTTCCCGGTTTTCCAGAAAGTGGCCACCCTGTAATTAGGTATCGCAACCCCTTTATGCACTCTTAAAAGTTGCAAAAATATATGAATATTTAACTTAGTAAATTAGTATATAAACATAGTATACAAATATATAAGTAAACATATCAGTATATAAGTACATAGATACATAAGTATGAAAGCATAAAGTACATAAGTATATAAGAATGTAAGTGTACAAGTATACAAAAATAAAAGTATCTAAATATATAAGTTTATTACTAATTGTGGTCGTCCAAATCAAAAGGGACCTTGTGGCGCTCGGCACTTACGACTTTATTGCTGTTGTTCGAATACAAAACAACGACAATAAAGACGTACGTGCCGGCCGCAATAAGGTCCCTTTTGATTTGGACGACCACAATTATAAGAATATACGCATACAAGTACCTACATAAGTATATAAGTGTAAATGTCTATAAGTACTTATAAAATATCAGATAAACATTTTGCCAACACTGCTTAAATCCAGTATGAAGTGTGCGTTATAAAAATAAAAGTGGGTAATTACAAAAATTCTAGTTAGACATTTGAAATCATAGATGATTTTAAGAAACAGTCTCCAAACTAAAATATTACGTAGACCGGCCTAGGGCGGTAGGGCGGGACCTTAGACCCACGTTATAGATTCCGTTCTATAACTTGGGCAACATTATCCATTTTGGCCCAACCGCGAATTGGGGAAACTGCGAATTGGACTAACTGCGAATTGGGCAAACTGCGAATTTGACCAAGTGCGAATTGGGCAAACTGCGAATTGGACTTACTGCGAATTGGACATTTTTTTGAACATTGGACCAACTGCGAATTGGGCCAAATGCGCCTAAAGGGAGGAAAACTTGCAATGTGTTCTAGAATGAAGTCTTTCCGTTCTTGTGATACAATATTCTTCTGTTTGCCATGTTTCCCACGATTATCTCTGCCTGGTGTGCCACTTGCCAAATTTTTCTTACTGTGCTTTTCTTACTATCCATACACAACCTTCTAAGAAATGTTTAATGTTCCCAAATAAAATCTTTTGCATACACGAATGAGACATCCTTTTACGGGTATATAGAAGAAATAAGAGTATTTTCTTATGTTCGATGTACCTGTAATCCGTTTTTATCTCTCCGTTCAGTTGTTTCCAAAATAAAAAAGTACTTTTCATTTTGAGTCATATCATAGTACTTCCGAAACACAAGTAATCTATCGTCATGTTCGATAAGTTTACTATAATTAAATTTACACAATGAAAAGCAATTTTTCGTAGTTTTTACTTCCCGTGCTGGCACGATTTTCCCTCATACATTTTCCCTGATTCAACACTAATTTTAAAATTGTTTAAATAAATAATATTTATCCGGCTAGGTTATAAAACGAGACCGCTTTGGCGGAGTTTTGGCGCTTTTGTTTTTTGTTTGACGTTGACAACGTCGTTCCGGTTCATGCAACACTGTTCCATGTGCAATAGCGTTTGCACATAGAACGGTGTTGCCGCACGCGATATAGATATATTAGTAGTTAGAACCATGTTGCCCAGGTGATATCTCAGAATTGAATGAAGTATTCAATATATTTTATATGTAGATTGTTGGGCCCGCTGTTGTTTTTAATATACATAAATGACCTTCCTTACTACGCGAAGAATTTATGTGAGACAGTGCTATTTGCCGATGATACATCTCTAGTCTTTAAAGTAGATAGAGGTGATGACTGTTCTGACGAAGTGAATAGTGCTCTTTCAAAAGTGTCACATTGGTTTAATAGTAATAATTTATCATTAAACTCAAAGAAAACTAAGTGTTTAAAATTTTCGCTACCTAATGTAAGACAAGTTGATTTTCATATAAGACTAGACGGCTATATGGTCGAATTCATTAACAATACAAAGTTTCTAGGTATTATATTAGACTCGCGACTACAATGGGATCCTCATATCGAAGCCTTGGCGAGTAGACTCAGTTCGGCCGCATTCGCAGTTAAGAAAATAAGGCTCTTAACCGATATTGAAACGGCTAGTCTATTTCAGTTATTTTCATAGTGTTATGTCCTACGGCCTTTTGTTGTGGGGCTCAGCCGCTAACATCCACAGTATATTCGTGCTCCAAAAAAGGGCTATTCGTGCCATTTACAACCTCCGATCGAGAGATTCTTTAAGAGATCTATTTAAAGAAATAAACATTTTAACTGTTGCAGGACAATACATCTATGAAAATATAATCTATGTGAAAAAGTATTATAATACATTTGTAAAGCAGAGCGATATTCATCGCTTTAACACAAGAAATAAAGATAAACTTGTCGTTCCCAAGTTTAGGCTAGAAAAATCCAGAGCCTCATTTCTGGGGAAAAGCATAGCCTTTTTTAATAAAGTTCCACAGCGTATAATTGAACTACCATTGCATAAATTTAAATGTTACATTAAAGAGTCGCTGATGAGCAAAGGATACTATAAAGTAGACGATTATTTGAATGACCGCAATGCATGGTCATGATGTAACACATAACATAATCACTGTTTAATATGATGTATTTTTATACTAAGCAATTGTTGTATTAGTAACGTGTTTTTTTTTGTAAATGTCGTTACCTAACTAAGAAACGCTGGCAAGTTTCTTGCGCCCATTCTTCTTGTCAGTTAAAAAAGTCTTGAATGGGTGGTAGGAAAATATTGACGATTCATAAGTACATATTTATTATGTCTAAAGGAATAAAGAATATTTTTATCTTATCTTTATCTTTACTGCAATTTCGAAGTGATGCCAGGACGAAAAAACTAATTTTGGCAAAAAGTGTTAGATGCAACCTTGTTGTATCCAGGCGACGGTCGACTTGAATGCTAGAAAACCGGAAGCTGTGGTACCTTCCCAGATACGTGTTATGGTGGTGGTGCTCAAGGAGTTTATAGGAGCAACTGGTCCCACTTGCACCAACAACAAACCAATACCCGCAACGCAGGTTGAGCCTCTAGCTAGACTGTAGAGTGTCGACGTAATAATTAATTCGCAAACTAGTTGATTTATAAATTTTTAAGTAAATATTTTGTATTTTTATTAATTTTGTCCACATGTAATGTAATGTTTGATAGCTCGATTTTAAATGTGGAGACCTGTCATTGGCCATGTGTTGCCTATTTACTGTTTGCCTAAGTTTATTTTTGTGCTGTTGTCATCCAAACAAAAATGAAAAAAAAAAATAGAATTTGTTGTGAAATCTATTTGTAATCTTACATTAAGCATCATCGATGGCAAGGTGTTATCGTCAATGGACGAAGGAACAATAAATAATGGTATAAGCCCTCTCAATGCCTTTATAAGTTTTCTAAAGTTTTTGCTCCATTTGGGGTATAACAACGACCCCCAAGTACGACGAGTATCAAAATCATCCGTCGCGTGACAATGACAAATAACTGAAGGCCGATAAAAAATAATTCAGATGATTATTAGATGTTGTGCGACCCAACTCGTGAACGACTAACGACGAAAACATTCCCGGAGAGAATTTTGGAATTAGTAATGGCTTGTGCACGGAATGTATTTATATGATTATATGTATATAATCCTAGTTGCTTTGAACTGTGATATAGCGATTGATTTGTTAATTCTGCAAAAAATTAGCCAGACAATAGGTATGTATCTGATTACAGCTGGCGACCTATGACCACAACCATGCACAAAATCTTCGTCCACGGGCAAAAAATTATAGATAATGCAGCGTTACCTATAGGTGCTCTTTCAGAACAAGCTGGAGAGACTAGAAATAAATTTTGAAGGTACAACCGCGAGCACCACAGCCGGAAAAAACTGGTAAGAATACCATCGAAGACCTATTTTATAGAGCGTTAGAGTCACCCGATCCAGTTGTTTCTGAAACCAGGCTGAGTAGGCGTCAGAATAATATAAACCGAATGTCTTTGCCACCTCAAGTCATCGAGATGTTACAGCCATTAGAATGACGACAATGATAATGAAGAAAACCATGACAGCGCAGCATGTACAGAAACAGATGAAAGCGAAATTACGTCGATTCCTACGACCGAAAACGATATATTATGATGGGAAAAACCCAGAATTATCGTATTTCTAAAAGTCCACGACTTAATCCTTACTTATCCTTACTTCCTTACTTTTTTATATTATAAATGTCTGTCTGTGTGTTACACAATTACACCTAAACTACTGAACCGATTTGAATTAATTTTGGTACAGAGATAGTCTAGAGCCTGAGAAAGGACATAGGCTACTTTTTATTCCTGAAAAATATCACCTTCCCGCGGCATAACATCGTGTAGTACACGCGGGCGAAGCCGCGGGCGGAAGGCTAGTACTCGATACTTTAGCGACAACAAAGTTAAATCGATTTGGCTTTCTCGCGATTATCTTGTAACTTCGACGCACCAGCTTGCTCAACAAAGACTGTGCATCGGCACTAAGGTTGCTTCCAAGCTATTGGAACTCTCTTGGTCTGAGATACAAGTACAATCGACGACACAGGGCTCGCTTCTACGTTAGTAGAACTTGCCAGGTACGTCATCATCTCACTCGCGTGTATCAATCAAACACTGTTACCGTTTGAATACAAATAAAACTCGATCCTTCTCACACAGCGGTGACGCTGCCTACGCATCTGCCTTTGTTCCGCCAACTTCAACTAACAACCAGTTAAGGGAACTCATTTCCTGGTTATCAAGCCGACGCAACATGCAAAGCTACTTATAACGGCGTGAAGACCTCCGAGGCTGTTGAAGCTTTCTAGCTGGTATTCGGGTATTTAAGAAAATTGAACGCATATCTGACCTGGACGCACTAGATAGACTGCAACTACTCTTATTAGAAAAAGCAGCAGTCTGATGGCAGGTTGAATCAAAACTCCGTTGCAATACTGCTCCCAGTAAACCTGAATATATCATATTCCAGGAGATCATCAGCGTAAAACAGGAGACTGCGTATGATACAGATTCTTTTATTGCCAAAAAGAGACTGCTATTCTCACAGCTACCCAAGGTTGAGGATATAAAAAAGAAACTGCAGAATGAACTCATCTCTAGCTTACTGCACTTGCATATCCGAGACAAGGTACCACGTGACAGTATCCGTAACTACACTAACTACTAACGACAGCCTTTGACGTGATGCTCGCGGCGTAGGACTGGTGATGCAGGAGATTCAACCCACCCTCCAAGACTGTTCCGCGACCTAGCTCGAGCAAACCCAGATGCAGTTACTGTAAGATCTACGGTCACGTGTACGAACAGTGCCGGAAGAGGATGTCCGCGGAGGGTAAATTAAATCAAGAAGTCCTACCTTCCCAGATATCGTGTTATGGTTGTGGTGCTCAAGGAGTTTATAGGAGCAACTGGTCCCACCTGTAC
Organism: Crambus lathoniellus; assembly: GCA_949710035.1. Classification (NCBI taxonomy): domain Eukaryota; kingdom Metazoa; phylum Arthropoda; class Insecta; order Lepidoptera; family Crambidae; genus Crambus; species Crambus lathoniellus. Next base: position 22,259,557 of record OX453313.1, on the reverse strand, counting down.
CAACACCAAACCGATGCCCGCAATGGACAAACGCAGGTTGAGCTTCAAGACTGTCAAGGTCGTCATAGACTCTCACGCTCGCCCAGCTGTGTTCATCAAGATTGATGGCATGGCTGGAACTGCTTTTATTGATACGTGCGCTAAGACGAATGTGGCCTCGTTCCAGCTCTCCTTTAAAGTTAATGCAGTGCGTGAGAACGAGACACCTTACGATTTATACAGGTATGAGTGAGAAAAATAATGTGCAGAAACCGGTTTCGGAAAACAACACGTTTTTTGTTTGGTTATTAACTTGTTATTGTTTTCCAAGCATTATTTTCTCGAAGACAGTTAAGTACAGTGAAGTTCATTAAGTACAGCTAAGTACAGCTAGGTACAGCTGAGTACAGCTGAGTACAGTTGAGTACAGTTAAGTCCAGCTGAGTACAGTTACTGTACTTCACTGTAATCGAGAAAATAAATGTTTGGAAAACAATAACAAGTTAATAACCAAACACAAAACGTGTTGTATTCCCAAAACCGGTTTCTGCACAACATTTTTCTCACTCATACCTGTATAAATCGAAAGGTGTCTCGCTCTCACGCACTAAATTAACTTTAAAGAGGAGCTGGAACGAGGCCACATTCGTCTTAGCGCACGTACCAATAAAAGCAGTTTCAGCCATGCCATCAATTTGATGAACACAGCTGGGCGAGCGTGAGAGTCTATGACGACCTTGACAGTCTAGAAGCTCAACCTGCGTTTGTCCACTTGAATAGCCTGGGGCCCGATTCTCACGCATTCGAGTTTTTTCAGTGTGGTAATTCGTATACGAACATTTTGTTTGTGGTTTCTATTCAAAAGTAAGAACGTTTGAAACAAACTAAACTGTCCCACATGTCATCAAATTCATTTTGACAGCTAAGTTTGTTTACGAACATCGATTGGTTTGTACCACTCGTTGCGTTTGACTGGTTTTCGATTGAAATTTTTCGATTGAACTTTTTTCGATTGAAATTCTGACAATACACAAACTGTGTTATATTTGAATTTCGAGCTTAGAAATGTGATCTTTTCTCAATTGCGTGAGAATTGGCCCCCTGGTCCAACAAAAACTTGATTAATTTTTTTTCGAATCTTTATGCTTAGATAACTTATTAACAACTTGGGAAACCATTAATTACAGTTTCACTTCAATCATGTTCTGAACTGCCAAAGTCGGAGAAATTATCTTAAAAAAAAGGCTTAGATAAGATCTAAACAATCTATCTTAACTAACTCTCTAGGAACCTTTTTTTTGTAACCTTTTATATTATTTTAGTTCACTAAATGAGAAGATACGAGTATAATGGAACAACTACTGTTAACAACAATGAACGCCTCGCTTTCTAGACAGATCGTTAATATGTAATGTTAACTAGAAGAAATGACTATCACGCACGACATTACTTTTCGATTGCGTTATACCACAACACTAGTGGTAGCCTAATCTGAGAACGTCTATTTGAATCTGTGATATAGAATCTGTGTTAGTCTATGAACGGCGGAGACCGCCTGGCAGCCGTTTATAGTTTCTTTGTAATAAATGTTGATTTAAATGTGTAATAATGATTTTTATCTCTAACAGATTTCAGAAGTGCGATTAGTAACCGCGTGACAAACTTTTAACGCTCGCAAAGTTTCAAGTGATAAATTAAACAAACAACTTTTTACAAAAAACGCTGTTAAAGTGGTTTGGTGTGTGTTTTATTCGTTGATTTTATTCTATGAAGGATTTTTCTATTCAACGAAACAATTTAATTATCGTTTGATATAAGTAAGTAAATAAAACACTTTCACGGATTTTTTCCACGCAATTTATTTAACAACTTGGTTAAATTTTAGTTGTTTTTAGAGATATTTTGGTTTATCCGACGTTTCGGCATCTTTCCAGGGGCCGTGGTCACTGAAAACTACCCGGATAAACCAAAATATCTCTAAAAACAACTAAAATTGAACCAAGTTGTTAAATAAATTGCGTGGAAAAAAATCCGTGAAAGTGTTTTATTTATATGGACAGTTCGCGCAGAAATCTAAGATGTATGTTATAAGTAAGTAAACTAATTTGTGGCTTGTGCATAAATTGTAAAGTGTGAAAACAGAAAAGATAATTGGATGTTTCAACTCTAACATGTTTGTGCGGCACAAATTGTGCCTGCACCAAAGTGAAGTGGTGACGCGGACGCCGTTTTTTATGTATGGTATTGTAACAACGCAGTTTGGCTTTGAGTGGAGTCAGCCAAAATACCTAAGCCGAGCAACCAACCGCAACTGCAACTTATTTGGTGAGCTGTATCTTTTCCAACAAAACTATAAACAGAAGTGGAGGTTTATCTCATCAAAATAAACTTTATAAAACTCTTTGAAAAACTATTGGTGATTGACATAATTTACTAACTGTTTGTGTTCTCTGTGTTTCTCTCTCGGTGTCTCTGTGTTCTCTGTGGTTAATGAACAATTAAACGATGACGTTAATAATAACGACGGAAAACATAGTAAAAAAAATCATAAAGACAATTTGTTCGGAAAAGATCGACGTTTCTGAACGCATCTATAATGTCACGTCAAATTGACATTAGCTGTCACTTGAAGTTGACTTGACACTTGATTGAAATTCTGTAAGAAAATGTCGGAATAATTTTGCTGAATTTGTTAAAAATCGCTCGCGTTGAATGTGCCTGGCATATCGAGTTTGAATACATCTTAAATTATCTATGTGATCCCGTTTTGTACGACCAAGGTTTTGATGCCATCTCTGGAGTGGCCGGTCGCGGATGCTTTGAAAGATAACCTTTTCTACCACACGCGCTTGTTGTCGAGACACTATATCGTAATAAAAAAAAAGCTCCCACGTGTGTGTCTTTGTGTATCTATTGTTGAAACGCCCAGTGTCTTGTGAACGCTGTTATTTGTGTTATGAGTGAGGTGACTAATTGGTAAGGTCTGCAGAAGAAGACGGAGCCACAGGGGGGGCCCCCCTCTCCCCACGCTGCCCAGGGACTTTCTACAGCACAGACCACAGTATGTAAAATCACCTTACTTCACATTCTCTCCGCTGTGTATCGCAGTTCAATTGTTCAGTTACATCCCGGCTGAAACCAAGATTTGTCCGGAGTCTATACTCATGATAGCCTTCCACTGCGCCAATGCTGACTCCGCGGTCTAGGCAGGGGTGTACTGAACATTACTTGGTAGCAAGAGCGTAGCTTGAAGGCCTGAGAGGCCCACGCCAAAAGTTTGTCTATTAATCAGTGCCGTTTGATGACCATCTGGTCCGGACTAGATTAATTTGTACTTGTAAATGGTAATTAACTTGCATTTGAAAAGTAAAGGGCATTCCTTTGTTATTGGTTCCATGTCTTGTAATTAATTGTCATGTATTGAGGTTCCAAAATGTAAACAGATGCCTTTCTTTGTTCATAATAATTATTATTTAGTTTTGTCAGCAAATTTGAGTTGTGAATATTGACAAGTTTGTTGCTAAATAATAGCTAATAAAAGGTTAGCTAATAAGTTTGCACTCAATACTTAGTGAAACTTAAATGATTTAAGACATTGTTTACACATTGAAACTTATTGAAACTTGTGCTTTGAAATAATTAAAATCATCTTGTTGTATGTCGATATCCAAGTGAATTTCAATGGTCAGTGATTTGTTTGAACTGAATAACTTTTGACTTACAAAGTCAAAGTTAGTTTGTGTCTAAGTTATAACCTCTTGAGAGTTAGAGTTATAATTATATACTTGAGTTTTGTTGTTTTCTGATAACCTCCAAATATTTAAGAGTTTGTGTCATTATAAATACTTTGTTGTTGTAATATTGGAATTTTGTGGTTATCAATAACCTCCAAATATTGGAGATTTTGTGTTATAGTGAATATTTTGAATTTGTTGTTTTTGTTGATAAATTTGTGACGTTACAATGACGGCCTCCTCTGCTAAAGCCAAAATACGTTCTGAGTTACGGTGGTTGGCTTCTGCGGTCGCGTTGTTGGATCGACCGGATAGAACGGAGGCCTTGTTGAACAGATACGTAGATCTGCCCATACGTTTGGCTGTTGTTGATGAGCAGTATGCCTTATTTTTGGAAAGGACTGTTGAGGCCGAGGTGGAAATGCGACAAGAAGTCGGTTTGGATGTGGACCAGTGTTATGATTTTGCGGACAGAATTACCCAGGTAGCTCGACCTTTGCAAGTGGCAAGAGAGAATGAACCGAGCCCGTCCCCGGTCACATCTAAAAGTATGCCCCCTCTCTTTGCTAGATTGGCCCCCTTAGACTTAAGGCGCTTTGCTGGTCGTCTAGAGGACTGGGAGGGCTTTATTAATATTTTTGATAGTCTTGTACATGCCCGGGACGATTTGACCCAGGGCCAGAAGTTAGCTTATTTGTTATCCGTGTTGGAAGGGGAGGCCCTTGAATCGGTTCAACATTTGGCCCCCTCGGATGATAACTACCCTATTGCTAGGGATTTGATTGCCCGTCGGTACCAGAACGTACGACGTCTGGCGGACAACCATGTTGCCGCCATTTTGAATTTACCCCGCGTTGCCAGCGTGATGCACTTGAGAGTGGCTTTGTTAAATCCGCTGTTGGTGGCATACAACGCATTAAAAAACTTAAAACTCCCAGTGGAGCAGTGGTCGTTTTTGTTACTGCACATTGTCCTGGGAAAGTTGCCGGACTCTGTTAAGGTCCGTTTTGAGCAGCAGTATGGTGGGGATAGTGCGACTTATCTGCCACCCTTCTCGGACCTCTTGACGTTCCTGGAAGGAGAAAGTAGACTGGCAGATAATTCCTCTCTGGCCGGTCCTATGGGACCCGAACGACCTGTGCCACAGAGTAGATCCCCCACCGGACCCCCCCGTAGGGGGCGTATGGCCCCTCGCGCGCCCGGCCGCTATGCCGCCGTCCAGGAGACCGCCCGCTGCTTGTACTGTCGGGAACCGGGTCACAGCACGACCCGTTGTGATAAGTTCCTCGACCAGCGCGTCCAAGGCCGTCGAGCGATCGCGCGACAACGGACATGGTGCTACTCGTGCTTGGGCCTGCACATGCAGCGCGAATGTACCCAAGCGCACCCATGCCGCTTTTGTAAGGGCAACCACCATCCCCTCCTCTGCATGAACAGCCCAGAGGGCGGCGGAGCGCCGCAGCGCGTCGCTGCAGGATCACCTCGTATGGGTGGGGGGCTCGGACCCCCCGCGGTGTTTGCATCCCGCAGCAGTTCTAGTGGCCACCAGAGTGGCCCCAGACGCTCTCCGCCACGTTTTGAGCCTCAAACGGGCGGGGGTCCCAGGGACCCCCCAATGGGAAACCGATCCCCAAGGATGGGGATGAGTTATGCGAGCGTTGCCGGAGGTCGTAGAGGCCCCCCGCGACGTTTTGAGCCTCGCACGGGCGGGGGTCCCAGGGACCCCCCCATGGGAAACCGATCCCCAAGGATGGGGATGAGTTATGCGGGCGTTGCCGGAGGTCGTAGAGGCCCCCCGCGACGTTTTGAGCCTCGCACGGGCGGGGGTCCCACGGACCCCCCCATGGGAAATCGGTCCCCAACTAGGGGGTTCGATTTTGCGAGCGTTGCGGGAGGTCGTAGAAGCCCCCCGCAACGTGTTGAGCCTCGCACAGCCGGGGGTCCCCGGGACCCCCCCTCTGAAAATCGGTCACCGTGCCCCCGCGACTATGGGGCGACGTACACGGTGGATGATAGGCACCGATTCTCGCCGCCGCTCGCCGAATACCCGCGTTTGGAGCGGCGCCCGCCCCGTCTTCAAGGGGCCGGGAGATATAACCCGCCTGATACCGGGCGATTTGGACGTAGGCAGTATGTGGGAGACTGGGACCCACTGGATCGCTATGAGCGACCCCCTTACCATGGGGGGACGTCTGGGGACCCCACATACTAGCAATCAACGTGTTTACGGTCGATTGTAGCCACCCCTCCAGAGACCGTTTTGTTGCCCACGGCCTCTGTGCTTGTCAGGGGATTGAATGGCGACCTTGTGGAAGTTCGCGCCTTGTTGGATTCCGGTGCTCAGGGGTGTGTTGTGTCATCTTGGTTAGTTAGGCGGTTGGGCCTCAAGGTGCACCCCCACACGGAAGGCGTGAGAGGTGTTGGCGATGTGAAAGTCCCCGGGTTGTTAGGGCATGTTGACTTCACATTTACATCACGTAATAAGTCCACGCCAGGCATTAAGACCTCGGCGATTGTGTTGGACACAGTTGTTGGCCGTCAACCTTCAGTTGATTTGGGACCGAGTATGTTGTCTTTGGTGTCTGATTCCCCACTCGCCGATCCAAATTTCTTCCGCCCAGGCCCGATTGATGCTCTCCTTGGAGCCGATGTCCTGGGGCGAGTTTTGTTGACGGGGAAGCGAGTTTTGCAGCCAGATGGCTTGGTAGCTCTGCAGACGACACTCGGTACAGTTGTGATGGGCCCTGCTCGCCGCGTTTTGGATTCCCTTGATGAGGATCGCGGTCTTGTTTTTAATGTGTCTCTCTCCGAAGTGGTGCAGAAGTTTTGGGAGGTTGAGGAACCTCCACCAGCCCCGCGGGTTGACCCAGTAGCGGATGAATGCGAGTTGTATTACCAGAATAACACTGGTCGCCTCCGCTCTGGTCGTTTGATCACCCGTCTCCCCTTTCGTGCCGGCCGACCTCCTCTGGGCGAATCCCGACCGCTAGCGAAACGTAGGCTAGTGGCGATGGAGCGTCGCATGAGCAAGGATCCGGTCTTCCGCCAGAAGTATGTTGAATTCATGCGGGAGTATGAGGAGTTAGGGCACATGTCCGTGAGCGATTTGGATTGGCGCTCCGTTGAGCACTTCTTTCTGCCGCACCACGCCGTTTTGAAATCCGGAAAGATTCGGGTGGTCTTTGACGGTTCGGCTCCCACCTCTACTGGAGCGTCCTTGAACCAGTGTCTGCATGTAGGTCCCAAGCTGCACACGGAGATCTCAGACATTTTGACCAACTTCCGGCGGCACCAAATTGTATTTATGACTGACATCCGGATGATGTTCAGACAAACGGTCATCCATCCAGAGGATAGGAGGTACCAATTGATTTTGTGGAGAGAGAGTCCTAGGGACCCCTTGTTGATTTATGAATTGAATACGAATACGTACGGTTTGGCTTCGAGCCCGTTTGTTGCGATCCGTTCTTTGTTGGAGTTGGCCGAGAAGGAGCGCTTGAGATACCCTCGCGCCTCCGCCATTTTGGCCAGTGACGTCTATGTGGATGACATTTGCACGGGCGCCTCATCTGTCTCAGAGGCGATTGTCCTGAGAGACGAACTCACCGCCCTTTTGAAGTCGGGAGGTTACGAGTTGAGGAAATGGATATCCAACTCGCCTGATGTACTGGTAGGTTTGCCCGAAGAGCACCAGCAGGACCCCCACCTATTCGAAAATGTTGATAATCCCCATGTGGTGACCGTCCTTGGCGTACAGTACAAACCGGTCTCTGACACTTTCACGTATTGTGTGGATTTACGACCACCGAAAGTCTGGACCAAGCGTTTAGTATTGTCTACTGTCGCACGTACCTTTGACCCCAATGGGTGGATTTGCCCCGTGCTGTTTATGGCCAAGTGTTTCTTGCAACGGTTATGGGCTTCGGGTGTGTCGTGGGATGAACCCCTCTCGGACGAGTTACTCCGAGATTGGTCGAGCTTCGTTTCATCCCTCCCCGAGATTAATGAAGTGCATTTGCCGAGGCTATTCCTCCCTTCTGAAAATTGTAAAGTTACTCTTCACGGCTTTTCCGATGCCTCCGAACGTGGATTTGCTGCGGCCGTGTACCTCCGCACCGTTACTGTTGACGGAGTTGTTGCTGTGCATCTGGTGATAGCGAAAAGCAAAGTCGCTCCCCTTCGGACTCGTCATACGATCCCGAGGTTGGAATTGTGTGGAGCTGCCCTCCTAATGCGTTTGTTGAACCACGTATGGCTCACATTAGGTCGATCTATTGCGATACAAGAGGTTTATGCTTGGACGGACAGTCAGGTCGTCCTTTGTTGGTTGAAGGCTCCGGCGCACACCTTGGACGTGTTTGTGGCCAATCGAGTGTCGCAGATTTGTAATTCCGACATCGAGTTGATTTGGAGACACGTGCCGGGAACCATGAATCCCGCGGATTGTGCGTCTCGGGGTTGTGTAGCCCCAACCCTAATTAACCACCCCCTCTGGTGGGGCCCACAGTGGTTGATGCGGCCTGAGTCGGAGTGGCCGCCCTCTCCAGCGTTGTCGAACGTAGCCGTTCCTGATATGCGGGCATGCGTCCTGGAGACTAACCCCGCCGGGGAAAAGGATTTGTTGTTGGATCGGTACAGCTCCTTACAGAAGCTGCTTGGTGTTACCGCTTGGATCAGACGTTTTGCGTACAATTGCAGGAACCCACGCGCGAGGCGTGATTCGTCGGTTCTCACTCCGGACGAGCGTAGGGACGCGCTCTTGTTTTGGGTCCGGAGAGTACAAGCTGATAGTTTTGAGTCCGAGATTGAAATTTTGCGTTTAGGCCGTCGCAAGTTGAAGGGCGCGGTATCGCGATTAAATCCCTTCCTGGACGAGAGTGGGCTTTTGCGAGTCGGCGGAAGACTTCGAAATGCGAACCTGCCGTATGGAGCTCGTCACCCCCTTTTGTTACCTAAAGCCGGACATTTGACTCAACTGATAATAACAGATCGCCATGTGAATGCACAACATGCTGGCTGTAATGCTTTGTTGGCCATTTTGCAGCGTGAATTTTGGATTTTGTCTGCTCGTCGAGCCATTCGCACTGTGGTTTTCCGTTGCCTGCCTTGTTATCGATTGACGGCCGCGACCATGCAGCCCCAGATGGGTGATTTGCCTGCTGATCGCGTCACGGAATGTAGAGCTTTTGCCGGAGTCGCCACCGACTTCGCCGGTCCCTTTACTGTAAAGGCTTCGAGACTGCGTAATGCTAAAACCTATAAGGCGTACTTGTGCGTGTTTGTGTGTTTGTCCACCAAGGCTGTCCATTTGGAAATTGTCTCGGAATTGTCTACCGAAGCCTTTGTCGCCGCCTTGAGCAGATTTGTTTCCCGTAGAGGACTGCCGACATTGATACGTTCCGATTGTGGTACTAATTATAAGGGAACGTGTAATTATCTTAAGGAAGTAGTTAAGTTTTTTGTTGATAATAAAATAGACATTGGAACCACCCTCTCCCGGCGTGGGATAATCTGGAAGTTTAGCCCTCCAGCTTGTCCGACCTGGGGAGGAATTTTTGAAGCTTGTGTAAAGGCTGCCAAGACACACTTGCGTCGCGTGATTGGAGAAACTATTCTCACGTTTGAGGAACTTGATACGGTATTTTGTAAAATTGAGGCCGTCCTCAACTCGCGACCCTTGTGCCCGTTGTCTTCGGACCCGAATGACCTGGAAGCGTTGACCCCAGGTCATTTCTTGATCGGACAGCCCCTTTTGGCGTTGCCTGAATATCCGATTCAGGATGTAGGATCCCATCGTTTGTCGCGATACCAACTTTTGAGACAGATGTCCCAAAACTTCTGGGCACGTTGGTCGATGGAGTATTTGCATATCCTGCAACAGCGCGTGAAGTGGACAGATAAAACCACCCCACCCCAGACTGGCGACCTCGTGTTGATTAAGGATGCTAACCTGCCGCCCCTATGTTGGCGAAGGGGGCGCATTGTTAAACTCTACCCCGGAACTGACGGAGTTCCTCGTTTTGCTGAGGTTTTGGTTCGAGATTCGGTTTTGAAGAGAGCAGTTAGTGGGCTCTCCCGATTACCCGTAGATTGACGTACCGTTCTTAACGGTCCGGGGCGGGGGGATGTTCGGAAAAGATCGACGTTTCTGAACGCATCTATAATGTCACGTCAAATTGACATTAGCTGTCACTTGAAGTTGACTTGACACTTGATTGAAATTCTGTAAGAAAATGTCGGAATAATTTTGCTGAATTTGTTAAAAATCGCTCGCGTTGAATGTGCCTGGCATATCGAGTTTGAATACATCTTAAATTATCTATGTGATCCCGTTTTGTACGACCAAGGTTTTGATGCCATCTCTGGAGTGGCCGGTCGCGGATGCTTTGAAAGATAACCTTTTCTACCACACGCGCTTGTTGTCGAGACACTATATCGTAATAAAAAAAAAGCTCCCACGTGTGTGTCTTTGTGTATCTATTGTTGAAACGCCCAGTGTCTTGTGAACGCTGTTATTTGTGTTATGAGTGAGGTGACTAATTGGTAAGGTCTGCAGAAGAAGACGGAGCCACAGGGGGGGCCCCCCTCTCCCCACGCTGCCCAGGGACTTTCTACAGCACAGACCACAGTATGTAAAATCACCTTACTTCACATTCTCTCCGCTGTGTATCGCAGTTCAATTGTTCAGTTACATCCCGGCTGAAACCAAGATTTGTCCGGAGTCTATACTCATGATAGCCTTCCACTGCGCCAATGCTGACTCCGCGGTCTAGGCAGGGGTGTACTGAACACAATTTAATTAAATAATTTTCTTAATTGAATAGTTATAGTGGAATAAATTACCAAACTTAATCATTTTGAAGTTTTGGTGAAGTGAACTATATTTAAAATCTTATTGACAATCCTTATCGTTTATTTTAACTACCTACTTGTTTCATGAAAATAGTTACCATTGAACAGAGTCAACTAAGACTAAATCTTATGGGTTTTATTCAATAACATAAGTGAACTAAGTTGAAGTGAACTATAAATGTTATGTATAGCGAGGAAGGAATTAATAAAGCACTTATTAGAATGATGGTTTTATTACTCGTGTACCACAAATCACAAATTATAACGGGTGTCCCAAAAGTAGGTATAGGATGATATGTCTCAATAAAACGCGAATGGATTGGAATTTCTTCGTAGTTTATTTTATTTTAAAGAAGAGACTTGTACAATTTTATCTGAATAGAATATCTGCTAAATGGCCGCCACGGGCATTTTTGCTGTGTGCAAGTTTTTCATGACGCTTTCACACATTTCGCTGCTAATTTCACACATTTCGCTACTTATTTCACCAATAACTCGGCGAATATTTTGTCTATATTGTCTATGTTTTGTGGATAGTTGGCGTAGACTTTATCTTTCACGTAACCCCAAAGAAAGAAATCCAGTGGCATCAGATGGCAAGATCTCGGTGGCCATTTGACATCACCTCTTCTTGAAATTACGAGATTTTTCGACCTTTCGACGAGTGTTTGTAATTGATCGTGAATTATCGTTAAATATTTGTATAGCTTCTATGCGCCGTTTTATTGTGAAACGTTCCACGATTAATTTTACATGTGTCAAGATGGTATTCTGTATTGTGATGGAAAGTAAACTTACTATTATGTGAAGGTCATTTTTCAAATTTGACGACTCTGTATAAGTTAAAACAGGGAGAAAAAAATTGCCCTTGGCGAGTTTCTTGCCGGTTCTTCTCGCTACAAGGTCTCCTGCCGTAGGATTTGCGAACCGATGGCGTAGCTTCATTGACGTTCATAAGTGTTGTTAAACACACTTAAATTAAATAAACGATTTTAAATTTAGAATTTTTGAATTTTGATGACGTATGTAAAATTTTAACCCGCCGTCTTGAATATTTCGGAAATAGCGCGTAATTCAAATCCTATACCTACTTTTGAGACACCCTTTATATAGCATAGTCTAGAGCATAGAGTATAGTTATCTTCATCAATCAGGCCAAGCATTCCTGATCATAATGCCAGCCACTCACAATAGATAGCGCGGTCGTAACACATTTTTTTATTTAAATGTAGTCTACACAATTGTAATTTCTCACATACTTTCCTGATTCTTTGTAAAAGTTGTATTAGTGTACGCCCCTGTATAGCAATATCATCAAAGAAACATGCTGTACCTTCTATGCCTTGCAACGTTTGATCCATGTACCGCTGCCAAATATTTGGTGCTATTTTTACTCCAAACATCAGTCTTTTCACTTTGTATGTTCCCTTGCATGTACTTATAGCTTGCATTTCGGCCGACTCTTCACTTGTTTTCATATGTAAATATGCTTGATTAATGTCTTAAGTGCAGAAGTACCTTCCCCCACTCAGCTTCGCAAAAATCTCTTCTATGCGAGGGATTGGGTAGTAATCAGTTTCTAAATTTTTATTTAAGGTTGATCTGTAATCCGCACATAGGCGTACTTTCCCATTTGGTTTAATGACAGGAACGATAGGAGTTCCCCATTGTGAGTAAGTAACTTTTTCAATTATGTTTTCACACTCCAATCTGTCCAGCTCTGCTTCCACTTGATTTTTGAGTGCAAATGGCACAGGTCTTGGTTCCAGAAATATAGGTATTGCATTTTCCTTTAATTTAAATGCTGCTTCATAATTTTTTTACTAAGCCTATCTCTTCAGAAAATAGTTCTTTATATTCTTCTAACAAATTTTGCAATTTTTCTTTAAATTCTTTTTCTGTGATATCCGTTTCGTCTCTAGTTATTGCATTTATTTCAAATGTTAAATTTAATTTCTTTAACCATTCTCTTCCTACAACTGGATCCACGTTTTTATCTATTATGAATATTCGTCCTTCTATTTCCTTATTTTTGTATTTGATTTTTAAATTACAGGTTCCCAATGGTTGTATTATTTCGCCTGTATATGTACGTAGTCTTATGGCTCCATCTTCACATTATTAAAATTATTTTTGAAATATTTTCTAGAGCAGGTTGTAACAGCTGCCTCTGTATCCAGCTCCAATGTATGTACTTTTCCATTTATTTGTAACTAGCTGACCCGGCAAACGTTGTTTTGCCATATAATAGTGGACCCGGTCACCAACATCTTGTGTGTGTGTTTATACACCAAAAGTTGCTTATACCAGAAAACAGATAGCGCTATTTACACACTACCAATAAAGGGGCCCAAGCTTGGTCTCTATTTCTTACATAAAAAATTACTCTGTGAAGTAGAGTGAGTGTCAGATAACTCTGCGCGCATGCGCGACTGTTGCATTTTTAGCGCTAGCTACAGTAATTTTTTTTTTCTAAGCTAATGGAAAAGATTAGTATTCGGTTTTGACCGCGCATACGTCAGTGATTACATACTCTTTGGAAACGGCAATGGAAGAAATGACAGTTTTGTATCGAAGGTACGATAGTTAAACGATTTTTCATAGAAAATTACAATTTTTACTCAATTTTCCGGAATAATAAGTAGCCTATGTTACTCTCCAGCTCCCAAACTATCTCCATACAAAATATCACGTCGATCCGTTGCTCCGTTTTGTCGTGAAAGAAGGACAAACAAACAAACAAACAAACAAACAAACACACTTTCGCATTTATAATATTAGTATGGATGTCAAGTTATATTTATCATGTAGTGTAGTATTATCTTTGTGTATTTTATGTATTTCATATATTTCCTCTTCGTTTTCATCCGAAGATAATTCACTTTCAATTTGTAATTGTTTTTGATCCCTGAAACATACTGATTGTACATGCCCCCGTTTGTTACATTTCTAACAGAACAATTTATCTTTCAAACGACATTGACTTGCAAAATAGTTTTCTTTTCCACAACGAAAACAGTTAATTTTCCTCTCTCTTGTATTGAATGTATGTCCAGTCTTATCACCTTTATCCATACTGTATGAACTTGTTTTTCCTTTGCTTGTAATATAATTTTTCTTATTTATTGAAATTTTATTAATAATAGGTCTTTACCTATGAAATTGCCGTTTTGTATGGAGATTTCTGTAATTATTTTTTTTTCATACTAACGTTTTTGTTATTATTTAACGACTAATATTAAGTAAATTTACAAAATTTTACACACGTATTTATGGACATTTTAACTACTAAATGACACATTTGTTAAGAGAAAAAAAAATTTTTTCACTAAGTTACTACTAATAAAGTACGAAATTCTGGAAACAAAAATAGTCGTAACTTTCGGAATAAGTTTTTTCTATGTAAATAATCAAATATCGTGGTTATTAAATTATCAAAAGTTGCTCGATACGGTCTTAATGTAACGCAATATTAAAGAAATTATATATTTCAATATTATAAAAGTTGTTAAGTTTTATGTACAAAAGAAAAAAACGGCAATTTCATATGTAAAGACCTATTATTTGTAGTAATGCCCATTTCACTTGTTTCACATTTTGATGTTTCTATGGCCATAGCAATTTTTACTATATCCTCAAACTTTGTGGCAGGTGGCTCTTGTAGTAATCGTTCTTTAATTTCAGCATTACGCAGCCCTCGTATGAATTGCACTCTCAGGTGAGTATCAAATGTAGTCTGTTTACAGTTGTTACAAATAAAGTTGCATTTTCCTCCAATTTCTTTCAACCCAGCCACGTAATTAGCTATACTTTCGTATTCATGCTGCTGCCTGAGACAGAATTTGTGCTGCTGTGCCACCTCCCCCGGCTCTGGTGAAATGTGGTCTCCCAGTATTTTAATAAGTTCTTCGAAGGACTGAGATTCGGGGGTGTTTGTTGCTGTAATATTCTTTAACACTTGATAATATTTTGGGCCGATGCAGTTTAAAAATATTTTTATTTTTGCATCCGTAACACCTTTTAAAGTAATGTAATTTTGTAATCTTTGTAAATAACTTGAAAAAGACTCATTTACTTCGTCGTATGGTTGTAACAGTATACCACTTACAGGTTTAGATTGATTTGCCTGATTTTGTAAGGCACTTTGTAGGTTAGCGTGCTGAATTTGCATGCCACGCATAGTTTCTAACATTTCAGCAAGAACTTGCGTGAAATGTTTTTCCGCCATCGTTACTATTGTATTTTATCAGTTTCTTAAGGATTCGGGAGTTTGTGAAGCGGGTTATCAACACAGGAATAGGCACCCATGGAATGAAAGAAATCAAGGTAAAATGGATGCGCGTTAGCGCGTGGGCGCTTTTGGTATTTTTCACTTTTCACTTTACTATTTCCTTGTTCTTGATGTAGGTAATGATACTGTATTTCACAATGAACCATCCTCGTCGCCAGTTTGTTATGTATAGCGAGGAAGGAACTAATAAAGCACTTATTAGAATGATGGTTTTATTACTCGTGTACCACAAATCACAAATTATATATAGCATAGTCTAGAGCATAGAGTAGAGTTATCTTCATTGTGGCGACATCTAGACGACGCGCACATAACCACTGACGGCGCCGGCGAATAGTACGGAGCACCTACATCGCGCTTACGAAGTTCATCCACCAAGTTCGCATATATACGAACTCCGACTTACAACCATCGGACAGTTGTCCCCGGGCTAACAACACCCTAGCCCGGAAGGAAGACACACCATCAGTCTTCCTTTATCAGTTGCATCATTTCCCACATTGGTGACCCCTACGGAACACATCAAGCACCTTCTCCACCAGCGCCAGGATCATCTTCACCAGCGCCATCACCGTCTTCACCAACGCCAGCACCGTCTTCATCAGCGCCAGCATCGTCTCAACCAGCGCAGCCATCACTCCTCCCGACCCTCATCCAGCAACCTTCAGCAGTCACACAGCAAGCCAGCACAACCTGCCTCAAGGTTCCATCGCAGCATCGTCCGACGCTACCTGGACCTTCGGCAGCACACGACGGCATCATCCCGACCTGGCATCCTCGCAGCCCACGTCTCTGGAGCATCACTGGGCCCTTACTCCAGCGTGGCAGTTCTGTGCGCCAGCAGCTCGGACCCACCGTCACAGCGCACACGCCATCCCGACTCACCGTGGACGTCAATCAATCAATCAGGCCAAGCATTCCTGATCATAATGCCAGCCACTCACAATAGATAGCGCGGTCGTAACAATAAATAAAACTTTTTAATTTAATACTTTATTATATTGTTAATTGGTTTTGTTAATCATAATGGGTCGGTCAAGATAGAAGAAACGGTCTCGCAGCTCAAGTACCAGTTCATCGGAGTCTAGTGTTACAATTAGAAATAAGTTTAGAAAAGACTTAAATAAAAGGGATAAACGTATTGTAGCTTTGGAGAAACTAATAAAGGACTTGAGAAAATCTAATACTTGCCATAGCGGTCAGACAACACCTTCAACCTCAACTCTTGAAAGTACTCAAGTTTCGTTTTCTTGTGCTGAGGTAACAAGACCTGTGATTCGGTACGTTGGACGTAATGACTTCATACCGGAATTCAACCCTCAGACCACCTCCGTTCCGGTTGAGCACTGGATTCGCAACTTGGAAAATGACTTTATAACGGAATTCAACCCTCAGGCCACCTCCGTTCCGGTTGAGCACTGGATTCGCAACTTGTAAAGTACAGCTAAGATGCATGGCTGGGACGAGCGGACTCTAATATGTAATTGCACATCTAAGCTGCCCGGTTATGCCAAGAGCTGGTACGAACAACAGGCCTCATATGAGATCACATGGAGTGAGTGGAAGGAAAAACTTGTAAAAACCTTTCCGTTTACTAAGAATAAGTTGTCTCAAATAAGAGAATTCGTTAACCGTATTAGGCAACCTAATGAAGACCCAATTGAGTTCTATTATAATAAGTTGGGGATAGGAATGTTTTGCCACTTGAGTGATGAGGTTATTACAGATGCTGTAATTGGAACATTGGGCAGTAAATTATTGGAAGTTGGTGCTAAGTCAGCTGGATGTCAGGATACCACCTCATCACTTTTTTCGGGTTTGTGTTTGAATAGGTGTATACATACCACGAGATGTCACGTAATAGGTTGTACGCCTCTTTATGCGATAGCGACACAATGTAAATTAGTTTACGGCGTATAAAGTTACACATTTAATTTTATACCTGCATTTAAAGATTATTTCAATTTATTTACAGGTACTCTGCAAAAACCTTGCCAGAAAAACCAAAGTGTAATCACAACCAAAAAAGTGTGTACAAATGTGCAACGTTGACTTCTAATGATGTTTTTTACTTCCACAAAAAGTTTTATCGTAATCCTGACAAGATAAGTATAATTACAAAATATGCTATTGGCTCCTGTTAAAAGAAAACGCCCTAGAAATAACAGTCGAAATGGACGCGCTTTCTCAAAGCAGTATTTTGTTACTAAGCACAGTAGTAAAGAAAAAGTTCC
Organism: Crambus lathoniellus; assembly: GCA_949710035.1. NCBI lineage: Eukaryota > Metazoa > Arthropoda > Insecta > Lepidoptera > Crambidae > Crambus > Crambus lathoniellus. The sequence continues at coordinate 22,242,467 of OX453313.1, read as the reverse complement.
TGTATGCCTCGCTGCGTTTTGTGGCATTTTAAAAATCAAACAAGGCCGTATTAAAGGCGTTTCTAATCGATACGCAGCGACAGGAGAAACAGCTTTCGAAAAGCGTGGAGGAGACCATAAGTGTCATGCTTTTCGGTCTAAGAGAGAAGCTGTTCAGAATTTCATAAAGAAATTTCGGCTATTAGATAGTCACTATTGCAGAGGCAAAGTTAAACAAAGAATATATCTGGATCCCAGTCTAAATATAAGTAAACTATACAGGATGTATGAAGACGAATCGATGCCGGGGATATTCAGTGACATAAAAGTTTTTTCAGGAAGGTATTCAATACTTCTTTTAATATTGGATTTGGTTCTCCGCGCCAAGACGTCTGTTCAGACTGTTTACAGTTGTTAGAAAAGCTAAAAATAACTCAAAACGAAAGTGAAAAACAGAGTTTGCGAACAAAATATAGAATACACAAAATAAGAGCAAAATGTTTCTTTGAAAAATTAAAGGAAGATGATCCAGAACTGCTCATTCTGTCCTTTGACTGCCAAAAAAATTTACCTCTACCAAAAGTACCCGACCAGTCGGCGTATTATTCTCGACAACTATACATTTACAATTTTACAATTGTCGAGGGAAATTCTCACGCAAGCCTGACTAAAGATAATGTTTTTTCGTATATATGGACTGAAGACATGGCAGCCAAGGGTGCTAATGAAATATCGTCTTGCGTATATTACTGCCTGAACCGAGTAAACCTTGATGGCAAAAAGAAGATAAGGCTTGTTGCTGACGGTTGCGGCGGCCAAAATAAGAATTCGATATTGCTGGGAATGGTTGCTAAATGGCTGCATGAAACAACACAAAACATAGAAGAAGTAGAAATAGTATATCCAGTCACTGGACATAGTTTCATCCCACCCGATCGGGTATTTGCTTTTGTGGAAAAACAAATAAAACGACTAGAAACTATATCTAACCCTCAGACCTATATTGATATCATGGGGTCTAATGCGACTATCCGGCGTTTAGTCACTGAAGTGCCAATTTTTGATTGGAAGACTGCTTGCAAAGATGTGTTGAAAACCACTCAAACGTTACACTTTCAAATAAGTAAAACGAAGCGGATTATCTTAAATAGAACCGATCGTCGGAAAATCTTAGTTCGAGGAGAGATGTCATACAGAAATAATATATGCAATCCACTGAGCATAACTAAACGTGGGAAACATATATCCGGAATCCAACCAAACATAATAGAAGCACGATTTAATGTTAAAACTGAAAAACTAACAGTAGGCCTAGTACGAGTTTTCCAAAAACGTAAACTACGATAGTTTTCGTCTAAACGCCAAACTTTCAGTTTACTACATCATTGGTAGTATGAGTTACTTTTTTCAAATATAGTTTAAACGATATCGACCATCGACTAAACGATAGAATGAACGAACGATATAGAGTGAATCTTTATACTTTTTCTCACTTCTACACTACAAAACAGATAGAGACGGAAGACTATGTCACTTTGACGTTTTGCCGTTAGTTTTATGTTCAAAACGTCAGTCTTGTCTTGATTAGCGGTTTTCATAAATAATTTATTTTAGTGCTAAAACGTGGCTAAAACTTATTACCTAGGTACCGATTTAAATTAGGTATCTAATAAAATATGTCTCGTACTAGTGCTTCACAGTTTGAGGTCATGGTAGAGTTCATGGAAAGGTAATTATTTAAATTTTGTACGAACCAAATATTTTTTATATTTTATTGCATTTTAAATGCTATTTACTGGTATATTGTTTTAAAATCTAATACCTCTAACACGTCGTAATCTCGTCCAGAAACATTAATCCAATATTGTTTAAGAAATATCTAGAAACATTTGTGTATAAAAGGGGTTTCCAATTTTTCAGAAATGGGGACTTAAATAAATTTACCGAGGGCCCTCATGGACGAGTAACTGCCCACAACAAGTGGGTAGAACTCGCGAGGGTCCTCAATTTGGATGCAACCGGCAGTTCCAAGACGGTAGACAAGTGGAAAAAAGTATGTACCTATGATGGTTTTTCATGTCAAAAATAACATCATCGCATGTTTGTTTGTTTTATATTGGTTTTGCTTTTTGCATGTGAAGGTGTGGAGTGACTATAAGAACAATATAAAGCGTAAAGCAGCCAAAATCCACCGCTCTGCTAGTGGTACAGGTGGTGGCCCTGCATGCAGGCTCGTGTTGTCAGATCTGGAGCAAAGGGTTCTAAACCTAACAGCAACCCAAGCTGCTACGGGTCTGAGAAGCATAGCTGAAGTTGGTGTGGAGGTAATTAATCCAATTATGCATCCATTTGTTTATTCAACTTAGCTTTTTCACACATAATAATAAATAATAAATAATAACACACATTACAGCACTTAGTGCAAAGATACAAAATTTGGAATGTTGACCTACACAATTTGTGAACCATCACTAACTTACATTAAACTGCTAAATAGACATCTATCTCATTATTCTTTTTAATATCACTATTCATCTCATGTTGTTCAAATACCTGTTATATAATTAGTTCCAGGGACCTCCATCTGAACACGATGCAGAGCATCAGCTGCCACCACCTCAATCACCGCCCGCCACACCTGCTCAATTGATGCTCGATTCAATGCAAGTTGAGAGCAGTAAGTGATCATAATAGAATTTCATTGATTGCTTTTTTGTCTATTTTTTTTGTCATTGAAAACGTAAGAACTTTGTATTATAAATACTTATTGGAACTCAACTAATTACTACCTAGTCTCAGGCCCCGTTTCTCAAATTCTAAGATAATTCTCATTTAGACTTTACTTGACAGATCATCCATACAAAACTGTAATTTAAACTGCTTAGCATCTCCTTATCAAAAATCGACCCGTCTCACAATCACTTTCCATTTTTCAGTAATAAAAATTGCATTGTGAATGCAAAAAACTAAAAATTAAAATAAATCTCCTTAGCAGTTTGACAGATTGTACTAAATATTAAATAAATTATCTAACTTCCAGTGTCGGACAATGAAAATAGGCCTGGCCCAAGCCGTGAAGAATTTCATGTTGAGGAGATAGAGGGAGATGCTCTTTCCCCTACTCCTCACCATGCTTCAGTGGCAAGCCCACGACGCAGTGGAGCCGGCACCCGCCGCGTCATCCGCCCGCGCCGCACGACACCGCGCCGCCGCCGCCCACCACCCCCTGATGCAGCCTCTCATTTTCTTGCAAGCGAACAACGGTGGCAGAATTTCGCAATAGAGTTTGCCACTGAGCACTTAAGACTGAGAGAACGAGAGATTGAGCAGCAGTGGCAAACTCTGTTTGCAAAATTCATAATGTGTTAGAAAATAAATTTTAATAAAAGCTAATAAAACCCACTTGTGTTAAATTATTTGTTTTTTATGTCAAAGTCGTAAAAAATATTTACATGATTTAATAAAATTAATGCTTAATTATTCCAAACATCCAACATTTGTTTACATACCACGTTAAGGACATATTTTAACTGACAAGAAAAACGGGCCTAAAAAAAATCTCATCAGCTTTAACAGAAGCAACACTTTTACATAATAATTATTTGTTGCTAGACAAAATGGTACAATAATAAAAAAACGTCCGTATGGATTGAGGAGCCACGTCAGATTTTAAAGGATAGCTATCACCCTTATTTAGTAGCCATGCAGATAATTTTGTAGGTCAAATTCTGAAATTTGTAGTAAAATACATCAAAAGTTATATCACTGCAAAGGTGGCTCCTCAATCCTGATGTTTAGATTGAGGAGCCACCTAGAACTCGTAATGTATTGAATGTAGGTTGCTGAAACTTATGTATCAATTTGTAGCCAACACGTAGGATATCTACTAGAATTTTGAGCACTTTAGTTCTAAAATTCAAGAAACTACAACACTTTTGTTGTGGCTCCTCAATCCATACACAATAGAGTAAATTTCTATGAATATTTGCAGTCAATTCAGATATTCGACATAATGGTAATTTAGAAGGAGGTAAATTCTATTGCCTACAATATGAATGAAATACTAAAACATAGTGATTTCCGTAAACAAACGTATATTATTTGGCTCCTCAATCCTGACGTTTATTTACCTGAGATCACAACGAAATCAAAAGCCAGTGACTCTAACGTTTAGTAGGCGTGCATACTAAACGGCTACATACAATTCATTGCTGTATTCGTTTTAATTGCTGACAAATAAAGCTTTTTGGTATTGCTCAAGGATCCGTTTTGAGGGGTGACCATAATTATGTGAATGAAACTAGGATAAGTAATTTTTATCAACATTTAATAATTTGTTTTTACAAAATTTTAATCATTTCATTTGCCATAATGATCCTTGGTCATAATATTTGTTAACACTATTCTTATTTGTACTTAGGTACTAATAAAGCATGATATAATTATTTAGTAGCAATAACTCTCATTTGCCATAAAATGAGATGCCTTAATAACAAATACTATAATTATAAGTAATTGTAAATATCATTTGAAATAATTTATATTTGACATAATAATACATGTCTCATAAATAATAATTTAATAATAAAATTTGTTTATTTGCTTAAAATACGGTATATACAAGTTGGTACAATAAATTGAACCAGGCGGACTAAGAACAAGTCCTACCACCTTTCTACCACCAACCAAACCGAATACAATATATTCCCCTACTGGGAATCGAACCCGGGACCTCTTGGTCTGAAATCGGTGGTGTGATGTAAACCACTAGCCACTAAACCACAGAGGCGGTCTTGTCAAATGCCATACATAATTCATCAAAATTTCATAAGTACATTATTTATTAGCTACTTTATTTCTATATTAATTTGATCACAAAATATGACAGACCTGGAATTATAACAAGAAAAGGTAAAATAAAAGGTAAAGAAAAGTAAAATTACCTAATTTTACTTTGTGGTTGGGTATCAATATACTCGCAAGAATATTTGCAAAAACAATACATCGTATTGGAAGGGTTGGTATTAGTATCCAACCGCAGGCTTTTTGTAGATTATTTGTATGAAAAATGTAGATTTTGATCTCCCCTTTCCAATGACACCACTTTTAGAGCGCGGAGATTACTAGTTTGTGAGAAATGAGATTGCAAAATATCGTATTTTAGGTTATTTATTTAGTACTAGCCTTCCGCCTGCGGCTTCGCCCGCGTGTACTACACGACGTTATCCCGCGGGAAGGTGATATTTTTCAGAAATAAAAAGTAGCCTATGTCCTTTCTCAGGCTCTAGACTCTCTCTGTACCAAAATTCATTCAAATCGGTTTAGTAGTTTAGGTGTGATTGTGTAACACACAGACAGACAAAGACGCATTTATAATAAAAGTAAGGATAAGCGAATTTGCCTCGGAAGTCCTGTAGAACACATGTAGGTTAGAAAAAAGCCTTAATTTTCGTGGTTACTTTTTTGTGAAAAAAAAAACTGATGGATTGTTTCACAAAAAAAATAATTGAAATATCCCCAACGGATTCGCTGTCACACCGTTTTGTCACACTGGTGTGACTACGAAACATTTTTTTCTTCGTAGTCACACTGTTTGGTGTGAATATTAGAAAGCTACCAAAACATGAGACTTGTTGTCACACTACTAGTGCGGGGAAATTAAATACCCTGTATGTGCATATTTTATAACATGGATTGCAAACTGACTTATTCGTCAACTCGCGAGTGTGAAACTCGTGAAGCATAGTTTACATTGGTCGAGTAGGCGGCCGAGTCGAGTAGCGATGAACAAAAAGCAGGCTAACTCGACCAATGTAAACGATAGGGCGAGTAAACTGGGCCGAGTACTGAGCGAGTCGAGTGGTCTCGCGCGGAGCATAGTTGCTTGGCCGAGTTGTTTCCTGGGCCAGGGTTGCCAGGTGCGAAAAATCGAGAATCGTACATTAAACATAAAAAAATATGTTTAAGTATTTAATATATGTATAATAATCGTACTTAATACAAAATCCACAATTTTCTGAAAATTTGGGATCGAACAATGTTGTAAATAATCGTACAAATACGATTTAAATGTACATCTGGCAACCCTGCTGGGCCCAATTACTTGACCAATGTAAACGGTGGAAGCCGAGTCGAGTAGTACCTCAGTTACTCGGCCCAGTGAACTGGGCCGAGCTGCTCGACTAATGGAAACTATGCTTGAGCGCTCTTTAGATTTTCTATTAAAAACTTTGTGCTTATTAAAATAAAAACAGGTCAAGAGCGAGTCGGACTCGCGCACCGAGGGTTCCGTACCATCACAAATATAAATATTTGAATATGTTACTTTACGTAAATAAAACGTTTAAAATGTTTTCATCAGCGAGGCTATATTTGTATAATATTATTATAATTAATAATAATAAATAATTAATAATTAATATTATTATATTATGATATTATGATTTTGTCATAGTCGTGATATTATAATTCCACTAGTGAAATTATAATTTCATGTGATATTATAATTCCACTAGTTAAATTATGAATAGACAGTATTTTTGTATCAATAAAAAAAAACAACCACGAAATTTAAGGCAATCGCTTCGCTGCGCTTCGCGATCGCCTTAAATTTCTAACCTATCACGTGTTCTACAGGACTTTCGAGTCTCGCAGCCGTGTGCATACTGTCTCGTACTGTCTATTCATAATATCACGTGGAATTATAATATCACGACTTTGACAAAATCCCTGCGACATATATATTGCCACTCTATTTTCACTCGGGCCATTAAGACGAATCTGACGACGTATCATTTATCAAAATCGGTTTATCCGTTTAGCAGTTACGAGGGAACTTAGGAACAGACATACATACATTCAGGTCAAATACATAAACCTTTTTTGGCTTCGCCGCAGACGGATAACTTTTGGCTTCGCTGCAGACGGACAATATTTGGCTTCGCCTCAGACGGGTAAAAAAGTAAAACGATAAAAAAATTGCCCATTTGTGAAGTGTTATATACAGGGCGTCCCAAAACTAAGTCACATGGAGGGAAAGTACCTTAAATACTGAAGATATAAAATTGTATAAAAAGACTTTATTTTTATTTTAAAAAGAAAACGAATTGCATTCAAAGAATTTTAAATAATCACCTGTCTGAACTGGGAATCGAACCCGCTGAATGTAAAAAAATATTTCTCTAAATTTATTTTACTGATCGAAAGGCTCGATTATACCTAAGCATTTCTTTTGAATAACATGGCATCCTAAATAAAAGGAAGCCTACGAAATTTAACATTTAATGTTGAATAACAAGTTTGTGCAGCGTTATAGATAGCCTTTTCTGTGAATGTCGTGCTCAAAACAACTGACTTTAACATTTCAATATATTACATACTAATGAGTGAAGATTGGAGCAATTATACCTAATTTCCTTATCATAAGTGTTTCATAAACTCATAATGTGATAAGTTACACCACCTCGATAGGTTTAAAAAAGTTTGGATAATTTGCTGCGGGTTCGATTTTCGGTTCGGGCATGCATCATTATTTAAAAATCTTTGAATGCAGTTCGTATAATTGCAAATAAAAATAAAGTCCTATTTTAATAAAATGTTCTATCTACAGTATTTGGTGCGGTCTATGCCACCATGTGACATAGTCATTGGACGCCCTGAGAGCGCCTTGAGGGCGTCCCACGACTATACCACATGGAAAAGACTCTACCAAATTATATTCAAACATTTTTAAAACCAACCGAGGTGATATTACTTAGCACATTATAACTTTATCAAACACTTATGATAGGGAAATTAGGTATAATTGCTCCAATCTTCACTCGTTAGTAATAATATTGAAATGTTAAAGTCAGTTGTTTTGAGCACGCACGACATTCACAGAAAAGGCTATAACGCTACAAAAACTTGTTATTCAACATTAAAAGTAAAATTTCATAGTCTTCCTTTAATTTAAGATGCTATGTTACTTAGAAGAAATGCTTAGGTATAATTGAGCCTTTCGATCGGTACAATAAAATTAAAGAATTTTTTTCTTACATTCAGCGGGTTCGATTCCCAGTTCAGACAGGCGATTATTTAAAATTCCTTGAATGCAGTTCGTTTCCTTTTTTAAATAAAAATGAAGTCTCCTTTCAGTAAAATTTGATATCTTCAGTATTTAAGGTACGTTCTCTCTATGTGGCATAGTTTTGAGACGCCCTGTATATTCTGTGACAATACATCGTGTTGGAAGGGTTGGTATTAGTATCCAGCCGCAGGCTTTTTGTAGAGTCTTTGTACAGATAATGTAGATTTTTATCTCCCCTTTCCAATGACACCACTCTCAGAGCGCGGAGATAACTAGTTTGTGAGATATGAGATTGCAAAATGTGTATTTTAGGCTATTTTGAGGTGACAAGTACGAGCAAGTTTGCCTCTGAAGTCCTGTAGAACACATGATAGGTTAGAAAAAGGCCTTACGTGGTTATTTTATTTGTGAAAAAAAAATGATGGATTGTGTCACAAAAAAAAATCTCTGAAATATCAACGCAGCCGTGTGTTTACTGTCGCGAGACTAATATGTTTTCTGTATTTGGCATCAACGGTGAAAGAAGATGCTATTTGTATTGCAGAAGATAAAAACGCATGTAAGACTTGCAACAACCAAACAACAGTAACAGTCTGTTAATAAACACTTTCAAATACGGTTTCGTTCGATTTGAATGATTGCAAAAAAAATTGTTTGAAGGAGATACCAGAATCTATAATAGTTCTAGGCAGCTCATACACATTAATGGGCGCTATAGAATTCTTTCCCAGAGTTAGTATCACTGGCATGGGTCACTACAAATGTCATATTCTAGCAAAGGATGAGGTGTTGTGTTACGATGACTATGAATCCAGAATTCGTAAGAGCACACAAGACCCAATAGGTACTCATCCATTCGCTAACCTATATTTTGTAAAAACAAATTATTAAATGTTGATAAAAATTACTTATCCTAGTTTCATTCACATAATTATGGTCACCCCTCAAAACGGATCCTTGAGCAATACCAAAAAGCTTTATTTGTCAGCAATTAAAACGAATACAGCAATGAATTGTATGTAGCCGTTTAGTATGCACGCCTACTAAACGTTAGAGTCTCTGGCTTTTGATTTCGTTGTGATCTCAGGTAAATAAACGTCAGGATTGAGGAGCCAAATAATATACGTTTGTTTACGGAAATCACTATGTTTTAGTATTTCATTCATATTGTAGGCAATAGAATTTACCTCCTTCTAAATTACCATTATGTCGAATATCTGAATTGACTGCAAATATTCATAGAAATTTACTCTATTGTGTATGGATTGAGGAGCCACAACAAAAGTGTTGTAGTTTCTTGAATTTTAGAACTAAAGTGCTCAAAATTATAGTAGATATCCTACGTGATGGCTACAAATTGATACATAAGTTTCAGCAACCTACATTCAATACATTACGAGTTCTAGGTGGCTCCTCAATCTAAACATCAGGATTGAGGAGCCACCTTTGCAGTGATATAACTTTTGATGTATTTTACTACAAATTTCAGAATTTGACCTACAAAATTATCTGCATGGCTACTAAATAAGGGTGATAGCTATCCTTAAAAATCTGACGTGGCTCCTCAATCCATACGGACGTATAAAAAATTATAAAAAAGCTACCCTCTTTCCCAGTAGCACCATTGCTTAATACCATTGGTTCTAAGTATAATAATCATAAATACCTTTTTTAAATTTATTTTTAGTACATATTGTGATATTTGTGATAGATATATGTAAAACTGGGAAAGAGGGAATATCTAATGCTGAAGGAAGGAAGGAAAGAAAATTTTCAAGTACTTTAATTATTGGAATATTTTCCTTTTATACCATTTTAAACTATAACAACCATGCATTGCAATCCTTTAAAAAAATCCTATACTTTGTAATAGCCTTTGCATAAGAGCGTCTTTTGTGTGCCTTGTGGAGATCCTTGAGGGAGGCCTATGCCCAGCAGTGGGCGTCGTTCGGCTGACATGATGATGATGATGATGAAGAGCGTCTTTTTAACATGTTTTTTAAATTTATTCCAAGGCAAATTACTTCTTGTGGAACTTTATTAAAGAATGCTATGCCTTTTCCCAAATCGGACCTCTACTTTTTCCAAGTCTAAATCTTAGAATAAGCAAATTTTTATTTCTTGCGTTAAAATTATGAATATCACTATCTTAGTAAATGAGTCAAGATGTTTCCTAACATATAATATTTTCTCATAGATGTATTGCCCTGTTACGGTTAGTAGGTATATTAATTTCCTTTAATAAAATTAAAAAAATCAAAATCAAATATTTTTTTATTCAATTTAGGTTGAGGTAACAACACTAATGAACGTCGAAGAAGCTACGCCATCGGTTCGCAAATCCTACGGCGGGAGACCTTGCGAGAAGAACCAATCCAGCGAAAGACAAGAAACTCGTCAAGGGCAATCTTTTTCTCCCTGTTATATTTCATACAGAGTCGTCAAATTGAAAAATTACCTTCACACATTAGTAAGGTCACTTTCCATCACAATAGAAAATACTAAATTAAATTAGTTACAATTAAATTTGCTCTTACAGTATAACAGCAAACAATTTTCAACCGAACAAGAGGTTTTAATCGAATAGTTTAACGAGCATACATCTCATTCATATTAACATTACTAATAAGAAAATTGCAAGTTGTGCCATACATTCGAATAGTAATAAATAAAGTATAATATTTAACTACTGTAGGTAGTACTGTACGGTAGCACTACTACTACAAGCAGTCAAGAGTAGACCCATTCCCACTGGTGGCACCCGTTCACGAGCATGACGCATGAACCAGCCATCGCTTCGCTCAACCATATTTTAGGGAACGTAACGACCCGACTCACACGACACCACCGTAGGAATGTTTATGTCCCATGTATAATGTTGGCCAGCCGATCCCGGACTAGGCGTCCTAGGGTCAGTAGGGATTGTTCTGCCTGCTGCGGAACTTCCACACGATGGAATTCAGGACCAACTGTAACATAAGAAAAAAAAATTAAGTACTTTTATTTAGTATAGAAAAAATGTGATACTAAAAAACCACGAGCCCTATAAGTAGCTTTCAGGCGGGATTCGAACCTGCGCCTCCGGGAATCCGGCCCGATGCTCTGACCAACTAAGCTACCGAAAGGCTTACACGACTCGTCGAATTTTGCTATCACTTGTTACGCTGCAGGCCAGCGTTGCTTCATCAATGTGAGGAAACCCTCGCATCCGAAAGAAACACTTTTACAAATGTCTAACAATCGATTCAGATGAAACAGCCATATTGAGATTTTATATTATTTTTATGCATTTACAATGCAATTTTTGTAAGTATAGGAAAAATGTGATAGTAAAAAATTTTTTTTTCCTATCACATTTTTCGCGATTTTTGGAAACTCCCCCTCCAAGGGGATAAAAAAGGGGTTCAAAGTTTGTATGAAACTTTGTGAACTCAATTGCACGGAGACGAAGTCGCGGGGGTAGTGCTAGTAGTAGAGTGGTTATAACCTCCATGATGACTGGAAACTTCATAGTTTAATTTACTGGCTATCGATAGTATTCTGGACCTGTCCTTTCAAATTAAAAATTCTCGTTCCACGATCCTTGTTCAGCATTTTTGATTCAGTCCTACAAAAACCATCGTGATGAACAGTGCTACCATTACTTTCCAGTTACTATATTAGTGGAAATTACGTGGTGATTATAGTTATAATATAGAGGAACCCAATATACCTACGAGTTCCTTCTACCTATTTCTACTTATCCTTTTGAAAACACAATAAAACAAGTCTCTGGATGTTAGACCTTTCATTTATTCATCATTTCCATTTTAAATCTACGTCTACTAATTGAATACTGTGCGGTGACATTCGGCGCTCCGGCTAGTGTACCGCTGGCCGACGAAGGGGTCCCGTCACACTGTATACCTCCGCCGGAGAGCTTGCTATCACTTGTGACGCTGTAGGCCAGCGTTGTTTCATCAATGTCAGGAAACCCTCGCATCCGAAAGAAACATTTTTACAAATGTTTAACAGTCGATTAAGATGAAACAGCCATTAAATAAGATTTTAAATTATTTTTATGCATTCACAATGCAATTTTTGTAAGTATAGGAAAAATGTGATAGTAAAAAACCACGAGCCCTATAAGTAGCTTTCAGGCGGGATTCGAACCCGCGCCTCCGGGAATCCGGCCCGATGCTCTGACCAACTAAACTCTCAGAGCATCGGGCCGGATTACCGGAGGCGCGGGTTCGAATCCCGCCTGAAAGCTACTTATAGGGCTCGTGGTTTTTTACTATTACATTTTTCCTATACAGCAACGCAATGTTAAAAATACTAAAAATCCAAGATTGCGGCTAACTTTTTTGTTTGTAGGCTGATTTCGATGAAACTCGGTTTTTGTAGGTACTATTTCGACAAGAAAACAGCAGCGCAATGTTTACATCATCAGCCATTTGATGTCCCCACTGCTGGGGCACTGGCCTTCGTTATGAAAGGATAAGGAGAATGGGCCATGAGCATGACCCACCACGCGGGCCCAGTGGGGATTGGTGGGTATTAACGACTGCAAGTGCAGCCGAGACCAACGGCTTAACGTGCCTTCCGAAGCACGGAGGAGCTCGAGATGAAAAGTTTTTTGGTCACCCACCCGTGACCGATCATTGCGAAAGTTGCTTAACCTCAACGATCGCAGGCCGAACGCGCTGTCCACTGCGCCACGGGCTCCTCAAATGTTGTAAATGCAAACGGTTTAAAATATTAAAAATCTAAGGTGGCCGCCAACCATTTTGTTTGTGGGCTGATTTCGTTGGAACTCAGTTTTTGGTATGTCTGTGAACTTAGCATATCATTTCCCAGCATATCATAAAAAAAAGTGTGTTCTTTTCGCATGCAGATTAGTTCTATAGTTCCTGATAGTTTTAAGAAATAGTTCTAGTGAATTTACCTGCAAAACTATCTATCAAAAATGATATGCCAACTTCCATTATAATTTCCCAGCATATCATAAATAAAAAGGTGTTCTATTCGCATGCCGATGAGTTCTATAGTTCCTGATAGTTTTTAGCAATAGTTCTAGTGATTTTACCTGCAAAACCATAGATAATAAATGATATGCCAACTTCCATATAAATTCCCAGCATATCCTTACTTATATTATAAATGCGTCTCTGTCTGTCTGTGTGTTACACAATCACACCTAAACTACTGAACCGATTTGAATGAATTTTGGTACAGAGATAGTCTAGAGCCTAAGAAAGGACATAGGCTACTTTTTATTCCTGAAAAATATCAACTTCCCGCGGGATAACGTCGTGTAGTACACGCGGGCGAAGCCGTGGGCGGAAGGCTAGTCAAAAATAAAAATGAGTTCTATTCACATGCCCATCAGTTCCATAGTTCCTGATAGTTTTTAGCAATAGTTCTATTGATTTTACCTGCAAAACTATCGATCAAAAAATGATATGTCAACTTCCATATAATTTCCCAGAATATCATAAATAAAAAAGAGTTCTTATCGCATGCCGATGAGTTCTATGATTCCTATTAGTTCTAGTGATTTTAGCTAAAAAAAAAGTATCAATCAAAAAATTATGACATATATAAAGAGATAAATAAAATAATTGAAACCTGAAACTCGATTAGAGCCCAGAACTAACGCCCAAGTACCAGCATATCATGCTAAAAAAGTTGAAAATAAGAATTTCAAAGAAAACCTATTTAATCGTTTCAAACAGGTCATAGAAGCTAGAACTATTGCGTTACTGTCAGGTCCGTATCAGACCTAGAAAATGTTACTCGATTGGTGCCCAGAACTAACGCCAAAGTACCAGCATATCATGCTACAAATGTAAAAAAATCAAGAAAATCGGAAAAAAATTATTAAACAGTTTCAAACAGGTCTTAGAAGCTAGAACTATTGCGTTACTGTCAGTTCCGTATCAGACCTGGAAACTGTTACTCGATTGGTGCCCAGAACTAACGCAAAAGTACCAGCATATCATGCTACAAATGTAAAAAAATCTAAAAATCGAAGTAAAATTATTAAACAGTTTCAAACAGGTCTTAGAAGCTAGAACTATTGCGTAACTATTAGGTCCGTATCAGACTTGGAAATTTTTACTCGGTTGGTGTCCAGAACTAATGCAAAAGTACCAGCATATCATGCTACAAATGTAAAAAAATCAGAAAATCGAAGAAAATTTATTAAACAGTTTCCAACAGGTCTTAGAAGCTAGAACTATTGCGTAACCATCAGGTCTGTATCAGACCTGGAAATTGTTACTCGATTGGTGCCCAGAACTAACGCCAAAGTACCAGCATATCATGCTACAAATGTAAAAAAATCAAGAAAATCGAAGAAAATTTATTAAACAGATTCAAACAGGTCTTAGAAGCTAGAACTATTGCGTTAATGTCAGTTCAATATCAGACCTGGAAACTGTTACTCGATTGGTGCCCAGAACTAACGCAAAAGTACCAGCATATCATGCTACAAATGTAAAAAAATCTAAAAATTGAAGTAAAATTATTAAACAGTTTCAAACAGGTTTTAGAAGCTAGAACTATTGCGTTTCTATCAGGTCCGTATCAGACCTAGTAAATGTTACTCGATTGGTGCCCAGAACTAACGCCAAAGTACCAGCATATCACGCTACAAATGTAAAAAATTCAAGAAAATCGAAGAAAATTTATTAAACAGTTTCAAACAGGTCTTAGAAGCTAGAACTATTGCGTTACTGTCAGTTCCGTATCAGACCTGGAAACTGTTTCTCGATTGGTGCCCAGAACTAACGCCAAAGTACCAGCATATCATGCTACAAATGTAAAAAAATCTAAAAATCGAAGAAAATTGATTTAATCATTTCAAACAGGTTTTAGAAGCTGTAAATATTGCGTTTCTATCAGGTCCGTATCAGACCTAGAAAATGTTACTCGATTGGTGCCCAGAACTAACGCCAAAGTACCAGCATATCACGCTACAAATGTAAAATTTTCAAGAAAATAGAAGAAAAATTATTAAACAGTTTCAAACAGGTCTTAGAAGCTAGAACTATTGCGTAACTATCAGTTCCGTATCAGACCTGGAAACTGTTACTCGATTGGTGCCCAGAACTAACGCAAAAGTACCAGCATATCATGCTACAAGTGTAAAAAAAATCAAGAAAATTGGAAAAAAAATATTAAACAGTTTCAAACAGGTCTTAGAAGCTAGAACTATTGCGTTACTGTCAGTTCCGTATCAGACCTGGAAACTGTTACTCGATTGGTGCCCAGAACTAACGCCAAAGTACCAGCATATCACGCTACAAATGTAAAAATTTCAAGAAAATCGAAGAAAAATTATTAAACAGTTTCAAACAGGTCTTCGAAGCTAGAACTATTGCGTTACTGTCAGTTCCGTATCAGACCTGGAAACTGTTCCTCGATTAGTGCCCAGAACTAACGCAAAAGTACCAGCATATCATGCTACAAATGTAAAAAAATCTGAAAATCGAAGAAAATTTATTAAACAGTTTCAAACAGGTCTTAGAAGCTAGAACTATTGCGTAACTATCAGGTCTGTATCAGACCTGGAAACTGTTACTCGATTGGTGCCCAGAACTAACGCCAAAGTACCAGCATATCATGCTACAAATGTAAAAAAATCAAGAAAATCGAAGAAAATTTATTAAACAGTTTCAAACAGGTCTTAGAAGCTAGAACTATTGCGTTAATGTCAGTTCCGTATCAGACCTGGAAACTGTTACTCGATTGGTGCCCAGAACTAACGCACAAGTACCAGCATATCATGCTACAAGTGTAAAAAAATCAAAAAATCGAAGAAAATTGATTTAATCATTTCAAACAGGTTTTAGTAGCTAGAACTATTGCGTTTCTATCAGGTCCGTATCAGACCTAGAAAATGTTACTCGATTGGTGCCCAGAACTAACGCCAAAGTACCAGCATATCACGCTACAAATGTAAAAAATTCAAGAAAATCGAAGAAAATTTATTAAACAGTTTCAAACAGGTCTTAGAAGCTAGAACTATTGCGTTACTGTCAGTTCCGTATCAGACCTGGAAACTGTTACTCGATTGGTGCCCAGAAATAACGCAAAAGTACCAGCATATCATGCAACAAGTGAAAAAAATCTAAAAATCGAAGAAAATTGATTTAATCATTTCAAACAGGTTTTAGAAGCTAGAACTATTGCGTTTCTATCAGGTCCGTATCAGACCTAGAAAATGTTACTCGATTGGTGCCCAGAACTAACGCCAAAGTACCAGCATATCACGCTACAAATGTAAAAAATTCTAGAAAATCGAAGAAAAATTATTAAACAGTTTCAAACAGGTCTTAGAAGCTAGAACTATTGCGTAACTGTCAGTTCCGTATCAGACCTGGAAACTGTTACTCGATTGGTGCCCAGAACTAACGCCAAAGTACCAGCATATCAAGCTACAAATGTAAAAAATTCAAGAAAATCGACGAAAAATTATTAAACAGTTTCAAACAGGTCTTAGAAGCTAGAACTATTGCGTAACTGTCAGTTCCGTATCAGACCTGGAAACTGTTACTCGATTGGTGCCCAGAACTAACGCCAAAGTACCAGCATATCATGCTACAAGTGTAAAAAAATCTAAAAATCGAAGAAAATTGATTTAATCATTTCAAACAGGTTTTAGAAGCTAGAACTATTGCGTTTCTTTCAGGTCCGTATCAGACCTAGAAAATGTTACTCGATTGGTGCCCAGAACTAACGCCAAAGTACCAGCATATCATGCTACAAATGTAAAAAAATCAAGATAATCGAAGAAAATTTATTAAACAGTTTCAAACAGGTCTTAGAAGCTAGAACTATTGCGTTACTGTCAGTTCCGTATCAGACCTGGAAAATGTTACTCGATTGGTGCCCAGAACTAACGCCAAAGTACCAGCATATCACGCTACAAATGTAAAAAATTCAAGAAAATCGAAGAAAAATTATTAAACAGTTTCAAACAGGTCTTAGAAGCTAGAACTATTGCGTAACTATCAGGTCTGTATCAGACCTGGAAACTGTTACTCGATTGGTGCCCAGAACTAACGCCAAAGTACCAGCATATCATGCTACAAATGTAAAAAAATCAAGAAAATCAAAGAAAATTTATGAAACAGTTTCAAACAGGTCTTAGAAGCTAGAACTATTGCGTTAATGTCAGTTCCGTATCAGACCTGGAAACTGTTACTCGATTGGTGCCCAGAACTAACGCATAAGTACCAGCATATCATGCTACAAGTGTAAAAAAATCTAAAAATCGAAGAAAATTGATTTAATCATTTCAAACAGGTTTTAGTAGCTAGAACTATTGCGTTTCTATAGGGTCCGTATCAGACCTAGAAAATGTTACTCGATTGGTGCCCAGAACTAACGCCAAAGTACCAGCATATCACGCTACAAATGTAAAAAATTCTAGAAAATCGAAGAAAAATTATTAAACAGTTTCAAACAGGTCTTAGAAGCTAGAACTATTGCGTTTCTGTCAGTTCCGTATCAGACCTGGAAACTGTTACTCGATTGGTGCCCAGAACTAACGCAAAAGTACCAGCATATCATGCAACAAGTGTAAAAAAATCTAAAAATCGAAGAAAATTGATTTAATCATTTCAAACAGGTTTTAGAAGCTAGAACTATTGCGTTTCTATCAGGTCCGTATCAGACCTAGAAAATGTTACTCGATTGGTGCCCAGAACTAACGCCAAAGTACCAGCATATCATGCTACAAATGTAAAAAATTCTAGAAAATCGAAGAAAAATTATTAAACAGTTTCAAACAGGTCTTAGAAGCTAGAACTATTGCGTAACTGTCAGTTCCGTATCAGACCTGGAAACTGTTACTCGATTGGTGCCCAGAACTAACGCCAAAGTACCAGCATATCATGCTACAAGTGTAAAAAAATCTAAAAATCGAAGAAAATTGATTTAATCATTTCAAACAGGTTTTAGAAGCTAGAACTATTGCGTTTCTATCAGGTCCGTATCAGACCTAGAAAATGTTACTCGATTGGTGCCCAGAACTAACGCCAAAGTACCAGCATATCATGCTACAAATGTAAAAAAATCAAGATAATCGAAGAAAATTTATTAAACAGTTTCAAACAGGTCTTAAAAGCTAGAACTATTGCGTTACTGTCAGTTCCGTATCAGACCTGGAAACTGTTACTCGATTGGTGCCCAGAACTAACGCAAAAGTACCAGCATATCATGCTACAAGTGTAAAAAAATCTAAAAATCGAAGAAAATTTATTAAACAGTTTCAAACAGGTCTTAGAAGCTAGAACTATTGCGTAACTATCAGGTCTGTATCAGACTTGGAAACTGTTACTCGATTGGTGCCCAGAACTAACGCCAAAGTACCAGCATATGATATGCTGGTACTTTGGCGTTAGTTCTGGGCTACAAATGTAAAAAAATCAAGAAAATCGAAGAAAATTTATGAAACAGTTTCAAACAGGTCTTAGAAGCTAGAACTATTGCGTTAATGTCAGTTCCGTATCAGACCTGGAAACTGTTACTCGATTGGTGCCCAGAACTAACGCATAAGTACCAGCATATCATGCTACAAGTGTAAAAAAATCTAAAAATCGAAGAAAATTGATTTAATCATTTCAAACAGGTTTTAGTAGCTAGAACTATTGCGTTTCTATAGGGTCCGTATCAGACCTAGAAAATGTTACTCGATTGGTGCCCAGAACTAACGCCAAAGTACCAGCATATCACGCTACAAATGTAAAAAATTCTAGAAAATCAAAGAAAAATTATTAAACAGTTTCAAACAGGTCTTAGAAGCTAGAACTATTGCGTTTCTGTCAGTTCCGTATCAGACCTGGAAACTGTTACTCGATTGGTGCCCAGAACTAACGCAAAAGTACCAGCATATCATGCAACAAGTGTAAAAAAATCTAAAAATCTAAGAAAATTGATTTAATCATTTCAAACAGGTTTTAGAAGCTAGAACTATTGCGTTTCTATCAGGTCCGTATCAGACCTAGAAAATGTTACTCGATTGGTGCCCAGAACTAACGCCAAAGTACCAGCATATCACGCTACAAATGTAAAATTTTCAAGAAAATCGAAGAAAAATTATTAAACAGTTACAAACAGGTCTTAGAAGCTAGAACAATTGCGTTACTGTCAGTTCCGTATCAGACCTGGAAACTGTTACTCGATTGGTGCCCAGAACTAACGCAAAAGTACCAGCATATCATGCTACAAGTGTAAAAAAATCTAAAAATCGAAGAAAATTGATTTAATCATTTCAAACAGGTTTTAGAAGCTAGAACTATTGCGTTTCTATCAGGTCCGTATCAGACCTAGAAAATGTTTTTCGATTGGTGCCCAGAACTAACGCCAAAGTACCAGCATATCACGCTACAAATGTAAAAAATTCAAGAAAATCGAAGAAAAATTATTAAACAGTTTCAAACAGGTCTTAGAAGCTAGAACTATTGCGTTACTGTCAGTTCCGTATCAGACCTGGAAACTGTTACTCGATTGGTGCCCAGAACTAACGCCAAAGTACCAGCATATCATGCTACAAATGTAAAAAAATCAAGAAAATCGAAGAAAATTTATTGAACAGTTTCAAACAGGTCTTAGAAGCTAGAACTATTACGTTACTGTCAGTTCCGTATCAGACCTGGAAACTGTTACTCGATTGGTGCCCAAAACTAACGCCAAAGTACCAGCATATCACGCTACAAATGTAAAAAATTCAAGAAAATCGAAGAAAAATTATTAAACAGTTACAAACAGGTCTTAGAAGCTAGAACAATTGCGTTACTGTCAGTTCCGTATCAGACCTGGAAACTGTTACTCGATTGGTGCCCAGAACTAACGCAAAAGTACCAGCATATCATGCTACAAGTGTAAAAAAATCTAAAAATCGAAGAAAATTGATTTAATCATTTCAAACAGGTTTAAGAAGCTAGAACTATTGCGTTTCTATCAGGTCCGTATCAGACCTAGAAAATGTTTTTCGATTGGTGCCCAGAACTAACGCCAAAGTACCAGCATATCACGCTACAAATGTAAAAAATTCAAGAAAATCGAAGAAAAATTATTAAACAGTTTCAAACAGGTCTTAGAAGCTAGAACTATTGCGTAACTGTCAGTTCCGTATCAGACCTGAAAACTGTTACTCGATTGGTGCCCAGAACTAACGCAAAAGTACCAGCATATCATGCTACAAGTGTAAAAAAATCTAAAAATCGAAGAAAATTGATTTAATCATTTCAAACAGGTTTTAGAAGCTAGAACTATTGCGTTTCTATCAGGTCCGTATCAGACCTAGAAAATGTTACTCGATTGGTGCCCAGAACTAACGCCAAAGTACCAGCATATCACGCTACAAATGTAAAATTTTCAAGAAAATCGAAGAAAAATTATTAAACAGTTTCAAACAGGTCTTAGAAGCTAGAACTATTGCGTTACTGTCAGTTACGTATCAGACCTGGAAACTGTTACTCGATTGGTGCCCAGAAATTACGCAAAAGTACTAGCATATCATGCTACAAATGTAAAAAAATCTAAAAATTGAAGAAATTTTATTTAATCATTTTAAACAGGTTTAAAAAGCTAGAACTATTGCGTTTCTATCAGGTTCGTATCAGACCTAGTAAATGTTACTCGATTGGTGCCCAGAACTAACGCCAAAGTACCAGCATATCACGCTACAAATGTAAAAAATTCTAGAAAATCGAAGAAAAATTATTAAACAGTTTCAAACAGGTCTTAGAAGCTAGAACTATTGCGTAACTGTCAGTTCCTTATCAGACCTGGAAACTGTTACTCGATTGGTGCCCAGAACTAACGCCAAAGTACCAGCATATCACGCTACAAATGTAAAATTTTCAAGAAAATCGAAGAAAAATTATTAAACAGTTACAAACAGGTCTTAGAAGCTAGAACAATTGCGTTACTGTCAGTTCCGTATCAGACCTGGAAACTGTTACTCGATTGGTGCCCAGAACTAACGCAAAAGTACCAGCATATCATGCTACAAGTGTAAAAAAATCTAAAAATCGAAGAAAATTGATTTAATCATTTCAAACAGGTTTTAGAAGCTAGAACTATTGCGTTTCTATCAGGTCCGTATCAGACCTAGAAAATGTTTTTCGATTGGTGCCCAGAACTAACGCCAAAGTACCAGCATATCACGCTACAAATGTAAAAAATTCAAGAAAATCGAAGAAAAATTATTAAACAGTTTCAAACAGGTCTTAGAAGCTAGAACTATTGCGTTACTGTCAGTTCCGTATCAGACCTGGAAACTGTTACTCGATTGGTGCCCAGAACTAACGCCAAAGTACCAGCATATCATGCTACAAATGTAAAAAAATCAAGAAAATCGAAGAAAATTTATTGAACAGTTTCAAACAGGTCTTAGAAGCTAGAACTATTACGTTACTGTCAGTTCCGTATCAGACCTGGAAACTGTTACTCGATTGGTGCCCAGAACTAACGCCAAAGTACCAGCATATCACGCTACAAATGTAAAAAATTCAAGAAAATCGAAGAAAAATTATTAAACAGTTACAAACAGGTCTTAGAAGCTAGAACAATTGCGTTACTGTCAGTTCCGTATCAGACCTGGAAACTGTTACTCGATTGGTGCCCAGAACTAACGCAAAAGTACCAGCATATCATGCTACAAGTGTAAAAAAATCTAAAAATCGAAGAAAATTGATTTAATCATTTCAAACAGGTTTAAGAAGCTAGAACTATTGCGTTTCTATCAGGTCCGTATCAGACCTAGAAAATGTTTTTCGATTGGTGCCCAGAACTAACGCCAAAGTACCAGCATATCACGCTACAAATGTAAAAAAATTCAAGAAAATCGAAGAAAAATTATTAAACAGTTTCAAACAGGTCTTAGAAGCTAGAACTATTGCGTTACTGTCAGTTCCGTATCAGACCTGGAAACTGTTACTCGATTGGTGCCCAGAACTAACGCAAAAGTACCAGCATATCATGCTACAAGTGTAAAAAAATCTAAAAATCGAAGAAAATTGATTTAATCATTTCAAACAGGTTTTAGAAGCTAGAACTATTGCGTTTCTATCAGGTCCGTATCAGACCTAGAAAATGTTACTCGATTGGTGCCCAGAACTAACGCCAAAGTACCAGCATATCACGCTACAAATGTAAAATTTTCAAGAAAATCGAAGAAAAATTATTAAACAGTTTCAAACAGGTCTTAGAAGCTAGAACTATTGCGTTACTGTCAGTTACGTATCAGACCTGGAAACTGTTACTCGATTGGTGCCCAGAAATTACGCAAAAGTACTAGCATATCATGCTACAAATGTAAAAAAATCTAAAAATTGAAGAAATTTTATTTAATCATTTTAAACAGGTTTAAAAAGCTAGAACTATTGCGTTTCTATCAGGTTCGTATCAGACCTAGTAAATGTTACTCGATTGGTGCCCAGAACTAACGCCAAAGTACCAGCATATCACGCTACAAATGTAAAAAATTCTAGAAAATCGAAGAAAAATTATTAAACAGTTTCAAACAGGTCTTAGAAGCTAGAACTATTGCGTAACTGTCAGTTCCGTATCAGACCTGGAAACTGTTACTCGATTGGTGCCCAGAACTAACGCCAAAGTACCAGCATATCATGCTACAAATGTAAAAAATTCAAGAAAATCGAAGAAAAATTATTAAACAGTTTCAAACAGGTCTTAGAAGCTAGAACAATTGCGTTACTGTCAGTTCCGTATCAGACCTGGAAACTGTTACTCGATTGGTGCCCAGAACTAACGCAAAAGTACCAGCATATCATGCTACAAGTGTAAAAAAATCTAAAAATCGAAGAAAATTGATTTAATCATTTCAAACAGGTTTAAGAAGCTAGAACTATTGCGTTTCTATCAGGTCCGTATCAGACCTAGAAAATGTTTTTCGATTGGTGCCCAGAACTAACGCCAAAGTACCAGCATATCACGCTACAAATGTAAAAAATTCAAGAAAATCGAAGAAAAATTATTAAACAGTTTCAAACAGGTCTTAGAAGCTAGAACTATTGCGTTACTGTCAGTTCCGTATCAGACCTGGAAACTGTTACTCGATTGGTGCCCAGAACTAACGCAAAAGTACCAGCATATCATGCTACAAGTGTAAAAAAATCTAAAAATCGAAGAAAATTGATTTAATCATTTCAAACAGGTTTTAGAAGCTAGAACTATTGCGTTTCTATCAGGTCCGTATCAGACCTAGAAAATGTTACTCGATTGGTGCCCAGAACTAACGCCAAAGTACCAGCATATCACGCTACAAATGTAAAATTTTCAAGAAAATCGAAGAAAAATTATTAAACAGTTTCAAACAGGTCGTAGAAGCTAGAACTATTGCGTTACTGTCAGTTACGTATCAGACCTGGAAACTGTTACTCGATTGGTGCCCAGAAATTACGCAAAAGTACTAGCATATCATGCTACAAATGTAAAAAAATCTAAAAATTGAAGAAATTTTATTTAATCATTTTAAACAGGTTTAAAAAGCTAGAACTATTGCGTTTCTATCAGGTTCGTATCAGACCTAGTAAATGTTACTCGATTGGTGCCCAGAACTAACGCCAAAGTACCAGCATATCACGCTACAAATGTAAAAAATTCTAGAAAATCGAAGAAAAATTATTAAACAGTTTCAAACAGGTCTTAGAAGCTAGAACTATTGCGTAACTGTCAGTTCCGTATCAGACCTGGAAACTGTTACTCGATTGGTGCCCAGAACTAACGCCAAAGTACCAGCATATCATGCTACAAATGTAAAAAATTCAAGAAAATCGAAGAAAAATTATTAAACAGTTTCAAACAGGTCTTAGAAGCTAGAACTATTGCGTAACTGTCAGTTCCGTATCAGACCTGGAAACTGTTACTCGATTGGTGCCCAGAACTAACGCCAAAGTACCAGCATATCATGCTACAAGTGTAAAAAAAATCTAAAAATCGAAGAAAATTGATTTAATCATTTCAAACAGGTTTTAGAAGCTAGAACTATTGCGTTTCTATCAGGTCCGTATCAGACCTAGAAAATGTTACTCGATTGGTGCCCAGAACTAACGCCAAACGTTCTGGGCACCAATCGAGTAACAGTTTCCAGGTCTGATACGGAACTGACAGCAACGCAATAGTTCTAGCTTCTCAGACCTGTTTGAAACTGTTTCATAATTTTTCTTCGATTTTCTTGAATTTTTTACATTTGTAGCGTGATATGCTGGTACTTGGGCGTTAGTTCTGGGCACCAATCGAGTAACATTTACTAGGTCTGATACGGACCTGATAGATACGCAATAGTTCTAGCTTCTAAAACCTGTTTGAAACTGTTTAATAAATTTTCTTAAATTTTCTTGATTTTTTTACATTTGTAGCATGATATGCTGGTACTTTTGCGTTAGTTCTGGGCACCAATCGAGTAACAGTTTCTAGGTCTGATACGGAACTGACAGTAACGCAATAGTTCTAGCTTCTAAGACCTGTTTGAAACTGTTTAATAAATTTTCTTCGATTTTCTTGATTTTTTTACATTTGTAGCATGATATGCTGGTACTTTGGCGTTAGTTCTGGGCACCAATCGAGTAACATTTTCTAGGTCTGATACGGACCTGATAGAAACGCAATTCTTCTAGCTTCTAAAACCTGTTTGAAATGATTAAATCAATTTTCTTCGATTTTTAGATATTTTTACACTTGTAGCATGATATGCTGGTACTTTTGCGTTAGTTCTGGGCACCAATTGAGTAACAGTTTCCAGGTCTGATACGGAACTGACAGTTACGCAATAGTTCTAGCTTCTCAGACCGGTTTGAAACTGTTTAATAAATTTTCTTCGGTTTTCTTGATTTTTTTACATTTGTAGCATGATATGCTGGTACTTTGGCGTTAGTTCTGGGCACCAATCGAGTAACAGTTTCCAGATCTGATACGGAACTGACAGTAACGCAATAGTTCTAGCTTCTAAGACCTGTTTGAAACTGTTTAATAAATTTTCTTCGATTTTCTTGAAAATTTTACATTTGTAGCGTGATATGCTGGTACTTTGGCGTTAGTTCTGGGCACCAATCGAGTAACATTTTTTAGGTCTGATACGGACCTGATAGATACGCAATAGTTCTATCTTCTAAAACCTGTTTGAAATGATTAAATCAATTTTCTTCGATTTTTTTATTTTTTTACACTTGTAGCATGATATGCTGGTACTTTTGCGTTAGTTCTGGGCACCAATCGAGTAACAGTTTCCAGGTCTGATACGGAACTGACAGTAACGCAATAGTTCTAGCTTCTAAGACCTGTTTGAAACTGTTTAATAAATTTTCTTCGATTTTCTTGATTTTTTTACATTTGTAGCATGATATGCTGGTACTTTGGCGTTAGTTCTGGGCACCAATCGAGTAACAGTTTCCAGGTCTAATACGGAACTGACAGTAACGCAATAGTTCTAGCTTCTAAGACCTGTTTGAAACTGTTTAATAATTTTTCTTCGATTTTCTTGAATTTTTTACGTTTGTAGCGTGATATGCTGGTACTTTGGCGTTAGTTCTGGGCACCAATCGAGTATCATTTTCTAGGTCTGATACGGACCTGATAGAAACGCAATAGTTCTAGCTTCTAAAACCTGTTTCAAATGATTAAATAAATTTTCTTCGATTTTTAGATTTTTTTACACTTGTAGCATGATATGCTGGTACTTTTGCGTTAGTTCTGGGCACCAATCGAGTAACAGTTTTCAGGTCTGATACGGAACTGACATTAACGCAATAGTTCTAGCTTCTAAGACCTGTTTGAAACTGTTTAATAAATTTTCTTCGATTTTCTTGATTTTTTTACATTTGTAGCATGATATGCTGGTACTTTGGCGTTAGTTCTGGGCACCAATCGAGTAACAGTTTCCAGGTCTGATACAGACCTGATAGTTACGCAATAGTTCTAGCTTCTAAGACCTGTTTGAAACTGTTTAATAAATTTTCTTCGATTTTCTGATTTTTTAACATTTGTAGCATGATATGCTGGTACTTTTGCATTAGTTCTGGACACCAACCGAGTAAAAATTTTCAAGTCTGATACGGACCTAATAGTTACGCAATAGTTCTAGCTTCTAAGACCTGTTTGAAACTGTTTAATAATTTTTCTTCGATTTTTAGATTTTTTTACATTTGTAGCATGATATGCTGGTACTTTTGCGTTAGTTCTGGGCACCAATCGAGTAACAGTTTTCAGGTCTAATACGGAACTGACATTAACGCAATAGTTCTAGCTTCTAAGACCTGTTTGAAACTGTTTAATAAATTTTCTTCGATTTTCTTGATTTTTTTACATTTGTAGCATGATATGCTGGTACTTTGGCGTTAGTTCTGGGCACCAATCGAGTAACAGTTTCCAGGTCTGAGACAGACCTGATAGTTACGCAATAGTTCTAGCTTCTAAGACCTGTTTCAAATGATTAAATCAATTTTCTTCGATTTTTAGATTTTTTTACACTTGTAGCATGATATGCTGGTACTTTTGCGTTAGTTCTGGGCACCAATCGAGTAACAGTTTTCAGGTCTGATACGGAACTGACATTAACGCAATAGTTCTAGCTTCTAAGACCTGTTTGAAACTGTTTAATAAATTTTCTTCGATTTTCTTGATTTTTTTACATTTGTAGCATGATATGCTGGTACTTTGGCGTTAGTTCTGGGCACCAATCGAGTATCAGTTTCCAGGTCTGAGACAGACCTGATAGTTACGCAATAGTTCTAGCTTCTAAGACCTGTTTGAAACTGTTTAATAAATTTTCTTCGATTTTCTGATTTTTGTACATTTGTAGCATGATATGCTGGTACTTTTGCATTAGTTCTGGACACCAACCGAGTAAAAATTTTCAAGTCTGATACGGACCTAATAGTTACGCAATAGTTCTAGCTTCTAAGACCTGTTTGAAACTGTTTAATAATTTTTCTTCGATTTTTAGATTTTTTTACATTTGTAGCATGATATGCTGGTACTTTTGCGTTAGTTCTGGGCACCAATCGAGTAACAGTTTTCAGGTCTGATAAGGAACTGACAGTTACGCAATAGTTCTAGCTTCTAAGACCTGTTTGAAACTGTTTAATAAATTTTCTTCGATTTTCTTGATTTTTTTACATTTGTAGCATGATATGCTGGTACTTTGGCGTTAGTTCTGGGCACCAATCGAGTAACAGTTTCCAGGTCTGAGACAGACCTGATAGTTACGCAATAGTTCTAGCTTCTAAGACCTGTTTCAAATGATTAAATCAATTTTCTTCGATTTTTAGATTTTTTTACACTTGTAGCATGATATGCTGGTACTTTTGCGTTAGTTCTGGGCACCAATCGAGTAACAGTTTTCAGGTCTGATACGGAACTGACATTAACGCAATAGTTCTAGCTTCTAAGACCTGTTTGAAACTGTTTAATAAATTTTCTTCGATTTTCTTGATTTTTTTACATTTGTAGCATGATATGCTGGTACTTTGGCGTTAGTTCTGGGCACCAATCGAGTAACAGTTTCCAGGTCTGATACAGACCTGATAGTTACGCAATAGTTCTAGCTTCTAAGACCTGTTTGAAACTGTTTAATAAATTTTCTTCGATTTTCTGATTTTTTTACATTTGTAGCATGATATGCTGGTACTTTTGCATTAGTTCTGGACACCAACCGAGTAAAAATTTTCAAGTCTGATACGGACCTAATAGTTACGCAATAGTTCTAGCTTCTAAGACCTGTTTGAAACTGTTTAATAATTTTTCTTCGATTTTTAGATTTTTTTACATTTGTAGCATGATATGCTGGTACTTTTGCGTTAGTTCTGGGCACCAATCGAGTAACAGTTTCCAGGTCTGATACGGAACTGACAGTAACGCAATAGTTCTAGCTTCTAAGACCTGTTTGAAACTGTTTAATAATTTTTTTCCGATTTTCTTGTTTTTTTTTACATTTGTAGCATGATATGCTGGTACTTTGGCGTTAGTTCTGGGCACCAATCGAGTAACAGTTTCCAGGTCTGATACGGAACTGACAGTAACGCAATAATTCTAGCTTCTAAGACCTGTTTGAAACTGTTTAATAATTTTTTTCCGATTTTCTTGTTTTTTTTTACATTTGTAGCATGATATGCTGGTACTTTGGCGTTAGTTCTGGGCACCAATCGAGTAACATTTTCTAGGTCTGATACGGACCTGACAGTAACGCAATAGTTCTAGCTTCTATGACCTGTTTGAAGCGATTAAATAGGTTTTCTTTGAAATTCTTATTTTCAACTTTTTTAGCATGATATGCTGGTACTTGGGCGTTAGTTCTGGGCTCTAATCGAGTTTCAGGTTCCAATTATTTTATTTATCTATTTATATATGTCATAATTTTTTGATTGATACTTTTTTTTAGCTAAAATCACTAGAACTAATAGGAATCATAGAACTCATCGGCATGCGATAAGAACTCTTTTTTATTTATGATATTCTGGGAAATTATATGGAAGTTGACATATCATTTTTTGATCGATAGTTTTGCAGGTAAAATCGATAGAACTATTGCTAAAAACTATCAGGAACTATGGAACTGATGGGCATGTGAATAGAACTCATTTTTATTTTTGATATGCTGGGAATTAATATGGAAGTTGGCATATCATTTATAATCTATGGTTTTGCAGGTAAAATCACTAGAACTATTGCTAAAAACTATCAGGAACTATAGAACTCATCGGCATGCGAATAGAACACCTTTTTATTTATGATATGCTGGGAAATTATAATGGAAGTTGGCATATCATTTTTGATAGATAGTTTTGCAGGTAAATTCACTAGAACTATTTCTTAAAACTATCAGGAACTATAGAACTAATCTGCATGCGAAAAGAACACACTTTTTTATGATATGCTGGGAAATGATATGCTAAGTTCACAGACATGTTTTTGGTACTATTTTGATAAGAAAACAGCAATGCAAGCAATTAAATACATAAATGTTACTATTATCACAGTACAACGAATTTTTCCATACAGTAGGCCGACGCCTTTGAAGTTGAGCAATACCGACGCCTGTATAGGTATTTACGTAAGTAAGAAAGGATTGTCACAAATTTAGGTCGATGCAATAATAGGTCTTCATATTTTAAAAAAAACATACTTAAAATGTGGATCGTGTGGACATTTACATTTTTCCTGTTTTTTTAAATAAACAATAAAACCATTTTACGTAATTTAAGCAAACACAAAGTTTACAAGTTGGCTAGGTATGTTTTGTTTAAGTACTTAAGAAAGTTATCACATATTAAACGCCTCGCAGTTGCTAAACTAGTAACAAGTTATTTATTATTTTGATTTAAAAAGAAGAATCGCAAACAATGACAACATTTTTAATATTTATAAATCTAGGACTGAGATTCTAAAGACTTATTTTGATACGGAAGCTATTGGAACAATAATGCAAATTAATTGTCAATGCACTCTAGCTTACATAATAGAGCATAAGTTGCTTGATGTTTTATTTAGTGCAACAACAATTAAAACCTGCACAAATGCCAACTGTCCTATTAACAAAGCAAGAAAAAACTGTGCATTTTTGCCCCTCGATATCGATATATTGAAAGAAAAGGGTATTTGTGGCCTTAATGTGTCAGTCACGGCAACGATACAAGATATCATCAAAACTTGTGATTATTTTGGTTACACAGGACGTGTTAAGACCATTACATATTCTTTGTCGGCAATAATATTCATTGAATTGACAGATAATGAAGCAATCAATATACAGGTCGTCCCAAAACTATGTCACATGGAGGGAAAGTACCTTAAATACTGAAGATATAAAATTTTACTCAAAGGAGACTTCATTTTTATTTTGAAAAGAAAACGAACTGCATTCAAGGAATTTTAAATAATCGCCTGTCTGAACTGGGAATCGAACTCGCTGAATTTATAAAAAAATATTTCTCTAATTTTATTGTACTGATCGAAAGGCTCGATTATACCTAAGCATTTCTTCTAAGTGACATAGCATCTTAAATAAAAGGAAGACTACGAAATTTAACATTGAATGTTGAATAACAAGTTTGTGCAGCGTTATCTGTGACTGTCGTGCTCAAAACTTTAACATTACAATGTATTACTAGTGAGCGAAGATTGGAGCATTTATACATAATTTCCATATCATAAGTGTTTGATAAAGTTATAATGTGTTAAATAACACCAGCTCGATTGGTTTAAAAATTTTTGAATGGCATAGTCGTGGAACGCCCCCAGGGCCTCCGATGACTATGCCACTATACCATAGACCGCATCAAATACTGTAGATAGAAAATTTTATTGACAAAAGACTTTATTTTTATTTATATAACAATACGAACCGCATACAAAGATTTTTTTAAATAATAGCATGTCCAAACTGAGAATCGAACCCGCACTAAATTATACAAACTTTTTTAAACTAATCGAGATGGTGATACTTATCACATTATCAGAGTCTTATGGAGTGTGAAATGCTATCCCAAAATACGAATGATAAAATCACTGAAGGCCAAATGAACGAAATCCCAAATCACATTTTACCAAAAACATTTTAAGCCGAATCACGTTAATCCAAATGCACGAAATCCCAAATAACGTTTTACCAAAAACATCTTTTATCAAATCACGTTAACCCAAATAAACGAAATCCCAAATCACATTTTACCAAAAACATTTTAGTTGAAATCACGGTACATAAACAAAAAAAAACAATCGAAACCACAAATAACCAAACAATGATCCATGCGAAAGTTTATGAGGATGTTTGGATGGATGGATGTTTGTTACTCTTTCATGCAATAACTACAAAACGGATTTGGTTGAAATTTGGCACACAGATACCAAGTAGATAGCCTGGATTAGTCTTTATTTCATATATATAATAATACACAATATAAAAAATATCAAATACTAAAAAAATACACTTTGATATCACCGCTCTTTTAAACAAGAAATAAAAATAAAATTAGGTATAATTGCTCCAATCTTCACTCATTAGTAATACATTGAAATGTTAAAGTATTGAGCACGACAGTCACAGAAAAGGCTACCCATAACCTTCCTTTCCTTTTATTTAAGACGCTATGTTACTTAGAAGAAATGCTTAGGTATAATCGAGCCTTTGGATCGGTATAATAAAATTGGAGATTTTTTCTTTAAATTAGCGGGTTCGATTCCCAGTTCAGACAGGTGATTATTCAAAATTCTTAGAGTGCAGTTCATTTTCTTTTTAAAATAAAAATGAAGTCTCATTTCAGTAAAATTGTATATCTTCAGTATTTAAGGTACCTACTTTCCCTCCATGTGGCATAGTTTTGAGACGCCCTGTATATGAAATTCCTACCCATTTGACATTGGATGATGCATCTTATCGAATGGTTTCAGTCATCGAATTTATTCTGCCAGCCGTAGAAGGTGGTATAGGCCATTATAGATCGCATTGTACAAGATTTCTTGGGAATTGGGAATGTTATGACGATTTAAAAAAAGAGTCACCAGAAGTAGTACTTATGTGATCCCACACTGCATTATATATGTTCGAAATTGACTTGTTAACACTACAAATTAATCATTAAATAATAAATAACTTCTTACATTCACACCAATTATCTAAGCCCATGTTAATTTCATTAAGAAACTGTATCATGGAAAACTTATATATATATACTTAAATACTTTTTATTTTAATTTTTAGATTTTTGCAATCACAATGCAATCTTTAATATAGAAAAATGGAGCAGTCGCCCGGAAAGCGAAAGGTCGTGGGTTCGAGTCCCATCGGAGTAGAAAAATGGAGCAGTCGCCCGGAAAGCGAAAGGTCGTGGGTTCGAGTCCCATCGGAGCTAGTTGTATGTAAGACGGGTCGATTTTTTCTAAATACTTCATTTTCCATTTTTCTGAATACTTTTTGTTTGTAAATACATACTTAATTTTTTTTTTTTTCCATTTATTCTGGCAACAAACAGTCGTATATACATTACAAACAGTTTACAAAGTAAATATAAATTAGAAAAGACCTTAAAGTGCCAATAAAGAACAGAAGTATTATGCACATAATACAAAAAGTATAGACTGTATCGTTGTTAAATTTGGAACAGACGTTATCATTAAGTAAAACTGATGTGTAGATGTTACAATTCTACAACAATAGCATTTTAGTTAAATTTCGTTTCAAAGTGTTTAGAGATACATTAAATAAATCTAAATCGATAACATTAAATTGCTTGTTATACGTGTTGGTGGAACGAAAAATGAAGGTGTTTCTTGTGTAGTTTTTACGCAGTCTTGGGGGTACGAAAAGAGAAACAGTGCGAGAGGAGCGCAAAGGAAGTCGCACACGACTAAGGAAGGATACCTTGGAGAGCAGAGTTGGGGAATCTACAATATTGTTCAAAATTTTATAAAGAAAAACTATATCGAACTTATTACGCCTATTAAAGAGAGAAAGTAAATTGTGAGCCTTAAGGGACTCATCATAAGATTCTTTGATATTACTACGGTATTGAATAGTTTTAACGAATTTTTTTTGTACTTTTTCTAGTCTGTCGATGTGAATTTTATAATTAGGACTCCAGACAGTACTACAGAAGTCTAAATATGACCTTACAAAGGCGTAATAAAGAATTTTTAGTGTATGGACATGTTTAAACGGTTTACTTATACGAAAGATGAAGCCTAATCTTCTGAATGCCAAAGCCAATATGTGATCAATATGTTCATTGAAATTTAATTTTGAGTCCATAATTATACCCAGATCACGTATGCTGTTTACTCTGGCAAGTGTTCTGCTGTTTAGCTGGTACATATAGGTGATGGGATTTCTTTTTCGAGTGTACGATATAACCTTACATTTATCGATATTGAGAAATAACTGATTGTGAGCACAGTACTGGTTAAGAGAGAGAAGGTCATCTTGCAATGTTTCACAATCTGAAACGCTGCTGATGATCCTAAAAAATTTTGTGTCGTCTGCGTACAGCAGATGACTACTATGCCTGAATGCAAGTCCTATGTCGTTAATATAGATGTTGAAGAGGAGAGGTCCAATATGCGAACCTTGAGGTACGCCTGAAGGGACAGGCAAGAACTGTGATTTGTATCCTTTAAGGCAGACCGCTTGACTCCTATTTGTAATGTAGGATTGGATCCATCTGAGGAGGCTGCCGTGTACTGGTTGGCTGCAAACTTTCGAGAGCTGGTGCTCTCGAAAGTTTGCTTATGAGTAAATCGTGATTAATTTTATCAAACGCCTTAGAAAAGTCAGTGTACACGACATCCACCTGCAGGTTTTCCTCCAATGCACGCGTTAAGTAGTCGGTAAATGTCAACATGTTTGTGTCAACACTTCGTTGTTTCATAAACCCATGTTGGTTCTCTGATATAAGGGCACGAGTCGCAAGAGCCATTTGCAACGTTACCAGTTTCTCCAGAACTTTGCCCATAATGCACAATTTGGAAATAGGTCTGTATTCATTTATATGATCCTTAAGTCTATTCTTAGGAACAGGAGTTATCAATGACTTTTTCCAAACACTAGGAAAAACACCAGAACTAATTGAGGCACGGTAGATAATGGTTAGTGGTAGTGCAAGTTCTTTAGCACACTCTGAGATAAAAATCGGATGAATATCGTCTGAGCCAGAACCCTTATGTGGATTGACCTTTAATAATTCTTTGAGTACTAAATCTTCATCAATATTTACGGAACTCATATCAACAATAGGAGCAGAAATAGGTGCTAATATACATAGTTAACACCCAGACCAAGACAAATAGACATGTTCATGCACACAAATATATGTCTTGTTCGGGAATCGAACCCGAGACCACTGGCGCAGAAGGTGGGTAGCCTACCCCTGCGCCAAATCGGTCGTCATCATTCCATCATTTGTATGTTAAAAATATTATTAAATGTTACATCAGACGACCGATTTGGCGCAGGGGTAATCTACCCACCTTCTGCGCCAGTGGTCTCGGGTTCAATTCCCGAATAAGACAAATTGTTGACGCCTTGCATATGTGTGCATCACACGCACACACACGCATACGGCCAGAATGGTCCGTCGCCCGCGCCTGCACCCCCCGCCTCTCACCGCGCCCCCCTCGCGCGCGCGACTGCCCACACTCTTGCTCTGGATCGGCGCCGCGCGGCATACATAGTCGTGTCGCGGCTAACCAAATTATTTCATTGTATTGTTATAATTGAAGTTTTGTATACAATTTAAATGTACCTACTTATGCTGCTCAGTAAAGTACCTATTCAAGAAAATCCAGTGTTCATTAGTTATTCACAATCATCCATCACAAACCATCCCAGCACGACCGGACCACGACGCTCGCCGCCGCTTCGCCACAAATATTTGTGTGCATGAACATGTCTATTTGTCTTGGTCTGGGTGTTTACTATGTATATTAAGTATGTATTTACAAACAAAAAGTATTTAAGTATATATTTATCCGTTATCAAGTTTTCCATAATACAGTTTCTTAATGAAATTAACATGGGCTTAGATAATTGGTGTGATTGTAAGAAGTTATTTATTTATTTATTTAACACCTACTTTTCCCGACGTTTTGACCGAGTTGCACCGCAGACTCAGTCTGCCCGTGACCACGGCCGATGCAACTGCAACTCGATGTTTAGTTTAAACGCGTTTAATACCTGTTTTCTTAATACTATAGTTTTCGAATAGTTTGATTGTATCGTTTTGTTTCCATACATTTCACACCAGCGCCTCCAGCGGAAACTACTATGAACTAAAAATTGCAGTATGAGTTGAATCGATTAAAGTTTTCGCAAACTTTGCAAGTTGTCGAGTAGTATTTGACATTTTGGTAGTATAAGTTACTGGTTTGACATCTAACCTATAGTAAAACGAAACGAAAACCAAAACTTTTATAGTTTTCTACGTCACAGTATAGGAAAAATGTGATAGGAAAACTATCACATTTTTCCTATTCTTAGTGAGTTCATAGAAATAATTGTAAAAAAAGTGAATATAAGTGTTTAAAATGTCTGCCCGATGGTATTTCGCGTGGCAAGCAACGCAGGACGAAGTGGCAGCTGAAGAGAGACGCCACAATATTGAGCAGCAGGAGTTATTTTGTCCCAGCCGTATCTCGGATACCCACTTTGTACAATGGTATCGACTCTCAAAGGCGGCCTTTGCATTTCTGTGTAGCACATTGAGGAGTTACAGCGACCTTCGGAGCTAACAAAGAGTCCCACTTGAGACTAAGGTCTATGTCTATTTATCACCTATGTTGATTGACTTTCTTCTTGACTACTAATGGCAAAATAGAAAACTAGGTATACATATTACAATAATTAGAATTTCCTTTTTAGGTGTTGTGTGCATTACTTTTATAAGCGAACGGGGACTACCAACGGGTGGTTGGGGTAGCCAACCACTTTACGCAAGAAGCCATTAGTAGGTATATTAGTGAGGTTACTTCAGCTCTTACCCACCCTCAAGTCATCAACAAATTTATAAAATTTCCCAATACACGACAAGCAAGAGAGCAAATCAAACAAAGGTAAATTTAAAAACTTATATACTTAATCTTAAAATGTTTATATGCTTAAAGACAACATACTTAGTTCCTAATTCCTAAACTTCTTTATTTCAGATTTCTTAATTCATATGGCATTCCTGGCATCGTAGGTTGTGTGGATGGCTGTCACTTCAGGATTTTCAAGCCAGATAAAGAACAAGAACATTTATAGAAAAAATGTGATAGTAAAAAACCACGAGCCCTATAAGTAACTTTCAGGCGGGATTCGAACCCGCGCCTCCGGGAATCCGGCCCGATGCTCTGACCAACTAAGCTACCGAAAGGCTTACACGACTCGTCGAATTTTGCTATCACTTGTTACGCTGTAGGCCAGCGTTGCTTCATCAATGTGAGGAAACCCTCGCATCCGAAAGAAACATTTTTACAAATGTTTAACAATCGATTAAGATGAAACAGCCATATTGACATTTTATATTATTTTTATGCATTCACAATGCAATTTTGTAAGTATAGAAAAAATGTGATAGTAAAAAACCACGAGCCCTATAAGTAACTTTCAGGCGGGATTCGAACCCGCGCCTCCGGGAATCCGGCCCGATGCTCTGACCAACTAAGCTACCGAAAGGCTTACACGACTCGTCGAATTTTGCTATCACTTGTTACGCTGTAGGCCAGCGTTGCTTCATCAATGTGAGGAAACCCTCGCATCCGAAAGAAACATTTTTACAAATGTTTAACAATCGATTAAGATGAAACAGCCATATTGACATTTTATATTATTTTTATGCATTCACAATGCAATTTTGTAAGTATAGAAAAAATGTGATAGTAAAAAACCACGAGCCCTATAAGTAACTTTCAGGCGGGATTCGAACCCGCGCCTCCGGGAATCCGGCCCGATGCTCTGACCAACTAAGCTACCGAAAGGCTTACACGACTCGTCGAATTTTGCTATCACTTGTTACGCTGTAGGCCAGCGTTGCTTCATCAATGTGAGGAAACCCTCGCATCCGAAAGAAACATTTTTACAAATGTTTAACAATCGATTAAGATGAAACAGCCATATTGAGATTTTATATTATTTTTATGCATTCACAATGCAATTTTGTAAGTATAGAAAAAATGTGATAGTAAAAAACCACGAGCACTATAAGTAACTTTCAGGCGGGATTCGAACCTCTATACTTACAAAATTGCATTGTGAATGCATAAAAATAATATAAAATCACAAGAACATTTGTTCCATTGCAGGAAGCATTACCACTCCCTAAATGTACAAATGGTAATGCAAGCTTAATATCCAAGTCTTATATTTGGCTTAAAACAGATATAGGAAAAATGTGATAGTAAAAAACCACGAGCCCTATAAGTAGCTTTCAGGCGGGATTTCAGCTACTTATAGGGCTCGTGGTTTTTTACTATCACATTTTTCCTATACTTACAAAATTGCATTGTGAATGCATAAAAATAATATAAAATCTTAAAACAGATATCTTGTTGTGCCTAAAGATTCTAACAGAGTATGGTTATTTGGATCATACTAAGCATCAATGCTAAGTTTGGGGGTGCAAGCCATGATGCCTTTGTGTGGGAGAACAGTGATTTCAATGAATATATGCAAACTCTGCATCAGGCTGGTGAATCAGTATGGCTACTAGGTATGTTATTATTCATTAATAATTATTTACGGGAGACTCTGGATACCCACAAAGGCCATGATTTCAATGAATATATGCAAACTCTGCATCAGGCTGGTGAATCAGCATGGCTGCTAGGTATGTTAATATTCATTAATAATTATTTACGGGAGACTCTGGATACCCACAAAGGCCATGGCTGATGACACCTTATTCTGGCCCATCAACTGGTAGAGCAGCCGAATCATTCAATACTGCGCACAGTAAAGCGAGGGTGCTTATAGAAAACACATTTGGGCGCCTTAAAAACAGATGGCGGTGTGTTTGTAAAGATAGGGTTTTACATTACAAACCACAAAAGTGCGCCTAAATAATAATGGCATGTAGTGTTTTGCACAATATTGCATTGGATTTCGGTGTGCCATATCCAGACGATGTGATTAATAGTTAGTATTTAAGTACCTAGTTAAGTTTTTATTCTGAATCAATTCATTGTTAAGCCATCTACAGACGGTGCAATTTGACATACAATCTGCAGCCACAATCTGCTGGAGTGTCGGTTGGCTATACTCTACTCATGTAGCAGCCGTGATCACAATTCGTCTACTCGCTCTAAATCCAGATTGCTACAACCGCACTACTCACGTTACAATCTGCAGATCCGATCCGACATGCAGCATGTTGGAAGAGAGCCACAACACGCCTACTGACGATACAATTTGCTGCTTCGCAGCAGATTGTGGCTGCAGATTGTATGTCAAATTGCACCGTCTGTTGACCCTTTTATATTTTACTGATAAAATACTATTAATAAAAATGTAATTAAATAAAAGATCATATTTTTTTTTCTTATGTTACAGTTGGTCCTGAATTCTATTGTGTGGAAGTGTCGCAGCAGGCAGAACGATCCCTACTGACCCAAGGACGCCTAGTCCGTGATCGGCTGGCCAATATTGTACATGGGACATAATTTTATTAAAGGAAATTAATATACCTACTAACCTCAACAGGGCAATACATCTATGAGAAAATATTATATGTTAGGAAACATCTTGACTCATTCACTAAGATAGTGATGTTCATAATTTTAACGCAAGAAATAAAAATTTGCTTGTCATTCTAAGATTTAGACTTGAAAAAAGTACAGCAAAAAGAAGAAAAATGGGAGATATTGGCTAAATCCATAGCTACTCAAATACTCATACTGTACTGAACTAATTGATTTCGGATGCTATTTTTTACGCAAAAAATAAAAAAATAACTATTAATTCACTAATACTCTACACAGTACAGTACAGTCTTGTCTCCGTCACAGCCACAAGTCCAAACGCAGTCTCGTCAGTTAGTTTCTCAATGAGAACAGTTTCCTCAATACACAGCCTTGTCTCCGCCTCCACTGCAGAACCAAACCCAGTCAAGTCAATCTTTACTTCTACCATCACCATCACCATCTCCTCAATACAGAGTACGAGCTTCTCCATCGCCACAAGTCCAAACGCAGTCTTGTCAGTTAGTGTCACAATCAGAACAGTTGCCTCACACCTTGTCTCCGCCTCCACTGCAGAACCAAACTCAGTCAAGTCAGTCTTCACTTCAACCATCAACCACCAACTGCCATCTTCTCGTTTCCCAAATTCTTTAAATGATTTTCCGGTAATATTCGAAACAAAGGGTAGTGAACTTTTGTTTACTTTAATTTTTGATTCAGTAATAAATACATACTTTAGGTTTTTAAATGACATACGTATTTTAATTTACTTACCTTACTGAAATGTTGCAAGCATATGTAAATGGCCCAGCATGTTTCAGAAATAATTTTTGATAAAATCTGTGGCGATATTATAGACGAAAGTTTTAAATCTTCGTAAACCTACGAAGATTTAAAACTTCGGTCCGGTAGCCAGAAATCACAAAGTTACTATTAGCCTCTCTTGGAGAAATGCTATCACGCATGAAAGTATCTTTTTTTTTTTCAATAAGAGGAGCTCACTGAAACACTCAGAATCCATCCTGAGAAAATTTGAGAAATCTTCTGGTTCCAAATGAACCATTATGTTCATTTGCGATATTTTATTTCAGAGTAGTAGCCATTTTTAAAATCTTGTTTTCTTTCTCTTAGCTGGTGTTTGAATTGTAGCAGCAATAGCAACTGCAAATGCCACATTTTGAAATTTAGATAGCGTTGGTGGCATTATTAGAGGAACGTACGTAGGCGCGTGCCGTTAAGGCGCTCGGCCGTGGAATGAAATTGCAATCGAAGTTGCTAAGGTCAGTAGAGCACTGGCAACTGCGATTGCAACGTGTTTCAGCAAAAAATTACTAGTCAGATTGCATCGTGAGTAGGGCCTTTTAAGCTTAATTACTTTGCATAATTATGCAAGTTCTAAAGGTAAAATATTTCACTTAAGTATATTATAATAAATAATATAAAATCATTTATTAATTTACAAATTTGCATACATAATTTTATTTATTTTTTAAATATTTAATATAAATTATTAAACATTTAATATTTTCTTTCTATCTCTATTTTATAATATTTATATCAAAAATTAATATAATGGAATAACTAGGTCAGTCTCTTCTTACACACTATCACCCACTTGCAGGAAGCTCCATTAAATTTAATGCTTCATTAAGTCTATTGCTGTCACTTTTCGTTGTCAAGAAATAAAAAGTGACAGCAATAGATTTAATGAAGCTTTAACTTTAATGGAACTTCCTGCAATTGGGTGTGTTAGTTAAAATAAAGAAGTAAGGAATATAAATTTATTCTTATGCCTGAACTAGGTGGCCCTGAGTTTTAAGCTAAATAAGCCTAAAAAGATACTAAATTGATAAATAAAACCTTAGATATAAAAACAATTCTTATGTATTTTTAGTTACAAATATATATGCTGCACTCTTATAGTAATAAATAACAAAACAATATTACCTAATTATAAATAGTTACAATCTACTTAATATAAGTTATTAATCATAATTTATGAGAAAATTAACAAAAATTTAAGTTTATTAAAAGATATAATGTATGGACAGCAAAACTGTTATTTAAGGCGCTCTTAGGCGCCGCCATAGTAAATGGAATTCTTTTTTCCGCCATAAGTTTTGCTGGGCACTCGGTGGACCCGGTGTTGTGGTCGCTCGGCTTTTTAAAGCGGACACAGGTTGCGCATTTTGGAATGCTATTGACCGCAAGTGTGGACTGACTCCCGACAGGTCTTTGCAGCGTGGCCGTATTTTTGACACTTAAAACATCTTGTCACCAAAGTAAAATCTCGGACAGGGCAAGATGACCAGATAACAAAAAGTCTTTGGTTGCTTATAGGGCTTGCGTATTGTTGCTGTCACTTCTAGTATGTAATTACAAGTCTCAGATGGCTCTACTTTATACAACTAACAAATGGGTCAAGGTCAAAACTTGGTAACTTATCTGCAAGATTTTATGATATTAAAGATGTAGATGAAAACCTCTTTTTCCTTCATAGATGTGGGCATGCATCGATACAATATAATCGCACGATATAATAGGTAAGTAAGTAGCAAGTTATTTTAATTTTTAAATTTTTGCACTCACAATGCAATTTTTAATATAAAAAAATGGAAAATGAAGTATTTAGAAAAAATCATGGGTTCGAGTCCCATCGGAGCTAGTTGTGAGATGGGTCGATTTTTTCTAAATACTTCATTTTCCATTTTTCTATAAGTAAGTAGCAGTTGTGGTAGTTGTAAGAAATTCATGCTAAAATAACTAGTTCTTAGATTTTACCTAGATAAGTATACTTGTTTTTTTTATCCACTACGGTGTAGCACTTAGCCTTCATCACACCTGATGATAAGTGGTGATAAGGCTGAAGGTGGAAGCGCACTACTCCCGGAATCCTTAATCACTAAGGAACTGGCTATCTTAACTCTAACTGCCGGAACACAATAATGCTGAAAACATCATTGTTATGGCGACAGATTTAGATAAGATGGTGGTAGCTAGCCAGGCGGACTAAGAACAAGTCCTACCACCAACCAAACCGAATGTACCCCCACTGGGAATCGAACCCGGGACCTCTGGGTCTAAAATCGGTGGTATGAACCACTAGACCACAGAGGCGGTTGAAATGTGTCATTGAATTAAGTACTCTCAGCATACCGGTATGCTGAGAGGCGCATGCGCTTCTTAACAATGTAAGACTTATTTATGTTATGAAAATAAAAAAATATTTAAAAATTTAGTGCGGTTTCTAACTTTTCTAAATCTTAAACCTTACAAAATTTTACATCCTTCACAAACCCGCTGGCCGTATGAAAAATGATTAAGTTTAAGGGGTGTTTTTAAGTGTCTTAAAAACACCCCTGGTGAATATAGATCCCACGCATCAGTCACAATTTCTCCTTGTACATCAATTATAAGTGAAGACGTTTAAAAAATCCTACCGGAATAACAGATTTTTCGCAATAGGTGTCGGACCTTCATCATAGTAGCTGCCTCTGGAATAAAAAAACGCTGGGACTTTGGCTACAATATTGCCCAGAATAATTTCTCATAATACTGCAACATGCAATGACAGATGTCTACCTGACGACATAACTCGAGAAAAATAAGTCGACCTGTTTTGGTCTAAATAGTTAAATTTTGAAATCTTTTGCGACGAGAAAGGATTTACTATTCTCGCACGGTTCGCTCTTGACGCATTATGCGTCCCTCACGCCAATGCAGAGCGCATCTTCATCAAGATAAATCTAATTAAAACGAAAAGCCGGAACCGACTTTTGACTACCATTATTAATAGTGTGGTTACCGCTTCTGAGAGCGCAAAACGTCTTGATTGAAAAGGGATGTATATCATTTGAACCCACGAAACAAATGGCAAATAAAATTGTCTCCAATGTCCAGTCAAATCCGTCTACATCTTCTACACGTCGAGATTTTGAACTCGAAGAAGAAGACGAATTCGATTTTTTTATTTCCTTTTATATAATTATTATATAATTTATATATTATAATTTACCGTTATAATATATAAATTATATAATAATAAATACCCGTTATTATTATAATTTATTTTCATTTATATTTTTAGAACCTATGAAGAAGAACTAGAGGTGATGCGCAAATCCAAGGCAAACACCAAAAAACTTCTTGCTAACCTCGACCCATCAGTCAAAAAGGAACTTGAGGCACGCAAGCAAAAGAAGCAATTATCGCGGTCGCTCCTCCCTGATGCACCGCAGCGTAAACGACAAAAGTAAATATATATACATATATATATTATGTGTAAGCTTAAAATCAGAAAAAATCTACATAATAATATATTAAAAACATTTAATTTTAGAAAACCATCACCTGAGTGCGTCGAGTGCCGGCTCTCAGCTGGCACTCCTTCTACGCCGCCAACACCTAAGCTACAACCTTGGCAAATACGGTAATATTTGACAAAATATTGTTAACGACATAAATGAAATGAAATAATAATTTATTGGCACACTGTTACATCTTTTATGTATAACTTCTGCACAGTTGTTAATTATGTATTTTTTACAGCAAACAGCAAGCCAATGCCGCAACAGAATTCATAAAAGAAGAGGCAGAGCCAATGGACACCGGCGACTATGTAGTGGCGAGACAGAACTTCTGTATAACTCCAATCAGGTACATTGTATTGTAATGTATATACCAGATTTTTTTACCATTGCGATTATTATAACTTATAACATTTTTTTAGCACAATCAGCACTGCCGAAAGCTCAGCCGTTAGCGAGCTTTTGTTAGACTTTACCAGTGGTATGTTGAGTAAGCACTACATAAAGTAATTAAATAATATATATAAGTATATATTATATTTCATTGTAAACAATGCTTTGTCATATCCGTACTTTATTTTTTAGAAACTGACGTGAGAGATTGGCTTTGCGTGCCTCATTCAGACACAGAATCGCAACAACAATCTGGTAATGTTTTAATTTTTCATAATACTGAATTTTTTTTAATAGATTTTTTCAATGCCATAATTTATTTTAGATCCAGTTCCAACCTCGGCTGCAAAAGTGGGCGAGGCACCATCGATTCACACAAAGAAAATAAACATAGGTGTGTGTATATTTATGTGTAAATTATTTAAATGTATTTTGTTTTTGTCAGGTACTTTGGTATTAATAAAATGTTTGTTATAGGTTCTAATACGGAGAAAACTGCCTTAGTTTTGGAATAGTGGCTTAATACCGTAGAGTCGGACGACGAGGTGGATGTGGCAGACATACAAACGGACGGACAGACGGACGAACATACAGCCATACCACTTCAACATCAACTGACACCAGCTCACATCGTCGAAGATGTTGAGACAGACTTGCGTACATGGCTGACAAACGATGACAAGGACTCTGATCGGCTACTTACTGAATTGATTCCGTCTGACCACTTGACCTTCGACTGGGTAAAAGATCATAAAACTTTCCGAGGGAAGCGCGAAAGTTTTACGGGATTTGCCGGACCGACCTTCCCAGTAACTGATGACATGACCCCGTTAGATGTATTTTTGAATTTTTTTGACGACGAGCTCTTTAATTTAATAATAAAACAGACAAATAAATACGCGACCCGACAGATTGACCAACATCTGACGCCTCATTCAAGACTAAATTTTTTTTGTAAATGTCGACCGAGGTGAGATGGCCAGGTTCCTCGCAATTCTTATTCTGCAGGGCTTATTACCAAGTCCAGTTGAAAAAGTTATTGGGGAGAAAATGGCTATCTCACTCTCAAACACTTTAAAGACATAATGACATATAACAGATTCATTTTATCAAAACGACTGCTTCATTTTAGCGACTCATTCGACTCTCAGACTTTGACGACAGATGAAAAAAAATTGTGG
Organism: Crambus lathoniellus; assembly: GCA_949710035.1. Classification (NCBI taxonomy): domain Eukaryota; kingdom Metazoa; phylum Arthropoda; class Insecta; order Lepidoptera; family Crambidae; genus Crambus; species Crambus lathoniellus. The sequence continues at coordinate 22,198,380 of OX453313.1, read as the reverse complement.
AAGATAAAACCTGTGCAGGATCTCTTGCAAAAGAAATTCAGCTCGCTGTATCTTCCGCGACAGGATATAGCCGTTGACGAATCTCTCCTCAAATGGCAAGGACGGTTGTCATTCGCACAGAGGATCGCTACAAAGGCTGCTAGAGTTGGTGTCAAGTCCTACGAGCTGTGCGAGTCAGACACCGGCTATTTGTGGAGATTTTTCGTCTACACTGGCAAGACAAGCGAACAGACTGTCAACACAGACGGATTAACAGATGAACTGACAGTAGACTTGACTGAGGAACGAGTAGACGGACCAACAGATACACCGCCACTACCCACCAACGCGACATCAAAAATTGTCCATGATCTAGTGAAGCCCTTGTACAATCGAGGGTATACTTTGATCATGGACAATTTTTATAACTCGCCGTTGCTCGCACGATATTTAAAGTAGCAGGGCACTGACTGCTACGGTACTCTTCGGGTGAACCGAGAGTTTGTGCCCGAAGCCATTAAAATGGTTCAAAAGCACGAACTGAGGGAAGGCGAGCTCGTCCAAAGCTACACGGAGGACATAAGTGTTGTTATGTGGCGCGACTCCAACGTGGTATCACTCTTGTCCACTTACCATGATGGTGTCATTGGAGGTACCGAAAAATATGGCCGGTTTAAATATAAGCCACAGGTAGTACTAGACTACAACCGTGCTATGGGAGGTGTCGATAGAAAGGATCAACTGCTATCGGCATTTCCCATCGAGCGAGTCCGAAACATTGTGTGGTATAAGAAGGTGTTCCGACGCCTGCTTAATATCACATTAATGAATGGTCACATAATTTTTCAGACTCGACACAAGCAGTGTAGTCCACGCGAGTTTAGGAGGCAGGTGGCAGAGGGTCTTATTAAAATGTCTCAACCACCCGCAATAGAACGGCCCGTCACAGTTGAGACCGTAAAAATAGCACTCGCCCGCAAACCTAAAAAAGTACGGCCTATTTTAAAGGGCAATCATTTTATTTGCTCGGGTCCCTGCAAATTGGCACGGTGTGTGTGTGGTGCAGCAAAAGTCGTACAAGCTATATTTGTAAGCAGTGCGGTGTATCGCTCTGCTTAGAAATATGTTTTGAGGGTTACCACACTGTGCCATAATAAGTCCTACGGCAGCCCTACTTTTTTTTGTATTTCATTTTATTTTTTATTTTAACTTTAAAACTAAGAACGAAACCAGAGTAGGTTTCGTTCTTAGTTTTTGTTAAATACGCTACAACATGAGATTTACCGTTTTTCTTTTTGAAAAAACATAGCACCGTAATAATCCGAACTTGCATCAGTATGAAGTTTAATAGGAAAGTTTTGATGATACGATTAGGAAAGTTTGGATTAAATAACATGAAGTAGGTTCCTTATCTCAATATGAAAAAGCTAAACGTCAAGAGCCTTATCAAAATTGGCGACGTAATTTATATCACCATCGTTCTCCCACCTAAAGATATAAGATACTAAGGCCCGATTTTTCAATCCCCAGATAAGTTTTATCCAACGAATAACATTGTCATTGTGACATATTTTCTAAGGAGAATCAACTTTAGAATCAATGATTATATAGAATAGAATTATAGAATAAAAAGAATAGAAATATAGAAACAATGAATAAATTTTAACTGACGATTGAAAAATCAGCCCTAAATAACTTTAGCTAATTTATAGAGAGAAATAAAATCCATTTATAATTATTGGACATCACCACGCGCCGACATATGGGGTTGTGGCACCAGTGTTCGACACCTAGCCCAGTTTTCAACACAGTTTTCAAAAAATGTCGTCGCAATTTTTTTATTTTTTGCGACGACATTTTTTTTTCTATTTTTTTTTTCTATCTGTACGAGATGACAGCTAGGAAGATATATAGCTAGTTAATATAGATGATAGATATATGAATGAAAAAATACGCACCTAATAATAATAAAATACATTTATTTTTACTATTTTTGAAGTTTTATTCAAACCCGGTATGTAAAATAAATAACTTGGTCTGACGCAACCCTAGCTTCTACAGCCGCTATCTTGCATTCCCTTGGGCTCTTTCAAGGCTCTTGTGAGTTTTTAGACTGAAAGTCGTCGTAAGTATTCTATTTTTATTTATTATAAATCTAACACTATTTAATAGTTTTTACCATAAATGTAAACTACAGTATTAGATATATTCATCACATGACTGAAACTGGTTAAATAAGAACATGATGTCGTCGTAAATGTTAATTTAAAATTGCTCTCTTCTTCTTTAAAAAAAAACGACTTTTGGGTTTTTGTCTCTTATCTCAGGAATTGAATTACTTATGGGAAAGTATTCTTTATTGCAATTGAAGCTAATAAACTGGCCTTTCTCAACATAGTTCTATTTTTGTTCTATGTTTTATAGTTTTTGTTTAAATCGGCTATGATTGTCCGTTTAGTTTTAGTGGTGAATTGTGCAACTACGTGTAGATTATTTTATTTTTTATGAAGATTTTCTCTACCAAAAATTATTGTTTCTTACTAAATAGTACAAATAATTACTATTCTAGTTTCAAATAATTATAAAAAACTGTATACCTATCACACATTTTTTTTCAAAATTTCACGTTATCTGTCTGAAACCGGCAAACTATCCTCGACCCTTTTTTAAGACTCATATAAAATATTATACACTTAACTTTTGTCAAAAAAGCTAACGTTTCTTTGTTTCTTATCTTATCGTCTACACAAAAAATTAAACAAAATCACGCTAGGCCACTCAGACCGATTGTAAATCAAGTTTAAATGACGGCGGCCGCGCCGAGTGTATGGTGTTAAATTCTATGAGCAAAGTTCGACGGCTTTGTTGCAATCATAAGCAAGCGAGCGGATTAATACCTTTACTGATTCTTCAGTTCCTGTTCCTTCTAATATTTCTGATACTTTGAGTGGTCTGAAATTGGTCTGAAAAATCGTCTAGTACAAGTACATCCGTCGACAGTTCCGACCAGATCGTCGATGCCGACCAGCGATTCCATCACTTCAAATTCAAATCGTTCTCGTTCTAGAATTAGGCGGTCGATATCAAAACGTCGTTCTCGACGATCTGAACAGGATCAAACGACAGATGCGATGAACCAATTCATTGATGCTATTAGTAATCATGGGCAAAGTACATTTGTAGGTGCTCACGATGTCATTCCTACGTTCGAACCTAGCCAAACATCTCAATCTACGAAATCTTGGCTTAAGAAGGTGAATGAAACTGCAGCTATGTACAATTGGAGCGAAAAACAAACAATTTTTTATGCACTACCTAAACTAGCCGGTTTAGCTCGCCAATGGTATGAAGGGCTATCTTCAGTTAACTTAACATGGAAACAATGGCAGAAAAAACTATTGCGAGATTTTCCAGATAAGCGCAATTACGCTGACAGATTAACTGAAATGCTATCTCAGAGAAGTCGAAGAGAGGAAAGCCTCGAAGAATATTTTTACGATAAAGCAAGACTAGTGAGTCGCTGTAACATAAAGGGAAAAGATGCCGTTGACTGCATTATTCATGGGATATTTGACAATAATATAAAATTAAATGCCTAGGGGGGCTAGTTTTAAGAAACCAGATAAACTACTCAAATATCTAAGAAGCATCAGCACAAGGAACTCCAACAAGGATAACAAGAGACCAAATTTACCTATGAAGACTTTTAATGCACCAAAAATCAACGACAACAGACAACATAATAAAAATTATAACGTCATAAACCGCTCGTGTTACAACTGTGGCGAAATCGGACATATTGCACGTAAATGTGTAAAGGAACGGCAAAAATGTACGAAATGCAGTCGATTAGGGCACTTGGCCGAATATTGCAAACAGGGTTCTACTACAGACAATCGGAATTATAATACAATCAATAACAGCAGCACATTAAATAAAGTTCAACGAATAGTTTCAGATGCAAAAGTTAGTGGTGACATATATAACAAAATAATTTAACTTAATAACGAGACAAAAACGGCATTTGTTTGTAGACTTCGGGAGTCAATGTACCTTAATAAAAAAATCTGTCGCAGAAGATCTAAATTTACCGATAACTTTTGAAAATTTACCTATGATAAAGGGTTTTGCGTTTGGCACAATAAGACCGATAGGAAAATTAACAGTTAATATTCAAATAGATTTTGTTGATGCCGAAGTCGAAGCACTGGTAGTACCAAACGAGTTTTTAAACACTGACGTATTAATAGGACAAAACCTAACTGAGTTAGACGAGGTAATTGTATTTAAAACCCAGTCTTATTTAGTTCTGTACTCGGACAAATCGGTAGCGGACAAGATGAAATTATTTGTTCTAGAAGATGTCACTGTACAGGGAATGCAGAATGTCCCAGTCAGTCTCCTGTGATACGGATTACACTGGATATATATACTTACCGGGGAATATCTGTTTTAAAAGCGGTTCAGAAATTATGACTTTACCGGGAATATATTTAATTCAAAATAGTAAAAGTAACATACCTGTAATAGGCCTTACCCGCGAAAACGTGACAATTACAAAAGACAATCTTCTAGTTTGGGCGTGCTTACTACCACTGCAGTCTAATACATTACTTACGCGACCTCCTCAAGAAATCAGAGTAAATAAGATGACTGTTAGTGATGACACTAATTCTGATAAAATCGCAGAAATAACTCGGGAAATGTTAAATATAGGCAGTAACTTGACAGTGAATCAAGAACAGGACCTGTTGATTTTATTAAACGAATATCGAGATTGTTTTGCGCTTGATTTAAATGAATTAGGAAGGACTCATATTACAGAAATGCATATATATTTACAAGACAACGTACCAGTTTCTTATAAGCCCTACAGACTATCGTATAGCAAAAGATTGGTAGTGCGCGACATAGTTAATGAGTTATTGGAATCAAAGATAATTCAAGAATCAAACTCATCATACGCGAGCCCTATAGTTTTAGTCAAAAAGAAAAACGGAGAAAACCGTCTATGCGTCGACTATCGCGCATTGAACAAAAAGACAATAAAAGACTCTTTCCCTATGCCAGTTATCGACGACCAACTGGACCGTCTTAGTGACAAGCTTTATTTTACCAGCCTTGACCTTAAATCGGGGTACTACCAAGTTCCGATGGCCGAGGACTCCAAGCACGTCACAGCGTTCGTTACGCCCGATGGGCATCACGAGTATACGCGAATGCCATTTGGCCTCGTAAACGCCCCCGCTGTATTTCAGCATATGATAAAAAAAGCGCTCGGCAAGGACAGATACGACTTGGCCATACCCTATATGGATGACCTACTCTCCCCATCATCTACAATTGACGAGGGATTGACCAAACTGCGAAAAATCCTAACGTCTCTACGTCATGCCGGTCTAACACTCAACTTAACGAAATGTTGTTTCTTCAAAAAGGAATTAGAATATCTAGGCTATGAGGTCTCAGGCAATGGGTTAAGACCAGGGACCAAAAAGACAGAAGCTGTATCGTCGTTTCCAACCCCAACCAACGTCCACCAGGTCAGACAATTTGTAGGACTTGCTAGTTTCTTTCGTCGATTAAACTTAGTTAAATAAACTTGATAATTCATTATGTTTCTTCAATTTTGTACATAATCTACGTTAAATTACTAAATTAATAAAACTAGGCAAAATTAATGAGTTTTCTAGGAAATAAGTACCTATTTCAAAAGCATTCAAGCAAACCACTGCCACTGCCACGTATAAAAAACAGAAAAAGAAAGTCTTCCCGCCAATATGGCGAAGTCTTTATTTTTTCTTTTTTGTTATATTGCTATTTATTTTTCTCACAATCGAAGTGAAAAGCAGAGTGTATAACTCGTACTTACATAAAACCCATTTTACTAGTACATGGAAATCGTACCAAATAAGTGGTGTTGCCTTGCATTAAATGAGGTAGTTCTGATTTTTTTATATGTTAGTAGTGATGAGATGGTAATGACAAATCCAAGTTTTCCACCTCGAAAGCCTTTTGGATCATTGTTAAGTACTTAAAAATCCATAAAATTTTCGGATATTTTTCAGTTTTTTTCAATTTTTACCACCAAGGACCTGAGTTACGGCAAATGACACTATGCACTCTTTATAGTAGACTAAATTTGCAATAAAAAGAGAACAATTTAGTTTTTGTAGGCCAAATAGTTTTTAAAATACGGCTATCTTAAAATTTGCAAAATCACAAAAAAAGGAAATAGTACAGTTGTTTTTATTTGGCGTCAACTTTGACCCCCTAATAGTGGGTTTATGGCAAAAGTTTTTCTATTAGCTATTAAAGTCCAATAAATTTCCAACAAAATGGGATTAGTTATGTCAATTTACACCTCATAGTTCCTGAGACACAGCTGTTCAAAGTTATAGAGGTAGGTAAATAAACAGTTATCTAATAGAAGGGTTTGCAAAAGGTAGTAAGCCCTAAAGGAAGAAGGATCTGGGAGGTGTTCCCGTTCTACCCTGTTAATGACACGCAAACCTTAATCACTTTGAAAGCATACCAAAGATGTAAGGTTGTACCAGCAGATGTGGTTGCAGGAAAGCAGAACTCAAATGTTCGGCTGTTTGCAGCTACTGCATTGGCCAATCATGCGAGAACATACCAGACCTGATGTCTGATGACATTGATGAACCATTGATTGATAAGCCACCATCAAAGGACGATTTTGACCTTCCTGAGCAGTTCGATGAAGAAATTATACCTCAGCAAGCACACCTATTGGGGGCCAATAGGTGTGCTGTGGATTCAGAGGACGAGCCTGGTCCATCAAAAATATACATACATTGTACATAATTGATCCCAACACCTCCGAGATCCTCCTTCCTTTAGGGCGTACTTCATTTTGCAAACCCTTCTATTACATAATTGTTTACTTACCTCAATAACTTTGAACAGCTGTCTCAGGAACTATCATAGTGTAAGTTGATATTACTAATTGGTCTCATTTTGTTGGAAATGTAATGGACTTAATAACTAATAATTAACTTTTGCCCTAAACTCACTACTATGGGTCAAAATGTCGAAAACTAAAAAACTGTAATACTTCCTTTTTTTGAAACTTTGCAAACTTTTAAATAGCCCTATCTTAAAAACTATTTGACTTACAAAAGCCAAATTATTCTCTTTTTATTGCAAATTTAGTCTACTTTAAAGCATGCATAGTAACTTTAGCCGTAACACAGTTCCTTGGTGGTAAAATTGACAAAAGCTGAAAATTTATTGGATTTTTTAATTTTTAACAATGATCCGAAGGGCTTTCGAGATGGAAAACTTGGATTTGTCATTACTATCTCATCACTACTAACATACAAAAAAATCAGAACTACCTCATTTAACGCAAGGCAAAATGTACGATTTCCATGGACTATACCCTCGACTTGACTATTCACGTCTTGATATAAACGTCTCGGGTAAAATGGTACGTTTTATGCACTTGTTGTAGAATCTACTATTTTATGTTTCCCTATCCTTACAATGTTTTAAGGCCCTAACCAAACAAAGTAATATTTCAGACTTTTGTGTAGGTCCAGGATATTAAAAGCCTACAATGTCAATCAAAAAAACTACATCCTATACTGCACCAAAATTGCAACAATACTGCCCAACACTACTGTTTCAAATTAAAATTATTTGGTAAACGCAACGTTGAGTTTTGATTAATTTAATTTCTTTCATCTTTTGTGCATAGTGTTAGTTGCAATGAAATAAGGTATAAATTTCAAGTAGGTAGCGAAAATCTATTTTTTTGCCCTTATTTGGAACAAAAGTATACACATAAATCACATATTATGCCTACTAGTCCATCAAAACTGTTATTTAAGGCGCTCTTAGGCGCTGCTATAGTCAATGGAATTCTTTTTTCCGCCATAAGTTTTGCTGGGCACTCGGTGGACCCGGTGTTGTGGTCGCTCGGCTTTTTAAAGCGGACACAGGTTCCGCATTTTGGAATGCTTTCTTTTCTAGGACACTCTTTGATAGAGTGTCCTTGTTCACCACATTGACCGCAAGTGTGGACTGACTCCCGACAGGTCTTTGCAGCGTGGCCGTATTTTTGACACTTAAAACATCTTTTCACCAAAGAAAAATCTCGGACAGGGCAAGATGACCAGTTGACAAAAAGTCTTTGGTTGCTTATTAAGGCCTTGCGTATTGTTGCTGTCACTTCTATTATGTAATTACAAGTCTCTGCATCTTTCTTGCCAGACTTATGGCTCTACTTTATAGAACTAACAAATGAGTCAAGGTCAGAACTTGGTAACTTATCTGCAAGCTTTTGATTGAGGCGGTCATTCCCCAAAATAGGGTATTTTAAATTATGGATTACTCGCAAATCACAAGTATTTAAAATTTGGAAAAAAACGTGTTTTTTAAACTAAACGATTCTAGATAAAGGTATGAAGAAATATATATCTTAATACCAGATTTGTAACAAATATGACCGTCCTATAGTTTTAAATCAAAAAGTCCATACTTTTTCCGAGTAGCGCCTTAAAGATGTAGGTGAAAACCTATTTTTCCTTAATAGATGTGGGCACGCATCGATACAATATAATCGCACGATATAATAGGTAAGTAAGTAGCAATTTGTGGTAGTTGAAAGAAATTCATGCTAAAATAACTAGTTCTTAGATACTACCTAGATAAGTATACCTATGTGTCATTGAATTAAGTACTCTCAGTACACCAGACAAATCCTAGCAATTATTGGTGCGCTTCTTAACAATGTAAGACTTATTAATGTTAAATAAATAAAGAAATATTAAAAAAATTAGTGCGGTTTCAAACTTTTCTTAATCTTAAACCTTACAAAATTTTACATCCTTCACAAACCCGCTGGCCGTATGAAAAATGATGAAGTTTGTCTTAAAAACACCCCTGGTGAATATAGATCCCACGCATCAGTCACAATTTCTCCTTGTACATCAATTTTTATAAGTGAAGACGTTTAAAAAAATCCTACCGGAATAACAGATTTTCGCAATAGGTGTCGGACCTTCATCATAGTAGCTGCCTCTGGAATAAAAAAACGCTGGGACTTTGGCTACAATATTGCCCAGAATAATTTCTCATAATACTGCAACATGCAATGACAGTTTTCTGCAATCTTAAGATGACCAGTGGCGTAATCTCCCCCTAAGATGTCTACCTGACGACATAACTCGAGAAAAATAAGCCGACCTGTTTTGGTCTAAATAGTTAAATTTTGAAATCTTTTGCGACGAGAAAGGATTTACTATTCTCGCACGGTTCGCTCTTGACGCATTATGCGTCCCTCACGCCAATGCAGATTGCGAGCGCATCTTCATAAAGATAAATCTAATTAAAACGAAAAGCCGGAACCGACTTTTGACTAACATTATTAATAGTGTAGTTACCGCTTCTGAGAGCGCAAAATGTCTTGAAAAGGGATGTATATCATTTGAACCCACGAAACAAATGGCAAATAAAATTGTCTCCTATGTCCAGTCAAATCCGTCTACATCTTCTACACGTCGAGATTTTGAACTCGAAGAAGAAGACGAATTCGAATTTTTTATTCCCTTTTAGTTCATATTATGTGCCCTAAATTTTATATTTTAATTGAAAAAAATATTAAAAACATGTTTTTAATTTAAGTAGGTATGTAAAAATAAATAAGCAATAAGCAAAACCTTAAAAAAGGCTTAAATAAAAAATCTTTAGCAAATAAAATACAATAAACATGCAACTATTTTGACAGCTGTGCTTTTAAGACATCCTCCAACACCATCAGGCTCTCTTTCACCATGGCCATGCTCTGTGTAATTCCATTAAATGCAAATAAGACTTGGTAAATTCCAGTGGAGAGAAGATATGATAAAAACATTTTTTTTGTCATATCTTCTCTCCACTGGAAGTCCAATTACGATTGGGATATTGGGCTGAAGATAAGATGGATATAAAAATTAGAGATTGTATTTCAGGAATTTCATCTTCTATGACTCGCAGAACTGGCATAAGATGCTCCCAGATTCAATAACATGCTAGTATGCTTAATTAGATGCTGAATTTAGCCAAGTGTAATAAGCCCTTAATTCAGGAATTAAATGGCAACTTGAGACCGTCCAAACTTAAAATCAAACTGTTCTTTAAAAACTTTCAAAAAAAAAGTGATAGCTTGCATTCAAAGAAGGTCAGCAGATTACCTATTTATACTCTTTGCTTCCATAATGTGTGATTTTCTGGGGATATGATTCGATATGCTTATGACAAGACCTGGGGGCTGATTCTCACGAAATCGAGAAAGTTCACATTTCATCATGTCAGCCGAACGACGCCCACTGCTGGGCCTAGTTCACATTTATAAGCTCGAAATTCAAATATTTTTCGAAGATAACACAGTTTGTGTATTGTCAGAATTTCAATATCGAAAAAGTTCGAACGAAAACCTCTCGAACGCAACGAGTGGTATGGACCAATCTAAGTTGAAATTCTTATACGAACTTAGCTGTCAAAATGAATTTGTTGAGATGTCGGGCAGTTTAGTTTGTTTTTTTTTTTCAGGGAATAACTGATATTAAACAGACTTACTTTACGCCACTTCTCATATGTTTTTCTGGCCCCCGTTATAGAATTAAGCTCGTCGGCTATCCTTCCCCACCTCTGTTTTGCTTCAGTTTTCGTAAATGTACAGCTAAACCAGCCGCTTTTTAGTTTGGGGTCCGCCTCCACGAAAAGGATAAGGCGGGCTTTTAAATAAATTTTTTTTTTTTTAACGTTTTTAAAAACGCCGTAATGAAACGTAATAAAATGTCTATGCTACGTTCGACTCGTGCCCCAGAATACGAAATTTATGAAACGCTCTAACTTTTCAGTAGATATCACGAACGAAATGTTCGTATACGAATTACCACACTGAAAAAAAAAATCTACTGCGTGAGAATAGGGCCCCTGGTTTAGCATTTCCAGCCGGCCTAGCATGAGCGGCTTATAACGCGCGATATGATATGGTACGGCATTCTGTCTTGCTTACACCTTAGTGGGGTAAGCAAGACAACTTGCCGTACCATATCATATCGCGCATTATAAGCCGCTCATGCTAGGCCGGCTGGTGTATTTTTACCTCTATTATCTACAAGTACCGACACCGTGGATGCGACCAAATTTCCTAGAGTAGTGAAAACATGATAGTCGTACGTAAATTATTGCTCCATGAGACTTTGACTTTGAGCCTTTTCTAGTATTTCGAAGGCTGTGACACTTAATGTTAGATACAGGAATTAAATTGTGTAAATAATTGTATTAAATGTTAAAAATCTCTCTCTCTTTTCTACTAATACAACTCTGTGAGATGCTAACAGAGTGACGCGAGTAAAAAAGTCCTAAAAAGGGGTAAATGTGTGGTGGAAAAAGCGATTCAAGATCTCAAAAACACAATAAACAACCGGAATTACTTTCAACACGTAAATTTATTGTTCTGTGTTAATATCAAAGTAAAAACTATTAATTATAATGTAGAATTTTGGAAATTAGGTTCAGTGTCAGGCCTAAAAACTTAGGCCTTGGTCTCCTATTAAATGCTATATGCGGCGTCCTACTTCAGCGTAAACGTTCCGATCGACGTCTGAATGCCAGGGCACAGCGTCAGCGGTCGAACACTACCGAGCTTTGGAGCAAGAAAATAAAAAAAAAGATTCGATATTATACGAACAACAGAAAAAAAAGTCATGGAAGATATGCGAAAAGAAAGGCAGAAGGTAAAGTTAAGAAAATAAGCGAAAGTCCACGTCGTGAACAAAAAGCTTTAAGAAAGTATTACAGAAACATTTAAAGAAAAGTTACGAAGATAAGAAAAGAAATTTACGCACAGTACTAGACCAAAAACTCATATCGCTCCCTTCTTATCTTAAGGTTCTAAATTCTAAGCGATCACGATCCCTTGAGTACATCTCAAACCTTATATATATGTGCCACAGAACCCTTAGTCTCCCATAAATACCTTTACTGATTCTTCAGTTCCTGTTCCTTCTAATATTTCTGATACTTTGAGTGCATCCCGAATCCTTGGTACGAAGTCTGCAAGAACTATATTATGTATTACAGAGCCTCGGTCTCCGATAAACACCTTTACTGATTCTTCAGTTCCCGTTTCTCCAACTATTTTTGATTTTGAAAATTTTACGCCAGCTTCTCCACTTTTATCGGAATGCTCAAGTTCAATAACAGTTGGGTCATAATCAAAACGCTTTAAAAAAGCGTGCACTTGATAGATTAATTCTAAAATGTGACAGTATCTTCAAAATTTTATTTTAAACTTATAATTGGGTATCCCTAGTAATTTAATATGTCATTAATCACTGAGGTAAATTCATTGACTATGAATAAAAATTCGAAATGACCCCATTTCGTACCCTCCCGTGGACCGTGTCCAATCGATGTTCGTGTGTTTGAATACAAGTTAAAAATACTATTAGCGAAAATATATAATTAATTATCATCGAAATTATTATAAATATACATGGCTTATCGTTTCTGAATACCGCAATAAATAAAAATACACATAACAAGATTTATCACTGATAAACATGTTGTGACAAAAATTGCGACTCCTCCTGTGGACCAATAAAAATGTACGAGCACGGGTTGGCAAAAAAAACTTCCACTCAAGATTATTTAATTTTACTGGCAACACTTCTAGCTGTCATCTGAAGCAACAGTTTGGCACCGCTGCTAACAAGTTGCGGCGAACAGTTGAATTTGTTTCTCGAATAAAAAAATTAGTTACAGTTTTTGTAAAAGATCGTTGCGACTTTTCAGTTACATCAATATTTTGGTAAGTACAATACTTAGAATTCATTATTTCATATGGCGTCATGTAATCTGGGGAATGATTGAAAAAAATTGCCACAACGCTTGCCTAACCTCAAAAATCTATTTTTCGCATTAATTTATTTTGCTTAACGACCCTTCCGTGGACAACTTTCAGGTGGACACTCTGTCCACGGAAAAGACAACGTCCACGGAAGTGACACTGTGATGAGTTATCAAAATGTTTTGTATAAAAACGCAATATTATCAGCATTCTATCTTTCTTTCCATTCTACGCTTTCGTTAGTATGTGTGAACATGTGCATTTTATTGCTTTTTTTGCAGGCAATTATGCCAAGAACAAGTAGATCGAGATCCCAACTAACTGATGATGAAAAAAAGAAAAGGCGACGTGAACAGAAAAAGTTGAGTATGCGTAGAGCACGTGCAAAAATGAACGAAGCTGCAATTGCAGAAGTGCGAGCAAAAGATAGAGAAAGATACAGTAAGAAAAAAGAAAGAGGTGAAATTAAAAAAATAGATCAGTATACTCCAAGAGAACAGCGCCAAATAAGAAAAATGTGGCGTGAAAAGTCTCAAAAGAGACGAGACCTTTTGAAGATTAGAAAAAGAGCTGCTGCTCTAATCGAAGAGAATACTCCTCCTTCTAGTCCAGCGCCAAGTACTTCTTCATCGTTTTCTCGCGTAAATGCTGGTAAAGCTGTAGCTGATCGCAATAAAAGAGCAATTAAAAGAGAAAATATCAATTTAAAGACCAAGATTATAGAAATGAATCAAAAGCTTAGAAAATATAGGATGCGTATAAAAAGACTCAAAGCAAAACGAAGTAAGGAAGTGGCACATAAAACTAATGCAAGCAAAATAAAAAAAGTAAAAGATATTAAACAAATCGTGCATAACTTTCTAATGCAAGATGAATATAGTCGCTTGACTTCAGGTAAAAACGAGACAATCACCCGAAAAAAAAAATAAAAAACAAATAAGATTGTTAAATGATACACTTCTTAACTTGCACACAGTATTTAAAAATAAAACTGGTTTACAAATTTCTTACCAAACGTTTCGAAGATACCGTCCTTTTTGGGTGCTTTTTCCGAAAGCATCTTCAAGAAATACATGTTTATGCATACTACATGAAAATAATGATCTTATAGTAAGAGCTCTACAAAAGGCCAAAGTTATATCATATGGTTCTGCCTCTGATGTAGCAAAAACACTTTGCTGTCACAAGTCATTTAATCTAAAATGCTTAGAACGAATATGCATGGCCTGTCAAAATAAAGAAATTACCTTCAATACTTATGATGAAAGTGGCTATTGTACTTATGAAAGATGGGTAACTAAACATGAAAAAGTAATTGTTAAAGGAAAGGAAAAAATATGCAAGAAGTCTATAAAAGAAACTGTAAAAACTACTATTAAATCTCTCGTCCAATTGTTACATTTAAACTTACCGGTATACATGAGACATGTAGGTAATTTCATTCATCAGGTCAGGTCAATCCATACTCTTAAAGAAAAATTGTCACCTTCTGAAGGCTTATTACACATTGATTTCTCCGAAAATTATAACTGTAAGTATAGCGCTGAAATTCAATCCGCTCATTTTGGTGGGTCAAAAAGTCAGTTGTCACTTCATACGTGCGTATACTACAGTACTGATTGTCAGCAGCCGGATAGAATAAAGACTACGTCAATATGTACAGTCTCAGAAAATTTAAGACATGACCCAGTATTAATATGTGCGCACCTTCAGCCTGTTTTGCATAGAATAAAAGAAATAAGCCCAGCTATAATGGATCTACATATACTTAGTGATGGTCCATCCACTCAATATAGACACAAATCAATGTTTCATTTGGTTGTGAATTATGTAAGTAAAGAATTAGGAGTAAACCGTATTATTTGGCACTATAGCGAAAAGGGTCATGGCAAAGGTGCTCCTGATGGAGTGGGCGGATGCGTTAAAAGATTATGTGATAACTCAGTTGCAATGGGGAAAGATATTTCTAGCTATGACGATCTAATGGCGTGTTTGAAAGCAAACTGCAAAGGGATAGAAATATACGGAATTAATGATTCTGAATTGCCAAAAATACAGGGTATATTAGATAAGAGTACAACGAAACCTTTTAAAGGTACATTCAAGATCCACCAACTTACTTGGAGTCGAAGGGATCCGAGTATAATACACGCAAGGAGATTAAGTTGCTTAGAATGCACAGCAGATAAAAATTGCACACATTTTGAAATTGGACAAATACGTATTCAATATGATACATCTAATGTAAGTACTCCTCGAACACCGGCGTCTAGCAGAGGCAGTGTATCTCCAAATTATAATGTGGCCACTCCTAATGCTTCAACTGTAACCATCTCAACCAATCCACCGTTTTCGCCAATAAGTTCGCCAGATACACCAGATAGAATACAGTTACAACGATTACCTTTTCGCCCAAAAAAGAATTTTAGTATTGTATCAGACGATTCTGACTCTGACCATATTTTAAGCCCTCCTCCAAATAAACGACTTGTCCCACGACGTTTAATCATATCTGAAAGTGACAGCGAAGACGAGTCTATCTTCTAAATTAAACTCTAGTCTAGCTCATTAAGTTACAGTTTAAAAGACAAACATCGTGATTTATTTAATATTAAAAAAAGGATCATTTGATTGTAAATCCAAACCATTTGGTAGAGTAACGTAAAATTATTTTTAGTTTTTCGAAAATATTAAAATAACTAAATACCTCGATAAATGGTATGTCATATTACGTCTGTCTGTTAAATGGGTCTAATTTCTCTTAGTTTGTCCACAGAAACTCTATTCCGTGGACAATTGTGTTTATTTTTCTAAGTGCCAAAGTGTTGTTTTTTTATTTAATTTTTAATGCTATACAGTTATGTACACTGTTTATTTTGTCTTTGATTAAGATTTAAAAGAAATGTAACGTTTTTGTTAGAGAAATGTACAACTTATGTCTTTTCTGTTGATTTTATAATCTTTTCGGTGGACACCAAAATATCAAAATGTGATCTGATTTGAGGAACACTTTATTTTGATCTCAGTTTATAATTTTAGATATTTTCTTTTGTAATTGGGAAAATAAATGTTGATTTTGCAAGAAATACAAGACGTTTTTTATTTTATTTTTTTCAAACGTGCAATTTGTTTATGACCCAGTTACTTCACAAAACTCTTAAATAAATCGCAGATTACTTTCAAAAGTTCATAATGACTTGCTTGCGCAAACAATAGTATCACAGAAACACGAGATCTTTTTTGGTTATAATACCGAATGTGCAGGATCGAGAGACTTGCTTGTGCCAAACTCATGAAAATTTTTATTTTGTAGTCAGCTCTTCATAAACACAAAATCTTCTCGGAGAGTTCTGCAAATATATATTTGAAATTATATGGTGCGACCCTGAAAATGTATCTTGTTTAACTCGCGTGTGCTTAGAGTGCAAAAATATAAAGTTGATGTACTTGTATTCGACAACAATGCAGAAATTGATTACAGTGTATGGGAAAAAAACATCAGGTGTGATGAAGGCCAAGTGCTACACCGTTGTGGATAAAAAAAGCCTACATTAAAAATGATGACGAAAAAACAACATTGCAAATAGTCAAAGTTAAAAAAATATATACTACCTAAAGATTTTGTTGACATCGAGCGCCTCACTTTACTTATCGCTTCGAATTGCCTACGCCGTTCCCCTCAGATGGTGCAGACAGGTGATGAAAAACATATGAGAATTGGCGTAAAGTAAGTCTGTTTAATATCAGTTATTCCCTGAAAAAAAAAAAAACGAAACTGCCCGACATCTCAACAAATTCATTTTGACAGCTAAGTTCGTATAAGAATTTCAACTTCGATTGGTCCATACCACTCGTTGCGTTCGAGTGGTTTTCGTTCGAACTTTTTCGATATTGAAATTCTGACAATACACAAACTGTGTTATCTTCGAAAAATATTTGAATTTCGAGCTTATAAATGTGACCTATGCCCAGTGTTGCCAATTTAGCTCTTTTAGAGCTAAATTTAGCTCTATTTTCAAATGTTTAGCTCCAAAAAAACATGTTTAGCTCTTTAGCTCTACTTTTCTACAATTTTAGCTTTTTTCCATGTACACTATGAATAAACTCTTTTGTATTATTTTTAGCTCAAAATACTTGTTTCCAGAGCCAAAATGTACCTACATTGTCTATGGTCGGTCTATCTGGTCTATGGTAATGTTAATGTATCGGCCTCGGCTGCTGAGAAAGTAGTATTATGTTATTGTTAAACAACATAGTGAATTACTCATTCATTTCATTGTTAGTGGTAAGTTCGCAGCTGTTCGCAGCCGCACGCAGTGTTAAACGTTCGCTTCTAAACATTTGTTATTATTATTGTCCCCTCGTGAATTGTTTAATAAATCATAGTAAGATGGCTTAAAGTAAGCAGCCCTAGACACAGAAGTTCAGACAAGAATGGCTGTCTATACCAGAATTTCAAGGTTGGCTTCAAGCAGTTTAAACAGACCCCACCAAAGCGTTTTGTACCTACTGCAAATGCGAGGTTAATTCTAAAAAAGGTGATTTGAAAAATGGAAAATGAAGTATTTAGAAAAAATCGACCCGTCTCACAACTAGCTCCGATGGGACTCGAACCCACGACCTTTCGCTTTCCGGGCGACTGCTCTAACCACTGAGCTACGGAGTCGTTACGAGAAGCGTCGAATTTATCCAATACTTCTTACTCGCTGTATAGTCAGCGTTAATTTCATCAATGTGGAGATATTACTACCCTCACACGCGAAAGAAATACCTTTTCAGGTATTTGGCAATCGCTTAATCTTTGTGAGACGGGTCGATTTTTTCTAAATACTTCATTTTCCATTTTTCAGTAATAAAAATTGCATTGTGAATGCAAAAAACTAAAAATTAAAATAACTTGCAAAGGTGATTTATTAAATCATGTAATAAGAAAAAAACACCTGAAAGCGGCGACAGTGCATGTTTTTTAATAAATAGCAAATTATATAATTTAGCTCTTTTTTCTGAAAAATTCTAGCTCTTTTTTAGCTCTTTTTCAGATATGATCTAGCTCCTTTTGAAAATCCGAGTTGGCAACACTGCCTATGCCCGCAGTGGGCGTCGTTCGGCTGACATGATGAAATGTGAACTTTCTCGATTTCGTGAGAATCAGCCCCCAGGTCTTGTCATAAGCATATCGAATCATATCCCTAGAATTATAAAAAAATAAAACCGCCTTCAAAAAAACCACATCAAAAAAGTAAGAAATAATTCCTCACCAAATAAATAACGTAAGTACTTTGAAGTCGGGCGTGAAACATGTTCAATTTTTTTGTTGTTTTTGTTAAAACCCGCCCGACTTCAAAGTACTTACGTTATTTATTTGGTGAGGAATTATTTCTTACTTTTTTGATGTGGTTTTTTGAAGGCGGTTTTATTTTTTTATAAAAAATTTTTTTATAAAAATAATTTTTATTTCACTCTTTTTAGTGCATCGTGCAGTAGTGTAGTCAATGAAGCTAGTTGACCCCCACAGTAATTCCTCAGTCACAAAAAACTTTACAGCATGATAAAGTACCAATAAATTAAAAGTATGGAATAAATTTCCAAAAAATAATAATAATAGAAGGTTAGGTATTTTTTTATGAAAGTCTTATTTCATTGATATCTTTTTTAGGAAAAATGCTCCGTCTAAACTTTCTTCACCGGACATATTTATGTAACGTATAAAAACAATAATATAAAATATCCAAAAAAATATCCCAGCAGAAACACCAAATTTTAATTAAACAATTGGGGTGACTTGAATTGAAAAATGTCACTGTCGAACTTTTTAACGGAATTATACCATTTTGCCAAGCATACTCATGCTTGAAAAAGTTTTGGATTTTTATCAAGTATCACATACTAGTATAAATAACTCATTTGGTAAAATAAATTTGGACTGAGAAATTACTCGGTTCAATATATAAACAGATTTGTATATTTCGGTATAAATACCTAATTTACATGTGAGTTTTTTTTTGGATAATTATTTAAAAGTTTATGGCTCATGCTATTTTATAACCCAGCAAAGTTTCATCGACTGAGGAATTAGTGTATGGGTCTCCATACAAATAATCTGTTCATTGCCTACACTACAGGCAATTTACGTGTTTTCTGGTAAATATGTATGTGATCAAACTGAAATCCTCCTTTTTCGAAGTCGGTTAAAATACCTTCAGGTATCCCCTTTTTAACAAAACAAGAATCATCTAAATCGGTTTATAAACAAAGGAGTTATGCCTAAAGATACGTATTAAATTCACTTTAAGTGGTAACGAAAACGACAGTATTTTCAAGATTTCCTGAAAACTACTGAACGGATTTCAAAATTTCAAAAAATGGGACCAACTTGGAAACCAACCTAATGTAATAACGTTTGAACCATTTCAATCGGTTCAGCCGTCTTCGAGTAATCGGTGGACATACACAAAAAAAAAACATACATACAGATGAATAGAGAACCTCCTCCTTTTTGATTTAGAAGTCGGTTAAAAATCACACATTATGGAAGCAGAGTATAAATAGGTAATCTGCTGACCTTTAAATGCAAGCTATCACTTTTTTTTGAAAGTTTTTAAAGAACAGTCAAGTTGCCATTTAATTCCTGAATTAAGGGCTTATTACACTTGGCTAAATTCAGCATCTAATTAAGCATACATTGCTTTATTTGAGCTCATTTGTAACAAGTGATGCAATCAAAACAAGCAATGTATGCTTAATTAGATGCTGAATTTAGCCAAGTGTAATAAGCCCTCAAAAATGCAAAGAGAGCTACTGTTGCAAAAGAAATCTGGAGAACGGCAAGAAAATACTATGATACAATGAAAACTGTCGCAGAAGAAATAAAAAAAAACGGATCGGGAAATATTGGAGGGATCTGTATTGATTATATGCAGAAGAATAAATAAATTAAATTAAATTAAATATTTATCTATCTAAGATACTAGTACAAGAAACTTTCTATCTAAGACAGCTTACTGTCGATATCAGAGATGATTCTGCTCATTTTGTGAGGACATTGCTGGAAAAGGTCCGAATGAGGTCAGCACCTTTTTACATGAATATTTTAAGCAAAATAGGTATGTAAAATGTCGAATACCTGTATGTTTTTAGTGATGGCTGTGGTGGGCAAAACAAGACCCAACACAATAGTCACTCATTTCCTCTCTAGTCTCCATGAAAGTCTTTAAAGGTAAAAAGATACTTCCCAATAAGAGGTCATTCTTATTACCATGTGACAGACTTTTCCATTTTGAAAAGGAAAATTCGGAGTAGTGTCCGGTTTTATACTATGAAAGAGGTGGCTGAATTAATTTTCGTATGCTGGAGTTAAAAGGAATATTTTGGTAATTTTGCTCACAAAGACTGAAATAAAAGAACTGGTGGCCAAAAAATTACAAGAAAAAAATTCTCTCTCTTGAATCGCTTCGGCGAAATGTGGTCAGAGATAAACGTTCCCGACCCGTGGTCCACCTGACAAGTTCACCTGGGTGGACTACGGGCACTTGTTCTGACCCTTGGTACACCTGGGTGGATTACGGACACTGACGCTGACCCGTGGTTCACCCGGGTGAGCTACGGATACCGACGAGGACCCGTGGTCCACCTGGATGGACCACGGATACTTACTAAGATCCGTAGTCCACCCTCCACCGGGTCACCTCGTCGTGATGAACTACATAATTATGCACTGAAAAGAGTGAAATAAAAAATATTTTGTTAAAAAAAAGAACCACCTTTAAAAAAAGTGCAATCAAAAAAATACAATATTAGAGGTATTATTTATTACTTTTTGATGGCTTTTTTTTAAAGGCGGTTCTATTTTTAAACAAAATATTTATTTCATGTTGACTTTGAGCAAGGTGCTAGAACTTTGAACGAAGTTTGCCCCCCCTGTACCAAATTTGCCTGAGGGGGGGGGGGCAAATTTGTTTCGGGGGGGGGGATTAGCTTTGCTTATTTCACGTGGTAAAATGATGAATGCAATGACTTTGTATTATGTAAAATTGTGTGCCAGGAGGGTGGGGGGAGGGCAAGCACCCCTATTGCCCCCCCTCTTGTATTTGCCTCTGTTGCTCAGTGGTATACTTTTAGACCTATGGATGATAAAGTTTATAGTAGTGTCCATGGTACACCTATGAGGTGTACCAAGGGTCATACTATTTTCAAAGTAGCAATAGACCACCTCTCGAGTGAACTACGGATAATAAAATTTATAGCGGTGCCCTTGGTACACCTCTTAGGTGTACCAAGGGTCAGAACAAGTCTCCGTAGTCCACCCAGGTGAACTTGTCAGGTGAACCACGGGTCGGGAAGGGAGATAAAATAGTTTTATTTAATCAAGCTCAATCTGCCATACCGTAACCCTGTACGTAGTACAGGAACGGGGGCCGCCGTGCTCTGTCACGGGGGCTGCGGGGAGCGAAACCCCTTCAAAAATGCAAGATCAAACCGTAACCCTGTACGTAGCGCAGGAACGGGGGCCGTCGCTGTATTAACACGGGGGCCACGTGGAGTAAACCACTATAAATAATCCTCAAAGGTCCGGCGTCGGGGACGTGGGCGTCGGACCGCCTGAAGGTGGCAGGCAGAGGTGTCTGCCAAATACCGAACGGACCTGGGGTACCTCCCGCCCCCCCAGGGTATGTAGGGTTACCCGGGTACTGGGATCTCTGCCCGGGTGGACTGACGTTTCTCCCATACTCGTGGGTCTAGTTATGCGTTAACCTACCTATTCAGTGTTTATCGAAAGTTAACGTCGGTGCGTACGAACATTTACGTGACTTAAAAAATTATTTGTGTACCAGTGATATTAAGCCTAAGTTACTAATCGGCCAAGACAATTACCAGCTGTTAGTTTCTCTAAAGACAGTTTATCGTGGCCAGAACGAACCGTGCGCGACGCTAACACCGCTCGGGTGGTGTTTACATGGAATCGTTCCGGCCGCCGCTAGTACATTCCCTCGTTATCGATCCTTTGCGACTGATCGCGCGTCCGTTATGACACTGATGGGCGAGCTCGAGCTGCCGTTAGCCGCCGCCCGCATCGCCGCCGTCCCACTCCTCTCCGCCGCTAGCCCCGTGAGTAATCAGCTCGCACAGCGGGAGACGCACACAGGCGCCGGCGCATCGTCATACGCGATGCAACAATGGGATAACTGGAAAGGTAATGCGCACACAGATAATATTGATATTATAGAATGTAAACAACTGCACGAGTTAGTACGACGTTCTTTTGCATTCGAAGCGTTAGGAGTGAACTCTAAGGCACGAGTCAATAAGGATGATCTTCGCGCAATCGACTGCATCGACAAATCTGCCAAATTAATTAATAAAAGTTGGGAGGTTTGTTTACCGTGGAAAGACGACCTTGCGATGCCAAATAGCTTTCACAACGCTTATAAAAGATATTTAGGCGTTGAACGAAAAATGAAATTAGATAATAGTTATGCTATGAGATATAAAGATAGAATAAATCATTTATTTGAAAACAATTACGCTCGAAAGTTGACTGATGAAGAGATATCGATGCACAGTAAACGCGTTTGGTATTTGCCGCATTTCGCTGTAGACAATCCAAACAAAAATAAACTGAGATTGGTTTTTGATGCCGCTGCCATCACCGAAGGACATTCACTGAACGATTATCTACTGCAAGGGCCGGACTTATTACAATCCTTACTGGGAATTATGCTGCGATTTCGAGAAAAGCCAGTCGCATTTGTGGGTGACATAAAAGACATGTTCCTTCGTGTGAAAATAAACGAAGATGATCAGCATGCTTTTCGTTTTTTATGGCGAGAAAATAATGTATGCGACATTGGTACCTACGTGATGACGTCATTAATTTTTGGCGCCAACTGCTCACCATTTATTGCGCAGCATATTAAAAACAAAAATGCACTGAGATTCAAAGATGAGATGCCTGAAGCCACTGAAGCCATCCTGAAATCGCATTACATGGACGATTACATCCAATCAGTGGACGATGCACAAACGGCTTTGAAATTGATAAAAGAAGTGTCAAAAATTCACAGTGAAGGTGGGTTTGAGATAAGAAACTGGATCTGCAATAAACCGGAAGTATTAGATTGCACGCTGAAAGAAACTTTAAGTGATAAGGCCATAAGAATGAAAACTGGCTGCGATGACTCACCTGAACGTACTCTCGGGCTGCTTTGGTTCCCGTTGAGCGATACCTTTGGGTTTGACTTATCATTCAAGCGCATTCCTGAAGAAATACTGAATTCTCAGAAAGTACCTACCAAGAGAGAACTACTGCGCATAGTAATGTCTATATTTGATATTTTTGGCTTCCTCGCACCATTTAGAGTTCAAGCTAAGATAGTACTGCAAAATGTATGGAAAATGGATATTAAATGGGACGAATCGATACCTGAAAAAGAAGACAAAATTATCCAAAAATGGTTAATTGATCTACGACAGCTGCAACGCTTGCGCATACCACGATATCATTTTCACACAAACTTACCTGAGAGCGAGATAGAAAATGAAGATCAGCTGAGGCGCGCTCACAGCGATAACACAGGTGGGAAAGAGACGTCCTTAGAACTGCATGTGTTCTGCGACGCGTCGCCCGCTGCATACGCTGCCGTTGCCTACTACAGAGAAGTGACGAAAACAAATGATATACGCGTTTCATTCATCGCATGCAAGTGTCGAGCCTCGCCGATACATAAATATATAACAGTACCGAAGCTAGAACTACAAGCTGCCGTTATCGCATGCCGGCTCGCCGAGACAATTTCGCGCGAGAACCGGTTAGTTATAGATAAAAAATACTTCTGGACGGACTCGTTAATCGTTTTACATCAAATTAAGAACGATACGCGCAATTATAAAGTTTTCGTGGCAAATAGACTGGGTGAAATCGACGAGTTATCTCAGTCACAAGAATGGAACTATATACCTACCGATATGAATATCGCCGATAAAGCTACAAAACTAAATAATTACGAATTAACGAACGACTGCGACTGGCTTCGAGGTCCCCGCTTCCTGTTCTCGCAGCCCGAAGATTGGCCGAAGTATGAACCTGAAAAGGAGAAAATTAATGAAGAATTATTACAAGTAAACACACTACATGGCACTGAAAGTATTGACTTACCTGTTCCCAATGTGACGAAGTTTTCTTCCTGGCTTCGTTTAGTGAGATCTACGGCGAATGTTTTATTTTTTGTAAACAAGTGCAGACAGCCTGGAACCGCTGAAAATAATACTGAAATAAGACAACGCGCTGAAAGCTTGATTTTACGCAGCGCGCAGATGCAATCATTCGCTGAAGAGATTCACCTCCTGAAAAATAAAAAGCCTATTGAATCTAGTAGCAGACTACGTACCTTGACGCCATACCTTGATGATTGTGGCCTACTACGGGTTGGAGGTCGCCTCCAAGCGATGTTTGACGTTAATAACAACGTGAAAAACCCCGTAATACTGGACGGCCGCCATCCAACTGCAAAATTGGATGGCCGCGCATGGAAACAATGAAATGGTGGTCAATGAAATTCGCCAAAAATACTGGTTACTTCACTTACGTCCTACTGTGCGCACTGTGGCCGCGCGCTGCTTGGTCTGCAGAATCAGAAAAGCTAAGCCTGCAAACCCAAGACTGGGCGATCTTCCGCTGGCAAGGCTTGCTCACCACCAACGAGCTTTTACCTTTTGTGGTGTCGACCTGTTTGGGCCGATGGAAGTTGTTGTCGGTCGCCGCCGGGAAAAAAGATACGGTGTGCTTTTCACCTGCCTGACCGTAAGGGCGATTCACATTGAGACGGTTCCTTCGCTGTCAGCTGATTCTTTTATAATGGCTCTAAGAAGAATGGCAGCACGACGTGGTTGGCCGTCCAAAATGTTTTCAGATAACGGCACAAATTTCAGGGGTGCTGCAACCGAGATGAAAATGGCGTTACAAGAAATAAATCGGCCTGATGTGAAAGATGAACTGGTGAATAAGGGCGTTGATTGGCAATTTATTTCACCTGCTAGTCCTCACATGGGAGGAGCGTGGGAACGCCTGATAAGGAGCGTGAAGACGGCACTCAGAACGGTACTGAAAGAAAGAGCTCCGAAAGACGAAGTTTTGAGTACTTTACTGGCTGAAATAGAAAATATGGTGAACAGTCGCCCGCTGAGTCACGTGTCGGTCGACCATGAGTACCCCGAAACGCTCACACCCAACCATTTTCTTATTGGCTCCTCATCCAATTTGCCAGTCCCTGGAGAATTCACTGACTGTGACCTGTACCGCAAGAGACAATGGAGAATAGCTCAGCGTCTAACGGATATGTTTTGGAAGCGCTGGGTTCGTGAAGTCTTACCTACTCTTTTACCTCGTCAGAAATGGCACCAAGAAGGTTAAAACCTGAAGAAAGGAGATGTTGTTGTCATTGTGGACCCCTCCTTGCCCCGGAACACCTGGCCAAAGGGCCTAGTTGAAAAGGTTCATCCGGGAACTGACGGTCGTGTGCGCATTGCCGAAGTTAAAACCAAGACTGGTATACTCACCAGACCCGCTACTCGCCTGGCCGTGCTGCCTACCGCTAGTGATGATTGTCCTTGACGGACAATGGGGGGGAGAGTGTAGACGACGCGATGCTCACCTATACGTATAAAATCTATCTGTTCCTAAATAATGTCAAAATGGCCAAAATATATTATTTATATCTATTTTTGTTGGTAAACAATGTTAATTAAGTATTACTTAAAATATTGGTTGTATGTGTGTCTTTATTTTAATAAAGATAAGTTGACGGGTATGAGCATGTAGGTGGCGCAACGATAGTTATTTTGCTACCTGTTACTGGTTTTGTTAGCCGTTATTTAAAAGTTAGTTGCCCTGTCAAAGCCGTCGCGAGCACCCGCATGTTGCTACCCGAAAGCTCTTCAAAAGTTAAACTCATCTACTGTGTTCTTATTTCGGTCTCCTGGCCTCCGCACCTACATACATCGCCTACAAAATGGTTTTACAAAGGAGAGGATGGATGAATTTTATGACATTCTAGAAAAAGTTACAAAAAGTTACATTCTAGAATAAGTTTAAAAAACCAAGCTACATAGTCTTACCCATCGACGTAAAGTGGCTTGCTTGTCGGTATTTTACAGGCTGTACTTCGGAGAGTGCGCTTCTGAGCTGCATGAGCTCATTCCGCCATCCCCGTTCTACCACAGAGAATCTAGGCGCACAGCGGGCTATCATCCTTACTTGGTCAACAGCCCGCGGATGCGTACCAAGCGCTTTTCTTCTTCCTTTGTGATGCGCACCGCCAAGGAATGGAATACCCTGCCTGCGTCTGTTTTCCCGAATAACTACAACCCTGTTATTTTTAAAGCTAGAGTGAATAGGCTGCTTCTGGGTAAGCTCGCCCCATCTTAGGCTTCTTCTCAACCCTAAGGTTCAGTATGAAGCCAAGAGCAAGCCCATACTATATATAAAAAAAAAAAAAAAAAAAAAAACCCGGCAAGTCGTATTTTCAATGTCGATGAAACAGGAGTTTCTATTGTCCAATCCAAATATCCTAAAGTAATTTCTCGGCGAGGCGAAAAACAAATTGGAGCAATGTCGTCCGCTAAAGAGGATCTCTTATTACGATAGTGACTTGTATGAGCCCAGCTGGAATTTTCGTGCCACCTATGATGATTTTTCCGCAGAAAAATATGAGTGAAAATTTAATGAAAGGAGCACCTGTGGGATCCATTGGACGGGCACATCCTTCTGGCTGGATACAGACACATTCACGTTCACTCAGTGGTTCCAGCACTTTATTGATTACGTGAATCCATCCGAAGCGTCACCAGTTCTTCTCTTATTTGATGGCCATTTAGAACATCGAACTCGTAGATAAAGCAAAAGAAAACCATGTGACCTTGATTTCACTGCCACCATTTCCCACTACCATTGCACACACAAAATCCAGCCCATGGATAAATCTTTCATGAATCCTCTTAAGACTTATTATAGCGAGGAAATTCGTATGTGGTTGCGTCAAAATAATAGACCACTTACAGTTTATGATATTGCAGAATTATTTGGTAAAGCTTACCGAAAATGCCAGACTGGAGAGATTGCAGCTAAAGGCTTCAGTGTTGGTGGAATTTATCCATTTAACAGGCACATTTTCACGGAATCCGATTTTGCAGCAGCAGCTCATGATGTGGAGAAGGAACTTATTCGACCATGTATCACAGAACCTCCAGGCCGATCTGAGCAGAAGTCAGAACCATGTAGCCCCAACTCAGACAGCACACAAGTCGGACTAGACACACCAAACCTGTCACCTTCCATAATACATCCTGAACTTCCTTCTGATATTTCGACTTTTAGCAGAGTATCACTTTTACTAGAACAAGACTGTTAGAAATAGACAATAGAATCTGTGGTATTACTGGTATTGTGATCTATGGATTAGTGTTCACTGTCTATGGTTGTTCCTTGTGCTTCCTCCTTGGTCGTCGTTGGTCGTTGATTGATGTAATAAACGTGCAATTATTGAGTATAAAATAAATAGAGTTCAGTGCAAGAAATATCTTTTTTATTCAAGCAATACCTGTAGCCAAAGCACTCTGCAACAGGTTATGGGCCCAGGAAAACGCCGGATTATAGCAATAAAATACGATTCCAATCGGCATCGTGATGGCAGAAATGGCGGATGCAAAAAGCAATACAGCGAATGTAATTCGTTTGGTCGGTGTAAAGAACTGGAATGTCTGGAAATTCCAGGTAAGAATATTACTAAATAGCCTGGGATAATGGGCTATTGTGAACGGGCAAGAGCTTAAGCACAGAATAATATTTGTAGCAGAAGGCTCACTTCCGAAACAGTTACAATGAATTATCAATCTTTTCCACGCGACAATTAGGTCTAAAATAATTTGCACCCGCACGCCTGCCTAACTAATTTACCGTTCATTACAAGCGAAATTGAACCGTAGCTGTACGTAATACGGTTCTATTACTCGGAAACGCTTAAGCCAAATTGGTTTTGGGTGGTCTTGGTTGCCGCACTAGGGTCGACTCGACTGCAATGTAACGACGAAGTAAGTAAAAGGAATAACAAATAGCGCAAATGATTTTTAAATACAGAAAGCCTAGAATTTTTATTTTTACTTATTTGGATTCACAGTTCAATTTTTGTTACTTACTTGCTGAAAAAATAAATGAAGTAGGTAGGTATTAGAAAAAGTCGACCGTCTCACAACTAGCTCCGATGGGACTCGAACCCACCACCTTTCACTGTACGAGCAAATGCTCTAACCACTGAGCTACGGAGTCGCTAAAAAGTCGTCCCGTCTCACAACTAGCCCCAATGGGACTCGAACCCACGACCATTCACTGTCCGGGCGAATACTCTAACGGCCTGGCAACGAACATGCGCGGCGGCGACGGCCGGCGACAAGCGAATTGCGCATCCGTTGGTGCGTCTTATTGACTTATTTGATTAGGCGTCTGTTGCGAGCGCGCAATGATTGCGCAATTCGCTCGTCGCCGTGTCGCCGCCGCCGCGCATTTTCATGGCCAGGCTAGGCCGTAACGACTCATAATTCACAATTATTATATTATTCTACGACAGAAAGTAGCTATATTTTGTAATTTGGTAGGTACCTATTTTAAAAGTGCTACAGCTACTCGAACGAAATACTTACGTATATTAAGTAGGTAGGTACCTACCTTAGTTTAGTGTACATATTGGGCGTTTTCACATTGGACGATAACGGTAACGACACGATATCGGCACGATATCGTCGGACTGGCAGTTTCATACAATCCCTACTAAATGCTTTCACACTGTGTCGTTACCGTCAACGATATCGTCTGTCGTGCCGATATCGGTGACGACACAAGTGCGGAAGATGCGAAGCCGGTTATTAACGAAAGTAACCAAGGGTAATTAACAGTTTATCTGTTATTTACTGCATTTTTGGGTTTTTACGCTAAAAGCCACCGCTAGGTAGCGCTTGTTTCTTGATTTGCTAGGTGTGAGTTCCGCGACGATTATGCCTGCTTGTTGATTGGTGGAGAGGAGAGAGGAGGTGGATCTCCTCCTGCCTCACCTCTCCCTTCTATTTCGAGTATGTAATATCGACAATGACCGAACGATAGTAATAATTTTTAAGTGACTTCAAAAAAAAGAAGCTTCTCAGTTTGACCTGTATTTTTTTGTATGTATGTTTGTCCGCGATTATCTCGCTTTTGGCTGAACTGATTTTAATGCGGTTTTCAGGAAAGTATTTGTTACATTTAGGATAAGGTTTTAGTATTTTAACCGACTTCAAAAAAGGAGGTTCTCAGTTTGACCCGAATGTATGTATGAAGGTTTGTCCGCGAGATGCGGTTTTCAGAAAAGTATTCGTTACATTTAGGAGAAGGTTTTGGTATTACAACTGACTTTGAAAAAGGAGGTTCACAGTTTGACCCTTTATGTACATTATGTATGTTTGTCCGTGAATATCTCACGTTGGGCTGAATCGATTTTGATACGTTTTACATCAGATGAGTATTTGTGATTGATGCGGTTTATGTGTACATCCTTACATACTATAGGCACAGAATAAGCAACTTTTCATACAGTAGGCCGACGGAGACGTCTAGACAGGTCAAACGTGCGGGGCTTGAGGGGTGAGACGGGGGAGTGGATGTCCCGAGTTACATACAACGCCGTTCATAGTAACTCGGGACAAGTCTTCCAGGGCTATCACGTCTTTATCGTTATAATTCATTTTTAAATTAATATTATGGTGCATACGACATGTAGTGTGAGTGCGTGCAAATCTTCATCTCTATAGGCAATTTCCAAAATCCAAGATGGCGGCCAACTTTTTTGTTTGCGGGCCGGGCCGACTTTGATGAAACTTGGTTTTTGGTACAATATTGACAAGAAAACAACAACCCAATGTCAAAAATAAAAAAAAACAAGATGGCGGCCAACTTTTTTTTGTAAGCCGATTTTGATGAAATTTAGTTTCTGGTACTATTTTGACACGAAAACAACAACGCAATGTTAAAAGTATAAAAAAATCCAAGATGGCGGCCAACTTTTTTGTTTGTGAGCCGATTTTGATGAAACTTGGTTTTTAGTACAATTTTGACAAGAAAACAACAACGCAATGTCAAAAATAAAAATAAACCAAGATGACGGCCAACTTTTTTTTGTAAGCCGATTTTAATGAAACATAGTTTCTGGTACTATTTTGACAAGAAAACAATAACACAATGTTAAAAGTATTAAAAAATCCAAGATGGCGGCCAACTTTTTTGTTTGCAGGCCGATTTCAATGAAACTCAGTTTCTGGTACTATTTTGAAAAGAAAACAGCAAGGCAATGTTAAAAATATTAAAAATCAAAGATGGCGGCCTACTTTTTTGTTTGTAAGCCGATTTTGATGAAACTTGGTTTTTAGTACAATTTTGACAAGAAAATAACAACGCAATGTCAAAAATAAAAAAAAAAACCAAGATGGCGGCCAACTTTTTTTTTGTAAGCCGATTTTGATGAAACTTAGTTTCTGGTACTATTTTGACAAGAAAACAACAACACAATGTTAAAAGTATTAAAAAATCCAAGATGGCGGCCAACTTTTTTGTTTGCTGGCCGATTTCGATTAAATTCAGTTTCTGGTACTATTTTGACAAGAAAACAACAACGCAATGTTAAAAATATTAAAAATCCAAGATGGCTGCCAACTTTTTTGTTTGTGAGCCGATTTTGATGAAACTTGGTTTTTAGTACAACTTTGACAAGAAAACAACAACACAATGTTAAAAGTATTAAAAAATCCAAGATGGCGAGCAACTTTTTTGTTTGCAGGCCGATTTCAATGAAACTCAGTTTCTGGTTCTATTTTGACAAGAAAACAGCAACGCAATGTTAAAAATTTAAAAATCCAAGATGGCAGCCAACTTTTTTGTTTGCAGGCCGATTTCAATGAAACTCAGTTTGTGGTTCTATTTTGACCAGAAAACAACAACGCAATGTCAAAAATAAAAAAAAACAAGGCGGCGCCTAACTTTTTTTTTGAAAGCCGATTTGATGAAACTTAGTTTCTGGTACTATTTTACACAAAAACAGCAACGTAATGTTAAAAGTATTAAAAATCCAAGAAGGCTGCCAATTTTTTTGTTTACAGGCCGTTTTCTTTGAAACTCAGTTTCTGGTACTGTTTTGACAAGAAAACCGTTCTTAACACAATGTAAAAAATACAAATGGTCAAGATGGTGGCCGTTTTTTGTTTTTGTTTCTTTCTTTGGTAGGCCAACGCCCTTGAAGTTAGGCGATACCGACGTATGTATAGGTATTTCGTTACTACGGAAGGGTTGTAACAAAATTAAAATGTGGCAGGTACATTTTGGTGTATTGCGAAATAAAATAAAATAAATAATTATGGTTGGCATTTTAGAAGTATCAAAATAAAATATATTACAAGTTTTATTTAGTTTCACCTATAATTGTATCTGTCTGTCTGTCTGCCATGAAATTTTGCAAGGTAAATTTGACCTACCCCTGACGTTTGAATGGGTTGAAGTTTTGTTAAAGAAAAATATTCAGATTGGAAATAAGCCGATTCATATTTCTTAACCTTTAAAGCGTCTTCGTCTATATATCAAAATCATCCCATTGTAACGTTGTAAAACGTCACACATTTAAATACATAAATTAAATAACCTAAGTCTACTTAAATCTAATATCAAAATCAATATTAAAGAAAATATATAATTACATAATAAAAATAAAATAACAAATTTAACTAAGTACGC
Source organism: Crambus lathoniellus (assembly GCA_949710035.1). Taxonomy (NCBI): domain Eukaryota; kingdom Metazoa; phylum Arthropoda; class Insecta; order Lepidoptera; family Crambidae; genus Crambus; species Crambus lathoniellus. The sequence continues at coordinate 22,166,740 of OX453313.1, read as the reverse complement.
AATATTTACATTTATTATAATATGTTTCTGAACGCAAAAAATTCAAACAGCTGAGCTGACAGCGACGCACGCGCGGGTAGCCCTTCACCCCTCGCCACTTTAATAAAGCTGTAAGCTGGTACGGCCCGACAACACTCCGACCGAGGCGACCGGCCGCGCGCCGGTCGCTCGGCAGACAAAGTCTGTACTGCGCTCGCCATTTTCTCGCGACGTTCACACCGCGGATGATACGATATTTTTATTTTAAAATCATGCATTAGTTTATTCGTGCCTAAGTGCCAAGTTTTAAATATTTTTGTGAAACCCACGTATTGGTAAGTTTTGAACAAGTGTTTCTAAAACTAGCTTAGTAGTACAGTTATATTTTAAATATATTTTTAGCCACCTTCATATTTTGCATATTTATATTTTAATAATATTTTAACTTATTCTAATGATACCTATTTCACTGTACTATTGTTGCTAATTTGCTTAAGTAGATTGTTTTCTAGCATCTGATTATTATTTATTTGCCAATGATAGTGCTTTAAATTATTTGTGTAACTCCGATCTGATTGTGACCAACACTCATCACCGCATACTGCTTCGGTACTTTCCTACCAGTCTTCTGCCGCGGTCACAATCAGAGGAGGATTTCTTGACTCCTTTTTGACCCGTGATTACGGTCAATTCCAGGGTCCGAGGTTCCTGGTGAACCCAGTTGCAGCTTCGCCGGTGCGTGCGTGACCCTAAATTTTACGTTTCCCGCCGAGCATCTTCGCCGTTTTACCCGGGACCTTCGGGAACGTTCTTCCCGTCCCAGCTGGAAACCCCCATCTTCGGAGCTGCCAGGAGAGTACCACTCTGGGCATGGAAAGTCAACGTTAAATAATTTTACCGGGCATTTCGGACCACGCCCAAATAAATTTTTGTGTACGTACATAGGGTATTCTTTTATTTAACACCGGTGTCTCTCGGACACCCGGCCCTTACTGGACCTAAACCCTAAGTGCGACACCATGTCACAATCATTATTTTCAAATTCTGTAACTTAATATCAATTATTTTTTTATTTACTTATTTTTTATTTTTTTAAAAACGGTTTACAGCTGTCAAAAACACAGTAAATTACGAAGGATGTTACGTCGTAATTTACTGTGCTTGTGTTAAAGCAAATTAATAATTAATTAAATCTTTTACTTGACATGATGATGATGATTTAGTGCCGTGTAGTGCCGGCAAGTGCCGTGTAGTGCCGGCACATAAATAGAATAGCACTACCCCCTCTCTGCCCGTGGGTGTCGTAAGAGGCGACTAAGGGAAAACTGCCATCAGGAGATGGGCAGCAGCGTCTCCAGTTACAAAAGGCCAATACTGCAATCGCCAACCCGCCTGCCAAGCGTGGCGATTATGGCACAACCCCCCCTTAAAATGACAACACAACCAACAAATCGGCCCCCAGTCCCCGGCGGCCCCGCTATTCCTAGCTACGGTAGCGGCTATGGTAACGGCGGGGCAGGGGGTGCTAAGAATCTCCGGGTAGGCTCCGGCTACCAACACCGACGACTCGACCTGGCAACCTACAACACGCGCACATTGAGGCTTGACGCGAAGCTCGTAGAGTTGGAAGAGGCAATAAGTAAGTTTCATTGGGATATCATTGGGTTATCTGAAGTCCGAAGAGAGGGGGAGGACTCGATAACCCTGCAATCCGGTAACTTACTTTACCACCGGGAGGGCGACCAACAGTCCATTGGTGGTGTCGGGTTCATCGTCCATAAATCCCTTGTCAACAACGTGACCACCATCGGAAGTGTGTCGAGCAGGGTAGCGTACCTGATACTCAGATTATCGAAACGATATTCGCTGAATGTTATCCAGCTCTACGCTCCGACCTCGACACACGACGATGACGAAGTGGAGGCTATGTATGAGGAGATCTCTAAAGCCATGCATAGCTATAAAACCCACTACACGGTTGTGATGGGGGATTTCAATGCAAAGTTGGGGCAACGTTGCGGTGATGAGCTGAGAGTGGGGCAGTTTGGATTTGGGCAACGGAACGATAGAGGCCAGATGCTGGCAGACTTTATGGAGAGGGAGAACCTCTATATGATGAACTCCTTCTTTAGGAAACCCGTAAGCCGCAAATGGACCTGGATCAGTCCGGACGGTAAAGTCAAAAACGAGATCGATTTTATCATGTCGACGAAGAAGCACATATTCAATGATGTCAGTGTGATCAACGCTGTTAAGACAGGAAGCGATCACCGTATGGTAAGAGGCACATTGAATATCGATGTCAAGCTCGAAAGATCGCGAGTGATAAAATCCACGCTCCGACCAATACCAGCTCAAATTCAAAACCCCGAGTGCTTTCAGCTCGAGCTTCAAAACCGCTTCGAAGCCCTTGAGAACAGCATAGACGTGGACGATCTATACAACATGGTGGTGGATACTGTCCGCACGGTAGGGTCTAAGTACTATAAAACCCGCCGTCCCAAATTGAAGAAACTCTCCAGTCAGACTCTCCTACTCATGGATCAGAGACACGAAATGAAGCTGCAGAACTCAGCGGATGCCCATCGTTATCGGCAGCTCAATAGACAGATATCTAAGTCCTTGACGCGCGACCTTCGCCAATTTAATACCGAGCGTATTAAAGAAGCCATTGAGCGGAACAAAGGCTCCAAAGTGTTCGCGAGAGATCTGTCTATCGGGCAAAGTCAATTGACGAGGCTGAAAACTGGGGAAGGTAGCATCGTTTCGTCAACACCTGAAATACTGAGGGAGATTGAGAGTTTCTATGGACAGCTATATTCCACGCAAACACCTGTTGAAAGCAAGGCTAAAGACCCTAGAGCCAAGCTTACCCGACACTATACCGAATATATCCCGGACGTCAGCCTGTACGAGATTAGAATGGCTCTCAAGCAGCTCAAAAACAACAAGGCGGCGGGTGATGACGGAATCACAACAGAACTTCTAAGAGCGGGCGGTAAGCCGATACTTAAGGTCCTCCAGAAGCTCTTCAACTCTGTCATCCTCGAGGGCAAAACGCCAAAGGCATGGGGCAGAAGCGATGTGATGCTGTTTTTCAAGAAGGGTGATAAAACTCTCTTGAAGAATTATAGACCCATCTCGCTTCTGAGCCATATCTATAAGTTGTTTTCGAGAGTCATTACGAATCGTCTCGCTCGCAGGTTCGACGACTTCCAACCTCCCGAACAAGCCGGGTTCCGGAAAGGCTACAGTACCATAGACCACATTCATACGCTGCGGCAAATTATACAGAAGACCGAAGAGTATAACTTGCCACTTTGCTTGGCGTTCGTGGACTATGAGAAAGCCTTTGATTCGATCGAGACCTGGGCCGTGGTGCAGTCTCTCCAGAGGTGCCAAATAGACTACAGGTATATCGAGGTGCTGAGGTACCTATACCAAAACGCCACCATGTCAGTCCGATTACAGAACCAGAGCTCTAATCCTATCCAACTACAGCGAGGTGTGAGACAGGGAGATGTCATCTCTCCCAAACTGTTCACAGCTGCGTTGGAGGATATTTTTAAGCTGCTGGACTGGAAAGGATGCGGCATCAACATCAATGGCGAGTACCTAACACATCTACGGTTTGCCGATGATGTAGTTCTTATGGCTGAGACCTTGGAAGACCTGAACACAATGCTCGAAGATCTCGGTAATGCTTCGCAAAGAGTGGGTCTTAAGATGAACATGGACAAGACGAAAATCATGTCCAATGCCCATGTTGCACCCGCTCCAGTTAATGTTGGGAACATTACACTCGAAGTTGTTGACCACTATGTTTACCTAGGACAGACGGTCCAGTTAGGTAAGTCCAACTTTGAGAAAGAGATCTCTCGTCGAATCCAGCTCGGATGGGCAGCGTTTGGGAAGCTCCGACATATATTCGCGTCCGAAATACCTCAATGTCTCAAGACGAAAGTCTGACCAGTGTGTGTTGCCAGTAATGACCTATGGAAGTGAGACGTGGTCTTATACTATGGGTCTCATAAGAAGGCTCAAAGTCACCCAGCGAGCAATGGAGAGAGCGATGCTTGGTATTTCCCTGCTCGATCGAATCAGAAATGATGAAATCCGCAGGAGAACTAAAACAACCGACATCGCTCGAAGGATTGCATCATTGAAGTGGCAGTGGGCGGGACACATAGCGTGGAGAACCGATGGCCGTTGGGGCGGAAAGGTTCTTGAATGGCGACCGCGTGCCGGACGACGTTCCGTGGGCAGGCCCCCTACAAGGTGGACCGACGATCTGGTCAAGGTCGCGGGAAGCCGCTGGATGCGGGCAGCGCAGGACCGATCGTTGTGGAGATCCTTGGGGGAGGCCTATGCCCAGCAGTGGGCGTCGTTCGGCTGACATGATGATGATGATGATGATGATGATGATGATGATGATGATGATACTTATTGACTCTGTCTCAATCTTGTACATTTTAATAAGCGAGAAGAAAGAAACAACAACAAAAAACGGCCACCATCTTGGCCATTTGTATTTTTTTACATTGTGTTAAGAACGGTTTTCTTGTCAAAATAGTACAAAAAACCGAGTTTTATCAAAATCGGCCTACAAACAAAAAAGTCGGCCACCATCTTGGATTTTTAATATGTTTAACATTTCGTTGCTGTTTTCTTGTCAAAATAGTACCAGAAACTGAATTTCATCGAAATCAGCCAGCAAACAAAAAATTTGGCCGCCATCTTGAATTTCTATATTTTTAACATTGCGTTGCTGTTTTCTTGTCAAAATAGAACCAGAAACTGAGTTTCATTGAAATCGGCCTGCAAACAAAAAAGTTGGCCGCCATCTTGGATTTTTTAATACTTTTAACATTGCGTTGCTGTTTTCTTGTCAAAATAGTACCAGAAACTAAGTTTCATCAAACTCGCCTTACAAACAAAAAGTTGGCCGCTTTCTTGGTTTTATTTTATTTTTGACATTGTGTTGTTGTTTTCTTGTCAAAATTGTACTAAAAACCAAGTTTCATCAAAATCGGCTCACAAACAAAAAAGTTGGCCGCCATCTTGGATTTTCTTATACTTTTAACATTGCGTTGCTGTTTTCTTGTTAAAATAGTACCAGAAACTGAGTTTCATTGAAATCGGCCTGCAAACAAAAAAGTTGGCCGCCATCTTGGATTTTTTAATACTTTTAACATTGCGTTGCTGTTTTCTTGTCAAAATAGTACCAGAAACTGAATTTCATCGAAATCAGCCAGCAAACAAAAAATTTGGCCGCCATCTTGAATTTCTATATTTTTAACATTGCGTTGCTGTTTTCTTGTCAAAATAGAACCAGAAACTGAGTTTCATTGAAATCGGCCTGCAAACAAAAAAGTTGGCCGCCATCTTGGATTTTTTAATACTTTTAACATTGCGTTGCTGTTTTCTTGTCAAAATAGTACAAGAAACTAAGTTTCATCCAAATCGGCTTATAAAAAAAGTTGGCCGCCATCTTGGTTTTTTTTTATTTTTGACATTGTGTTGTTGTTTTCTTGTCAAAATTGTACTAAAAACCAAGTTTCATCAAAATCGGGTCACAGACAAAAAAATTGACCGCCATCTTGGATTTTTAATATTTTTAACATTGCGTTTCTGTTTTCTTGTCAAATTAGTACTAGAAACTGAGTTTCATCGAAATCAGCCTGCAAACAAAAAAGTTGGCCGCCATCTTGGATTTTATAAAACTTTTAACATTGCGTTGTTGTTTTCTTGTCAAAATAGTACCATAAACTGGATTTAATCGAAATCGGCCAGCAAACAAAAAATTCGGCCGCCATCTTGGATTTTTATATTTTTAACATTGTGTTGCTGCTTTTTAGTCAAAATAGGTACCAGAAACTAAGTTTCATCAAAATCGGCTTACAAACAAAAAAGTTGGCCACCATCTTGGATTTCTTTTAATTGTTAACATTGCGTTGCTGTTTTCTTGTCAAAATAGAACCAGAAACTGAGTTTCATCGAAATCGGCCTGCAAACAAAAAAGTTGGCCGCCATCTTGGATTTTAATATTTTTGACATTGCGTTGCTGTTTTTTTTGTCAAAATAGTACCAAAAACCGAGTTTCATCGAAATCAGCCTACAAACAAAAAAGTCGGCCGCCATCTTGAATTTTTTAATAATTTTTACATTGCATTTGCATTATTAAATTATTTTGTTAATTTAATATCGCTATACCAATGTACCCACCCGGGGTCGTAAAAGGTCCACCGACACATTTCAAAGTGACAACCCTTACGTACTTACGTAAATACCTATACAGTGCCCCTAGTAAGTGTAAGTTTTTATGTCAAAAAACGCAAACTATCGCGAGTCCGTATTTATGAAAAATTGTATGAAAACTGTATCAGCGCCTCTAGCGGCGAGTAGCACGCTTATGCAGTTTTCATACAAATTGACATAAATACGCACTCACGATAGTTTGCGTTTGCTTTACATAAAAACTTACACTAGGGGTACAGGCGTCGGCATCGCCCAACTTCAAGGGCGTCGTCCAAATGTATAGAAAGATTGCTTAAACTGTGCTATAGGTATAAATAAAACACTTTCACGGATTTTTTCACGCAATTTATTTAACAACAACCAAGTTATTTGTTGATAATTATGGCAAGATTATATTGTTTTGTTTTCTTAGTTTGTTGAATAAAAAAATAAACCATTTTATTTCAAACTGTTTTTCATTTCATATGTGCTTACCTCTGATGTTGGTGGCTATTTATTACGTAATTCAATATAATCAAACAGTTTTAAAGTCTTATTTTAAATTGTCTTGCATGGTAAAATATTCATCTACAAAATGCTGCTTGGGAATATTGCTGGGAACTTTGGGACACTGCCGGCAACGCTGCCGGCAAAATTTCCAGTCCTTGGGAACGTGCCCGGGCACGGTACATCACTAAATGCGACTAACCGCATAGCAAGCTGCTGGTTATCGTTTCACACACCGATATCGTTCCGATATCGTGACGATATCGTGACGATATCGTGACGATATCGTGACGATATCGTGCCGATATCGGCGGACGATATCGGGACGATATCGGCGGACGATATCGGTGTAATATCGTGTCGTTACCGTTATCGTCCAGTGTGAAAACGCCCATTGTTGATGTTAGCGTAGTTATTCGATAACATCTATCTTGAAGTGAGAACAAGCTAAGGTAAGTAAGTAGGTAGTAACAGCGCGGGCGCAGCGCGCGTCCGCGTAGTTCCGTGCGGCACGGCACGGTTGCCACGGCGATGAGCGCTAGCGTCACGCTGCAAAGCGAGAATCACTTTGTCGATTTTTATTTTCGTCTTAATTACCTATGCTAAGGTGAGGCGGGGTCCTTAAATCAAATATTCGGATCATTAAGTTTTATAGATACTTATAGAGTAAGACAGTATAGTCACACAAAAAAACTTCTTTCAGGTTTTCTAAGAAGATTATAAAATTTTATAATCTTCTTAGAAAACTTCTTCTTAAATCCGGTCTCTTTCTGTCGTTGTTAAGACAACCGAAGGCCGCACAATAATAATGTTTAATATTACGCATTTTGCTATGGGTAAAACCATAAGGTAAACACACTTGTGTTTTGGCGCGAAAGTGTGGCGAAAGTAAACTACTTAGGTAACTTCTTTCTCGCGTGGCGTCTCGCATGCACAACTGAGCGCGCGTGACACCCGTGATTTCTCTACCTCGAGGTAGACAGCGCGTATTCGATTGAATTGCGGAGTGAGCCCCCCCTGGCTTAAGCCCGCACTGCCCGCCAATGAATGGGAAAACAAGGACGCGAAGGCGCAGTCGGTTATCGTAAACAGATTGACAGAAAATGTAATCATTCACGTAGTGAACTGTGCTACAAGTGCCGAAATTTGGGCCAAACTTCTAAGTATTTATGAATTAAAATCATCCTGCAGTTTGCTCTTGGCCCAACAAAAATTCTTTTCTTATACCTTTGAAGAAGGCAAGACAATAAGTGAGTATATATCAGGGCTCCAGGACATCGCTAATAAAATGATGGAATTGGACCAAAAAGTGGATGACAAAATGTTAATGACTAAAATTATTATGTCATTGCCCAAAGAATACCAGCACTTTGTCAGTGCTTGGGAATCGGTTGAGGAGACTAAGCAGAATATAAATGACTTGACGGCACGGCTTCTGATGGAAGAGGAGAGGCTGGGAAAGAAAGATTTAAATGAAAATGATCCGGAAACATCTATTGCACTAACAGCTGGCAGAAAGTTCAAGAATAACAAAGATAATAACAAGAGTAGAGTTCAGTGCCACAAGTGTAACAAATTCGGTCATTTCAGTCGAGTCTGTTTCTCCAATGGACAGAATAAAGTGTGTCACTTTTGCCGTAAACCTGGTCACATTATCCGGGAGTGTCGTTACCGCTTAAATAAAGAAAAAGCTAAAATGAACAATGCATTTATGGTCAGTGCTATGTTTGGACATGTTACAAGTGATAATAATAACAGTTGGTTTTTGGACAGTGGTGCTACAGAACATATGACAAGAAATAGAAGCTGGTTTATGACTTACAAGGAACTTGTTGAACCGAGAATGATAGTGATTGGCGATGGTTCGGTCATAAGTGCCATAGGTTGTGGTACCATTCAAGTAGAAGCCTATAATGGACATAATTGGATAAAATCTACGCTGAACAATGTGTTTTATGTCCCTGATATTAAAGCGAACCTTTTCTCACTATCAAGTGCTTTGGACAGTGGTTACTATATGTGTTCAGACACTAACAGGTGCCAGTTAATAAACAAGAATGGAAATGTTGCAGCAGTGGCTGACAAGAGAGATAAAATGTTTGTCATGAAGTTTAGATTGAAAGTAGCATCTCAAGCATATGTAAGTAAGAGTAATGACAAACTTACCTTGATGGAGTGGCATGAAAGACTGGCTCACCAAAATATACAACATGTGAAGACGGTTCTTAAGAACAATAACATCACAGTGATAGACAATACTGATGCAGTGTGAGAGTTGTATGGAGGGAAAGATACATCGCCTGCCTTTCAGCCGAAGTGTGACTAAGACAACCAGACCATGTGAAGTTGTACATGCAGACACATGTGGGCCTATGGAGGTGCCTTCTGTAGGTGGTTCTAACTACTTTGTTATCTTGAAAGATGACTACTCCAATTACAGATCTGTGTATTTTGTCAAGGGCAAGGATGAGGTAAAGACATGCATCGAAAATTTCATAAATATGGCAGAAAACGTGACCAACAATAGAGTACAATATTTCCGAACTGACAACGGATTGGAGATCGTTAATAAAGGAGTGCGAGACCTGTTTGCCAAACGTGGTATTGTGCACCAGACTACGGTACCATATTCTCCCGAACAAAATGGTAAAGCAGAGCGCGAAAACAGAACGTTAGTTGAGGCAGCAAGAACAATGTTGTCCGCAAAAGGCTTACCAAAGGCGTTATGGGCAGAGGCAGTTCAAACTGCAGTATATGTATTAAACAGGACGGGTCAGAGCAATGAGCCTGGAAAAACACCATTTGAAACATGGACCAATAAACATTATGACATAAATGAATTGGAATCTTTTGGTACGTCTGTTTTCGTTCATATTCCAAAGGAACGAAGGCGAAAGTGGGACTCTAAAGGTGAGAAAGGAGTCATGGTGGGTTATGAAGAAGATATTAAAGGATTCAGAATTTATATACCAAGAAGAAACATAGCTGTGATTAAAAGAGACCTTATATTTACTTCAAGCAAGTACTTTACAGAAGATAAAATTAATACAAATAAAGAGAATAAAAGTCATGAAGAAAAAGTGCTAGAAGAAGACATAATATTATGCAAAGATGAAGAATCAAAGAGTTTGGAAAATAATGAAGAAGTTCTCAATGAAGATTTTATAGATGCAGAAGATGACCAAGTAAGTGAAGATACATCTGTTTTAGACAAAGAAACAAGTAACGAAACAGAAGAACCTGAAAATATACTTATGCCAAGAAGAAGCAAAAGAAAACTACAAAAACCAGATAAGCTAAAAGACTACTATTTGATGGCAACAGAAGAACCTAAGAGTTATGAAGAAGCCTTATCAAGTGAGGAAAGAGAAGAGTGGCAAAAGGCAATTGATGTGGAGCTTCTAGCATTGAAGGAAAATAACACCTGGACGGTAAGTACCTTACCTAAGGGAAAGACGGCAATCAGCAGTAAGTGGGTATTTAGGAAGAAGCTTGATGAGGTGGGTAATGTTAAATATAAATGTAGATTAGTAGCTAGGGGGTTCGAACAAAAAAATAATTTTGATCTAAATGAATTATATGCACCCGTTGCTAAACTGCCCACTGTTAGAACGTTCATTGCAGTCGCAAATAAGCTAAATTTGGAAATTATACAAATGGATGTATGTGGCGCTTTTTTAAATGGGGATATTAATGAAGAAGTCTAATTGAAGTTACCAAATTACTCGGAAAGTCATGCAGGGGTCGTAAAGCTTAATAAGTCTTTGTAGGGGCTAAGAAAGTCACCTAAATACTGGAATGAAAAGTTTGACAAAGTTATTAAAAAGGAGGGATTTATTCAGTCTAATAATGATAGTTGTTTGTATACCAAATGTAATATAAATATCAAAACTTACCTTCTTTTGTATGTCGACGATATTTTGTTATTTGCGACTGATTTAAATGAAGTTAATAGGATAAAGTTGGTGTTGAATTTTCACCCGCACGGCTTTATAAATTCCTCTCAGTGTAAACTTGTTTGTAACTGTTGCTGTTGTGACAATATTGCTTCTCGCGACCTAGTTTCACCTATAATATTTATGTAGAGTCTAGAAACGTTATATGTCAATTTTTTTTCCAAATCTCAAAAATATCTATTAATAAACTAAGGTGGTGCTAGATTTGCGATATTAAATTTTGTGATTACATAAATTCATTTTCAAAAACACAATATCATAGTCTATAAAAATACCTTTATATTGATATAAAAATCAATTAGGCTATTCATACAAAAATATTCGAAAACATAAGTTCAAAGTTGCTAGAATATAAATGCCGGCCGATCATCCGACGCTCGAGTGGGTTGAGGTCATCAAACGCGTTGCCATGATAACGCGCGCCGAGTCAAAGGCTAAGGCGACGCGTACAGCGTGTTGCATTTTTGCAAAGAAGGAATAATAGTATTGTAATAATAAAACAATATTATGATCATCATTATTTTATTATAAAAACCTTATTGATTTATTATAAAGGTGTTTTTTATCTAGAAATCTCTCCTAAACTAATGCTATAATAAAAAATATTTTTATGCGTTAACTGTTGCTTTCAGTCTATATTCTGAGTGTCTCGGCGCTATCCAGGGGTGGCAGAGAGAAGTAAAGGATCTAGTCAGGTTGAAGTGAATGGATTTTTTATGATGGAATCTTATAATATTTATTCGTTTTTGTATGTACAACGTTTGTAAAGGGGTAATGTAATGGTATGCGGGGATGCCGGCGTAGTGGTAAATGCGCAGACGTCATACCGGTGCGAAGCTAAAGCTAGCTGCAATCCGTCCGCTCGCCTTGGGCTCCTGTCTCCTGCGCCTTGCGTCGACAGATGGCGTTAATATACTGCCGGCGTTGGAAGCTTCATGTTAGCTTCCGAAACTAATAATCGACTAAGTATCCTCTTCATCACGATCGGGCAGCGGGCAAATTCTTGAGAACGCTCGTTGTACTGTTACCGTCGAAGTGAAAATTTCAGCTACTTGTGATACTCTATCCCTCCCTGGGAAAACTCGTACAACCCTCCCTAAACGCCACTTGAGGGGCGGTTGTATTTCGTCCTAGATTAAAACGAGACTGTCGAGTTTGATGTCGCTTATATTTGTCTTCCACTTGGTGCGAATTTGAAGGTCTGTCACGTATTCGGATGACCAGCGTCTCCAGAAGTTCTGACGCAGTTGCTCCACCCGGTCATAGCGTGCCAAGCGATGAGTCTGCACGCCGGCGAGGTCTGCTGAAGCTGGAGCGGTAAACGGTCGGCCAATGAGGAAGTAGGCAGGAGTTAAGGGGAGGTAATCGGATGGATCTGTGGACAGAGAAGACATGGGGCGGGAATTTAGGACGGCTTCGACTTGTGTCAATACCGTGTCAAATTCCTCGTACGTTAAATTCGAATTGCCTAATATGCGTTTAAGATGACTTTTACACGACTTAAATCTTGTTTTATTTTACTCCTAATTCCTAAAGTATAGTCTTCATTCATTCATACTAATACACAAGATAAAAAATATTATGATATCAATAGTTCTAATATATGTAAAATTCACCTAATGTATTTTAATTCGAATAATAAATAAATCTAGATGACAAAAAAAACTCCTGGCAACTGAAAGAAAACAGGGTAATATCCTGGTACCCGGTTCCGACTCTGCTAAAACCCGGGTTCCTAAAAAATAGAACCAAGACCGGTTTTGCATGCCCTAAGCAAAACAGTCATTGCAAGATTTGAAAAAAAAATCCTAACTCGCCCGCTGATTCAGAAATCGATGTGATTAAAAAAAAAAACAAGCCGATACAGTTTTTAAGACCCTCTTTATGCATGCATTATGCATATATATTGTAAATCCCAACATTGCACAAAGGTACCTAAATAAGGACTTGAAAATCATTTTAGAGCAATTTCCAATGCTAACATCACATGTTAATAAACAACATCTTGTGAAATAATGGAGGGAACATATTTTTCTAAATCATGATAATCCAGGTCTATCACCTGTCTGACATGTCGTCTGAAGAGTATTGGGAAAAAGTATTCTTACTAAAGAATGAAGTTGATGACGAGGTCTTTCCGAATTTAAAAAAGTTTATGAGTCTGCTTTCAGTGCTGCCCTTCTCCAACGCTTGCGTCGAGCGTATATTCAACAGACTAAAAATCATTAAAAGTGACCACAGGAACAAATTCAAAAACTGATACAATTTCCGCTTTAATGTCTGCTGCCGCAGGAATTGATACAGTAACAAAGCGAGCCTTTAAAAAAAATGCTGTGTGCTAAATTGCAGTATTAATTGGTAATATACCGTGAATAAAAATATTCGCCTCATTATATTGCCTCATTTATTACTTAGTGTTACGGCCAGTATCAATAAGCTATTTCCCGGTAGAAGTAAGCTCATCCCGGTGCCGTTACTAATCAACTGTTGTTGCCTGACACTAATTAACAAAAACATCGAGGCAACCAAACTCGGGGTAAGCCTGTGTTTACCGAACTGGGGGCCTATGGCCGATTAAAACAGTGGCTTAAATTTACTCCATCGTTGAATAGCCTCGTTTGTAAAAGCCACTTCATGCCGGACGATTACGAACTGCCTAAGGATTCAGTATTAGAAAAACGTAAGAATATTTTGTACTTTGGTTAAGTAAGTCACCTTGTATATCTCAGTACTTGATCAACCTTCAATGATGTAGAGTAAACGTTTTTAGTACTTGCCTTATCAAAAATTGATTAACAGTTAGTTAGTATAGATACTGTTACCGACCAGCAGCGCTACAGCCTCTTTGGATTTCTCTTTGGTCTACCTTCCAAATTCCAAATTTCAGTGACATCTTTTTATATGTCAAAATGTAAATAGTTAGTTAGTTGACAATAAACTGTTCTACTGGGAAGATCGTTTTTAGTGGTTCGCGCCCTATCCTCAACATTCTTCCCTATCCTCAACATTGGTGTCAGAAGTAAAAAATTAAAATAATAGGAAAATAGGGTAAAATAATCCATGCCACAAGATGCCCCTCACAAGATCGCACAGTAAGTCAGCTGCAGCTTTAGTGTCAGCTAGTGTAACGTTGTAAACGTACATGATAATTTGAATCAAGTTTATGAGACCTATTTCTATAAACTAATAATAAAGATAACTTACAATTTTTGATTTTATTACAACTTCACAATAAAACTTATAATTTTACTAAACACACTTACCTAATCTAACAATATTTACTTGAATTATTAAATAAAACCATAAACTAAAAGCTTATAAGTAACAAAATATTAATAACATGAAATATAAATACTTTAGAAAATCAAAGGAATATTTCATTTTAGCGCTCATTTAGTTTGCCGTCGCGTTTGACGTTTCGTCTGTAGAACCGATCACCTGTTCGTTCGCAAGCCATCCATTCATTCATTCGACGGCCGTTCGCTCGTTGCTCACTCACACCGGCCGACTCATTCCCTGACCGGCAACAGTCGTAGCTAGCTGCTCTTTACCTCAAATTTAAATAATCAATAAAGATTTATTTATTGGCAGCCTAACCTATTTAAATTAGTTATTAAGATTATAATATTTCGTGCCTAGTCGGCCAAAATAGTGAAATTGTGTTTGGAAAACCCCAGATTGGGGTCCGAGGTCACTGCTACCTTTACCTGAAGGTCACCTTGGGCTGCGCTCCTGTTGCGCCCGACACCGTTCCCGTTGCGTTCCTGTTGCGTCCCTGCTGTGCTCCTGTCCTTCAACACGGGAAGTACCCGACTAGCAGGAAATCGAGCCAAGTCTACCTTATAAATTCTTTGGGCTTCACCCATGACCGCTCCCTCTCATCGGTATTTTATTTTAATATAAAAACATATCTTAACTCATCATTTGTTCGCGTTTCTTTTCCTATCCTTATCCCGGTAGATTTAGGGGGAAGGAGGTAAGAACGTGACATTGGCGCCTAACGTGGTTGAATTTTTTTTATGCTTGGCTCTTTCCTGTTTTTAGTCGCAACGTAGCTAGTTTTGTGTTTGTGGTTGTTTTTTTTTGTGAAGCGTTTTTTTTGTGTTTTTTTCCCGTGCTGCTGTAGTGTACTAAATTTAAAAATAAGTAACGGTCTTTATACGACGCACATTTTTGTCTCGTAACTGTTAGTTTTGTTTCGTCTTTTCATTCTAATATAGTATCATTAACATTGTTACCGGAGCCCTAATATGGCGCTTTAATTTCTATTTAATTATTTTACATGTAAATTGCGAAATCAACTTAATTATTTTTGTAAGTATTTTTTGACGTTTTGTAAGGTGCATTCCAGTAGCACGGAGAATTTTAGATTTTTGCTTTTTTGTTTTTTAGTTGCAATTAAAAATTTTTTTGTGTGCTTTTATTTTTTTTGTTGATTATTATAGTTGATTATTGTGTGTTTAATAAAAAAAAACGTATTTTAATTGATTTTGTAACGGTGCGGAGATTGTGCTTTAATTATTTTTAGATTAATTTGTTATATAGGTAAATACCACTTACTCCATCGGGCGTTAACTATTTTTTTTATATTTTAAATTTTACGATGTTGCCAATCAAATACCTATCTCTGCAAAAGTCGGAGCTGGAGTACGAGGTGGGCATTAGAGGAGTCACTCCTGCAACCTCTGTTGATGAATTACGCAAACAAATCGTCAAATTGGCTCCAGCATTTCCTTCAGAGCACATTTTGGAGTCGCCTTTAGAAATAAAACAGGATCTTACTGGTTGTATGGACGTGGTGTCTAAAATTAAATTAAATCTTGACATTGCTGATCCTAGTATTCCAGTACTTTTGAGAACGCAAAATGTATTAAACCATTTACATAATCGCATAGCGAGAATAACTTGCACCGACGATATTAAAAAAGAATACGACAGCGTTGTTAAAAGTCATAAGCTTTTACTTCAAAAACTTACTGCTCTTTCAGTTAACAAGCCTTTACCTGTTTCGTCGGTAAACCCTAGCACTAGTAGTGAGAGTAGACCTGTTGTAACGGATGTGTCTAATGTGATCTCGGTAACATGCGATCGAAGTTCGGCTGACTTGTCCAAATTGAAGTTTAATGGAAAGACTTGCGTAAATGCGTTTATACAGCGTGTAGATGAATTTGTTGAGGCTCGAAATATTCCTTTGACAAAAATTTTAAGTTTTGTTTCCGAAATTTTTCAAGACGATGCCTTGCATTGGTATCGCTCAATCAAAAGTAAAGTTAATTCCTGGCCCGAGCTAGTAGTAAAGCTAAAGGAAACGTTTGGATCGCGGGAGTTTGATTATAATTTTATTCCTGAAATACGTGCTCGCACTCAAGGTGATTGTGAGAACATTACTATATATCTTTCGATAATGAGCGGAATGTTTTCTTCTTTGAACGAGCCCCTCTCTGAAAAGGAACAACTAAAAATACTGCTTCACAATGTCAGGCCCTGTTATGCCAGCACTTTAGCGTCTGCTGGTGAAGTGACATCTATAGAAATGTTACATTTATTATGCCGTAATTATGAAGTGGTACAGGATCGTTTTTCCAAATTTCAGGAACCGCCTAAAGTAACTTCAGATACTCTTGCTCCCGATTTCGCTTACAAGAGAGAAACTAATAGGAATACATTTAAACAAAATAGCGGAACTAGTAGTTATAATATTAATAGTAATTTTAATTATCAACATAGATCATTTCCTCAGAATAATTCTAATAGCAATCCTCATAATCAAAATAGAACTTATTCTAATAATAATAATAACAATTACAAAGGAAATTATTCCAAAAATCAAACCTATAGAACATACCGTAATCGCGGACAATCATCGTCAAATTATATACATTCAATTAATACTACCCAATATCAACCTTACTGCCCCAGATGTCGCAGTAACTCTCATCATATAAGACAATGTCAAGCTAGTCGTGATGCGTTTTGTTTTAAATGCGGTATGAAGGATGTGAAAACGCCTGATTGTCCCGTGTGCTCTAAGAATAATTTACCAAATTCAAAAAACTAGTTAAGCAGAATTGTAGTAATTTTGATAAGGAAGATTGGGATGACTGGCTTGCATTTTTAAGAAAATTTTCTGCAACTTATAAAGTTTCTACAATTCTGAATTCTAAACCGGCTAATGATTCCAGGCCTTATGTTAATATTAAAATAAATAATAAAGAAGCTACTGCTTTGTTAGATTCTGGCGCTGCGCTTAGTATTTTAGGCAATAACTCCCATCTTAATTTAGAAGATGATTGTTTATTGCACTATGACAATCACACTAATATGATTGCTGCTGGTGGCCAGTCTTTGCAAAGTATTGGCTATATGTTTTTACCAATTTCGTTTGAAGGCCAGTTTCATATAATTAAAGCTTTTGTTGTGCCCGAGGTCGAAACCTCTATCATATTAGGTGTAGATTTTTGGCGAATTTTTAATTTATGCCCTAAGTATTTAGGTAGCATCACATTATCCGATGTCCAGATAGCCGAGGTAAAGTGTAATACTAGCGAAACTTTTATTCATTCTTATGATAATTTATCCGACTCAAAAAAAATATTAGCCGATAATGTCATTTCACAATTTAAAACTATATCCACTGAAGTTAAGGGCTTGGGTAGAACGCATCTTATAACACATCGTATTGACACCGGTAACGCTCAACCCATCAGACAGCGTTATTACAGAATGTCTCCCGAAAAACAGAAAATTTTAATTGAACAGGTAGATGAGATGCTGTCTTTAGATGTAGTAGAGCCTTGCGAGAGCGCCTGGTCTTCACCCGTGCTTATCGTAAACAAGAAGAATGGTCAGCCCAGGTTTTGTTTGGACAGTCGTAAGCTAAACGCAGTTACGAAGAAGGATGCCTACAACTTGCCGTATATTTCAGAAATCCTCGATAATCTTCGTGATGCTAAGTATTTGTCCAGCATTGATTTATCCAAATCGTTCTGGCAGATTCCTTTGGCTCCTGAGGACAGAGACAAGACGGCGTTTTATGTCCCTGGCCGAGGAACATTCCGTTTTAAGACTACTGCCTTTGGTCTGACCAATGCTCCGGCTACACAACAGCGATTGGTCGATTTTCTCTTTGCTGACATGGAGTCTAAAGCTTTTGCGTACCTCGATGATATTATAATCGTTAGTTTCTCTTTTCAGGAGCATGTTGCAGCTCTATTACGCGTTTTACATAAGCTGCAGAATGCCAATCTCACAGTAAATTTTGAAAAGTGTAATTTTTTCCGTAGCCAACTCAAATATCTCGGTTATTTGGTTGATGCCAGAGGCTTGCGTACGGACCCTGAAAAGGTGGAGGCCATTCTCAACTTCCCGACTCCCACAAATAAAAAAGAGTTGAAGCGTTTTCTTGGAACTGCTACGTGGTACAGGCGTTTCGTTCCCAATTTCAGTACCGTGGCAGCACCACTTAATAGATTGACATCTAATGGCAAGCGTTCGCCCGCTTTTGAATGGACGCCTGAAGCTGATAGGTCTTTCAATGCCCTTAAAGAGTGCTTAGTGTCTGCGCCTGTTCTCGCTTGTCCGAATTATTCGTTACCTTTTGAGGTCCACACGGACGCAAGCAATTATGGCATTGGTGCGATGCTAACGCAGAATATAGATGGTAAGGAGCATCCCATAGCGTATATGAGTAGGTCTCTTAGTAAGCCCGAACAGAATTACAGTATCACTGAAAGGGAGGCTCTAGCTGTGTTGACTGCACTCGAACATTGGCGTTGTTATGTGGAAAATGGGCAGACGATCACCATTTACACTGATCACTCTGCGTTGAAATGGTTCATGTCGTTAGAAAACCCTACAGGTAGATTAGCTCGTTGGGGTGTAAGATTGTCTGCTTTTAATTTCGAAATCAAGCATAGGAAGGGAGTAGATAATGTCATTCCTGATGCTCTCTCTCGTGCCTTACCTCTTGCTGCCTTATCGCTTTCGAATTCCGTACTCAACACTGAGGACTCATGGTATAAAAAGATTTATAATGGTTGTTTGAACTCGCCAACTAAATTTCCTAATTTCATTATTAAAAATAATTCATTGTATCGCTTATCTAAAAATAAATGTCAATTAACTTCTGAGTTTGCGTGGAAAGAAGTTGTTCCCGAGGAGTTCCGTGAGAAGGTAATAATAGAAAATCATTCGGAACCAACAGCAGGACATCTTGGTATTTTTAAAACTTACAGGCGCTTATCTTTAAGCTATTACTGGCCTGGCATGTACCATGATGTCGTGAAAGCTGTGGGATCTTGTTCCACCTGCTTATCATATAAAGCCCAAAATCACACTACATTGGGTCATATGGGACGTCCAAAGCAGTGCTCAAGACCTTTCCAAATGATCTCAATTGATTTTGTCGGCCCACTTCCAGTTACCCGGAAACAAAATAGTTATATGCTCGTCGTCGTATGCTTTTACTCCGCGAGGCGAGGGCAAGCGTAGTAAGCCCCATCCCACCACCACCAGCTCCATTGCATATGCCGATGCCTTGAAATCGGACCTAAGCGTCGCGATCATGGTGGAACCCTACCATGACCTTACCATGGAGCAGGCAGAAGTCGTCAAGAGGCAAGTGGATGGTTTGCTGGACGAGGAGATTTTTGCTCCGAGTTCATCAAGCCATCCATATGTCGGACCGGCTTTTAAGGCGAACGCCTTCTATAGTGAGGGCGTCCTTAAATTCTGGTGCAGGGACGACTTCTCGCTCCAGTGGCTCCATCGCACAACAGCGAAAATCGGTTCGCCGCGTCCTGGCACCAAACTGGTTGTCAAGCGACAACTGGAGATCCCCAAACGCGTCAAAACGGGGCTCTTGGTGCCACAATATGGACCGGACGACACACCAGACCGGGTACGCAGACGCCTCACGTGCCAGAACACCCATCTTAACGTCTCCAACTGGGCTGTTTACCACGCCGAGGAGCAGGAGGAGAAACAATGCCTGTTCCTCGTGCTTGGAATATCGGAAGAAGACGTTGAGAAACTCAAGGCAAGCGAGCGTAGAGTTTACTACAAGCTGGGTAACATCTACGCCCGCTTCTTTGATAACACACACACGCCCCCGCCGAACCCCAATGCACCTGGGGAGGTCACTAGTGACCCAGGCAGCGGCACACTCCACCACAGCACACTTCAAAGCCCTCCACAACCACCACACACGACCGACGACGCTAAGCCGCCTATAGTCAACCCCAGGGAAGTCCCCCAGGAGGAGGAGGGGATGGGGGTTGACGAAGACGTAAGCGGTGAGAGCGACGTAGACGAGGAGGTTATGCTTGACAGCGACGATGGCGCTGGCAGCACTCCTCAACAATAACCTCCCCATCCTCCAAGCCAACCTCCAGCACAGCCAGACTGCAACAGCCACCATACGCAGAATGCTGGAGGTCAATCCCAAGACCGTGGTCCTAATCCAGGAACCGTGGATTAGGAAGGGCAGAATATGCGGTCTAAACAACATCGGAGGTAAGCTATTCCTAGACACCACCACAGACAACCCGCGTACATGTATCTACACACCTAAACACGCAAACACAACCTTAATGACCGAGTTCTGTTCCAGAGACCTGACCACCATCAGGCTCCGTAATGACCCCTCCCCAGGCCTGCCTGACGTGGTGATGGCGTCCGCCTACCTGCCGGGCGACGCGGATATCCCCACACCTGAACTGGCCGCGCTGGTTCAACACTGCGAGCGCGAGGGACTTGAACTGATCATATCAGCTGACTCCAACGCACACCATGTGCTATGGGGCAGCAAAGAAAACAACACGCGAGGTGAGGAATTCGTTTCTTTTTTACTCGCGACTAACATGAATATAATCAACAGGGGCTCGGAACCGACTTTCGTAACATCACGAGCCCAGACAATCGTTGACATTACTTTAGCAAGTGAACACGCGTCGCATCACATTTCTGATTGGCATGTCTCTGATGAGGCGTCGTGCTCCGATCATCGCTGGATCAAATACAACCTAAATACGACTCTCACACCGCCTAAGCCCCGACGTAATCCACGCAAGATGGACCGACGTAAGTATGAGCTTATGACCGCTGAGAAGCTAAGGTGTCTAGACACACCTACAACTCACGCGGTTAAAGCGGATATTGATAACCACGTTGATCGCATAACAACAATTTTAATCACCAGCTTTGAAGAAACATGCCCACTTTCTACTCCCAGCTCCCGGCCAGACAACAAACATCACTGGTGGGTACCTGACCTGGAGAAATTACGCCGGAAGGTAAGAAAGTTGTTCAACAAAGCAAAGAACTCTCGAGAAGCGCATGACTGGGACGCCTATAAACAAGCCCAATATGACTACAGGAAGCGTATTCGCCTCAGTAAAAGAGAATGCTGGAGACGCTACTGCACCAATATTGAAAGCAACAACGAGGCTAACAGAGTGAAAAACATTCTGTGCAGCGAACCAGTTCACAATCTTGGTTTCCTGAAAAAGCCTGACGGAACATACACCAAAACAGATCAAGAGACCTCAGAACTGTTAATGACCACTCACTTCCCAGGATGCCGCATAACGGAAAGTCGCACATGGGAAGAAAGAGAGATTTCACCTGTTGAAACCGACTGGATCACCGCCCACAAGGTTGTCAAACCAGAGAAAGTAAGATGGGCAATCAACAGCTTCCTTCCATTCAAATCAGCGGGACTAGACGGAATCTTTCCAGGGCTGATGAGGTGGAGCGACGGAGGTCTCACTGACCACCTCGTAGCCATTTACAGAAGCTGCCTAGCACACCGCCATATTCCTATGAAATGGAGGGAAGTCAAAGTAGTCTTTATCCCTTAACCCGGCAAAGGAGACTACACTCAACCTAAATCATTCAGACCAATTAGCCTCACATCATTCCTTTTAAAGGTGTTGGAGAGACTAATAGACAGGGAGATAAGGAGCACTGTATTGGTCAGGAACCCCTTAAATCCAAACCAACACGCCTACTCTGCAGGCAAATCAACAGAGTCCGCCCTACATAAGGTTGTTTCTTATATAGAAGACAATCTCAAACACAAAATATCAACACTAGGCACCTTCATCGACATAGAAGGAGCTTTTGACAAAACCAACTTTACCAGCATAAGCCAGGCCCTCTCCAGACATGGTGTCGATCCTACTATTGCCGGGTGGATTGACAGCATGTTAAGAGACAGAGCCATACAAATTACTGTGAATGATACTACCAGAGGAGTAGTAGCCAAAGGATGTCCCCAAGGGGGTGTCCTCTCACCTCTCCTATGGAATATCGTGGTCAATGAGCTGATTAGTAGGCTCAACGACCGCAACTTTCTCACAGTAGGCTATGCAGACGATCTGACCATACTCATCAGCGGGCGAGTTGAGAGCGTGATATGTGACCGAATGAGGTCCGCTCTAAAGGTCGTCGAACAGTGGTGCACTAAACACAATCTAACAGTGAACCCAACAAAGACAGAACTGATCATGTTCACAAACAAACGGAGTCTAGGAAATCTTAAACTCCCAAAACTTTTTAATACCAGTCTGTCCCTAAGCAAGGAAGTCAAGTATCTAGGAATGATACTAGACAACAAACTCCTCTGGAATAGACATCTCGAAAGTAAACTAAACAAAGCCACAATCATCTTCTGCCAATGTAAAAGACTACTCGGCAAAAGTTGGGGACTATCACCGAAAATAACGATGTGGCTGTATAAAACCGTTATACGTCCCATAATCACATACGGAGCCGTTGCCTGGTAGTCCAAAACAGAGCAAAGCACCGTCATCAACAAACTGCAGAAATTCCAAAGATTGGCATGCTCTGCGACAACCGGCTGCATGCGAACCACCCCCACAGCCGCCCTAGAAGTAGCCCTGGATTTAACACCCTTGGATCTGTTTATACAACAAGAAGCCTCCATGGCTGCTATAAGGCTTAAACACCTGGGTCTGTGGTACAATCGAGAGGGTCCTCACTCCACATTGTGGAATGATTTAGTGAAACATGAGTCACTAATCGCTGCCCCATGCGATAGGATACCCAAGCAATACATTTTCGAAAAGAAATACCAAATACAGTTATTTGAAAATGACCGAGATCACTCTGGCATACATGAAGTCCGAATCTATACGGACGGCTCCAAGATGGGGACTGGAACTGGAGCTGGAGTATTCTCACAAGATCTGAATATCAAAATATCACTAGCGCTGGGCCAACACAGTTCGATATTTCAATGCGAATGTGTTGCAATAATAAACGCCGCTACCACGGCCCTGTCCAGAGGTATAAAGGAACTAAACATCCGCATACTGACTGACAGCATGGCCGTCCTAACAGCACTGGAGGCCAACACGATCAACTCCAGTATCGTCTACGAATGCCACAAAGTTTTGGATCGTTTAGCATCCAACAACGGAGTAATCCTACAATGGATTAAAGGGCATAGTGGATCACACGGGAATGATGCCGCCGATGAGCTGGCTAGAATGGGATCCTCCACAATAGTGACAGGACCTACACCCATTCTGCCACTCCCATTCAGCCAACTGCGCTCATGGGTAAGGCAACGAACTCGTGCTGCACATAATACTCGTTGGGTAGCTCTAACAAGCTGTAGACAGTCTAAGATGGCGATGACTGCAGTCTCGCCGCGCTTGACCTGCAGGCTGCTCAGCCTCAATCGTCCAGACCTCCGGATAGTTGTTGGTACACTTACAGGTCACCTTACCTTAAACCGACAACTATTTATTATGAATGCGACAGACAGTCCTCTATGTAGAGGTTGCCTGAACGCTGAGGAAACAGCCGCCCACGTGATCCTGGAGTGCGTAGGTTTGGCCGCACAACGAACAGAAATCCTCACAGAGGTGAGGTCGCTCCTAGAAGCCTGTGAACGCCCCAGGAGGCTTCTGCGCTTCTGGAAGGAGCTAGGATGGCTCGACTAGCCATGTTCACGCATAACGGACCAAATATGAGTCTAAATGCGGAAAAATGTCAATACCAAATACCAAATACCAATGCTCGTCGTCACTTGCTGTTTTTCAAAGTATTGTATGATTTTTCCGTTACGTCGCGCTACTTCAGATTCTGTTGTCAAAATTTTGGAAGACTCTGTGTTCTTAGTTCATGGCGTACCCCAGACAATTTTCTTGGATAATGGTACTCAATTTATTAGTTCTGTAACTAATACTTTATTTGAGAACTATAAGATCCCTAACATCTATTTTACTCCGAGGTATACGCCTCAAATCAATACGGTGGAGCGCTATAACAAAACAATAGTTACTTGTTTGGCCACATTTGTCGAAAAAGACCATCGCTCTTGGGACACTTTTATTCCCAAGGTGCAGTTCGCCATAAATAATTCTGTGAATGAAGCTACTGGTTTTACCCCTTCATTTTTAGTCTATGGTAGGGAATTGGTCCGATGTGGATCTCATTATACAGATATCGATTTGGGCGATGAAGTCTTATTCCTTCCGCGCGATATTTACGCTGAGAACCTGGGTTGCCTTTCGGTTGTTTTCGATGAAGTGCAGACATCGTTATGGCAGGCTCATGTTAAAAATACTAGTCATTATAATTTGCGTAGGAAACACTCGGAATTTAACGTCGGTGACTTGGTCTATAAGCGTACTTTTATGTTGAGTGACAAAGATAAATACTTCAGTAAAAAGTTAGCGCCAAAGTTTATTAAGTGCCGTATTATTGAAAAACGTTCTCCTCTAGTTTATGTACTGGAAGACGTATTGTCTGGTAAGAACATAGGAGCTTGGCACATTAAAGATTTTAAAACAGTAGGTAATAAAAATAATTAGGTAAAATTAAAATGCACGGATAGTTACATCTCGCTTAGAAAATATCTTATCGTTGGCAAAAGTAATCAATGTGTCACTGTTGGTAACTTTTTTTATGAAAGAGTGCGTTAACAGCGTATAAAATCGCTGTTGTTGTTTTTATGGTTGAGAAGATTGTGATTGGTTTTATGGAAGGTGATGATTGTTTGAACTAGTTTGCATGTGCAGTGTTAACGATAGTCCGGAAATATAAGACGGTTTTAAATTGGGTTTAAAACCTTTCCGTGAAGCGGGGGGTAATGTAACGTTGTAAACGTACATGATAATTTGAATCAAGTTTATGAGACCTATTTCTATAAACTAATAATAAAGATAACTTACAATTTTTGATTTTATTACAACTTCACAATAAAACTTATAATTTTACTAAACACACTTACCTAATCTAACAATATTTACTTGAATTATTAAATAAAACCATAAACTAAAAGCTTATAAGTAACAAAATATTAATAACATGAAATATAAATACTTTAGAAAATCAAAGGAATATTTCATTTTAGCGCTCATTTAGTTTGCCGTCGCGTTTGACGTTTCGTCTGTAGAACCGATCACCTGTTCGTTCGCAAGCCATCCATTCATTCATTCGACGGCCGTTCGCTCGTTGCTCACTCACACCGGCCGACTCATTCCCTGACCGGCAACAGTCGTAGCTAGCTGCTCTTTACCTCAAATTTAAATAATCAATAAAGATTTATTTATTGGCAGCCTAACCTATTTAAATTAGTTATTAAGATTATAATATTTCGTGCCTAGTCGGCCAAAATAGTGAAATTGTGTTTGGAAAACCCCAGATTGGGGTCCGAGGTCACTGCTACCTTTACCTGAAGGTCACCTTGGGCTGCGCTCCTGTTGCGCCCGACACCGTTCCCGTTGCGTTCCTGTTGCGTCCCTGCTGTGCTCCTGTCCTTCAACACGGGAAGTACCCGACTAGCAGGAAATCGAGCCAAGTCTACCTTATAAATTCTTTGGGCTTCACCCATGACCGCTCCCTCTCATCGGTATTTTATTTTAATATAAAAACATATCTTAACTCATCATTTGTTCGCGTTTCTTTTCCTATCCTTATCCCGGTAGATTTAGGGGGAAGGAGGTAAGAACGTGACACTAGGCAAGATCCTCAAACCCTTGGTGCTTCCGAAGACGGTGCCACTACATACGACGCGCCAGCGTCGGCTCCGTACAGCGCCCTAAATGATAAAGAGAGGTTTCCTGCCCCTGAGAGTGTGGCTTCCATGAGCACCGCACCAAAAAGTGCTCGCTCATCGCGATCTTGCGAAACAATTAAAGCTCAGATACTCGCGGCAAAAGTTGAGCATGCTCGCCGCCTCGCAGAAGCTCAGGCTGAGTGCGACCGTATAGCAGCCGAACGAGAGCGTGCTGCGGCGGAGCGAGAGCGTGCTGTGGCTGACCTGGAGCTTGAGGCGGAGTTAGCCGCCATAGAAGCTGGATCTAGGCACAGCAGCTCAGGATCTCAGCGCGTGGAAAAATGGTTAGCACATTCAAATAATATACCCACTCGCTCTAAACAAAACAATAAATCTTTTTCGTTGGTTGATAGGGAGAAAAATCAACCGTGGCATAACCACGAGGTGCCGCGGTCGGCGCCCGCCACGGCGGCGATTCAGAACGGCGACGGCGACGCAGCAGGGTCGCGCGTGCGCCCGGCCCCTGCACGTACTACGAGCCAGCTTCCTACGGGTGCGCTTCCCCCAGCTGAATATACACCACACGCACAAGAAATAGGCTTAGGCACACGTAAAGATAAAGATTGTTGTTGCTACAATAATAAAAGCCATAGTGAAGATGTAGGTACACCATTTATTCAGCTGGCCAACGCCATCACAAGCCTGGGTAAGAAAACTACAAAGGTTTGTGACATTTCTAAGTTTGACGGACGCGCCGCGGATTGGCTTCTTTTCAGAAAATCGTATGACCAATCCAAAGCGCACTTCTCTGCAAGCGATAATATAGCTAGACTTAGCGCAGCGTTACATGGCACCGCTCGTGAGGCAGTCTCCATCAGACTGGTGGCAGCTGACGACCCGGAGCAGATCGTGCAGGCCTTGGAGAATAGGTTCGCTCAGCCGGAGGTCATCGTGTTGCACCAACTTTCGCTCGTAAGGGCTCTTCCTAAATTAGGTGCACACGAAGCGACCCGTGAGCTGAACATCTTCGCTTGCCGCATCCGTAACTGCGTGGAAGTCATTCGTCTTCTGAACCAGCCGGAATATCTTGCATCTCCCGAGCTTGCTAACTCCATCATAGGCAAGTTGACTCCTCTTTTAAGGTCCAGATGGGCTGACTTTGCATCCGTAAGGATTGGCTCTGGCAAATATAAATTAGAAATTTTGGCCGATTTTCTCGAAAATGAAGCATGTTTACAAATTCAGTTTGGAGTTATTATGTCAGAGCCAACACCTATCAAAAGTCAGCCGTCACCGGTCAAAATGCAATGTCAACCTGTCACGCCTTTCAAAGACAAAGTTTTTCCGTATTTATTGTCCGACTCACCTGTCAAACCAAAGAGTACAATTTTATCATGTAAGTACTGTTCGAAGTCTGGACATGAATTAGGCGACTGTGGCGACTTTCAATCGCTCTCTTTGGACGATCGTTGGCAATGGGTGTTGGACAATAAAGTATGTCGTAGATGTTTAAAGAAAGGCTCGCATCAGTATAAGAACTGCAAAAAAAGGTGTGAGGCTGCAACCTGTGCCTCCGATCGGCGGCATCATACGCTTTTACATAGACCGCGACCGGAAGCGCTGGTTGAAGTTCAAGCCATATCTGATCAAGTTGGTGAACTCGCTGCCTCACGGGCCGTCCACCCCACCGCAAGTCAGTCTGCTATCGTAGCACACAGCGCCGCACCAAGTGACGTTTCCAAGCCCCTTCTTAAGGTCATTCCAGTCACGTTAACTGGACCAAAAGGGAGCGTGGACACGTACGCTCTATTAGATGACGGCAGCTCTGCTACTCTTGTAGATAAGTCGGTGACTGACGTACTCGCTGATAATGATGAGACATCGAGAGTCCCATTACAGATTAATTGTATCGGGGGGCTCACTAAATTCACAGACGTTAGTTTCATCAACATCAAAGTGAGAGGCCGCCATAGTTCGAATGACTACGATATCCGGGTTCGCTCTATTTCTAATTTAGGTCTTCGAACTCAGTCCGCTAATATAAGTGACCTCAAACGTTACGGGCACCTTTCCGATTTAGCTGAAGTACTGGCTTACAATGACGCGAAACCAACTTGTCTCATTGGAACAGACAACTGGCACCTGATGTTGCCGCAAGCTGTCCGTCAAGGTTCCCGTTGTCAACCAGCCGCAGTTTTGACGTCGTTGGGCTGGGTTTTGTTCGGTCATCTGCCTCACTCGCATCACACCTGCAACCTTATCACCAATATCGAAACATATCATACAGACTCTGAAATAAGTGAACTTGACTCCATATTGAAAAATTATTTCAAGCTCAATTGGAATAGTGCAAGTGCCGCATCGAAACTTAAACGACAAGCGCGCCATTCAAATTTTAGAGGCCACCACAAGGCTCCTTGACTCTGGCATGTTTGAAACGGGACTCCTATGGCGCGATGACATCTCGCACATTCCAAACAGCCGTGAGCTGGCCTTGTCCCGCTTCATCAGCCTAGAACGCAAGATGGTCAAGGACAGCTCATACGCTGAAGCCTATAAGGCAAATGTGCGAGGTGTCATCGACAAGGGGTATGCCGAACTTTGTTCCGAGTCGAAACAGGTAGGCAATGTCTTGTGGTATCTTCCGCATTTTGGTGTTATCCATCCCCATAAGAAGAAACTGCGCGTCGTCCATGACGCGGCAGCAAAATGCGCGGGCGTAAGCCTCAACTCCTTACTCTTGACGGGGCCAGATCTTCTTCGACCCTTGCTGGCCATAGCCATGCGCTTCAGGGAGGGGCCGATTGCATTAACCGGGGACATCAGAGAAATGTTTCCGCAAGTTAAGATCAGACCCGAGGATAGAGATGCCCAGCGCTTCCTTTGGAGGGATAACCCAGGATCACCAGTATTAGAGTACCGAATGTCTTCGATGATATTTGGCGCCGCATCAAGTCCGTGCACCGCGTTATGGGTAAAAAACCACAACGCCCTTCGCTTCCAAGCGCAACACCCTGAGGCCGTCAGGGCTATCATCGAAGACCATTACATGGACGACTACCTGGGAAGTTTTGACAGTACCAGCGAAGCTGCTCAACGAGCTTTAGAGATAGTTTTGATTCATAAGGCAGCTCACTTTGAAATGCGCTCGTGGGTATCCAATCAAAAGGAAGCGCTGGCGCTGATCTCCTCCGAGCTGCACGCAAGTGATGCTACTGAGGTAGGTTTAGGACCGTCATCCCCATCTCAAATCCGTGTTCTTGGCTTGACTTGGAACGTCAAGGAAGATAAGCTTTATTTCGTGAAATCTCTTCCTAAACTACCTGTAAAATTTTGCAAACGCTCTGTTTTGTCTCTGTTGATGTCTATTTATGATCCGTTTGGTTTCTTACTTCCGGTCATTATGAAAGGTCGTGTTTTATTTCAGAGGACGTGGAGAATGGGCATTAACTGGGACGATGAGTTGCCAAGTGCACTAATTGAGCAATGGAAAACCTGGTTTCACGAAATAAAGACGTTGAACGCTATTTCTATCCCTCGTTGCTATATGCCCGAAACGCGAAATATCGTAAATTTGCAGCTTCATGTTTTCGCAGACGCGAGCGAACGAGCATACGCATGTGGGGCCTACTGGCGATTTACTCTCACTGACCAAAGCGTACACCTGTCTTTAATCGGGGGTAAAGGACGTCTAGCTCCGCTTAAGCCTGTCTCGATTCCCAGATTGGAATTACAGGCAGCCTTAATCGCTTCACGTTTTAGCGCATACATAATTGACGCTCACAGACGGAAGCCCGACCAAACTTTCTATTGGTCGGACTCCCTAACTGTCTTAAGGTGGATTCAGAGTGACGCCTGTACGTTTAAAGCTTTCGTATCTTTTCGTGTGGGGGAAATCGCCGAAACGACGAACATACAAGATTGGAAGTACGTCCCCACAGCTTTAAACGTCGCAGACGACGCTACTCGAGAGACACCATTAACGTCATCATCCCGGTGGTTAAGTGGCCCTCCATTCTTATTACTTCCACAGTCGGACTGGCCCCATGAACCACTTATCAATGTCCCTCCGGTTACCGAAGAGCTTAAAACGAAATTCGAATCGGTGGGACATATAACCCTAGATCAGCGGCGAAACTTACCTTCACCGGTAGTTGCTGACCACCAACGTTTCAGTAGGTGGATGCGTCTCCTACGCGCGACAGCCCGAGCTCATCAATGCGCGAAAATATTTCGGCCAACTTTACGCCAAAATTTAATCTCACTTAGAGATTGCAATAAATTCCTCTTACTCTCCGCCGAGGACTTGAAATTTGCCGAATTACATCTCCTTCTCAAAACCCAACTAGACTCATTTTCCGAGGATCTGATTCGCGTCCAAGCAGCACGCCCCGTCCTATCCGATAGTAGGCTAAAGAACCTCGCTCTCTTTATTGGAGAAGACCACCTGCTGCATCTGTCCGGCCGTACTGCTGCCTCTGAAGACGTCGAATCACACCCGATAGTTTTAGATGGTAAACACCCTATCACCAGACTGATCATTCGTTCCCATCACGTGAAATATGCTCATGGTAACAACGAGCTGGTGGTGAACGAGCTTCGCCGGAGGTTTCACATCCTTGGCTTAAGACCGGCAGTCAGAAGCGAGGCGCAGAGATGTCAAGTTTGTCGCAACCGGAAGACCAAGCCTGTGTGTCCACCGCTAGGTGACTTGCCAGACGCTAGATTAGCGCACTCTCAGCGGCCCTTCACTCACGTCGGACTGGACTACTTCGGTCCTCTAACTGTGACCATCTGCAGGCGCACGGTGAAGAGATGGATCGCCTTGTTTACATGCCTCACCGTTCGAGCAGTTCACCTCGAGCTAGTCGAAAGCCTTTCCTCGGACTCCGCTATGATGGCTCTTCGGCGCTTTGTTGCAAGACGGGGGTGCCCAGCACGAATATACTCCGACAACGGGACCTCTTTCGTCGGGGCAGCCAAAATGTTTCCAGATCTTTACGATTTTTGCTCCAACAGGAAGATAGAGTGGCATTTTATCCCACCCTCTGCGCCGTTCATGGGGGGCTGCTGGGAGCGGCTGGTCCGGTCGGTGAAGAATACCATCAAAGTGACACTCAAGGAACGCTCGCCGAAGGAGGAAGTATTGCACACCTTGTTGTTGGAAGCCGAGTGCATAGTCAATTCAAGACCCCTCACACATGTATCAGTAGAGGCAGACTCAGACCAAGCGTTAACACCTTTCTCGTTCCTGTTGGGCACGTCCAGCAATGACTTACCCCTCGCAAAATTCGATGACGCCGACCTATCACGAAGAACTGACTGGAAGAAGGCCCAGCGGCTCGCCGATCATTTTTGGCAGCGCTTCGTTAAAGAGTACCTGCCTACATTAGTGCCTCGGAGAGGGCCTGCGGCGTCTAATAATCCTTGTCTAAACGTGGGTGATCTGGTGCTTATCGCCGACGGAACGCTGCCCAGAAGCTGCTGGCCGCGTGGTCGCATCCAAGCCACCTATCCGGGCAAAGACGGGATCGTCCGCGTGGTTGACATTAAGACGAAGGGGGGTGTGCTGCGCAGACCCACTCGCAAATTAGCGCTGCTTGTCAGTGGCCACTAATTTTGGGTGCTTCACACCGTCGGGGGCCATGTTACCGACCAGCAGCGCTACAGCCTCTTTGGATTTCTCTTTGGTCTACCTTCCAAATTCCAAATTTCAGTGACATCTTTTTATATGTCAAAATGTAAATAGTTAGTTAGTTGACAATAAACTGTTCTACTGGGAAGATCGTTTTTAGTGGTTCGCGCCCTATCCTCAACATTCTTCCCTATCCTCAACAGATACTATAACATTACAAGCTGTGCCCGCGACTTCGTCCGCGAGAAAGGTGACTTTCTACAGCAATTTTTATTTTTTAGGCTTATTATTTTGCAAATACACTTAAGCTTATTCCCCTACCTACACCGCGCTGCGCCGCCGCCGCTCATTATGTATGGCACGCGGCGTTTGGCAAATTTTCTACTTGCGTTAATTTCAGTTTCACATTTTGTAATGACTCCGTAATTGTCTGTATTTCTTCTATATTTTTATTTTCTGGGCCGTCAGCTTTTTTGTCGTCGTCATCACAAAAAACTTTCTTCCCCTATTTTCACCCCTTTTAGAGTATTTTTTTTATAAACTTTGTCTTACGTATTTATATGCCTAAATAAGAAGTTTCAAGCTGTTAGCTTTATAAATAACTAATTTTCATACAAACTTTCATCCCCTATAACCCTTACAGCCCTTTTTCGCATTAAAAAGTAGCTTTCACAGGCTCTCTCTGTCTATCTCTGTACCAAAATTCATTTAAATCGGTTCAGTAGTTTAGGCGTGATTGCGTAACACACAGACAAACAGAGTTCTTTTTGCATTTATAATATTATTAGTAAGGATGTTTATTTAATTAATAAAAAAATATCTTTAGAACGGATACATGTTGAAAGGGTCATTGGTTTGACTAAAACTTTTGAGATCTCTTGCAATTTGGATTCAAAATTGGTGCCTTTAGCAGATATAGTTATATGTTTTATGTTAACCTATTTCAAAAATAATGTTATTAAGTAAAACATGTTTTCAATTATTTAAAGTAAGCACAAAACATTATCTTATTGCTATGTTAAACACAAGCGGCCAGTATCCATTTCCTTCTGGTCGGGATCACACGCGTCGCGTCTGTCCGCTGCACGTGCATTATAAATTCAAAATTATCAGATTTACAATTAAAAAATTAACAGTCTCTTGACCGGCACATGCTTTGCTTTGTGGAACTTTATAACCTTGTCACTGTTTGTGGTGCGTTGGCACTGTATCACCACTGACGGCACCTCAATAAACAATCTCTCGTGGATTCAGTGTACCCTGCTATTAGATTGATCCCTCTATCTCTCAGTGCGTCTCCCCCAGTGACATGTTGCCATGAAGATGGGCTAACGGATTCTTCAAATCCACTTAACACTCCTGGATGAACCAGGGGTATGACAGCTTAGTTCTCTTTTGTCCCGTTTAGCGCTGCAATCGTACCCGCCTTGGTTCGCCATCTTGGGTCGCCATGTTGATGAACTTTTGACGTTGGCTTGGCATGTGTCATGGCGTCATTGTGTCTATTATCGGAGTCGAGTGTACCGGTGTTTTGTGTATTTCCTCGCGTTTCGCTTGAGTTGAGATCCAAAATATCCATTTTCTCCTCCGTTGTTAGATACAGTGATTTCCAATCTTTTGTGTGCTGCTATAAAGATTGTTAAACTATCGTCATGGGATTTTTTAAGTGTTGTGTCGGTGGTTGCAACGCAACTAGTGAGACGCATCGACTGTTTAATTTACCCAAGAATGATACTTCTACGGCTCTCGTATCCGTGCTTGTTTACGGACGCCGAAATTGCGCATGGTGTACCTCTGTCTTCGCCTGGAACTGGGGGGTAATTGTCTAACTCAACATCAATCGCAATCGCTTTCAGTTTGACATCCATCACTTATTATTGAAGAAAGTTGACAATTTTTTTGTTGACAGAAGCAGCAATGGTCGTACAATATCTTTCATACTGAATGCGATTGCGATTGATGTTGAGTTAGACAATTACCCCCCTGGTGAGCATCCTATTTCTGGTCTTATCGAAATTAGATGTTTGTGTAAATGTAGCATAGACAATCTTTTATTTTGGTGGTACTTATTACATTAACCTATAATTTCTGCCAATTTGTATGGAAAATACAATCTTTACATGCATGAAGCAACTTCAGAGAGAGCTACAAGTTTGGCACTCAGTCTCCAATGCAATTTATCTAACAATGTGATTATTACAATATTCTGTGTGCACCATCTCTTACTTCACCTCGAGTGAAGTTGCTGATGACCACCAACATTGTGAGATTAATTGCATTGTATACTTAAAAATCAAAGATCAAACTATCAGTCAAGCACAAGTCTGTTTAAATAAAGCTTGTGGTAAGCGCAGTCAGCTTTTTTATGAAACTTGATCTTATTTCCTTTAAATCAGTACATTGCGTGCAACTTCTTGATAGGTAAGCTATGGTGCAATCCTCCCCAATCGCTTAGAAACTTTCTAAAGAAAAGTTGAAAATATTTATTTATAAAAATACAATGTGTTCATTTTGTTTATATAGGTTAAAATAGTATGAAAACTGTTAATAGTTTTGAAATAACATCAATCATAATTATTAGGTCATTTATTAGTTAAAAAATGACACCCCTATGACGACTATTTAGTTTAAGCCATGGTGCAAAACTTACACTACCCTAGTGTTATTAACGTCAGCCCCGTATTTACTAGAAAGGGAACGGCTTTGTCGCTGTCAATGAAATCTAAAGTACTAGTTTTACATTGACATATTTTATAAAAGAGTTAAAGGATCTCAAAAAAAAACCCAAAGTTCACTTAAGTACTTTAGGTTTTTATTCATTTTTATCTGAAAATATTCTCTTAAAGAATATTCAATAAATACTTTTGTTAATATGTTTTTACAGTGGTTATTATGTAATTGTTTCAGTGCATAATGCTTTGAGTGATCACAATTATTACCAATTGATTACGGATGAGGAGGATGATGATGATACCGACTCTACATTGGTCATTGGAAGGGCAGGTATGTATTTTTTTACAAGGAACATGTAACAGTTCACAGTCACTGTAGTAGAAACCTGATTTAAAAAATACTAACATTCTAATTTTATATATATATACAGGCGTCCCAAAATTAACTCACATGGAGGGAAAGTACCTTAAATACTGAAGATATAAAATTTTACTGAAAGGAGACTTCATTTTTATTTTAAAAATAAAACGAACTGCATTCAAAGAATTTTAAGTAATCAACTGTCTGAACTGGGAATCGAACCCGCTGAATGTAAAAAAATATATTTCTCTAATTTAATTGTACCGATCGAAAGGCTCGATCATACCTTATCATTTTTTCTTAATAACATAGCATCTTAAATAAAAGGAAGACTACGAAATTTAACATTTAATGTTGAATAACAAGTTTGTGCAGCGTTATGGATAGCCTTTCCTGTGACTGTCGTGCTCAAAACTTTAACATTTCAATGTATTACTAATGAGTGAAGATTGGAGCAATTATCATAAAGTGTTTGATAAAGTTATAATGTGTTAAGTAACACCAGCTCGATTGGTTTAAAAATGTTTGAATAGTTACTTTGGTGCGGTCTATTCCAACATATGGCATAGTCGTGGGACGCCCCCAGGGCTTCCAATGACTATGTCACATGGTGGCATAGACCACACCAAATACTGTAGATAAAAAGTTTTATTGAAATAGGACTTTATTTTTATTTAAATAACAATAGAACTGCATTCAAATTTTTTTTTAATAATAGCATGTCCAAACCGAGAATTGAACCCGCACGAACTTATTCAAACTTTTTAAAACCAATCGAGGTGGTGTTACTTATCACATTATCAAACACTTATGATAGGGAATTAGGTATAATTGCTCCTATCTTCACTCATTAGTAATACCTACATTGAAACAATGATGTTTTATATGTAGATACGTTATCTGAACTAAAAAGTGGCGACGAAAAAGTAAGGTAGGTAATTGCCCGAAGTTTAATCAGTCATACACAGACCCTTGTCGTGTCAACGCGCTGCAACAATTTTTCGATTACGCCTCAAATAATAAACTTAATGCCTTCCTGTGTTTAGAGAAGTTGCAAAAACTATGCCGGATCTTTAAAAGACAAGAAAATTGATTCATTTCATACGTAATTATTGAAATTATAAATTTAATTAAAATTGTAAATAATTAGTGATGACTTTTTCTCTGTTGCCAGTTCGACATGCATGAGCGAGTAAGGTTGTAAAGTTTTGTGAACGCATGAAAGAGACAGAAAACTGGCACTTAAGACAGTGCTTGCAATAATTGTTTATCTCTTTTTGACAGTGGGGGTTTGTGTATGTCTCCATTATTTTGGTGAAAAAGAGATAGATATGCGGAAATGCCTGTTGTTAGGAAGAGATAAATATATTTTGACAACTTGTGCTTGTTTTTGGTTTCTTTTAACGTGTAGTACGAAGTTCGCCATTTTAAAATGCAATTTATTCGAGTGTAACGTGTCTATTAATAAAACGTCATTGCATTGAAATGTTAAAGTCTGTATTGAGCACGACAGTCACAGAAAAGGCTATTCATAACGCTGCACAAACTTGTTATTCAACATTAAATGTTAAATTTCGTAGTCTTCCTTTTATTTAAGATGCTATGTTATTTAGAAGAAATGCTTAGGTATAATCGAGTCTTTCGATCGGTACAATTAAATTAGAGAAATATTTTTTTTACATTCAGCGGGTTCGATTCCCAGTTCAGACAAGTGATTATTCAAAATTCAGTGAATGCAGTTCGTTTTCTTTTTAAAATAAAAATGAAGTCTCCTTTCAGTAAAATTTTATATCTTCAGTATTTAAGGTACTTTCCCTCCATGTGAGTTAATTTTGGGACGCCCTGAGTTATCAATCGTTTGTTAGTCATTTTGAGTAACAAACGTCTTAACTTCCAACCTCACAAACTTTCACATTTATAAAATTAGTAGGTTAAATATAGCTTACTTAATTTTAATAAAAAAATACTAACATTTAAAACTTTCTAATTATTTACAGTTGAGAATATTCATGGGCATCCTTCATGTTCAAATTCACAACCCATCTCTTCGATTAAAGAAGGTCAAAGAGGTATGTGGAGTTTTACCAATAGTTATTATCATACTTAAAACCTTGGTATCTTCAAGGCCAGAGTGAATAGGCATTTTCTGGGTAAGCGTGTAACACCATTAGCCTTGTCACATCGCTTACCACCAGGCGAGTGAGGCCAAATGCAAACCCGTTTTAAATTAAAAAAAAAATCTTTTGCATTCTGGTTTTACTTTACCTTTGTAAAAAATAACTCTAAAAGCGTGCTTGAGATTCAATGTGACAAGTGACTAGTAGGGTATGTAGTTTTTACCTAAAGTGGATGTAGGAACGATGCTATCAATAGGCTACTAACCTGATGGATTATAATGTAATTGTGATGTTTGCATTTGCAGATGAAGTCTCGGAACCTCCATGTTTTATTACTGAGGAGATTGAAGTTCTTGCTAACTCTGAAGGTTAGTAATATAAATTACCCTTAGTTATGTACATAAATGTTAAATCAAACTTAATGAATATCAAAGAAAGACTGAATATTCTACTATCATGGGGCCAAATATCAACTGCAGGTCTGCAGGTTGAATGAAACATCATGAAATATTCAAATGGTTTGCTAATGTCAGATAAGAACTTTACTATGAAATTGTAAATGAAATTCAAAAAGGGTTAATTTTTTTGTAATATTTGATTTCTTTTTCTTGGTGGTTTTATTCACCTTACAGATACTACTATACTAATATTTTTAAGCAATATCGTGATTTTGGTTTAGAAAATGTATGAAGTTTTTTATGTATTGTCCTAACAATTAACATTTTATATATTATTTTCAGCAATGAATCCTAAGCCCATACTAGTGGAGGTACAAACTCAGGAAAATAAGAAATGTCCTATACAGGATCGCCAAGGTAGTGATCCTTTTTTTATATTGATAGAATTATTGTGATTGATATCTAACCTGGCACTTGATATTATAATCTTGATTTCTTTTGTTTTAGATACTATGATGAAAAAGCTGGGATCTCGCAAGAAAAAGTTTACTAAACATGTGACAAAAATTGCATCGAAAAGTTTGGGCCAGACAGCTCAACAAAGACTTGAAAAAGCAACTGTGTATGGAAACAATGAACAATTGTTTAAAAATTTCAACTTTCTAACCAAACAGGCACAAACATTTTTAATGATGCAATTAAAGCAGTGTAGAAAAAACAAAATGGCTAGAAGATTTACATTAAATGAAAAATTAATAGCTTTAGTTATTATGAAACAAAGCCCAAAGACTTATAAATTATTACAGAGTATGTTTGCTTTGCCTAACAAAAGGACACTGAATCGTCTCTCAGAAAAGATATCTATTGAACCTGGATTAAATCAGAAGGTTTTTGATTTTATAAGAAATAAAACCATGCACTGGAATACACATCAGAAATTATGTACTATTGTTTTTGATGAAATTGCATTAACACCACATTTAACATACAACGAAAAAAATGATGAAATTCATGGTTTTGTGGACGTAGCTGGAGAGAGAAAAATGCGATTTTGTGACCATGCCTTGGTATTTATGCTAAGAGGAATATGTTCATCATGGCGTCAAACCGTAGCTTTTTACTTCTGTGAAGGGACTGTATCGGCAGCTGCACTTCAAAACATTTTGAAGCAACTTGTGACCCAAGTAGCACAAACTGGATTAATACCTTTAGGACTTGTCTGTGACCAAGGTTCAACCTTCAGGACAGCAATCAAAGCTTTTAGAGATAGCACAGTACAAACACGAAACATTCAAAATATTAGAGATGGTAAGGTTTTATTCAATTCCATTCAAATTTAGTTGCATTATTGATACCATTTTCTCTGTTATAAATAAAAATATAAGTTTTAATCCTTAACCCGGCTGTGGAGCAAATAATTAAATACTTTATTTCATGAAAATTCTATGTGAGAGGTAGGTATAATTCCCTTTAGACTGGTTGAGGATTATTTTATTTTATGACAAGCAAGTATATGAGTAAGGAAAAATTTCAGTATTTTAATACTACAGACCAGCCCTTCTAAGAGGCCGGCCCCTTGATTAAGTAAATCTGTTGCTTACAAATTACGATTTTAATCATTTGAAATTAATTAAATTTGTCACTTTCACATATTAGCAAAAGTTAAGCACTCTGTTATCAACAGAAACTGTCAAATATCATGAAAGATTTGTATCCTAGCCGAATTTTCATACTCAACACTTTATTTGCTTTTCAGATGGCACAATTAACATTGCTGGGCACAATCTGAGCATATTTTTTGACCCACCACATCTTTTAAAAGGAGCCAGAAATAACTTCCTTAACAAAGACATTATTTGGGACGAAAAGACAGCATCCTGGAAAGATATACAATTTATATACGATTTGGATATTAAACTGGGACACACAAGAGCTTTACCCAAATTAACAGCCCACCATGTAAACCCCAACAAAATCAAAAAAATGAAACTGAGCGTCGCTGCACAGGTGTTCAGTGCTAGAACTGCAGCTATGTTGAAATATACTCATGCACTCAGTAAGTCAACATAAATTATGCATGAACTACCAGATATAATAAATCAAATTATAATTTTATTTGTTATTCAAATCAAATCAAATCAAATCAAATTATCTTTATTTGCCAGAACATTATTTAAATAAACAGGTGATATGTTATTATAGATTAAGTACAAATGTTCGCCTTATACTCAAAAGCATGCAAAAATATAAAATGTCAGTTAGTTAATGTCAATAAATCTATTTTAATTTTACTAAATATAAATGAGAAGTCACAAGATTTATCGAGCACCTTCAAATTCTCTCAAGGAATAAAAACATTTTTCAAGTAACCATTTGCGTAGCTCCGATTTGAAACGATTAAATGGCATCTCTCTAATACCTTGAGGTATCTTATTAAATACTTTTATTGAGTTTATGTAACAGTTTTTGTCGTGCATAAAACCTCTGCATGGTTGTGTTTTCAATTTAGTAGGGTCTCTTTGTGTATATTTACTATTTTCGCTACTCTTTTTAAATAAGTGTGGGTGATTTTTTACAAAAATTCCAACCTCCAAAATATACATGGATGAAACTGTCAGTATTTGAAGTTTTTTAAAAAGTGGTCTGCAGGAATGCATTTGACCAACCCTACAAACCGCACGTACACATTTTTTTTGTGCCAGAAAGGCTTTATTAACGAGGGTTGAGTTTCCCCATAGCAAAATGCCATATCTGAGAATGGAGCCTACATAGCCATGGTAAGCCGTAAGGGCCGCGTTTTGGCCGACTGTTGTGCTTAATTTTTTTAGTGCATATACGAATTTATTTATTTTACCACATGTCATATCAATATGCTGTTTCCAATTACAGTTTTTGTCAAGAGTTAAGCCTAAGAATTTTGATGAATTATTGTTGTCTATTTTATGTCCATTGTATTGGATATTTAATATTTTGTCAATAGCGTTGTAGTTAGAGAATTGAATGTAGTTTGTCTTACTTAAATTAACGCATAGTGAGTTTTCCTCTAACCATTTAATTATGTTACTTAATGCTAGGTTTATTCTAGTTTCGTAGTCTTCGTGTTTCTTGTCGTCTGGGATTATTAGAGTTATATCGTCAGCAAATAATATACACTTTTCGTTTGTCGCATTAGGCAAGTCATTAATAAAAAGGAGAAAAAGCAATGTTGATAAGACGCTACCTTGAGGCACGCCCTTATTACTGCTCAGAAACGAAGATCTACATGGCATGAGGACATTTTCTTTATTAATGGTTTCCTATTATTATGAAGATTAATCATATATTTAATTTTTTTCTTTTTTGCATTTATAAATAAATCCGTGGCGTTTTCATGTAGAAGCAATATTTTGGTGCTGTATTAGCTGGTTAATAATTAAAAATTACATTTAAAGATTCATAATCCTTTGTGCTTTACTAACATACCTTTTATTAATTTTTTAGATAAATTTCACACTGGAGCAGCAAGTAGCATGGAAAAAACAGCAGAAGTTGTTGAATTTTTTGATATGCTATTTGATAGCGTTAATTGCCATCCTGGTGGTGCAGCTAAAGGCAAATTGCGAAAAGCAGTTAAAATTAATTCACCACATAAACCATTTTGGACTGAAGCCATCAAGAAGATAAAAAAAATGAAATTTAAAGATAGCTCGAGTAAACTTGCTTTACAAGCAGGAAAACCTCGACTTGTGCGTGTTCCATCCCTAGAAGGTCGGATTACAACCTTAGAGAGCTTTATTAGGATATCTAAATTGTTATTTGAAAAATATGATGTTGAATACTTTTATCCAAGGTTAATCAACCAAGATCCATTAGAAAATTTTTTTGGACGGATAAGGGCTTTAAATTATCGTAATGTTAACCCAGACACAAACACATTTATGTATTCATATAAGTCATTACTTCTATCTAACTTGTTGAGCGCTCACTCTAAATTCGCAAACTGTGAAGTGGATAATGGGGATACATTATTAGATGTAAATTTTCTACCTGATGATGCACCAGTTGTAAATATAAATGTTAATAATTTGCTTCCAATACCATCCACTTCACAGGAACGCGAATGTCCAAGTACTAAAATATCTAAAGATGAAGTTGTATTAGAAAAAACAAAGGTCCAACGGTCAGCATATACCGCTGGTTTCATATGCCGAAAAATTACAAAAAAAATACAATGTAAGGCCTGCTTAAAAACATACACAAGCAGCTCTACAGATGATGATATATATTTATATATAAAACACATAGAATATAAAATGTTAAAAAATAACAATTTAGCATATCCTAATGCTAAATTCTTAATTATGTACAGGGATGCAAGCACGTTCATTCATTTATATCTTAATAAGAATGGGTGTAAGAAAAATATTGGTAGAGATTTAAAAGCATCTATAAGCACCTGTTTGAGGCTTTCTTGGTTGGGGTGTTGTCCCGCCCATTCAAAAACAATTGAGAACATTTTTATAAAAAATATAATTAGATTGCATTTACATAATTGGTGTAACATTATTAATAAAATAATGAAAGGAGACATCGAGGAAAAATATGTGTCAAAGATGGGTGGAATTCAAAAAACTGCTTATGAAAAATATAAAAAAAATAAATTAAGAAAAAAAGTTATTAATAAATGAGTTGCACAACATATATCGTTTTTTATTATTGATTGTGTTTTAAATACATATGAACCCCTACCTAGGCAATAAGGCTATCGATAAAACCAATACATCACTAAAGTCAATACTTTTACTTTTATCGATATTACAAATTATCGACACTGGGAAGCACTATGCCCAATAACTGACAACTTAATTACAATATGGCCGCATGGCGACACTAGCGCCAAACGGAACATTCAGAAACTAGGAAAAAGTCATTGTCGCATCTGCTACGTAGTAACTAATTAGTAATCTGTGGGATGAACGGCCTCTTTTTGCTATCAAGGACAACACTGCGCCTCGCTCTCGAATAAATAAACAGACAAAACAAGATGGCATGGCACATGTGCAATGAGTGCGGAGAGGTGGTCAAGGAATTGAAGAGGAAACAAGAATATCTCATCAATAACCTAAATTGGGCACTCAATGCTATGTGCGAGCTTAAAGGAATGAGCAGGGACAGAGCGCGTGAGCTCATCCCTCCGTATATCGTTGAGCCAGGGGCTGCTACCCTCCCGGGACTGTTCGACTTCGAGCCGGCACCCTCCTCCTCCTCAGTCACCTCGAACTCTGCCGAGTCCCCTTCGCCCCTCTCGCCATCGGAGGGATCGGTCGCCTCGCCCACCCCATCTTCCGCTCCGTAGTGGCGGCGCCAACGGTTCTCTCCGCCTTCATCGCCCCCCTCTGCGCCTCTGCCTCTCCCGCACCCTCGATCGCTTCCGCCGGCCTCAACCCTGGGAATAAATAATTGCAAGAAAACCTGCCTCGTTCGACGCACCGTCTCCTGTTTAGGTGTTAAATTCCGTTCCTTCCTCAATGATTCCAACCCTTCGCTTCACTCTCCCCCCCCCGTCTCCTCCTCCTCCTCCCCTCTTCTCCCCCCACCAAGCATTATCTCCTCTCCCTTGGTCCCGTTGGACCTCAGCTGGCATCCCCTCCCCCTGCTTCATGAGAACAACTCCCACGGCCGCCTTAGAAATTATACTAGGCCTTAGACCAATAGATCTTGAAATCGAAAAGAGAGCTACAGAACAATGGTTTAAGCTGAAAAGCACTAACCTGTGGATAGGAAGGCACAATGATCATGGTCACGCTGAAATAGGAAAAAAGTACGAAGAAAACCTTTCCATGATACTGGTTAACAATGACCTAATAAAAAAGGAAAGGATCTTCGACAAAAAGTACAGAATAAGCATCAGATCCAGAGAAGACTGGAAACTAGAACATGACAATCTGGATAGCACTGCAGTATGCTACACAGATGGGTCAAGAAAGGAATCAACTGGACTATTGGGAGCTGGGGTATACATAGCTAAACCCAACACTATAAGAACTACTTTTAATCTGGGCAAGTACGCCAGCGTGTTCCAGGCGGAAGTATTCGCGATACTGGAGTGTGCGAACATGATTAAAAGTGAGATAGGCAATTATAACGTAGGAAAAATAATAATATATAGCGACAGTCAAGCTGCCATCAAGGCCCTTGACAAAGCGGAGACTACCTCAGCCCTGGTGAAAGAATGCAAACAAAGCATTCAGGCACTTGCCAACTTGGTTGCGGTAGAAGTTGCCTGGGTACCCGGACACGAAGGTAACGTAGGCAATGAGGAAGCCGATGAATTAGCCAGGGGAGGAGCTGATGAACCCTTCATTGGCCCTGAACCAAGACTACCAATCGCATATAGAATTACTAAGAACATTATCGGGATCAGAACAATCAAAGAAACCAACCAAAGATGGATGAGAAGAAAGGACTGCAGACAGTCTAAGATTTTCATCAAATCGGTTGACAAGAAGAAAACTAGAGAACTCCTGAAACAGAGTAGGAGAAATATAAGAACGATTGTAGGTGTACTTACTGGGCACTGCCCACTAAACAGACACCTATCAGTGATTAAACGGACAGAAGACCCGATCTGTCCGCAATGCAAAGAAAGAGAAGAAACAAGCTACCTCTTCATGGCAGAGTGCGCATGTACGTGCGATGCGAAGTGCGATGTACGCATCACTGCGCTGGGAGCTCTTTGGAACGGACAAGCTTAAGAAAGAGGATCTAAAGAAGTTAACGATAAGTCAACTCAACAGGTACTGTAAGCGCACAGGTAGGTTCGAGGGTCCGACGCCGGTGGGGTAAATGATAACCCGCCTCCCCCCCCCCTGATTTTTCAGTTTTTAGGGGATTTGGGGGACTGGGTGAAATGGTCCCGACCTAGGTGACTGATCACCCGTCCGGCTTTGCTGGCGTTCCCCCTATAAATAAATAATAATAATAATAATCCCCTCCCCCTCGGTCCCTCGGCCTTCTCCCGCAGTCCTGCATCCGCCCACTTCACAGCAAAAGGTCATTTCTCCTCCCCTTCTCTTCCCCTCTCCCCTCTGGTCCCCACTGATCTTTCCTCTCCTCCT
Organism: Crambus lathoniellus; assembly: GCA_949710035.1. Taxonomy (NCBI): domain Eukaryota; kingdom Metazoa; phylum Arthropoda; class Insecta; order Lepidoptera; family Crambidae; genus Crambus; species Crambus lathoniellus. The sequence continues at coordinate 22,122,750 of OX453313.1, read as the reverse complement.
CTTTCCTTCACCTATGACCCTGACTTTTGCTCTCCCACCTCTTCCCTATCTGCCATCACTGCCCTTGTTAATATTCAGTCCCTTCAACAGCGTATTCCCCCCTTGACTTCCTCGGCTCCCACACCTTTGCTACCACCCCCCAACTCAAATCACTCAACCCACTCTCGCCCTCACCCCTGTTTTCGCCCCCCCCCCCCCTCGTTGCCCTCGTCTTCTTCAGGACTTTACCATTACCCCTTCTTCTACTCCATCCCGCACGTGCTCCCCCCCATTCCTACACTCCTCTCATTGACCCTTCCTTTCCACGTATCGCCTCGCCGGACTCATCCTCCCTTTTTACAGAACCAGCCTCCGCTTCCGTCCTTGCTTCTTTCGGCCTCCGTGCAGGGGCAATGCAAGCCCCGGACACACGCACCTCTTCCACTTCCAACGGTAATCCCATCCATGACCTCGGCTCCGGTCTCTACCGGCATTTTGGCCCCGGCACTGGAGCCACAAGCAGCGCCGCCTTCTTCCGCGACAGACCGGCGGTCCCTTTCTCGCGTCGCTCCCTCCCCCCCCTCCCCCTCCCAGCAGCCTGGGCCTGGGGCGGGGAGGGGAGGCGGCGCGCGCGGGAAACGTCGCGGTAGAAGGTACACAAATAAGCAGTGCGTGCTGTGTGGCTAGCTTTTCAGTGGCACCGGCCATGTCGGCCGTCACTTCCAACGGCACCACAAGGGTTATACCTTTAGTAAATCCCATCCTAACTACCCAGACCACTTCTACTTCGCATGTAACTCGCCGGGAGACCTTTAGTAAATCCCATCCTAACTACCCAGACCACTTCTACTTCGCATGTAACTCGCCGGGAGATCGTAAGAGCAGATGCCCTTCCCCCTTCCGCCCTAGCAGGATTTCTGTCGAGGGCGTGCAGGGGGTGGACATGAGGTTCGTCGGGCTGCTTTGAGCTGTTTGTGTGCAAATTGTGTGGGTACATTTACTTGCTAATTATGTGCAAGGTTTGCAATCTCAATGTGGTTGTTTATTTGAATTTAGTGCGGCATCCTGCAAGTATGCGTAAAATTGTCCAGTGTCCAACGTGATTAATGTTTTATTATGTGCGATTTTTTTTTATGTCTATTTGCCACTATTAAGCGTCTCTCTGCATAAGCACAAGGTGTAATTTGCAATCCTAATCGCATGACTGTGGTACGGGTGGCTGCCCGGCTGTCCGGTGGCTGCCCGGCTGCCCGGTGGCCGCCCGTATGCCCGGGCGCTCGGGCGCCCACTATTTCTCTATAAAATGTATATATTCCACATTACAAATTTCATGATTATTTATTGTTGTTAAAGTGTTTTTCTGTATAAGCATATGTGTAATTTGTAAGCCTAATATGACTGTGGTACGGGCGACTACCCGGTGGCTGTCCGACTGCCAAGTGGCTGCTCGGCTGCCCAGTGACTGCCCGGCTGCCCGGCTATCCGGGCGGCCGCAATTTCTCTCTTATTTTGCAATGATAAGTAGTACGAGTGACTACCCGGTGGCTGCCCGTCCGCCCGATGGCTGCCCGGCTGCCCGGTGACTGCCCAGCTGCCCGGCTATCCGGGCGACCGCTATTTTCTCTCTAATGTTGCAATTATTGTGGCTGTCTGGCTGCCCGGCTGCCCGTTTACTAGATTGTCCCCCCCCAGGGGGCGTGGCTATAGAACCCCCCTCTTGCCTCCCCGCACATTAGCGATAGAGGGAAGAAGGAAGGGGAAGAAGAAATAGAGAAATATTAAATCATTAGTTCTTGCAGACGCTCCGCCGGGGGTACTCGTGTCACAGTTCGCTTTGATCACGTGTCTTAGGTGCTGCACTCTGGACGCTTGGTCGGATTTGGTGTCGTGTCACGTTTAGTGTGTTGTGCAGCACGTGTGCGTATATTGCATTTCACCTTCAAACGATCACCTTATTAACATGTTTTTATTTATTGACAAATTTCTAACCAAATCTGACTTTTTGCTATTAAACTGGTTAATATGGCCATGGCTAGTCACACACTTCATTATCATGAACTTTTGTTATGGATTCTCTGCCCCCTTGGGCCCCTCTGAATCGCGCATATCCCACTTTATTGTTCCGGGGAGGGATAATGTCAGGAGTTTGTTGCTCATGAGCGACTTTTGGTGCGATGGCTGTCATCATTTTGCTGCTTACTTACACTACCCCCCGGACGAATGCGACTTCTGTTAGCTCATCCTTCCCCATCAAACGGATTTAAGTGCAGTTCAAATTTGATGTGACTATGAGTAAAATGTGGAGGGCTGTTGGCGGCTGCCCGGCTGCCTAACATAATGATAGCAATATAACATTGGTATGTCAAATGTGATTCTTATCCATCATGCTGGTTCTATCTGGTTATCATTATTCCAGGCGTATCCCCGCAAATAATTGCACATAGCTTAGGTAAAAAAAAACAATAAAAAAACCCGCTTCTCCACACTACTCCACTCCACCTATTGTCTCTGCTGCGCGTCCTGCAGTCTGCACTGTCTTCACGCAACCCACTGCATACCTCCTCAATAACAACGTGGGGGGTCGGCTGAATGCCCGGCGCCGCTGTTGGTGTTGCGCCTCCCGCGTCGTGAGTGCGGCCGTCGCCGCGGCGCCTCGCGGCTGCGTCCTCCCTGCCTGGATGGTCGCTGAGTACACGCCTCTCACTTTTGCGAGGGTGGGCGCCGGTGGCCCGCAGGTATTCGGGGAGGGGGCGTCTGGGCTCCGGGTGGTACGGGGTGCCGCATGGGCTGTAGGAGTCCTCCGGTGTGCGTGCGGCAGTGGTCCGCGTTGATCCCCAGCTTTATGCGCATAGGCCATGAGTGGGCCGCTGTTGGGCGCATACCGGGGAGACGTTTCTCGCAGTTTATGCTACTCAATCTCATATTATCACATATTGTCATCAGGCCGTGGGTCTGGCCGGGCGGGCGTGCCCTCGCGACTAACACCGGCCTCCGGCCGAGGGTTCGCGCCCGCCCGACCCGACCTTTGCCAATTTGTGCCCATTTGTGTTAACTTTAACTGCATTTGGGTGGGCGCGCCCGTGCGGCCACGGCTGGTCGCGCGGGCGCGCCCGCTCTGCCTTGTCACACTGCTCTCAGGATTAAGGTTTAACTCAACTTATTGTATTTCACCCATGCACTTTCTTTTCCTAAACCAATTTGTGTGCAAATGTCAACTGCCGCCGGGACATTCCACCCATCATTCTACGCCTCAGTAACCCTCTCCTTGGGTGTGGCGGGGCCTACCGGGCTGGCCCCTGCGGCCCTTCGGGCTGCACGGCTCGGTCACCCTGTCGGCTTACTACCACGGGGGCATATGTGGCGGGGGGCACAAATCGACGTGCCGCCCCAGGGGAGGGTCTGACCCGCTTGGGTCCCACGCGCGTTAAATTTAGGGGGTGGGCTGTCCCTGTGGCAGCCTTATTATTATCGTGTATTATTATGTATAAGTATATATTACTTTGATATTCTTCTTCTCCTTCTATCCCAAACCCTTCTCTTTCCTTCTTCTATCCTCTTTCTTTTCTATCCTTCCTATCTTTCTTCCCCTTTTCCTTCCCCCCGGATGCGGCACGGTGGGCAACAAGGCTCACCATGGGATGAGCTCGCGGTGCCGTGTCCATTCCTTTACAACTTTACACCCTTATCTGATACTCATTTACCCTTTCCTTATGAAATCCTTATGGATTCCCCTTAAAGTTAACCAAGGGTTAAAAAAAAAAAAAAAAAAACACAAGCGGCCGCCCGCGGTTTCACCTGCGTGGTTCCCGTTGGAATATCGGGATAAAAAGTATCCTATGTGTTATTTCAGCCCATAATCTATCTCTATTGCAAATTTCATCTAGATCCGTTCAGAAAAACACAAACAAGCGGCTGGCACCAGAAAGAACTGAAGTACTGAAGTTCCATAGAAAAAAAAAAGTGGTACTAAAGAGCAGAAAAACCTATCCCAAATGGATACTCGGGGAAATACACAAAAATAGAAAGTAGTTCTATAAAAGCAATTCATTCGATTAGGAAATATGTTCTTGCAGATTTTAAGACACTAAAGCGGGTACGCCGTTTTGTTGGAAAAGTGCTCTCCGTAGATCTAGAACAAGAAAAGTATAAAGTTGACTTCCTGAGGAAAAAATCTGCCGTTGGCAGTAAAGTAAACTTTGTAAAACCACATGTTACAGACATAACCGAAGTTGCTTTCGAAGATATATTAAGTACGTTACCTGAACCTAACAGTTATAGACGTGGCCTTATTTCTTTTCATCCCATCGATTCGTAAGGCGATTATTGTTTTTCTAATAACAGGGCCGAAAATGATTCATTGTTTACCTGTTATGACAAGAGGGTAACAATGGAATTTGAATTTTGAACAGCTTCATAACAGGGTCAAAAAATATTCATTGTTAACCTGATATGACAAGAGGGTAATAATGAGATTTGAATTTAGAACATAATTAAAGAAGCATGGGTTGGAGTGTAGCAACGGATGTGCGTACTTTAAAAAAAAATCAACTGATTTTGTATGGGGCCGGGACTAAAATTGAGAATATCTCGTAAACGGTGCGTCGCAGCCAAAATCTAACAAAATTTTCAACAAATTTTTAACAAATTAAAATAAAAAGAAAGTTTCCTCACAACTTGCCGCTCTGCATAAAAAGATGGGCAATACTACATCACAGGATTATGTGCATCAGAAATGCGAAAAAATTTATCATATAATATTGTTATTAAATGTAAAGATCACATGATCCTCGTGAATGGCGATTGACGTCTCTTTGCTTCAGCACGATCTCAATAGATTATCGGCTTGGTGCAAGGCTAATGGAATGGCATTAAATATCAGCAAATGTAAATTCATCCGATTTTCTAGGAATAGACTTAGCGGTAATCTTCAGTACTCAATTGATGGTCAAGTTCTTGAACAACTTGAAAGTGTTAAAGATCTCGGCGTTCACCTTGATAAAAAACTACGGTTTCATGTCCATGTGGACAAAGCTTCAACACGGGGATTTCAAATGTTAGGGTTTGTGATTAGAAACTGCAAGGACTTCAAGAAGTCATCTACAAAGATTTTGCTTTACTCTGCGCTAGTACGTTCCCATCTTGAATATTGCAGTCAGGTGTGGTCTCCATTCTACAATGTTCATATCAAGAAACTCGAACGAATCCAAAAACGATTTCTATGCCACCTTACTTACCAGGACAATAAAGCAAAGATCTTATGCACTTACGAGGAGCGACTCTCGTTCTATGGTCTACTTAGTTTAGAAAATAGGAGATTACTTTTAGATCAATTGTTCTTGTACAAGCTAGTAAATGGAGATCTTGACTACCCCCAACTACTGCAAGAACTACGTTTTAATACTCCCTTAAAACTACCTCGTCCATCGAGGTTTAACCTTTTTTCCATTCCCTTTAACAGATCCAACTCCGCTCAGTTTTCATCTTTGAGTAGATTGCTAAGACAGTACAACACTCTGTCCAAAAAACAAGACATCGACATTTTTGCAGGCAAACTGCCGCTTTTCAAGCGGTCTTAGAATGTTTTAAGTAGGTTGTGTCTTAAAATTATTACGTGTTTTTTGTCATTTTGATTTCACAGTTTTTAAAATTAAATTAAAAATTAAAATTCATTTATTTCAGACATAATATCCATATCAATGTATTGTATGTCGTATGCAAGGTAATTTGTAATTAGTAATTTTGTAACTTAAGTACTTATTAGTTTTAAATTAATCTGTGTATGTTCTAGTTTTAAATTTTTTTATGTATGGTTTAGTGTTTATATTCTAAGATTTTATATTATAATATTCTAAAATATTGCATGTCGTGACCACCTATAATTAAGACAGCACTTAGCTTTAAGTTTAACTTGTGTTTTTTTTTGTAATGGTGTATGTTTTGTTGGTGGTTCATTTATAAATAAATAAATAAAAATGTGCTGCAGGTGCCGGACCATATGGTCAATGTAAACACATTGTGGTTGTGTTATACGCAATTATTGATTTTAACCAATCAAAAACAAAAAAATTGAAAATGAGCACTATAAGCATGCTGCAAACATTTCAGCACCCCACCCAAAACTATAAAGGAAATCCTGTATAAGTAAAGGATCTAACATAAAAAATTTAAGGATAAAAAAGTGGTTGTATTGGCGTTGCTCCTTGCATACACCATTCGAGTGCATTGTCGCACCAGGATCAGGAGTTGGCTACGGAAGGAAGAGGAGCGAGCCAATGTTTCGGAAGCACTGCCAATGCCGCAGATAGAAGTTGTGCAGCCTCCGAACGGTGCAAACGGCACCAACACTAAGGGCGTTTGTGCACTACCACTGAATTTTACCGATCCGGAAAAAACGGATGCTTGTATTTTAATAATTAATCATTTATATTAGTAACTAGCTTTCCGCCCGCGGCTTCGCCTGCGTGGACTACACGACGTTATTCCGCGGGAATGTGATATTTTTCAGGGATAAAAAGCCTATGTTCCTCTCCAAGCTACAAAAGTATCTGTATCCCAAACAGCCAAATCCGTTCAGATGTTTTGGTGTGATTGAGTAGCAAACATCTAAGCTTTCACATTTATAATATTAGTAGGATTCCTTTCAGTCATACAAAGGATTATCATAAGTATTACGTAAAAAAGTAACAAAAGTCATGTTTATGTAGCCAAAACGAATTTTTCATACTGCATCCAAATTCACTACGGCCAATTTAGAAATTTTTGTACTATATATCAAACGTAGGACAGTAAAAAACCGGTCAAGAGCAAGTCGGACTCGCGCACCGAGGGTTCCGTACCGTACCATCATAAATAAATAGAAAAAACTACAACTATGCTTCACCCAAACAAAGCAACCTGCGAGTAGGTAGGAAGGAGGATATTTTGGTTGTAAATAAAACGTAAAAATGTTTTCATCGGCGAGGCATATTATATTCTTCCAAGAATTTGCGATGTAGAATTTTGCAGTTTTTGGTCAGCGCCATCTCTTGACCGATAATGGAACTAATGTAATTTTTGTTCATGATTTCTGAAAAAGTTTACTATTTAGAGACATCGTTTTATTTTTCCCGTAATCTTTACATAAACTTCTATCACCTAAAACAATTTATCTTTGCAAACTTCGGAGATAAGGGGGGACGGTATTATTTTTAAATTTTTCATCATAAGTCAAAAACTATGCGGCCTAAAACAAAAAGAAAAACTGTTTGAGAGTGTGCAAGCAGCGCTTTTTTATATGATACCCCATATGCCCTAGTAGCCCCACTTCAAATTTTTTAAACCCCCTTTCCGCCCCTATTGCAAAAAAAATAAAAATTATTTAAATTTTTACTTTTTTGCATTCACAATCGTCGTGGGTTCGAGTCCCATCGGACCTGGTTGTGAGAGGGTCGATTTTTTCTAAATACTTCACTTTCCATTTTTCAACCATAAAAATTGCATTGTGAATGCAAAAATATAAATTTTTTTATTTCTCTCTTATCAGCAAAATAGTTGTGCAAACGTCGTCTAAAATTATAACAAACTTAGGTCGAACCTTATCTTTTAACCAAAGCAGGATATGTGCGTGAGGCAAGCCGCGTTTTTGCCACTCAACACTATACATATAACACAATACTTCTCCAAAAATGTTATCTTTGGTGAGTAGATCTATCATTGATTATAGCGTCGCGAAGGTGCACGTATTCTTCAGCGCGCAGCTGCCTTTGATTAGATCGTATTTTAAACTAATCTTTCGGTTTAAATTTTTGCGTACATGTCAACAATAAACTGATTGAATAAGCAACGAAAACGTTGAAAGTATACAAATCTATTCCTTCTCACTTGCAAGTGGTAACAATAAAATTGAAGGTTCCTTTTTATTATAATTGTATGAAGCTCGCGCTCGGACGCCCCGCCTTTTTATACCTTCGGCCGCGAGACGCGTCGAGCGAAGCTTCGAACTGCTAAGCTATCGGGAGTTACACGTGTTGTTGTGAGTCTACCATAAAAGATAGACATATGCTGTCGTGGTATATTTTTTATATAATTTTAAGGAGAACATTTCCGTCATACATAATTTCTGTGTAGCTTTAACCATGAAGGTTGCACACGCGACGGAAGCTTAAAAAATGGAGTAACCCGCTCCCGCTTTCCCAACATTTCCCTTCACTGCTCTGCTCCTATTGATTGTAGCGTGATGAAAAGTACACTATAACCAGCTCAGGAGTGTGAAAAATAACTGTACCAAGTTTCGTTAAAATCCGTCGAGTAGTTTTTGTTTCTATAACGGTTATACACACAGACAGACAGACAGACAGACAGAGAGACAGACAGACAGACAAAAATTTTACTGATTGCATTTTTGGCATCAATATCGATCCCTTATCACATCCTGATAGTTATTTTGGAAATATATTTCATGTACAGAATTGACCTCTCTACAGATTTATTATAAGTATAGATAGATTAATTAAATACAAGCATCAGTGGTAGTGCACAAACGCCCTAACGGCAACGGCAACGGCAACGTGAACCCCGGTTACGTCATGTGAAACGGTGTTCAAAGTGAAGTGCAGAAGCGTTAACTTTAGGGAATTGTTTCCATTTAATTGTTAAAATTTGCTTCCCTTCTTATACGTCATTTTAATGTATGTATTGTTAAAAATGTTCCCAATTGAAAAATGGAAAATGAAGTATTTTGAAAAAATCGACCCGTCTCACAACCAGCTCCGATGGGACTCGAACCCACGACCTTTCGTCTTCCGGGCGACTGCTCTAACCACTGAGCTACGGAGTCGTTACGAGAAGCGTCGAATTTATCAAATACTTCTTACACGCTGTATAGCCAGCGTTAATTTCATCAATGTGAAGATATTACTACCCCCACACGCGAAAGAAATACCTTTCCAGATATTTGACAATCGCTAAAGAAGAAATTACTCTGGCAAGTTATTTAAATTTTTACTTTTTTGCATTCAAATTTCTAAATACTTCATTTTCCATTTTTCAAGCATAAAAATTGCATTTTGAATGCAAAAAAGTAAAAATTTAAATAACATGTTCCCAATTATTGAAAAGGGGGGTATGGGTGTAGGGACACGTACCTACTACGTAGCGTACGTACGTCGCGTTTAAGTACCGCGCCCTTGTTTGAATGTAATATATAAGTAATAAATAAGTTTTGAATATTTTGTGTGTCATATCAGAAAAACGATGCACAAATCTACAATGCATTCAATACTACTCCAAATCACAACGCGTATGTTCATACATGCCTAATTTTGTCTTATAAAGGAATTTCAGCTCTCGAAGAATCAGCTCAGATCGTTTCAGGTGCACATCTTGACAAAAATAATAACGATGTAATTGCACCGGTATGCAAATTAGTAAGTACATACTAAACGATCTAATAATATTTGAAATTTATTAAAGTCTTGATTTAAATAACATTCCAGACACTTTAAACTTACAAGAGAAATTATTTTCGCTGTTCTCAGTCATTGAATATTTACCGAATATTCGCCATTATGTAGCTCATTGCAAACGTCTTGATAATACCTGGGAAACTTATGATGATTTAAATTCCAAAGCTATTAGAACCAAAAATGAGCAAATGGTTGTTCATTGTAGTTTATATGCAAAATTGTAATTAATAATATAAAAATAATGTAAAGGACAATAGGTAACAGCATACCCAGACACGAAAATAGTTGTAGCATTAAAAGGGTTATATCGGATTTTGTTGCTCTCTTAAAGTACCTTAATAAATAAAATAAAAGGCCATATTCACTTGGAGAAAAAAAAATAGTTTAAAGTTTTATAAAAAACACATTTATTCCGTACATTTTTGTTAAATTTTCAACACATATCTTTTTCTTCAATTATATTCAGACCTACTTCTTACAATGATGACACTACACCAGGAGGTTACCAAAAAGCGACATAGTCTTCATAGACTATGCTACAGTCAATATTTTTTGGGCACGGAGTCCATACAAAATTACCCATTGTCCTTTACTTACAATACTGTAAGTAGAACACTTGATTACAGAAATTTTAATATATATTTTTGTTTGATTTTAATAGTTAATAGGAAGAAGAATATAATATTATATTTTTGTTTGATTTTTTTAATGGATAATAAGAAGAAGAATGTTATTCTTGTTTTTTATGAGTAAGTGATACTACCATTTGATTAAGAAATATATGATTTGTTTTTAGTATTTTTTTGGTCTTTATTTACCTGAACTGAGGTATGCCTTACCTATTAATTATTATAAAATAGGTAGTAATACCTAATAGGCATCCTCCATTAAATCGTTAGTGGTACTTATAGTACCGTCAAATTAGGGTTTCGCCCCGGAATGAGAGATAAGAAGCTGTAAACTCGTGTACACCTTTATTTTGGTGTTCTAAAAGTGGTATATAAAATCATAAAACCTTGTGTCTGCATTAGACGGGGCGTTCATCGATTTAGATGTTATCACGTCAAAAATAGCTACTTTCTGAGTATTTTTTAGTACCCATTGCACTACTAAAGAGCTGCACCAAGCCTGACACAATAATATTATAATATCCACAAGAAGTATTATGTAGAGAGGTACCTACATCAGTAGTACATTTAGGTTTTAACTCTCATATTACGATGATTACTCATTATAATTCATTTGTATGAGTCATTATTTATTAATTACCTAATAATTAAGCCTTCAATCAACAATAACACCTAGTTCGAATGAAGCCTATATCCGATTAGCCGTTTTTACGTGATAAGGCGGGCCCTCCCTCACCAAGCAAGCAGCCTCGCGCGAGGCAGAACGTTTGCCACGTGCGGCGGGCCTCGCACGAGTCTGCTCGCTTGGTGAGGGAGGACCCGCCTAATCACGTAAAAACGGCTAATCGGATTTTTATGAAATTAAAACATAGAATACTTTTTATCCTGGTTATTGGTCCCCTAAGTATTTTCTCGAATGTCCACGCGGATGAAGTCGCGGGCGGAAGCTTGTAAATAATAAGTGTCTGTTTCACAATCAAAAAGTTAGTTCTGAGTAGCTTAGGTACCAAGAACTTGTTAGGTACCAAGAACTTTTAGGGTACTTAAGATGATTTAGGTTTCTATACCCTATTTACCCCCTGGCTGGGTTTTATTTTCGAAAAACTACGAAATTGTTTTAAGAAGTAAGCCTACAAAGTTTCAAGTTCAAATGTCTTTTTACCCCCTGATTTTTCATTCAAAATTTCAAAATTTGAAGTTCCTAACTTCAAAACTGACGGACTTTCATACAAACATTTTTCCCTTGTACATTCTTAGGGGTGGAATTTCCAAAAATCCTTTCTTAGTGGATGCCTACACTGTATAACGTATCTATGTGCAAAATTTGAAGTCTCTAGGTTCAGCGGTTTGGGCTGTGCGTTGATATCTCAGTCAGTCAGTCAGTCAGGACTTTGAATTTTATATATATAGATATATCGTGACATTATTTTCTTTACAGGATCGAGTTCAGGCTTCTTGGAAGGGAGAGAACTAATTTTTGAAGCCAAAAAGTGATGGTGGCTATCACTCTGAGATAAATGCCTACAATTTCGAGAAATGGTTCAGCCAAATTCTGCCAAAATTAGATGCAAACTCTGTTGTTGTCATGAACAATGCATCTTACCATTCAAGGAGAAAAAAAAATTCCTACAAGTAGAAGCTCAGCTTCTTGCAAAAATAAATCAAGTTAAAGATGTTTATCAGACATATGTGGTGGATGAAATGGCTCAAGAAAATGGAATCAGGAAGTGGTAAGACCCACCTTACCATTGGCAAAAAATAATAAAACTTTTAAATGAAATGAAATTAAAACTTTATTAACCTTTATACCTTTATTAATCAAATGATTGGCAAAAGTGCATTGACGATGTCATAAAAGAAAAACTAAAAATGATAAAAATTGATGGTATTACAGATGATGTGGTTGAGCGTTTTGTGATGTAAGTTGGTACGACAAGTTCTTCAGAGGAAGACGAGGAAGATTCTGAATAAAATATTTACTCTAAAAAATGCTACTTTTATTTGAAAAATAAATGGAGTTATTGAATTACATACCTACCTTGCAACAATAATTTGTCTCATTCATAGGTGACTAATTAGACAATTTTATTTACATACCAATATTAATAAAAAAGTTTGAGAAACATTTTTAGAGGAAGTTGAATAGAGTGTAGAGTAGAGAAGAGAGTAATGTGGAAGGTGACCGTGAGAAACTCAACACATCTTTTGTGTGGGGCACAGTTACAGGCGGCGGTTATTATACTCAAGCAGCTCATTTGACCAATATTATGGATATTCCGACAATACGTGCTCAAAAATTTCAATGATGTATGAATGGAAAGATCAGTTGACAGAGGACATAAAGAAAGTGGGACAACAAAAAAAACAATCGCTATCAAAAATGGACAAATTACTAGCGATGGCACTCCATACATAGAAGTAATAGTAGATGGTAATATTTGATATTTTTTTCAAACCTGGGGTTGAATCAATTCAGAAGTAAATTCTCACATTTCATAACACGAAATGTAAGATTTTATTTACTTGGATAGATATTTCCCTTCCATGATATAAGAGAACGCGATGTAATCGAAATATGTATAAATTAATTAAATTAAATTAAAATTCATTTATTTCAGACATAATATCCATATCAAAATAACATGTAGAATTAAAATTAATTTTAAAATTAATTATAGGAGAGTTTGCAAAAGTTAGCAGTTTGTTTCTAATCTAATATGTTGTGATAGTGTATAAAGTGTTGACACTAATGATTATTTTCTTTCAGGTTCAAGGGCAACTCAGGGTAACAAGAATGGAAAAGTGTTATTTCATTTGTTTTGTAGGGATAAGGTGAAATGTGGCTCGCTTTGTATGAGCGCGCGGAAAATATTATTTATTGAATTGGTATGGTACCTAGTGTCTATATTATATGCATATTCTTGTTTGATATCAAATGTTCTTATTGTATTTTAATCATATTATTGCAATAAAGGCATGGGGCGCCTATACATTGTTGAAAGGACCATGAACCAAGACCAGTACAAGCAACTCATAGAAACTCACCTACTGCCGTAGGTTTTTTAATGGTTACCTGATAACTACACTCGCGAGCATAAGTATGGAATCACTTACTTGGAATTGACTCTGCGCGATCTTGAGTACTTAATAACTAGTTAAGGATATAGCATAGGTAAAAAAAATATCGTCGATGGCCGTTGCTTACACAAGCGAGGGGGTGCTGGGATCGGTAAGACTCCGGCCGCGGCACTCTCGTAGACTGAGAAATACGTGTAGACGCGGCATGCAGCGCGCATTCTATTTACATCTAAAATATCACCTACTAGCGGCCGCCCGCGGTTTCACCCGCGTGGTTCCCGTTCCCGTGGGAATATCGGGATAAAAAGTACATATAAACCTTCCTCTTGAATCACTCTATGTATTAAAAAAAAACGCATCAAAATCCGTTGCGTAGTTTCAAAGATTTAAGCATACAAAGGGACATAGGGACAGAGAAAGCGACTTTGTTTTATACTATGTAGTGATGTGCGCTTTTACCAAGGAAATTATATTATGTAGAATACAAGAAGAATTATTATGAATATTTATTGTAAACGTCGGTTTGTAGGAAGAGTAGATCTTAGATATTATTCGTATGTAGTAAAAAAAGCTTTTTTTAACAAAGATAGTCACTTCAAACGATTCTTCAAAATGCAGAACACAGCAGCAGCTATTTATATTTATTTTCTATCTCTAGATCATTTCGATAATATATCCACTATCGAAATGATCTTCGCAGGCAAAACTACAACATTTGCTACAAACTACACTGAAAAAAATAAATAATGTATACTGCTCTAGCAAGTAGGTACATTTTCAGATTTATTCCAATCAAATTAATAAAACTTATAATTTAATATGAAAAAATATAAATAACTCATACTAGCCCATCATCTAATACTTTTTTACAAAATAAATCTACTTAGTTAATCAATATTTAAATAAGTATATCACGCTATCAATCTATAATATAAATCAATATATAAAAAAAACACTTAAATAAAAATATTGTTTAAGTACAAAAAAATAAAATAAAATACATATTATTCCAATACCAAAAATGATAATATCAAATAATACAATAACTTGTGTCATTGAAAATTGGAAGCAACGATCACATACACCCAGATACAAGAAAATATCTAAAAGTTAGTTTTCGACATTTACCCGTCCGAGAATCGAACCCGGGACCTCAGAGATAGTGGCACCTAGAAAACCGGTGCGTACACCAATCGGCCACGGAGATCGTCGAATTTGTTTAAACAAAATGTAGCGCAACTGAAATAATTGATACTTTGTTTACTAATGTAAACTTGCCACGTAAGGTTATAAATCAGCCACTTTAAAAAAACCTTTTTATTTATTTATTTTTCTTTGGAAGACCAACAGCACACATAATAAACTTAGGTAAAAAGAATAGGCAACATTATGGCCAATAACAGGTCTCCACGTTTAAACTCAACTTATTAAACAATCCTTACTTTATATTATAAATGCGTGTCTGTCTGTCTGTGTGTTACACAATCACACCTAAACTACTGAACCGATTTGAATGAATTTTGGTACAGAGATAGTCTAGAGCCTGAGAAAGGACATAGGCTACTTTTTATTCCTGAAAAATATCACCTTCCCGCGGGATAACGTCGTGTAGTACACGCGGGCGAAGCCGCGGGCGGAAGGCTAGTAAATAATAAATGTGGACAAATTAAGTAACAATACATAATATTGACTTACAAGTTAAAAACGAACAGGATAATTTACGAATGAATAATAACAATGATTGTTGTAAGGTTGGTTGATACAATTAATTAACAAAGAAATCTTGGCTTAATAGCCGCCTTGCTGTTGCTATGCTGGAACAAAATATATCAAATTCATTTGTTTTACAAAACTCGTTTAAATATCTGCTAGCTCGCCATAGAAATGAATTTTGTCGATAATTTGTTGCAACCAATGGTAGATGAATAGGAGTGTAGCGCCTTATTGACCTTGATGAAATATTAAAGTAAACTTTGGAAAGAAGCTCAGGAGAGTTAATTTTATTTGTTATTATTTTAAGCAAAAAAACAATATCAGGTATTTCCCTTCGCTTTTGCAATGGTAAAAGGTGAAACTTCGAACAAAGATTTAAATAGTTACTAGAATTGTAAGGCAGTTTCAAACGGTAACACAAAAATTTTACAAATTTTCTCTGTAATTGTTCAATGCGGTCGATATACTTATTATAACATGGATTCTAGATCTCCGACCCATATTCCAAAACACTTCTAAGAAAAGTGCAATATAATATTTTAATTGTTTTAATATCCTTAAAATCAGACAAAATGTTGGCCGTTTTTCGACTAAAGGTTACAACGGAACATTTAGACCGATTAAAATCCAGTTTATTTGCCTCGCAGTATCTGTCTAGACGCGTCAGGTCCGACTGTAGATCTGCTATATCGGATGGACACGAGATTGATTAAAATATTTTCATATCGTCTGCGAAGCAAAGCAACCTGGAGTGATGAAAACAAGAGCCGATGTCATTTACAAAGATCAAAAACAAAAGTGGGCCAAGAAGAGAACCTTGGGGTACTCCACTAGGCACAACAACCCAACTAGAAATATAATTGCTTATAACAACAGCTTGGGATCTGTTGGAAATATATGACTTGAACCATCTCAATAGATCACCGTTAATTCCAATGTGTTCCAACTTACTGATGAGTAAAGTGTGGTGGATTCTATCGAAACATTTGCTATAATCCGTGTAAATGACATCGACCTGCTTGCCATTATGCATACTATCAGTAAAATCATTTGATAATACGAGATTCGACACAGTGGATCGTCCCTGGAGAAAACCGTGTTGATATTCAGAGAAAGAGTTCTTCAGAGAATAATATAGTTGATTATAAACTATTCTTTCGAGTACCTTAGCTACGATGCACAGCTTTGAAACGGGCCTATAATTATTTGCATCAGTTTTAACACCTTTTTTTTGAACTGGCGTTATAAAAGCCGACTTCCAAATAGATGGTACATTATTTTCCCTAATTGATTTTAAAAACAGTAGATATATGGGTGTAGCAATAGATTTAGCGCAATTGGTGAGAAAGATCGGAGGTAAACTATCAGTAAAATTTTACAGGAGACAAAAAAAACTTCGTATATTGTACTGTACACCTACTTTCAATTTAAAATTATGTTTTATGAACTAAAATTATATCTTATCATTGGGTGCAACACATTTTTTTCGTTTTAAGCTAGTATTGGCATGTGTAAGTCACATTCGCGGTTTTATTCCATTACTTTTGGTCATATTCCTATCATATTCGCGTTTATGTTACTTATATATAATTTATAGAAAACCCAACAGATTAAATTTTTTTGTGAACAATTTTGGGAAGTATCTATTTAATTTTAATTATCATCATCATTATGTCAGCCGAACAACGCCCACTGCTGGGCATAGGCCTCCCCCAAGAATCTCCACAACGATCGGTCCTGCGCTGCCCACACCCAGCGGCTTCCCTTTCATTTAATTTTAATAGTGTAAAATAATTTATTTATAAATAATAAACAATTAATTATGGATTTTTATATTTTAAGAACATATTTTGACCGTCGAAAATCAGTAAGTGGAATACAAAGTGAAGTGATCATTAGTTTCATAGTCATAAAAATACTATACTGGGCTATGTAGCTCGATATTAAATACTCTATAGCAGGTAAATAGCCTGGCTATAATTTTTTTTGTTATTTTTGCTTAGTGTTTTTTATTATTTACAAGGATCAAAAATTACGTAGGTAGCTGCAATAAAACAAAATAAACTTTGCCCTTGATAAGCTCAAAGAAGGTAAAGCCGCTGGCTTTGACAACATCAGGGTCGAGCAGCTGAAACGGTTTGGTTTCGTACTACTTATACAAAACTGTCATTTCTTCCATGGCCGCTTCCAAAGGGTATGTAATCTAACCAATGACGTTTTAGCCACCTACTTTTAATAAATGACATTTGTGGCAGAGAGTGTATATAAAACTTCTTCGAGATTATTTATTTTTATGAGTTTACTAGCTTTCCGCCCGCGGCTTCGCCCGCGTGGACTGCACGACGTTATCCCGCCGGAATTTGATACTTTTCCGGGATAAAAAGTAGCCTATGTTCCTCTCCAGGCTACAAATTATCTATGTCTCAAATTTCAGCAAAATCCGTTCAGCTGTTTTGGCGTGATTGAGTAACAAACATCCAAACATTCAAACAGTCATCTAAACATCCAAACATCTAAACTTTCACATTTCAATCAATCCAACAATCCTACTAATATTATAGTAGGATTATCTTTGTTATAATATGTTAGTCAGTTTAAAGTTAGCCCGCCATTTGTTTATACTTTGTGCAATGAAATTTAAATAATGAAATAAATATTCCTCCTTCGGAAGTACTTGTACCTATGCAATATTTCATTAGAGTATCAAAAATTTTACTCCGACTATGCAAGTCTCCTTACAGAACTCCGCAAACTTATCTTGGACATCGACACCAGTCAAATGCCGATTTCGGAGAGAGGTTGACACGATAAAACGGTCATCCCTCTCCGATGTGCACCGGCGCCGTCCAGATCTTGGTCTCGGGATAAAGCCACCAGTCTCCCGAAAGCGTTTATAAACTTTCGAAACACAGGACTGGCTTATGTGGAGCCGACGTGCTACAGCCCGCTGGCTGAGCCCTTCTTGCAATAGGGCGACGATTTACGCTGCTTCTGTAGGTGTAGTATCCATTGTCGTCCAAGTTCAAGGGTCAAAATAGCGGAGATGTGTACCGGTCAACGTGTGAAAGCCGACTGATAAAGAAAATCCGATACCACGTGCTTTTATAGGGGGTCAATAGGCCGCAACTCGCGACGTATCAAACAATTGAAACATATCTTTTTCCTTACTCCTTCACTTAATCCGGGATAGCTCCTTAAATACCGATGTGATTTAAAAGAATTTGGTATCAATTTAAAGTTAACAGTTTAACCTTTAAAATGGTACCATTTTTATTATTCTTAACTAGCTATTAAGTACTCAAGATCGCGCGGAGTCAATTCCAATTAAGTGATTCCATACTTTTGCTCGCGAGTGTACTACATCTTTATGCATGACTCTACATCGTGCTATAAAGCCAGAAGTGTGACTGCATTCTTGGATAATAGAAATTTCTCTGTTTTGCGACGGCCTGGGAAATCGCCAGAAATAAACCCCATAGAGAACATGTGGGAACTCACCACTTCACCAGACGGGTGATGGCGAAAGAACTAATTTACACCAAGCGGCAGTTGATAGAAACTATCATCCGAGAATGAAAAAACAACCCCACGCTACAGGAAAATGCAAAAGCGTGCATTAAGAGCATTGCAGCAAAAGGCGGCATTACAAAATACATATTAAAATTTACTTTAGTTACGTCTATCACTACTGCGACAGAGCATTTTTTCATGTAATTATATGCCCGTTTCGGTAAGTTCGTGATAAGAATGTTTCACATGTTCGTAACTGTCTAATTACAAAATGGCGGCTAGTCTTAATAAAATGTTTTTGATTGTTGTAGGGCTCCCATACCATGCCTGTTGCAGTGAGACATATGTGTCCGCGACCAAGGTTTTGAGTACCATCCGCCGCGTGTGAGATTACACGGTCCGACACTCTTACATGTTCGGGATGTGATGGTTAATGGTGTTTCAAGTTCGTTGACCTGTCCTGTCTATTCAGCATAACTCATGGCTTCTTTGAGGTAACGCGCGGATCCTTTAAGTGGTGTTAAATCATGCCGCCGTTCGTTGTTTTTAATATAATAACCATTGATAACCGGTTCATGTTCGCTGTGGCAGTGTTTACCTACATATGTATCATTATGTATTAACCATTAGTATATTTTAGCTCAACTTAGAGATATTTATGAATATAAGTAGTGAGCATGTTTTACTTAGTGTCTTAAGTCGGCACTACTTGTTTATCTGCTGGAAAGAGGTATTATCTGCTGGAAAGAGGTATTATCCCTCGGTTAAAAGTTATGTTACCCGTTTAAAGTGTGAAGTGCAACGACAATTTTGTGTCATGTCACGGTTAAGTAGATATAATTTATCTTATTATTATTAATACTATTATACTGGTTTTGTGTTAAATTGTATCAGTATTAAATGTTTACCAATGCATCAAATATGTGGTTTTCATTGAATTCACTTTGCTTCAATCTGGGGTTTTTAAATAAATTATTAGACATTTTAGTACTTTTGTTTATAAGTTTAATACTTTTAGTAACTTGCATTTGTGACTAATGTCAACGGCGCCCAAGGTTATTTATTGCCCCAGATGTCTGAGCTACGCCTACCTACGACCCTAATTGCAATTTGAGCTAGCCGAGTCGAAAATAGCTTTCTAGGGTTGATTCCGGTGAGATCTCCACTAGTCCCCCAAATTCTCTGACTAGTACCCTAATTTCTCTATACCACCAAAAATTCTTATTACAGCGGTAAATAACAAACAAGGTGTCGGGTTACTATCAATATACTCGGCACTCGTACAATCGCGCATATGACCCAGTGTTAAAAAGGGTGACAGGTTCAAAGAACTTTGGATCTACTGAGGACTGTATAAGATTTCAAGCGGAGAGAGATTTGATACCCATCTTAAGGATGAGCCAAACACATAGGAACCCTATGACCCTAGTGCACTCTGAAAACTACAACTGGGGACCTTCAGGTGCCGTAAAAGTTACTGCAGACGCAGGTTCTTCAACCCGTCTTTAGGGACATGGTTTGAGGAGGCAAAGCTGCCATTCGTCACGTTGGGTAAAGGTCACAAGGTTTCATCTGTAATTTTTGTGAAATAGATTTTTTGAGCTAGCAAGAAAATACGCACGATTCTGGTTCTATCTGTACTTTAATCATAGACGAAACATTAATAATGAAGGAGAAAATTAGAGGGCAACATGGTTCTATCTAAAAAAATACTTTGTGTAATTTGGCAACATAGTTCTATCTGTCAAATTTTGATTTTTGTTTGACATTCCGCCAATTTCCGTCTGCAAATTTGTTAAAGAATTTCGACGCTTATTTAAAATACAAGGTTTTATTTCTATTTCTAGCGGAATATTGTTTGTCTTAAATGGAAAGACTTATTTTGGACCCTTGAACGGGGGAATTTGTGCAAGACAATCCAGATATTTTGCAGGATCACGATGAAGCTTCGATTTGTTTTGAGGGTGTGTTAGATGAAAAAACAGGGCAATTCCGAAGAGTGGCAGTAACAACTGTTCCTGAAAACATTGATAAGGTAAAAAGAACAACAAAGAAACGCCAAAATACAAGAAAACGTGTTTGACAGCAAGATAACTGGGTGAGAAATGTTAGGAAGTCGAAGCATCAGTCGGGACAGGAGTGTACTTCTGTTAGAGGAAAAACCATCCCTGCCAAGAAAATAGAAACAAAGAAAGATTGCTTTTCATCATGCCTTTTCAAATGCAGTCGTAATATTGATGATGAAACTAGGGTCCAAATCCACAAAAAGTTCTATGAGCTAGATCAAAATCAAAAGTATCACTTCATTTTTAATACAACTGAAAAAAAGGAAAAGAAAAGAAGTACATGTTATTTTAATTTTTAGATTTTTGCACTCACAATGCAATTTTTAATAGAGAAAAATGGAAAATGAAGTATTTAGAAAAAATCGACCCGTCTCACAACTAGCTCCCATCGGAGCTAGTTGTGAGACGGGTCGATTTTTTCTAAATACTTCATTTTCCATTTTTCTAAAGAAGTACATGTCAATCTAACCTAAAGAAATATACCTATTTTTTCTATTTTAATGTTGAAGAAAAATCCATAAAGGTTTGTAAGACATTTTATCTAAGTACACTAAGCATATCCCAAAAATCTGTTTATGGAGTTCATAAAAAAAAGATATCTTGACTGAAGTACCTACAAATGATTCAAGAGGTAAACATAAGAACCACAGGCGGGTGAGTGAAGAAAGAAAACAGTTAGTTCGCGAACATATTACATCATTTCCTGCAATTGAATCCCACTATTGCAGAGCAAGCTCTAAGAGAATGTTTTTGGAGTCACAACTGAGTTTAAATAAAATTTATGATTTATACAAAGAATCGTGCAAGAATAATTCTTCTAAGCCAGTAAAAAAATCAATGTATTCCAAAATATTTAATGAAGAGTACAATATAGCATTTCATGTTCCAAAAAAAGACCGATGTGATGTTTGCTAAGAATGGAAAATTTTAGAAAAAGAAAATAGAGACAGCGTGGAGTTGAAAGAAAAATATGAAAGTCATATAAAGGAAAAAGAAGCAATGAGAATCGAAAGAAAAAAGGATAGGGAGTCTCAAGCACCTGTACTATGCTTTGATTTAGAAAATATAATAACATGCCCACGTGCCGAGATAAGCTGTTTTTTTTATCACTCGAAATTAAATGTATATAATTTGACTGGCCATTTTTCACGCAATAAACAAGTTTATTGTTCAGTATGGAATCAAACCTTGGCTGGAAAATCTGGAAATGACATTGCGAGTGGATTGCAAGCTATTCTAACTGCTGTTTTTGCAGATAACCCTGATCTCAAACACCTCATTATGTGGTGCGATTCATGCGTGCCACAGAATAGGAACTCACTAATGTCATATGCTATTTTAGATTTTTTGAAACGAAATGAACACATTGAATATATTGAAGTTAAATACTCTACTCCTGGCCATTCAGGTGTTCAAGAAATCGACAATGTATGTACACTCCCGTATTGAGAATGTTTTGTCAACTGCAGAGTTCTATTCTCCAGTTTCACTAATGAAGCTTCTGAAGAAAGTTGATTGTAAAAAACCTTTCAAGATTATTCAGATGACTAACTCAGATGTCCTTGACTATGCAAGATGTTCAAAAACACTTGATTATGTTCAAATACCTTACACTAAAGTTACATCTCTCAATTTTACTCAGTGCTACTTTACAGTGCTTTATAAGACAAGTCATACTATGACTGAATGGTTGAGAGCAAATTTAATAAAACATCCTGCAAGGGCTTCCAAGAGGCAGGATAATAGAATATCTTTTCCTCGTGATTTGCCTGAACCAAAGCCTTTGACTGAATGAAAGAAACTGGCCCCGAACAAAATTAAGTCGCTTAAAGCCATGATGAAATGGATGTCCAAAGTTGATCTTGAGAACTTTCAAGCCTTACTAAGAACTGTAGAATAGATATTATTATCTTTACCATTTTAATATTATCTGTTTTTCATTATTTTTCAGAATAAAGGTTGAAACATTACTCTAATTTTTATTTCATATTTGATTTCATTTCATTACAACACGGCTCTATCTACATACTTTACGACAACAAGGTTCTATGTAAAGATAGAACATTGTTGAATTAATAATATTTTTCATACTACATACTAATTATAGACAACAAATAGAACCTATGTAATTTCAAACACTCATTTTATTGTTAAAACCGAAAAATTATAGACTTATAGCTTTTGTTTCATTACATATTATTTCATTAATTTTGTGACATTGGTTACCAGTGCCCTGATATCGTCCTTGGCGGATTAAAGGACATCAAAACTTTGTTGCTCTAGTTTTGGGTAGTCTTTGTTTTTTCACTTAGAACCTTGTTTACCCAATGCGACGCATTGCTAACGATCCAAAATTGATGTATATGTTTTCGCAAAATATGACTTATGATTTATGTCTGACGCCATAACAATAATGTTTTCACCATTATGGAGTACCGGCAAGAGAAATAGAGAGTTATTTAGAGATAACTACACCATAGAAATGCTGACCACAAAGCTTGACTACACTGACTTCGAACTTAGGTTCAATTCCAGATTGGGCAAAGTGGATTGGTCAGTCGGTACGTTTTTTTTTTATATTTTTCATATCACGCACAGCATCACACACAAATTTCGATATTTTCGATACAATAGGGGACCGGACTGATTTTTTTTATTTGTTTGAAATGTTTTTAGAAAGATCAGAAACACAACACAGATATTTATGTTCATTCAAATATTTTACATACATATTTTCGGAGATATAGAGCATCAAACTTCCTTATTAGATAAGGACAGTGCTAGACACATGTGACGTCACAAGTAGTCACAACACAAGTAATTAGCGCCATACTCCCATATAAAATTTTGTTTTAGAAAGAGATGGCTAGAGACACAGTTTGTCACAATTCAGCAGCTCATTATGAGCTTGAATAATACGTCTAGTTGTTGTCGTTGACGTTGACGTCTAGACAGGGCAATCGTGCGAGGCGTGAGGGAAAAACGGCAACGCAATGTTAAAAATATTAAAAAATCCAAGAAATAAGAAATATATTTATTATTATTGAACGGTCTACCTCAAGAGTTTGAACACTTGGTTTCTAATTTGGAAACAGTGTGCTTAACCAATAATCTTACCAGAGAGATTGTACGAACAAGAACAGCTCCACAAGAATGCAATTTATTTAATCATGAACTCCGCCTTGGTCTCAAAACACAGCTTCAAGAAGAAGACTGTTACCTGTCACTATTGCAAGCGGCCTGGACATCTGAAGGCCAACTGCTTTAAGCTGAAGAATGAGAAGAAGAAGAAGGAAGAGAGTTCAAGTTTTGCATCGGCTTTGATTGTTCAGCAAAGCGATGCCTGGTTCATCGTTTCCGGCTGTACATCTCATATTACTAATTCTAAGGATAATTTAGTAAATTTTAGAGAGTTATTAGTTAGAGAGTTATTAGTTAACACTACTGTTGCTATAGCAAATAATGGGAAATTATGTTGTAGTGGAATAGAAGATTTAATAGTAACTGTTGGAAATGAGGCATGACAACTTAAAAATGTTTTGTATGTTCCACAAATAACCACAAATATTATTGTCAGTGAGTAGATTAGTTGAAAGTGACCTCACTGTTGTATTTAGTAAGGATGGAATTTACAATATGGGTTGTATAATTCCAAGTAAATCTTTGCATAATAGGGTGTACTCTTCCAAACTTTTAAGTGATGTGCAAAAGACAGAGAGTACCGCAGTTGCTGCTACATCAGACTAGTTCCTTATTCAGCTCAGCAGAATGGTGTTTCTAAGCGACTTAATCGGACGCTCATTGAAAAGGCGCGGTGTATGCTGCAGGAGTCAGGTCTTGGCAAGCATTATTGGAGTGAGGCGGTTAATACCGTAATTTATTTAAAGAACCGGTCCCCTACTACGGCTTTGGCTGGACATATTCCTGAGCAGTTGTGGTCTAAATTGGACCGGAGTTACTTAAGGGCTTATTACACTTATCCTAGTTAGGATCCTAATTCAGCATACATTGCTCGTTTTGATTGCATCACTTGCTAAAAATAAGCTCAAAAAAAGCAATGTATGCTTAATTAGGATCCTAACTAGGATAAGTGTAATAAGCTCTTTAAGGGTATTTGGTTGCATCGCTTATTCGCTGGAGCCTGAGCATAAGCGTGGTAAGCTTGATGCTAAGAGTAGGAAGTTTATTTTTGTAGGGTATAGTGAGACTACAAAAGGTTATAGATTGTCTGATCCAATGATACCAGGTGCTGTTGTCGAGGAATGTTGCATTTTTAGAGAATAGATTTTATGAACATTCTAATGAGCACGGGAAGGAATATTGTGATATATGTATATATTTTTTTAATCTAATTTTTAAAGGACTTTTATCTTACAAGATATGCCAGTCTTATCGTATCATAAACATGCCAACTACATACAAAAAAAATATAATACAATACAACAGATCACAAGTTTCATGGCGAGATTGCGAGGGCATCGATCACCGATGACTGACCATATCACAAATGTATTATCTTTTGAAGCAAAGACTATTAAGTGTACCAAAAAATTACAGTTTTGTCAATGGGCTTCGAGAGGTATTTATAAAAGTAGAAACAGGCTATATGAACTGTATAAACTAAGAGAAACTAATCACAGTCCTGGTTTTGTAGAATATGTTAAACAATATTCAAAAAATTTTTAACAGTCATGTTCTATAGCTAAGTCAAACTATTTTAAAGAAAAAATAAATAATTATAAAATCATAACAACCAGGGAAATTATAAAGCGTAAAACTGGCAAATATAAACCACGTGACAACAGTCTGACGCTTGAAATTAATGACACCCAAATAAAGTCAGAAAAGGAAACAGCTGATATTTTTAATAACGTTTTTGTAAATATACCAATAGAAACAACGTCTAATTTGGATTCTTCACCCGCGTCTGCGGCTTCAATGCTCCAAAGACATGTGTCCGAATGTAGTTCATTGTTTAATTTTAAAAGCATTGATTCCACTGATATAATTAAAGCATTCAAATCTCTTAAAATGAAAGGTTGCAGCAATTTCAATTCGCGGGGCGCTCGCGAGTTCACAATTCAATGCCGGCTGCCGATGAGTCCGCGCGAAGTGTATCAGGCGCGGCCGAGCAAGCGTTAGCGTGCCTCTTTCGGTCGGGAATCCTTAATAAAAAGCTTGTTAAAACGCAGATCACACGCCGCGAACTCGCTGCCCACCCGCGGCGTCGTCACAGCAAGCTCGCTGCGTACTCACCCCGCTTTCTACTCGCTCGTAACTCGTTACCTAACATAATATACTTTGATTTAGATTTCTTGAATGTGGAGGCAGCAGCGTGAGGTCGTCGCCGTCAGCTTCGTCAAGGCGAGGTTTCTCGAAAAGACGCCTGGATGACGACGACATCGAATTTTTTTTAATGCTTACGGTATGTACTCATTTACATTATTTACATTTACTCGCAGTCGCATTTTGCGTTCCGCTTCTCTGTAATGTATGCGGTGTCTGTCAGATCAGACCGCAGCGGTCGTCAGACCGTGACACCAAAGCGGTCACGCTTTGGTGTGTGTAGGTTTCTAAGACACAGCATACATTACAGAGAACGCAGAACACGACCGCGACCGCCCGCAGTGTGTCCGGCGCCTTAGTATGATCACTTGATTTCTGGTCAAAGGTCAAAATGGAGTAGCATGGTTTTATACACATACTATTGTTGAAACAGGTAGCGAATCGGGTGGGTCAGAAGACGAGGAGGACCTGGTTCCCTTTTAAGATCACGGGTCTATCAGGAGGCCTAGGAGACCCCGCTGGACCCTCAGCCGGAGCCCGGAACCGAGGAGCTTATGGTCGTGGCCGAAGACGTGGGGCTCACCGGTGCATGCGATGGTACAGTGCTACCTAATGACCTCTTCCATTTTGTGTTAAAAAAAAAATCAGATCTCATTCCAGAACTATCAACAGTCGCGATAGGCGATATCTTTTCTTGTAAATAACGTCGGCCCAACTGTGCCATGTGATGATCCTTACGAGATCTTCACAGCCATTTGGGACAGTCAAATTATGTCTCACATGGTGGAAGAGACCAATAGGTACGTACAGGACCTGGCAACGCATCGCCAGACAAGAGGACAAATGAAAGATACGTGTATAGATGAACTGTACACGTATTTTGCATAAATTTGACCATGGGGGTAGTTATAAAAAACGGAGGAGGAGTATTGGAGTAGTGATGGGGAGATATTTTCAACATCTGGGTGCTAGACATGAGTCTCAAGAACTCATGTCTGCATTTCAACAATAACAGGGACATGAACGCAGACCAGCTTAGCCCGTCTGAGGCTAAGCTATTTAAAATAGAACCGGTCTTCGACTAAGTCTTCTACTTTTTTGTTAGAATTTTTTTAACTGGTCATGTCGAAATTTCTCAAAAAATCGGGGATAAAATCATAACTCGAAAACTATAAAAAGTCGCGGAACATACATGGGGGTGATTCGGATACTCCACGACAACATGCCGGACCTAATTTTGTTTTTTGTGACGTCAATTGACCGGCCACCCTGTATATAATGTTAATAACGGCATAAAAAGTTTCGACCTTTGCGAAACCCAATCGGGCTATCTTCTCAAATGTTTGTTGTACGCAGGAAAGGGACCATCCATGAGCGACGAACCCATCCATGGGTTTGAGAACAGTACCGCGAAGGTCGTTCTCAAACTGATGGATGGATTCCTCGATTATGGACAATTGGTATAACTCATTGTCCCAACAAAGAGCAACTGATGTCATTGGGACCATGAACCCGCGAAGGGACGCAAAGGCAAAGTCTCTGGCAAGAGGTGAGCAAATTGCCAGACACTGCGGTGACATTACTTTGATTGCTTGGAAAGATGTCAAGCTGGTCACCGCACTGTCCACTTTCCACACCGACGCACGAATGCCAGCCATGCGAGCTGGTGTTGAAATTGAAAAGCCAGTGCTTATCGCGGAATATAATACGTACATGGGGGGCGTCGACAGCAAAGGCCAACAGCTTTCGATGTTCCTTATAGAACGTAAACGATGTCGGAAGTGGTACATGAAAGTACTCAAAAGGCCGCTGAACTCCAGCCTGTTGAATACTTTTTAACCGACTTCTAAATCAAAAAGGAGGAGGTTCTCTATTCGTCTGTATGTATGTTTTTTTTTTTATGTGTATGTCCACTGATTACTCGAAGACGGATGGACCGATTGAAATGATTAAAACGTTATTACATCAGGTTGGTTTCCAAGTTGGTCACATTTTTGAAATTTTGAAATCGGTTCAGTAGTTTTCAGGAAATCTTGAAAATACTATCGTTTTCGTTACCACTTTATGTGAATTTAATACGTATCTTTAGGCATAACTCCTTTGTTTATAAACCGATTTAGATGATTCTTGTTTTGTTAAAAACGGGATACCTCAAGGTATTTTAACCGATTTCAAAAAACGAGGTTTTCTGTTTGATCACATACCTATTTACCAGAATACACGTAAATTACCTGCACGATGCACTAAAAAAAATGAAATAAAAATTATTTTTATAAAAAAATAAAACCGCCTTCAAAAAAATCACATCAAAAAAGTAAGAAATAATCCCTCACCAAATAAATAACGTAAGTACTTTGAAGTCGGGCGGAATTTTATAAAAACAAATAAAAGATTGTAAATGTTTCACGCCCGACTTCAAAGTACTTACGTTATTTATTTGGTGAGGGATTATTTCTTACTTTTTTTATCGTCTTTAGAAGGAACCCGACATCGACAGCCGGCAGGATGTTGTCCCACCGCGACTACCGTATGGCTGTTGCACTTTTATTTTATCTATATCTATACTAATATTATAAAGAGGAAAGATTTGTATTTTGTATGTAACGAATAAACTCAAAAACTACTGGACCGATTTAGAAAATTCTTTCACCGTTAGAAAGCTACAGTCTTCCCGAGTGACATAGGCAGCTACAGTCTTCCCGAGTGACATAGGCTATATTTTATCCCGATATTCCCACGGGAACGGGTACCACGCGGGTGAAACCGCGGACGGCCGCTAGTTTTATATAAAACTGGGCAGGCATTTGACCACTATCTTGTTTGTTAACAGGATGTGGCCTAAGATGTTGCATGCTTGTCCAGGAGATGCCTGTTCACTCTGGCCTTGAAGATACCAAGGTTGTAGTTATCGGGGAATACATTCCAGGAAGGCAGGCAACGCATTCCATTCCTTAGCGGTTCGCATAAGAGACGAATCTGCGAAGCGTTTAGTGCGGACAGGTGGAGTGTCAACAACGTAAGGGTGATAAGCTAGCCTGCGTCTGGTTCCCCGATGGTGGAAAGGGGCTGCAGGAATAAGGTCGTGCAGTTCTCTCGCACACTCCCCAAAGTGTATTCTATAAAAAACCGATAGACACGCAACTTTGTGGCGGTGACTGAGGCTCTGAAGTTCCGCCGTAGCCAACGCTGAGTTTCCAATGAGCTTCCTGGCACGGCTTTCGATCGATTCCAGAAGTTCTAGCTGATACTTAGCAGAGGTGACAACCATAGGTGACAACAGTACTCCAGGCAAGGACGAATCTGCGCTTTGTATACCAAAAGCAGTTGGTCCGGCGTGAAGTACCGCTTAGCCCTAGAGAGGACGCCCAGTTTCTTAGCAGCACACTTTGCAATGGAATCGTTGTACTCTCCAAAATTCAGGTTGGATGATAAGTTCAGGCCAAGAAGTTTCAGATTTTCAGATACACCCTGGAACGTCAGCGTCAGTTGGAAAGGACTCCGTTTTGCGGTGAATAAACAAGCCTGCGTTTTAGTGGCATTGAAACTGACAAGATTGGTCTCGCCCCAATCGGAGACTGCCTGAAGTGCCAGATTCATTTGCGCAACAAGGGACTCTCGACACTATTTCTTTTTGTCACTTTCAAAATTTGTCGTCAGTCCTATAATGTGTGTGTGTATTAATATTATTGATATTACATTGCTACATCTATATATATAAAATTCAAATCTCCTGACCGACTGACTGACTGACTGACTGACTGACTGACTGACTGACTGAGATATCAACGTACAGCCCAAACCGCTGAACCTAGAGACTTCAAATTTTGCACATAGATACGTTATACAGTGTAGGCATCCACTACGAAAGGATTTTTGGAAATTCTACCCCTAAGGGGGTGAAACAGGGGATGAATGTTTGTATGAAAGTCCGTCAGTTTTGAAGTTAGGATCTTCAAATTTTGTATTTAGGCTGGCAATTGAAAATTAATATTTACCTGTGTCAGCGTTTTTGACAATTCCACCCCCGAAGGGGTGAAAAGGGGAAAAAAATGTTGTATCTGGAAAGTCCTTCATTAAATTTATTATTTAGGCTTATGGTCGGAAAGTAAAACAAATAAGCAAACACATATTTCGTATTTTTTCGAAAATCAACCCCTTAGAGGTTAAATGGGATAAATAAACCTAAAAATCTATATGGATGTCGTTATTGAGGTTTTATGGGATGACGATTGCAAAAATGCCATTTATTTTGAGGTTTAACACGCTGAACATGATTCAACCCCTAATAGGTGGAAATAGGGGTGAAATTTTGAATGAAAAATCACGGGGGAAAATAGACACTTAACTTGAAACTTTGTAGGCTTACTTCTAAAACAAATAGGCAACCCATTTCGTAGTTTTCCGAAAATCAAACCCAGGGGGTAAATAGGGTATAGAAACCTAAATCATCTTAAGTACCCTAAAAGTTCTTGGTACCTACTCAGAACTAAGTTTTTGATTGTGAAACAGACACTTATTATTTACTAGCTTCCGCCCGCGACTTCGTCCGCGTGGACATTCGAGAAAATATTTAGGGGACCAATAACCAGGATAAAAAGTATTCTATGTTTTAATTAAATAAAAATCCGATCAGCCGTTTTTACGTGATTAGGCGGGTCCTCCCTCACCAAGTGAGCAGCCTCGTGCGAGGCCCGCCGCACGTGGCAAGGTTCTGCCCCGTCCCCTAAAAAGGATGAGGACAGTGGTTCCGGCAATGACAACAGGTGGCAGATGTCAAAGAGTATGTGGAAGCGGGAGAAGCGCAAGCTCGCTCTGAAACTTCAGGGGGGCCAAACAACTTCTGGATCGCAGGTCCCGCCAACTAACTCGGCGGGCTCTGGGACCGAGAAGCGACAACGGCCACCCAAGGTTAAGAGACAGGGGACGGATCCTAATGAAGGACCGTCGCAGCAGCGTCCGCCCAAGCGGCAGAACCGAGGCAGCGACTGGGTGGAGGGACCGCGAGGCTCCGCCAAGGAGCAGAGCGATCTCGCCGTCTATGTGTGCCGAGGCGATGGGGCCAGGGTGGACGAGGCTGCGGCGGCTCACATCAGGAAGAAGCTGGTGGGTCTCATCAGGGAGAGGCTGCTAGCCCGGATAGAGGGGGACAAGGGACGATCTACTGCCTTCGCTACGTCCGGTCTGGTGTCGGAAGGATTTTTCCTTGTGACACCATACACGACTGAGGCAAAGGAGTGGATCCTAACTTGCGACCTGGGGGAGTATGAGGGCACTACGCTCGTAATTAAGCCCCTAAATAGATGCCGAGTAGCTGTGTGGCTGCCCGGTTGTGAAGAGAACCACGCCGATGCCCTAATGCTACTGAAACTCGCCAACGAGCACCAGGAGCAGTTGAGGATCCAAGATTGGACCCTCCTCTACGGGGAGAAGGCTCCATTACGAGCTCACTAGAGTACAGGCAAGGGTATTATGAGCGGGGAAAGGGGGTAGCCATCCACAGACGGGGTGCTCTGCCTCAAACACAGCTACACGGACAGAGCACCCAACCAACCACAAGCGCCAACACACGCACACATACTCAAACATGTGGGCCGCCTGACGATCGGGGCAGAGACTGCGGGGACAACTGTGAGGCGTCAAGACGCGTCCCACAGCCCCTGCGGTCCAGTTCCCTGGTTTTCGGCGGATCCAACCCACATGCTACAAGCATGAACCCGGACCCTGTGACAAGCATCCTGGAGTCGGCACCTTCTGGCCGATCACCCGATGCCCAGAGGTGCACGACCTCGGGGGCGAATCTAAACCCAACACTATAATAACTACTTTTAATCTGGGCAAGTACGCCAGCGTGTTCCAGGCGGAAGTATTCGCGATACTGGAGTGTGCGAACAGGATTAAAAGTGAGATAGGCAATTATGATGTAGGAAAAATAATAATATATAGCGATAGTCAAGCTGCCATCAAGGCCCTTGACAAAACGGAGACTACCTCAGCCTTGGTGAAATAATGCAAACAAAGCATTCAGGAACTTGCTGACTTGGTTGAGGTAGAAGTTGCCTGGGTGCCCGGACACGAGGGTAACGAAGGTAATGAGGAAGCTGATGAATTAGCCAGGGGAGGAGCTGATGAACCCTTCATTGGCCCTGAACGGACTGCAGACAGTCTAACATCTTCATCAAATCGGTTGACAAAAAGAAAACTAGAGAACTTCTGAAAAAGAGTAGGAGAAATATAAGAAAGATTGTAGGTGTACTTACTGGGCACTGCCCACTAAACAGACACCTATCAGTAATTAAACGGACAGAAGACCCTATCTGTCCGCAATGCAAAGAAAGAGAAGAAACAAGCTACCACTTCGGGCAGAGTGCCTGATGTACGCATCACTGCGCTGGGAGCTCTTTGGAACGGACAAGCTTAAGGAAGAAGATCTAAAGAAGTTAACGATAAGTCAACTCAACAGGTACTGTAACCTCGAACCTACCTGTGCGCGGTAGGTTCGAGGGTCCGACGCCGGTGGGGTAAATGATAACCCGCCTCCCCTCTGATTTTTCAGCTTTTAGGGGACTTGGGGAACTGGGTGAAATGGTCCCGACCTAGGTGACTGATCACCCGTCCGGCTTCGCTGACGTCCCCCCTATAAATAATAATAATAATAATAGCAGGTGTAACTGAGTGGTTCCTACATACATTAATTAAAGAAAAACAACAGGCTGTTGCGATGGACTCAAAAATTTCTTCTCCGGGGAAATGAGTAAGAATAAATGGAAGATCGAAATTGATGATTTTGACCTCGGTGCCATAAGAAGAAAAATACAAGAATTTTACTCCCTTAAAAGAAATAAACAACTCGTAAAACTACTGAATATTTTACGAGTGGAAATAAATTTTAATGCGAGTTTCGAAACCCTTAGAAAACTTTTGCGTAAAATCGGTTTTCGATACAAGAATACGCAATCTAGTAGTCTTCAGTGAGCGCAATGATATATCGGCATGGCGAGCAACTTCTGCAGAAAATTAACAGAATAAATATGGTGAGAAAAAGCCTGTAATATTATGTATATGAGACTTATATCCACTCATCAATCACACACCGCCGGAAGTTGTTGGCAGTGGTGACGTTGATAATGTTCTGAATCCTGTTTCAAAAACAAACGTGATTTTATGTTATTGCCCACACTATTCATATTTAAAGTATGTTTTTTAAATGAGAAGACCTATTATTGGCAGTCTGTTTTTCGTAACTCGTCGTCGAATAATTATTAAAATCAAACATGAAAAGTAGAGACTACCATGATGAAATGAACAATACCAATTTAATAAAAACGGATCACAGAAAAGCTGCTCCCTAATTTACGCACAAAGTCTATAATTGTGATAGATAACCGTAAATGTGAAATGCGGTAGATAACATTTAGCATTGCAAACCGCTTTTAACGCGGTTTCCAAATGGTGTCAGCAGAACCTCATGTACCTAAATGCTAAGAATTGTGCTATGATAAAAGAAGTGAGTCGCAAAATGTCAGCTATCTAGACCTTAATGAAGAGCAACTGAATAAGCTTAAGCGACTTCAAAATTTTAGTATTAGGTTCATTTTTGGTCTTCGCAAATATGACCACGTATCTTAATTCCGTACTAGGCTCAAGAGGTTGCCGATTCACCTTCGCCGGAATGCTCTTACAATATTTTGTTCAATCCTCTTTCACCACCCAATCTTAAGCTACGTGTCAGATTCCTTCATAACACCCACACACGAGTTTTGAGATCATCGGACAATTTGAAATTGGAGACACCAATGCACTCTACTAAATTCCTTTGCGGAGTCTTTTGCGGTTCAGGCTGCCCGTCTGTGGAATGCATTGCCGCAGATAATTAAAAACGCGCAATCCTTACATAGCTTTAAACAGCAAGTGAAGGGGCGCTATCTTTGAGATTGGCTCAGCACTTTACTGTTATCTAAGCAAACTCAGAATACCTGAAAATATTATTTAAGTATTAAGATTATTTTGCGACTTGGCTGTATGCTAAGTCACCCAATAATTTAAGTGAAATACAACTGCATTTTCCTGTCCGAGGCCACAGCTTCTTGCCTGCAGACAGGGTTTTGGGGAGAGTTGAAAAAGATTTGCGCAGCTGATGCCATTATGACAAAAAAGAGGAATATGTGGAAAAGATTGGTCAGCACGGAGTTGTGCACAGAATAGGTGAATATTGGGATTTAAAAGAAATAAAATGATTATCACAAAGTTTGGAGAAAATGGAAGGCATACAAAAATTAAAACGGATTTTCATACAAAAGCATGTAAATAGACGGACTGGAAAGTTTTGAATTGTGTGTGGTTATGAAACCTTTAGATTTAACAGTGGTGAACCAGCTATTTCTCTATTAAAGCAAGGCAAAAGAATTCCATTAAATATACAGACAGTGGACAGAATACTAATACCATTGACAGCTGCAATTTTAGCAGCTGTACGTTCGTACAAAAGGGCTTATTTTAATAAGTTACAATCAAAAGGACAAATTTCCAAATTTTTTTTTTTAATAAAGTCTCGCTTAGATCTTTTTTGACTTCAAGAATTGAAAAGGAGGAGGTTATCTATTCGTCGCGTTATTTTTTATATGTATGTACACCGATTACTCGAAGACGGCTGAACCGATAGAAATGATTCAAACGTAATAGCATCAGGTGATTTCCTAAGTTGGTCCCATTTTTTGAAATTTTGAAATCGGTTCAGGGGGCCGATTCTCACGCAATCGAGAAAAGTTCACATTTATAAGCTCGAAATTCAAATATAACACAGTTTTTGTATTGTCAGAAATTGACAATCGAAAAAGTTCGAGCGAAAACCAATAGATGTTCGTATACGAACTTAGCTGTCAAAATGAATTTGTTGACATGTGCGACAGCTAAGTTTGTTTGAAACGTTCTAGTACATGGAAATCGTACCAAATAAGTGGTGTTGCCTTGCATTAAATGAGGTAGTTCTGATTTTTTTTATATGTTAGTAGTGATGAGATGGTAATGACAAATCCAAGTTTTCCACCTCGAAAGCCCTTTGGATCATTGTTAAATACTTAAAAATCCATAAAATTTTCGGATATTTTTAAGTTTTTGTTAATTTTTACCATCAAGGACCTGAGTTACGGGAAATGTTACTATGCATTCGTTAAAGAAGACTAAATTTGCAATAAAAAGAGAATAATTTAGTTTTTGTAGGCCAAATAGTTTTTAAGATACGGCTATTTTAAAATTAGCAAAATCACAAAAAAAGGAAGTATTACAGTATTTTTTATTTTCGTCGAAATTTATGGACTTTAATAACTAATAATTTAATTTTTGCCATAAACCCACTACTAGGGGTCAAAATGTCAAAAACTAAAAAAACTGTAATAATACCTTTTTTTGAAATTTTGTAACCTTTTAAATAGCCGTATCATAAAAACTATTTGACTTACAAAACCCAAATTATTTTCTTTTTATTGCAAATTTAGTCTACTTTAAAGCGTGCATAGTAACTTTTGCCGTAACACAGGTCCTTGGTGGTAAAAATAGACAAAAACTGAAAAAAATCTGAAAATTTATTGGATTTTTAAATATTTAACAATGATCCGAAGGGCTTTCGAGGTGAAAAACTTGGATTTGTCATTACTATCTCATCACTACTAACATACAAAAAATCAGAACTACCTCATTTAACGCAAGGCAAAATGTACGATTTCCATGGACTATTCTCAGAGGTTCTAACTTTTCAATAGAAACCACAAACAAAATGTTCGACATACGAATTACCACACTGAAAAAGTTCGAATGCCTGAGAATCGGGCCCCAGTAGTTTTCAGGAAACCTTGAAAATACTGTTTTCGTTACCACTTTATGTGAATTTATTACGTATCTTTAGGCATAACTCCTTTCTTTATGAACCGATTCAGATGATTCTTGTTTTGTTGGAAAGGGGATACCTTAAGGTATTTTAACCGACTTCAAAAAAGGAGGTTCTCAGTTTGATAACATACCTATTTACCAGAATACACGTAAATTGCCCGCACCTGCATGATGCATAAAAAAGAGTGAAATAAAAAATCATTTTTATAAAAAACCACCTTAAAAAAAATTACATCAACAATATAAGAAATAATCCCTCTATTTTAACAAAAACAACAAAAGATTGTACATGTTTCACGCCCGACTTCAAAGTACTTACGTTACTTGGTGTGAATACAGTATATAGAGGGATTATTTTTGACATTTTTGATGTCATTTTTTTGAAGGTGGTTTTATTTTTTTATTTCTTATACTAAGTATATGAATTTAGTTATACCAAAGTATACTTTACACAAGTACTTAAGAAGAAAAGAAACCGCATGTTTTGTTATCATAACAGATGTTTTCAGTTTTAGAAAATTTTCTCTACAATAAATGAGGCCTTTTGAGAAGTCACTTTTTAAAACAGTATTGGCCCAATAAGGGGGCTTCAAATTTTTTATTTTATTTTAAATAAATTATATGTTCTTTGTGATTTGATGGGATATGCCCATAACTTTGAGATATATTCCGGTCAAGAGAATTCAGAAAAACTCTCAGATGAACCAGATCTTGGTGCAACAGAAAATGTTGTAGTACGTTTGCTTCGAGGAGTGCCAAGATGGCTAAACCACATCATATACTTTGATAACTTTTATACCTCTTTGCCATTAGTTTATTTTTTAGCTAAAGCAGAAATTCACACTGTGGGAACTGTGCAACAAAACCGGATTCCAATTATTAAATTACCAGAAAAAAAAGATTTCATTAAGAAATGGGTGCCCAGAGGTCGTTATGAAGAGAGAATTTCTATGCTTGATGGTATATCAGTTGTGTAGCTTGGAAAGACAATAAGGTAGTAACCTTGTTATCTACTTATGCTGGAGCATGGCCTGTGACTAAAGTTAAAAGATACGACAAGGCAAAAAAAAGAAAAAAAATATATTACTTGCCCGTTCATTGTCCAAGAATACAATAAACACATGGGAGGAGTAGACCTTTTGGATAGCTGTTTGGGAAGAAATTATATAACCACGAGGTCTATGAAGTGGTATTTTTTTTCATTTATTTGTTCTTGCAGTAATAAACTCTTGGATTATCTTTAAAAAAAAATGCTCAAGAAAGGGGTGAACCTAAAAAGAGTCTGCTTACAATGGGCCAATTCAGAAATGAATTGGCCTTTGTGTTATGCAACAAAGGAACCACCAAAGATGCTAAAAGAGGGCGTCCTAGCAGCAGTATCCTAAAAGAATTACTGTCAAAAAAAAAAGAAAAGGTTCTCCAGCTCCTCCACCTCCGAAAGACATAAGGAAAGTTGGTTCTAGGGACACGATTTTTTTTTCGATATTTTTGGTATCGAGTACTTTTTGTTCGATACCGAGTACTTTTGTACTCGATACTTTTTGTTTTGATACTTTTACTAATGAGTACTTTTTGGCAAGTATCGTATCAAATAATTCATACTTAAATAATCATCAAGGATTTCTTCCACCGATGAAGGCGGGTTCGAGTTCGAGCTTCTGCCCTTTCCCCGGGCTTCATCTAGCGAGGCTACTGCCCCACGGTGTTTGGTGCTACTTTGCGCGGCCATTCTCGGACGTGTGGTGTGCCCCGTCGGATCTTTGCGGCTCTCGGCGCGGTCAGCCAGTCGAGTGAGACCCCATTGGGAGAGGCCCAGCTAGCGCCTGCGAGCGGGCGCGCAAACGGGGTACGGGCTATAATTTTAGGTGGAGAAGTTGGAAGGGATGTGAGGATTGGGTGAGTTGGGTTGGGGAAGTGGCGGCGGCACAATATTGCGGGGTAGTGCCCAAATCTTTCTGGATCTGGTGTAGGTGTTGGTGGTGGTGATGCTGGGGGATGGAGCTGATTCAACGGTTTCTAGCGGGCGCCGGCGGTGGTTGGGCATCAACTTACTTTCAGATTGTGCAAAGTACCTATTTTGGTTGTAATTTTGTCAGTAAAGAAAAAAGTTAATACTTAATTAATGTTGATTTGAATTTGTCAGTTCACTTGTTTGAAGTATTGTAATAGGTTCCTATCATTCTTAATTTGAAGCTAGGCTTCATTATTATACACTTTTGTTTTATTGAACCTTAACCCTTGATTACAGAAAAGTATATACTGGATACTTCTAATTTTATGTAAGTATAGTTTTTATATAGTTAATGATGGTAATGGTTGCAAAAAGTATTGAAATGATAATAAAGGCTGATTGATTGCTCAATGAACTTGTTTGAATTATTTATTTTTACTTTCTATCATTCTGAAATTGAGCCCTTTTTTTGGTCTTTTAAATGAGTACTAAAAAGTATCGATACTTCAAGGTATCGATACTTTTCAATCGATACTTTTACGAGTACGATACTTTTTTTTCGATACTACTCATGAGTGCCGTATCGATACTTGAATATCAAACGAACTTACCAAGTGAAGTTCGATCACAATTATGTGAACGGCTTCATTCGACGCGATTTTGTTTACAAATGTAGTTGCGCCCCCAAGCGACAGCCTTGCACGGTAGTTTAAAGTTTTTTTTTTTTTTTTGTATCGGCAACACTGATTTCCCGCCAATTTATACATTCCTCTACTCTGTGGTCCCTAACTTACCTGTTTGGTTACCTGTCACATTCGAATCATTATGTTTAAAGCACTTTTTATAGATTTTTATCAAATAGAGGGAAGGGTAAGTAATAAATACTTGATATTATTAATTATAGAATAGGGAGGGTGTATATAAATCGCGTCGAATGAAGCCGTTCACATAATTGTGATCGAACTTCACTTGGTAAGTTCGTTTGATATTCAATTATGTTTCACGGCTTCATTCTCTGCGATTTTGTTTACAAATGTAGGATGTTTAGAGAAAGTGATAAAAATTTGTAAAAAGATAAGTATGTAATGACATTGTTTTAAGAAAATATTGTCATAACATCAAGTTTCTTATGATCTTTGGTTTTTAATCATCAACGTGGGTACTACATTATTATCTTAAATTATTGTATTTTTCTTCACTACATAGTATAAAACAAAGTCGCTTTCTCTGTCCCTATGTCCCTTTGTATGCTTAAATCTTTGAAACTACGCAACGGATTTTGATGCGTTTTTTTTAATAGATAGAGTGATTCAAGAGGAAGGTTTATGTGTACTTTTTATCCCGATATTCCCACGGGAACGGGAACCACGCGGGTGAAACCGCGGGCGGTCGCTAGTACAGAATAATTCACAAATCAAATAAACACAATACTGATCTACCAAATTGATCAGTGCTTTAGATAATTACTCTATTGTAAACATAGGCGAAAAAGCGGATGAAGGTTCGCTCCATCCAGCATGGAGCGGCATTCCTATCACTTAAATTAATATTAACACCAGCCCTGCTGGTAGTGGAAGTCGCCGCATGGCGTTTGCTATGTGCAGTGCAGATGTGCAGTAAATACAGGAAGACTATTACAACGAAGAATATTTTTTAGTCAGGTAGGTACTATTGTTTGCTTGTGAATTTTCCTATAAATAAGGACGTTTCCAACATTGTTTGTAACGAATAAAAAGAGTGTAACTGGTGTTTTATTTAAATATTCCTCAATGCACTTTGCTTGACAGAAATCAGAGTGTGTTATAAAAAGGTCTTTTTATCATGGTTGGAATGAATTAGGTCTGGATTTGTATTACAATTTCTGTTTGTGCTATGGTATAGATTATTTATTCTTTCACAAAGAAATGATTGCTTGTAATGAGCAGTAAACAAAGCCATCAGAGTTAACGACCTTTATTGACAGAAAGTTTAATATTATATTTTTTGACTTCCAAGATCTAGATCTTCATTTGGAACCTTTTGTGCCAAATAGTTAAGTAATGTATATAGTATCTCAGTTAAGTTGTAGGTACTTAGGCCTTGTGGGTCTATCTGAATATTCCTTTCATAAATAGCTCGATTCAGTGATCTGATCATCATAAGTATTATTTAACATTAAAATTGAGTATAATAATATTAGATTAGATTTAAAATTATTGTACCATATTTGAATTGATTGACAAAATTGTGTGTTCAAAATAAATATTTTGTTAGTTCTGACCATATATTTACTATATTTGATGTCATAGGCTAACCAGGCTTTGATACGTCTATCGTATTGTTTATACATGTTTCGTGACAAAGTGGCTTAAATAATGATAACTGATAACTTGTAAGATGTGTGTTCATGTGAAAAGAGATTCTAATAAGTAAATATTTAGTTCAAAATACGTATATTATCAGAAATGTATAATTCTAACCAATGGCACCACGGCAGTATCGTCCAACATGAAACAATCACATAATGTCTTCCAAGATTTGAAAATGTCTAATAATATAATAATTTCATGAAAATG
The DNA here is from genome assembly GCA_949710035.1 of Crambus lathoniellus. NCBI lineage: Eukaryota > Metazoa > Arthropoda > Insecta > Lepidoptera > Crambidae > Crambus > Crambus lathoniellus. Next base: position 22,082,658 of record OX453313.1, on the reverse strand, counting down.
GCACTATTGCTTAAAATAGGATTATTTTTATTTTTATTTATTACATTTAAGTATATAATATCAATATGTTTATATAATATACATTTAAACTCTGAAACATGCACACATTTGTAATGCAAACAATAAAATACAATTGTTATAATTCATGACGCGAGCATGAGAATGGAACTAGTATTTTTACAATATATTATGTAAGCGTCGACTGCCTGTGCTTCTGGACCGGTTTTCAAGTTATTTAAGTAGAAAATTTTGGTTACAATGGCTTGCAATCTTATTATTCAGAAATGTCCAAGTTGTGATTTAGTAGTTATTCTCTATTGCCGAACTTTTCGCTCATAAGTAAGACAGCTTTACTTTCATCTTTTGTGTTTGTAAGATGCGAACAATTATATTTCCAAAAAATATTATTATAACATATTTATAGCTGTTTTGTTTTACACATAGGTATGCGTAATATAATACTTATAGCAATCGTAACTTTGGTTACTAACGTGAGTGAATTAATGAATGTGCAATGAAGCTTTATTTTCTTTCAAATGGCTCTGACAAGACTCTGGTTATTGCAAAATGAATCCTCCCAGACTAACTAGCTAGTTTTTTTTTTTTTTTTTTTTTTTTTTATGTTATACTAAACCACTTTTGTCTATTTGTTTAGTAGAAAAGTTAGTGAGAAGTTAGTATATCTTTGGTGAACTAAACGTGTCATGAAGGCAACCAGTGTCAAAAGGATTAATTAGGTATACTTATGTCGTTTTAATATATTACTGGTGGTAGTTCACGAAATCTCAAAAATTATATAATTTATTTTATTATTTAAGTATAGACAAACGGAACTGTATAGTGACTAAAGGAACTAGGTGATTGAATTCATGAAGAATTTTAAATTCATAAAGAATTGTATTTTTAACGAAGTTAAAGGTACTTATTCAATGCGAGTTATGTATTTAAATAAACATGTAAGCGTCTTTGAGGTCTATATCTAGACGTCATGTTACAGTTTTTAGTAATTACTTAGAGTATGTCACGCGGTAGTCCTAGTTGCCCGAGATTAAGTATAAAGCGATTATCACTATTTGGTTTCTGTACTAAGTAACCCAAAGTGACATTTTAAAATGATATTGTTTCCCTTTTTTACTTATATTTATTTATCTTGATTGAACATTATTTTCGTATACAAGGTTAAGTTAGTTCATAGGTTAAACACTGGAACTATAATTGCAATGAGCAATAAATTTGCATAGTATTTTTCTGCCTTTTTTATCTACAATGATATTATAGGGTCATCGGTAATGTACTAATGTCCAACCATGCATTAGTAAAATAATGCAGGCGACTTACGTATTACCTCGTGGTCTACTACCGGTAAGTTCTGGATGCTGGATAGCGGCGCGTGATGTCGACGTCTTGATGTGACTGGCGGGTGCGTCAGGCGCTGGGTGACCTCTTGCAGCATCGGAGATGGTATTCGCCCTATAGGCTGGTTTCCAATGCTGTGGCTTAAACTGTTAAGGATTTTTGTTGACAGTGTCCTTTCCATGAAGGATTTCAGTTTTGGAGTACCTACCTATTTCTCAAAACTGGATTCGGTTTTTGGAGACATTTTTACCAAAAACCTGATTGATTCTAATCATATCTATTTAGGTGTATTTTAGGTCTAGATTTATTCTTTAAATTAATCTCAAATTTCATAGCGTTTTAGTTTTTATGAAATTACTATCACAGAAAATGCTACATACATCAATTTACAATATATGTATACCCTAATAGGCTTTTATTTTTGGATGCTTCGTCATTTAGTATAAATATTGGGAAACTAACACTATCGAAATTAAGTTTTCGACCTTTATCCGACCGGGAATCGAACCCGGTACTTCACGCATAGTGGCACCCTGAAAACTGATGCATACCCCACTTGACCACGAAGGCAAATAGAATAAAGATAAATATAGATTCCATGGCTATGGCCAGGTTTTTTTTTTTTTTTTTTTAAAGCTATCCCAATCTGCTTTTCTTTAGCAATATTGTAGTTTCTCTTTGACAAGCGGCTTTGAAACAGCGGCTTTTGCTTCGGGATTGATGGTAGGAGCTGCTAAAAGGTCACAATAGTTTGGAACTATTTAATCTTTAAAAAGTCTATCCTTGACCTTCAGCTTTATATTGTTACATACGGTTTTTTCCCTCGGCTGAAGAGCAGTGAACAGTCGAGACAACTGATGCTTACCCTTGTTTTGTGGCCGTTGGTGCTGCCTCGTCCTGATGTGGCGATGCTGCGGCCGGAAGTGGGTACGTCGATACCGGTGACAATCCCGAGAGCTGCGACGCCGATTCGACTTCTCGAATACGAATATATAGCAACTGAACTGGGTTGCAAACAATGACTAAGTAGCCCAATAACGTGACGGTATCTGTCCTGGGTATGACAGTAACGCATCACTTAGTAATTGCAGCCATCCGGGACAACATAGTTCTTTTAAGAACGAGTACTTTGCTTGCTCGTCAAGCAAATACAGTGGCTAAGTAGCCCAATAACGTGACGGTATCTGTCCTGGGTATGACAGTAACGCATCACTTAGCAATTGCAGCAACCCGGGAACACATAGTTCTTTAGTAATTTTCTTGCTCGGTAAGCAAATTAAGTGGCTAAGTAGCTCAATGACGTGACAGTACCTATCTGTCCTGGGTATGACAGTAACGCATCACTTAGTGACCAATAATTGCAACCATCCGGAAATACATAAGTAGTTCTTTTTAGAACGAGTATCTTTCTTGCTCCTCAAGCAAATTTCAGTGGCTTAGTAGCCCAATAACATAATAGTATCTGACCTGGGATCACTTCAGTAATGCACTGGTACAGCACAACGACGTTTTCTTCTTCACTGTCTTCATGGTGTTTCCTTTTCTTCCCCAATGTTCAAAGTATCTCGCAGCGAGTAGAGTAGACGTGCGAAGGCTTGAGCACGGAAACGCTGAATGATTCGAATGTGACAGGTAACCAAACAGGTAAGTTAGGGACCACAGAGTAGAGGAATGTATAAATTGGCGGGAAATCAGTGTTGCCAATACAAAAAAAAAAAAAAAAACTTTAAACTACCGTGCAAGGCTGTCGCTTGGGGGCGCAACTACATTTGTAAACAAAATCGCAGAGAATGAAGCCGTGAAACATAATTTCTATTCGATACCGTGTCCCTAGTTGGTTCTGAACATTGGCCAAAAGTAGGTGGGTCACTACGGTCAGGCCTGTCTCACTCCCCGTGTCGGCTCCAAAACATACCTACGCGCGGCGGCAACGCCGGCGTTGCTTATCTAGCAGGGACTCACGACACGAGCGAGCAGTGACGCCCGCGCGAGTTTTGTTCGTCACCTACTTTTCGTAGCTAACTAACTAGCTTAATCGGTAGATTTTAAAATGAAGAAACATAAAAAAGCAAGTAAATATTGTGTTCTAATTACCTAAGTAATTGTATAATATAGAAAATTCTATTTTTTGTGATGAAGTTGTCAAAAACCGATTTTTTGAGTGCTTACATTGCGAACGCTGCTGGTTAAACCATATGAGATATATTGATATATCATAAAAAGACCTACAAAAAAGTCCGCGATAGCATATATCTATCTTCTAAGGTTGACTCACAGTACCCATTTTTATCTTTAAGTAATTAATTTAAAAAGATTACTTTATTCGCAAAGCTAATTTCTCCTAATTACTATGAATCCTTAACCAAATAAGTATGTAAGTTACCTTGGCCGTTTCATGTAGATCAAAATTATCATGCTTTATTTCCATTAAATGAATACTTTAGAAGTTATCACTGATTTATAAGTACTACCACTGTCGAAGCACCAACAAATTGTTCAAAGGACTCCGTGCGAAGCCAGGCGGGGTCGCTAGTCATTACTTCATTACTTATATTATAGATGCGTCTCTGTCTGTCTGTGTGTTACACAATCACACCTAAACTACTGAACCGATTTGAATGAATTTTGGTACAGAGATAATCTAGAGCCTGAGAAAGGACATAGGCTACTTTTTATTCCTGAAAAATATCACCTTCCCGCGGGATAACATCGTGCAGTACACGCGGGCGAAGCCGCGGGCGGAAGGCTAGTTATAAATAAATCACAAAGAGGCGCAACCCTTCTGACGCACAGAAGGAATACGAGTTATGCGTTAGAAAGACACGCAAATAGTAGGTGAATAAAATGCTAGGCATTTAGCGCGGTGCGACGTGAATTGCACTTTATTGCGTCGTAGAAGACTAGCTATTTGTTTGATTGGTGTTGCGGAGTGAACTTTCTGTTGTACTATTTAGTATTCTGTGCTACGGTGCAAATATCCTAAATTCAGGGGTTATTCCACAATATCATGTCGTAAATGTGGAGTTAATTTGTGCCTTAATAAGAATAATAATTGTTTTTAAATGATAATTTCAAGAATTAAAGAATGTACAAAGATATTCTATTTTTTATTTATTTAGTACTGAGCTAAACATGAAACATTGCATGATGATGGAAATTTCCATCATATTGTTTTTTACTTATTTTAAATTATTTATTCGTACTAGGATTTATTAAATATTTTTCCTTTAATCTAGAGCATTAATTACATAACCCCTGATTTATTTAAATAAAAATAAAAAATCATGCAAATAAGGGTTAAAGAAAATTATATTGATATAATAAAATAAAATAACTAGTTTAACTAAGTACGCAATATTTACATCGATAATAATATGTTTCTGAACGCAAGAAATTTAAACAGCTGAGCTGACAGCGACGCACGCGCAGGTAGCCCACTGTTAGCTGGTACGGACCGGGGACACACTCCGGGGGCTCGCGGGCCGGTCGCTTCGGCAGACAAATCGTATCTATATCAGATCCGCGCTCGCCATTTTCTCGCTACGTTACACCGCGGACGATACGATATTCTTAACTTTATAATAACGCATTAGTTTATTCGTGCCTGAGTGCCAAATTTCTATTTCTAATATTTTGTGAAAGCCACGTAATGGTAAGTTTTAAACAATTGTTTCTTAGATTAGTGTTGTAGTACAGTTATAATTTAAATATATCTTTACCCACCGTCATATTTTGCATATTTATATTTAATAATGTTTTAACTATTTCTAATGATATTTCACTGTACTATTGTTGCTAATTTGCTTTAGTAGATTGTTTTGTAGAAATTGATTATTTTTAGGGCGTATAATAAACCGAGATAAAACACAGGATGTGACAAATTTATTAAAAAAATATACGGAGAGGAATGGGTGAATGATGAAAAGCTGGTATGGTATAAAAGTGTGTTATTTCAAGAGGACTATGGAGAAATTGGAGATGATGAAGAAGAGATGGAGGCTTTATGTGATTGTTCTGAGCTTGAGGCACCATGTCTTCACATTTAATATCCTAAGTAAAACATTTGAAATTAAAACCAACGATTTCAATCTGAGTTTTATTTAATTATCTTCATTTTCAAAAAAACGTAACATTTCCATTCATATTCTATCAAAAAGTCGGAATTCCAAAAAGTAATCTGACAAAAGGTAACATTTTCACTAAGGTCCAACAAAATGTCACATTTCCAAATTTGAAATTAAAATAATTTAAAAACGAATAAACAGAAAAACTTAACAACCATAATAGTCGGTAGATCTATCTCATTTTGTTATTTTTCCTAAAAGTAAAAAATCATATACACACTTTATTTGATTTTGTCAATTAGCCTAAAAAAATTAAAAATGGAAAAAGTGACTTTCTGTTCGCCTACTCCACTTTTTCCTTAAGCTTAGAACGAAAAAATGTAGTGTTACTAGCGCCAAAAACTCCCAAGTCGAGCTTAGAGTTATCACAACAACGACGACGACGATGACGTTAGGAATTTGCAGAATGCAGATTCGGTAGGTGCGGGGAGTGGCTCCCCTCTATAAAAAGCATCTTTGCTATTGGAAACGAACAGGCTTGATATAAAATATTTGTTACTAACATCATACAGGGTGACATCGAAGTGAATTTATTCAAGTTCGCGCACGGAATTCACCGAAACAAACAATGTCATCCATGATTTATACCGGCTTGCCAGCGTCCCTGCGCCCGCGCTGACGCCGGGCACGACCCCTTTTCACGTAAAAACATAGCTTCATAGCGAGTACATTAATGTGCTGAATGCCAATGACTTCAAAAACACCCTGTATATTAAATTAATATTATTAAACTGTTATATCAAAAGTTTATTATCTATATATATAAAAATGAATCCCTATTTCCCTTGGTCACGACATCACGCGTGAACGGCTGGACCGATTTGGCTAATTTTGGTCTTGAAATGTTCGTGGAAGTCCAAGGAAGGTTCTAACGGAGAGAAAATAGGGGAAGGAGGGGTAAGTAGGGGTAGAGTAGAAGTTGGGTAGGGTAAAGGTAGGGTAGGGTAGGGGTAGGGGTAGGGTAGTGGTAGGGGTAGGGGTAGGGGTAGGGGTGGGAGTGGGGGTAGGGGTAGGGGTAGGGGTAGGGGTACGGGTAGGGGTAGGCGTAGGGTAGGGGTAGGGGTAGGGTAGGGGTAGGGGTAGGGTAAGGGTAGGGGTAGGGGTAGGGGTAGGGTAGGGTAGGGTAGGGGTAGGGGTTGGGTAGGGGTAGGGGTAGGGTAGGGGTAGGGTAGGGGTAGAGTACGGGTAGGGTAGGATGGAGTAGGGGTAGGGTCCAGCCGGTGTCAACTTTGTATGGAAGCCTTGAGATACCTACAAGGGCTGAATTTTTAATGTTGCTATATAAATAAATACTCCAATTTATCAGTTATGGCAATACTGTTATACCACGTGACCGACTAGTACCTACGTACCTACCTACCTACCCACTTTGGATCCTGAAAAAAAGTTAAACCCAGCCCCTAACTAATCCCTAATTTCATTTATTTGTAAGTAATTTACCACCAAAACGTTGAGTTTCAGTTCTATGTGTTACAAAAGTTTGTGATTCGCATCGTGAGACAGTGACTCTTAACTAAACCACCTTTGTTTGCTGTACATCTTTTCGTGAGTTATTGACTCTTTGAGACTGACCCTATCTATTTGGTGCCTGTGATGTGACCTGCAATCCACGGTTCTACCATACCATGGCGGATGCAGAGCAAAGGAGGAAATGCTTCATCAAGTGCGGTTGCTCATTTGGCCAAGCAAGAGTGCCAAGACAACGTCAAATTGTTTCGGTTTCTGAAACCATTTAAAAGAAACCTTGTTCGGTATGTATTAGAAGAGAGCCGGCCTGCTAATTCTGTTTAATAGATGTTATTTGGGTAAAAATTTAGTAGAGGGACCTATCGGGTATCGTCCCACGATTTGGATGCTGGTAATTTTATGGTAAAAGGTCTAAGAAGACTTCCTGCAAAGTTTCAGGCTTAGAACGCTTATAGTTTTCGAAAACATAATTCCTGAAGATTCGACTTTTCCTATGTTCTTAGGTGATTTAATGAATTAATGACAATTTTAGTACTTTTTGTTGGATAGATCTTCAATTCTACAACAATCTACTGAGAATAATAAAAGTTTTTTTTGTACCCCTACAGCTATTAGAGTCCCGCTATTTGCCTTTAATTTTACTACTTACAATTACAACGATACTGACAATACTCAAATTAATTAATAATAGGTGTTCAAGTTTCTCACCAGTCTACATCACCAGTAATCCCTACTACCTAGGTACTATTATTGTATAAGTTGTATAATTATATTTCTCAGATATCATTATGTTTTTCAGCTGTTAACATTGGGCGCAATACATATTCCCTGAAAAAGAGTACAGCTCTATTGCAATGCAAACAAAATTTCACAATGAACACAGAATGTTGTGCCAGAAACACTTCAGGGATGAGGATTTTACTGATTCATCTAAGAAAAATCTTCTCAGAACAGCTGTTCCTTCAGATGTAAGCTAAACAAATACCTATACTTATTTATTAATTGCAAGTGAATAAAGTACATGTAAAAACATTTTAATTAAACCATCATTTTGTTTCAGACCAAAGCTGCATCGCTAATTTCAATAGAATCTCAACCTGGGCCTTCACATCTGGTTCCTTTATATGATCTAGCATGAGATATTGACTGTGAAGTCAGAGCATCTGGGTTCAGTTTGTTAAAGGCATTTCATTTTCATATTTCAAATGCATAGTTAAATACAAACTGTACGGTTAAAAAGAGACCATGTATAATTGAATTTGTTCATGTGTTTGTCACATTGCAACGCGTGAGTATATTTTTATAATGTATTAATATTTTGTATTAGAGGTACATAGAAAAACACTTGTTGTTAAACAGAAAACATTATGTATACAAAAAATAATAAAATTATGATGAAATATTGGCTAGAAACAAAAGTTTTATTTTTAATTCCCCGATAAATAGATTCCGTTTATGGCACATCCAGACCGGGTGAGTGGTCTCGACTCGAGAGGATGAACTCTCGCTCGAGGCTGCTCGCCTGGTTTGGATGTGCCTATCAAAAATCAAAACCCAAGTGAGTTGTAGGTGTTTCAAATTTCCTGATTCAAACAGTTTACCTTGGGCCGACTTAAGATGGCAGCACTTCCAAACTAAAAATCGTTCCTATATTTTTTATATGAAGTTGACCTTCTTCTCCGCTAGGAGTAATTGTGTTCTGTGGTAGGGCCACGGGAACGAAGTCGCGCTGGGTCAGCTAGTATCATATAAACGTTATATTTATATCACATGGAATTATAATATCTAAAATAGTACTAAATGTTTATTAGACCAAGTTTTTTACCCCCGATGGAAAAAAGAGGGATATTATAAGTTCGACGTACGACGTGACAACTACAATGATTTTGGATTAGCGGCTCAACCGCTAAAAATATTGTAGTAAATAAAGACGTGCTTTTTAAGGAATTCCAACTGCTCAAGGAAAGCCTGGAAATCGCATGTTCTCATAGAGACGACAAATCCATGAATGCTGTCAAAAATAGAATAAAATTATACAACAGTTTTCGAAAACCAAGATATGCTATGTTATAAAATATATATTAATTTAAAAGTTCAATATGTAGAAAAAAATATTTTTTTACATTTTTGTTGTATCACCGACTTCAAAAAAATGAGGTTACTAGTTTGACCTGTATGTATATGATATTGTTGGAATTGGATTATATTTTAGTATAGCATTCTATTAAGGCTTCCAAGCGTGTGTGCGTAATTCGTGTATTTCGTAAGTGTATGTATATTGTTCACTTGTTGTTTACGTTAACTTTCTCGTTGAAGTTTTTGGTAACGTTGTGTTTGTGGTTATTGTTATTTCGTTTTCATATTGTTCCGTAAAAAAAAAATTAAACCGCCTTCAAAAAAACCACATCAAAAAAGTAAGAAATAATTCCTCACCAAATAAATAACGTAAGTACTTTGAAGTCGGGCGTGAAACATGTAAGTACAATTTTTTGTTGTTTTTGTTAAAACCCGCCCGACTTCAAAGTACTTACGTTATTTATTTGGTGAGGAATTATTTCTTACTTTTTTGATGTGGTTTTTTTGAAGGCGGTTTTTTTTTTTTAAATAATTTTTATTTCTCTCTTTTTAGTGCATCGTGCAGGCAATTTACGTGTTTTCTGGTAAATAGGTATGTGATCAATTTGAAAATCTCCTTTTTGGTGGGTTAAAATACCTTGAGGTATCCCCTTTTTAACAAAACAAGAATCATCTAAATCGGTTTATAAACAAAGGAGTTATGCCTAAAGATACGTATTAAATTTACATAAAGTGGTAACGAAAACGACAGTATTTTCAAGATTTCCCTAAAACTACTGAACCGATTTCAAAATTTCAAAAAATGGGACCAACTTGGAAACCAACCTGATGTAATAACGTTTGAACCATTTCAATCGGTTCAGCCGTCTTCGAGTAATCGGTGGACATACAAAAAAAAACATACATACAGACGAATAGAGAACCTCCTCCTTTTTGATTTAGAAGTCGGTTAAAAACTGTGGAGGCACAGAATATATATTAGTACCTTACGGTACAGAAATTTCACTCCCGAGTTTAGGTATGATAAACGCAAGCGTCCGGTCACCGGACTAGTCTCAATAGGCTGGCACTCGTTCGATTTGTCGCACACGCAGCGCACGCATCCGCATGTGTCGCCATCTGTCTCGCTTCGCGTGTATTACTTTCATAGATAAAGTAGTACCTCTGGCAGCCCTAGCAGATTGAAGCAAGACGGCAGACAGTTATTGTACTATGAACGCTATACGCAATGCAAAAGGTTGAAATTAGGTTGTTTTCCAGAATAGTAGGTAAATATCTCGGGGATTTTGCGCCGCTTGTATGGAAGTGAGACAGGCCTAGTGGAAGATCTACATAGTTTACGGAACAACCAAGCACGTCAAGCCAATGCTTTTTGTCCCCAAAAAAAGAAAAGACCACGGGTAGCTTTAAACGTTACCCAAAAACTTATGGTACGCCACGTGTACAAATACGTATTTGAGGTGAAAACTGCTTCACTTTTACGTACTGAGACACCGGAAAAAATTACTGTGTTTCCAAAACTGACAACGCTGACATTTAAAAAATTGGTATGAGTGCAGTTTATAATGTTTTATAAGAATTTAAAGAAAACGAGCAATTTAAGTCTCCCTATAAACGAGAACCGAAGCATAACTTCAAAGATAAATTTGATGATTTTACTTTTGCGGCTATAATGCGAAACGTACCCCAACTTTTTGCATCCACTATTGCAAAGGTAATTTTAGTATTCTTTCTTGGTTTTCTATTATGACTTTTTTTTCTACTCCGTTGATTTCCTTGTGCATATTTTTTTTTGTTAAATTACAGATTCTTAAGTTTGTCAATGAAGACCTAGATTTACCTTCTCTTGGAGTACCATGAGAAAAACTTTAAAACATTTTAATTTCAAATACGCTACAAAATCGAGAAAAAGCGTAATAATTGATAGACCAGACATTGTTTTATGGCGCCAGCGATACCTTTAAAAAATTTAGAGTACCGAAGGGAAGAAAGGTAGGTACATTTATTACCAAGATTAAACCTGGATCAACGAAGGTAATTAATTTTTTTCTGTTTTCTTTACAGTGTATGGCATACTACCCGAATTTAATAAGTAATTGGTATTTTTCATTGTCTTGAAGGTCATACACCGAAGAAGGCGTGGATTGACCAGTCAGTTAAATCGTCCCGGCAGGCATTACAGGAAGGCTTGATCACAAGCTTAATGAAGGGCCTTTAGAGAAAAACGGCTTATAATCAGCCGTATATATATAGGAGGTGAAGAAGGATTCGTGGAAGACAGCCTACCTACTATTGTTCGAAGCGCAAAAAAAGGAAAAGATGATTCTCATCCAGAGATGAATGCTGAGTGCTTTGAGGAGTGGGTTCTGCCGAAACTAAAACCTAATTCCGTAGTGGTGATGGATAATGCCCCCAACCACTGCAGAAAGTTAAAATCACTGCCTACAATGTCTTGGCCTAAACCTAGAATACAATAGCGGCAAACAAACAAAAATAATACATTCGAGGAAAAAATGGTTAAAGCTGTTCTTGTAGACATTGTATGGCAGTCGGCAGCACAAACTAGAACACTGCGACAAATATGCTGTGGACGAGATGGCAGCGGAGCATGGTATAATTGTTTTACATCTGCCCCCCTACCACAAGTCCCATTGAACTGGTCTGGGCAGACTAAAGGATATGTTTCTAGGAATAATAAAACATTTAAATTGACAGAAGTAGAAAATATTTTTGAAGGACTGAAAGATATAACAGCTGAAAAATGGAGTAGCTGCGTGGCTCATTTAATAAAACAGGAAGATAAAATGTCCAATCTCGACCACATAATTGACAATGTTTCTGACAGGTTTTTAATTAATGTCAACGACAGCGACAGTGACGATATTTTTATGTATAGTGATGAATAAAAGCAAATATAATAAGCGTAGTTTTTTATTTTCCTTATGATTATTATATTATTATACCTATATAGGCGCTGATTTTTATTTTATAATGTTTAACATCAGCTAAGCAACTTATTGAGTTTACAGCTATCAAGCTGTTAACTAAATAAGTTGCTGAATTCTAAATATTTATATAATATTTTAATTATAAAAAGGAAATAATGTGTAGTTCGCTTAACTTAGTTCATAATTAATCTTTAAACATTTTGTTATGAATAGTTCAACTTTGACAATTTATTTAGTCCAGATAAATAAGATGATTATTCTTAATAAGGGTTTTCATGAGTTTCCGTGTACTTAGGCAACATATTTATGATTATTATAAATAAAGAGTTTTAATGTGAAATATAGTTTCCAAATACATTTAAATCACATTTGCTTGCGTTTCAAATTATTTGTTATATTATTGTGACGATATTTAAGATCTCAAAATATGTAAAACCCACCCCCTCATAGCAGGGTTGGTTCACAAATTCAAAGTCGCTCAGCAAGCTATGGAAAGGGCTATGCTCAGAGTTTCTCTGAAGGATCGAATCCGGAACGTGGTAATCCGACTGCATCAAAACTCGTCAGGAGTACAAATAATTAGTGATGAAGTCGTAATACCATCCCTCAGTGAACCCCTTAAATTCGATCCAAACTTCAGTAGGCTCAACAGGTGTAGTGTCAATCATACTATAATGCTTAGATAACCTTTCAACTGGTATCACCCAGCTGCAAGACATGGTTCTAAATATGATGCTGATTGCTAACACATCCTCAATAGATAAGAATTACAATAATAATTTTTGTTTTTTATTTTCAATAAATACATGTTCTAAATAGTTGCCGTCGCATTATAGAAGAAAAGAGACAACAAAACTTTGTTTGGAACCTTCTTATAGGTCTATCATTTGTAGTATCATTTTAAAAAGTTCTGTGTAGATACTGCAGATGCCGCTGTTTCTAGATTAAGCTTCGAGTCGATTAAATACATCTGCAAATATGTGAACATAGGTAGTGATCAAGCTACTTTTGCTCTACAGAGCACTGATCGGGACGAAGTAACCAAATATCAGTCTGGACCGTACATTAGTTTATCAGAAGCTGTTTGGCGAATCCTAGCCTTCTCTACAGGGTGACAGTGAAACTCGACCTATTCCTTGAAAGGGGTTATACTAGAGGTCATTAGCAACAAATTAAGTCCAGTGAACCAGGGGTCAAAACTGGATGGTTACCGAGTTGTGACGGTTCTTTGATTTTTATGAAATTTTCCGAAATGTTACCAAAAAACATAAATTGTGATAAAACTACTCCACTTTAAACAGTAAACTGGTACTTTTCTGAAAGCTGAATAGATCGGGATCATTTTAAAAAATAGCGCTATGCCAAAAATTACATAATCTCAGAAATAAAAGGTCTTTAGTAAAAATAATTTTTGTTTTATCTATTTTTCTCCAACTTTGCCGTAATTTTTTGCAAAAGAACTGTATCGAAGTTAGCGTACAAATTAGTAAAATAACATACTAGTTTCATAAGCTTTACAAAAAGGTTCTTAAGTCATTAACTTTCCCAACTGTCTTTAAAAAAATCATCAAAAGAGAGCTGTAGGTCAGACATTTCATTACGATTTGTAAACTGAATTTGGCTCGAAAAGTCGACAGTAACATACACACATAATAACATACATAAAAAAAATACACAAAATAAAAATTATTGTTACTAAAGAGCTTTTATTTCTGAGATTATGTAAGTTATGCGCATGCGGTATTTTTTAGAATAATCCCGAATTATTCAGCTTTCAGAAAAGTACTAATTTTATGTTTAAAGTGGAGTAGTTTTATCACAATTTATGTTTTTTTGTAACAATTCAGAAAATTTCTAAAAAATCGAAGAACCGTCAAAACTCAGTAACCATCCAGTTTTGACCCCTGGTTCACTGGACTTAATTTGTTTCTAATGGCCTCTAGTATAACCCCTTTCAAGGAATAGGTCGAGTTTCACTGTCACCCTGTATAATCTCTCTCAATATGATCGTCATCCAACAGTCATGCATCTGATGGTAATTTGAAAACGGCCAACGAATTTATTTTGATCCAAATAACATGGAGAGAGCGCATAGAAAATCCACGACAAACTACACTCAAATTAAGTTGTGTGAGACGGACCAGTTTGCGAAGACTCTAACATACGACGAGGTACCATCGTACTACTCGTATAATAAACAAAGAGGTGTATTTAATCGACGTCGACGTGGATGCTCTGTGAAAGGTTTCCCAGGAGTTCATAACTGCATTATTCATATACGCAACCGAACAGCGGCCTGCCATATGGGATATGGAAGTTCGTAATTATAGTGATCTAGTTAAAAAAGGCTACGGACTGGTGTGACATAGCCTCAAAAGTAATACCGAATTAGACAGATTTGAAGAGATATAATCAATTCAATTCAACTTACTTATTTGAGAAACAAAGACTCATAATGGTTAGTAAAACTGGAACTTAAAAGCTAGGTGATTACATGATATGATTGAATTAATTAAATTAAGTTCCTAAAATGACTTTAAAATATTTGTTATGATTATATTTTTTGGTGAATGATTATTGTTTTAATTATAATGAATAATCATGGAATCAACGAATCAACTGTACAGCAGATCAAAAAGGCGGTTGAAAAAATGAAGATGGAAGATAGACTATGCATAGCTTTATTTGATGAAATGTCTCTAAAATGTAATTTGAGCTATAATCAAAGAAAGGACTGCGTCACTGGGTTTGTCACAAATGGGAAAGAGACACGCCCTGAATTTGCAGACCATGCTCAAGTGTTTCTCTTGGGAGGACTGCTTAAAAATTATAAGCAACCGATATACATACATTTTCACAAGCTGCCACAAAAGGGCCTGAATTGGCGGTACAATTAAAAGGAATTATTGAAAAGCTACAAGAAGTCGGTCTAATTGTAGTTGCCACTGAATGTAACCAGGGCACAAATAACGTGCAATGTATAAAGATTTTAATGCAAGAAACTAAAACAAGAATTTTAAGACAAGGCGAAGAGCAAAAAGGAAATTATTTTATGGTGAACAATGCTGAAATCGTCCCTTAAATGATCCAACCCACTTAAAATAAAGGGCATTTGAAATAATTTGATCAATAAACATTTGAAGTATAAGAAAGATAATATTGAAAAGACAGCAAAATTGGAACATATTTACTGGCCTACATAAAGAGAATTCAGGCTATGGAGGAATAAGACGGGTGCCGAAGTTGACAGATTACCACTGTAATCCATCAAAAATCCCAAGAGTAAAAGTAAAATACGCCACGCAAGTTTTTAGCCAAACTGTAGCTAAAAATATGGGCTACCTTGCAGGTGAGCATATGTGATATGTGTAGGTATACATTTGTGGTCGTCCAAATCAAAAGGGACCTTGTGGCGCTCGGCACTTACGCCTTTATTGCTGTTGTTCGAATACAAAACGACGACAATAAAGACGTATGTGCCGGCCGCAATAAGGTCCCTTTTGATTTGGAAGACCACATTTATTATGTGTATTGTTTAGTTATTAGTTTTAAGAAATCTCATCACAAAATCAATTACTTAAGGAAGTTATGATGTTGAATTTTGAAATAGCACTTAGTGTATTCTAGTTTATTATTCGTTCAGCTTAGCTTTCTTTAGGATCCGTCCTGTAATGGGTAACTGATTTTCCATAATTTTCTTTTTTTATATAATAACTAGCTTTCCGCCCGCGGCTTCGCACGCGTGGACTGCACGACGTTATCCCGCCGGAATGTGATATTTTTCCGGGATAAAAAGTAGCCTAAGTTATTCCTTATTACATCAGCTACCTGCCAGTGAAAGTCCCGTCAAAATCGGTTCAGCCGTTTCAGAGATTAGCCGGAACAAACAAACCGACAGACAGACAGACAGACAGACAGACAGACAATTATTTAAAAAAATATCATTTTGGTATGTGTACCGTATATCGTCGTATTGGCGGTGAAGAGAGCTAACCCGCACTTTTGGTGAAATGGAGTTAACTGCACTAACGTAGTCACAATAATATTTTCTATCTAGTAGTGAAGAGATCTAAGTGATATATACAATTTTATTACGGTTTTGGTAAAATTGTGAAAGGATGCTAATGGAATAATGGTTATATTTTTTAGGTAGTGAAATATTCATATGCGGCTTAGCTCTTTTCGTCACTCACTTTTATTGTTCTAAAGGTTTTGAGAATTTTTATTTGTGAATGGAGATAAGCCACATCTGCGCGGGTAGAATAGTCTATTGTTCACATCCCAAGCATACTTCACTATTGTCCAAAAGCTAATTTAGATAGAGAAATGTAACTTAAGGTTATTTTTGTAGTCATAATAATTTATAGTACCGCACAGTCTTCAAAGCAAATGTACCTCCCAACGGGACTGTCTGAAAATCGACTATATCAAGATTACTTAAAATACTGTGCGGAGTATAGGTAATGCTGAACCAGTGACTTCATTTATTTTTATAAACACATATTATTATTCACCACCGAATTTAATTACAGTTTTCATAAGTCCTATTCTTTCCTATTCTTTCCTATGAAAGTAAGGCTACAGAACCTAGAGCCAAACTTACCCGGCACTATACCGAAGATATCCCGGACGTCAGCCTGTACGAGATTAGAATGGCTCTCAAGCAGCTCAAAAACAACAAGGCGGCGGGCGATGACGGAATCACAACAGAACTTCTGAGAGCGGGCGGTAAGCCGATACTTAAGGTCCTCCAGAAGCTCGTCAACTCTGTCATCCTCGAGGGCAAAACGCCAAAGGCATGGGGCAGAAGCGATGTGATGCTGTTCTTCAAGAAGGGTGATAAGACTCTCCTGAAGAATTACCGACCCATCTCGCTTCTGAGCCATATCTACAAGTTGTTTTCGAGAGTTATTACGAATCGTCTCGCTCGCAGGTTCGACGACTTCCAACCTCCCGAACAAGCCGGTTTCCGAAAAGGTTATAGTACCATAGACCACATTCATACGCTGCGGCAAGTTATACAGAAGACCGAAGAGTATAACTTGCCACTATGCTTGGCGTTCGTGAACTATGAGAAAGCCTTTGATTCGATCGAGACCTGGGCAGTGCTGCAGTCTCTCCAGAGGTGCCAAATAGACTACAGGTACATCGAGGTGCTAAGGTACTTATACCAAAACGCCACCATGTCGGTCCGATTACAGAACCAGAGCTCTAATCCTATCCAACTACAGCGAGGTGTGAGACAGGGAGACGTCATTTCTCCGAAACTGTTCACAGCTGCGTTGGAGGATATTTTTAAGCTACTGGACTGGAAAGGATTCGGCATTAACATCAATGGCGAGTACCTAACACACCTGCGGTTTGCCGATGATGTAGTTCTCATGGCTGAGACTTTGGAAGACCTGAACACAATGCTCGAAGATCTCAGCAATGCTTCCCAAAGAGTGGGTCTGAAGATGAACATGGATAAGACGAAAATCATGTCCAATGCCCATGTTGCATCCGCTCCAGTTAATGTTGGGAACATTACACTTGAAGTTGTTGACCACTATGTCTACCTAGGACAGACAATCCAATTAGGTAAGTCCAACTTCGAGAAAGAGATCTCTCGTCGAATCCAGCTCGGATGGGCAGCGTTTGGGAAGCTCCGGCATATATTTGCGTCCAAAATTCCTCAATGTCTCAAGACTAAGGTCTTTGACCAGTGTGTGTTGCCAGTTATGACTTATGGAAGCGAGACGTGGTCTTTTACTATGGGTCTCATAAGAAGGCTCAAGGTTACCCAGCGAGCAATGGAGAGAGCGATGCTTGGTATTTCCCTGCTCGATCGAATCAGAAATGATGAGATCCGCAGGAGAACTAAAACGACCGACATCGCTCAAAGGATTGCTCAGTTGAAGTGGAAGTGGGCGGGACACATAGCGCGGAGAACCGATGGCCGTTGGGGCGGAAAGGTTCTCGAATGGCGACCGCGAACCGGACGACGTTCCGTGGGCAGGCCCCCTACAAGGTGGACCGACGATCTGGTCAAGGTCGCGGGAAGCCGCTGGATGCGGGCAGCGCAGGACCGATCGTTGTGGAGATCCTTGGGGGAGGCCTATGCCCAACAGTGGGCGTCGCACGGCTGAAATGATGATGATGATGATTTCATAAGTCTAAAAAGGACCAATGCGATATTTGTGCTCAATTTAATAACAATTCGGAAGAAGAAAAGTTGCAGCATCAACAAATGTATGACTTACTTAAGGTAAGAAAACAGGAAGCAAGAGAACAAATAAAAATATAGATAAGAGCTAAAAGTGACAAAAAATTTATGTGTTATACAATGAATATGGAAAAACTATTACTTACACCTCAGTTAGAAACAGGACAGTTATACTATAAAAGGAAAATGAAGACTTATAATTTTATGGTGTATGATTTGAGTACTAAAATTGCTATAAATTATATGTGGCTCGAAACTGATGAAACAAAGGGAGCGTCGGAAGTAGCTACATGTATCTGGAAATTACTTTCTGACCTTCCCAGGGAAATAACTTAAGTAACTTTCTATTCGGAAACAGTTTTTGGACAAAATCGCAACTTTATTTTAGCAGCTATGTTTAGAAAAGCCTTCCTGACCTTCAACGTTCAAATTATAAACCAATAATTTATGGAATCAGGGCACTCCGAAATGGAATTTGATAGCGTGCATTCAACAATAGAAAACAGAGGTCGAAAAATTAATATTTTTACACCTGATCAGTGGTTCACCATTGCCAGAACAGCGAAAGTTAGTAACCCTGCATACATTGTATAGGAAAAATGTGATAGTAAAAAACCACGAGCCCTATAAGTAGCTTTCAGGCGGGATTCGAACCCGCGCCTCCGGGAATCCGGCCCGATGCTCTGACCAACTAAGCTACCGAAAGGCTTACACGACTCGTCGAATTTTGCTATCACTTGTTACGCTGTAGGCCAGCGTTGCTTCATAAATGTGAGGAAACCCTCGCATCCGAAAGAAACATTTTTACAAATGTTTAACAATCGATTAAGATGAAACAGCCATATTGAGATTTTATATTATTTTTATGCATTCACAATGCAATTTCTGTAAGTATAGGAAAAATGTGATAGTAAAAAAGTTTGGTCAGAGCATCGGGCCGGATTCCCGGAGGCGCGGGTTCGAATCCCGCCTGAAAGCTACTTATAGGGCTCGTGGTTTTTTACTATCACATTTTTCCTAAACTTACAAAATTTGCATTGTGAATGCATAAAAATAATATAAAACCTGCATACATTGTCAAGGAAATTGATTAAAGCAAGTTTAAAGACTTTAAAACGTACAGTCAAAGCCTATTATCAAATAAAAACAAGAACACTAATGGTGATACAATGAGATGGTTGGATGTTAAATGGTTGCAGTTTAGAAAAGATGCTCCGAAATCTATTTTTTACAAAAATCAGCTAAGTGAAAATGAATTCAAAGAATTATGTAAGTATTAGAAGATCATCTCGTAATGAAAACGCAACAGTAAATTGTATTAATAAATCTTTATCCATCCCGCTTAAGTATTGATCCCAGCAAATTAAAAGATCTATTAAACATGTGCAACAAAGGCACCATACCAAAAAGCTATCACAATTACTTTGAAAATTTAACTGCCGCCGAGAGGAGTAGTGACTCTAATGATTCTGACTGAATCATCATCAAATGCACCTTAGTTATAAGTTTTTATATTATGATAGTATTATTTTTTGATCTTTAATGTGTGTCATACCGTGCCGTCGAATAAATGTTTCAAATTTACTTTTCTTTCAAATTGTCTTAAATATTAAATGTCGCTTATGTCAATTCACTTCCTTGGTTTGGGACGGACACTTTCTTCTTTTTAATATTTGTGAAAAGAGCTAAGTGGAAAATACCTAATTTCTACCTAATTTTAAGATTTTATTTCATATGTTACAATTATTAATAATAGCGAACACAATTTTGTACTAGTTAATCAAATTCCATGTAGATTACTTAACAAACATTGTAGATATTAAATAAATAAACTTTCAATGCCCATTATCTCAAAACTAAAAGTACGTGGGTTATCTCTTTTCACCGCCAATACGACGATATATAATCATATGCATGTAGTAAAAAGCGGTTATTTTAATGTTACAAACAGACACTCCAATTTTATTATTTGTATATTATTTGTATAGATAGTACTCGAGTTTTTGCAACACATTGGACGATTCATTTTTATTTATTTACATTGAAATAGACATTTTAAGTAATTAAAGGTATTCTGTCATCGGATTTCAAAGAGACAGCTGATATATTGTTACAGATCGCGCGGCGAGAGTTTGGCTTTGACCGTTATTGCGCAGAAATCAGAAATTGGGTATCAACGGGCAATTAGCGGGGTGCGGGGCGGGTATGTAGGCGCACGCGGTGCTCTGATTGGCGCTCCAGTCGTTCCCTGCCTCTCGCGTCGATACGACGTACCGCGCACTCCTGTTGTACAATCACATTCACAAGTGAATTGCTATTTTCGTTAATTGTTGTCGATTGTTATTATTTGTTGAGTTTGTTTGTTTAAGTTTGTCAGTTAAGTTTTTTTTGTTAAATATTAAAAAGTGATTTGAAAATGCATAAAAAAACATTGTTTTAAAAAGGCAAGCACGGAAAATGATATATGACGTAAATTGCTTTTTAAAGAAAGAAGCTGACGAATGTATCGATTCATTGAAGCAAATTCGAAGTCAGATTGAGGAAGTTGCTTCTTTACTCAGTCAGTCGGAGAATAACCAAACTATACAGACTATGCAGGTAATGAAAACGGAAACTGTTTCTAAATTAAATTGTGTAGTCAGTAAATTAGCTAAAATTCAAAAACGGACATCGGAGGCCACTAAGACTTCAATTGGCACTGTAAAAAATATCGCAAATCAAGCCAAGAGTTCCGATTTGCTAATTACTTTCAGAACACCTGGAAAAAAACGTCCCAGAGCTAAACCAGTTACGAATATTGATAATTTTGACCAAGGTGTTATAAAAAGATGTATACACAATTTTCACAAGACGAATAATGAACTTCCCACCATTGGGAAACTAAAAAAGAAACTTGAGGAAGATATAAACTTTAAAGGGTCAGAAACAAGTCTTCGTGTAATTGTAAAGGAGTTAAGATTTCGCTGGAAAAAAACAGAAAACAACCGTAAATTACTAATAGAAACATCGAATATCCGATTACAACGCATTGAATATTTAAGAAAAATAAGAAAATATCGACAAGAAGGAAGACCCATTGTTTACACAGATGAATCCTACGTAGATTCATCGCACTCAACAACCAAAGCCTGGAGCGATGGCCCTACGGAAGGACTAAAAAAACCCATTTCTAAAGGACAACGAGTCGTGATAGTCCACGCAGGATCTGAAGCTGGGTTTATACCAAATGCTTTATTAACTTTTAAAGCCGGCATCAAAACAGGGGACTATCACGACAACATGAATTACGAGAATTATGAAAAATGGCTTAGGACACAATTAATTCCCAACCTACCACCCAATTCTGTAGTGGTTGTCGACAACGCCTCATACCACAATAAACAATGGGATTTAGCACCGTCCTCCAATACCAAAAAAGCCGATATGCAGAATTGGCTAACTGATAAAGGCATACAATATGATTCAACAATGCTCAAGCCACAATTGTACAACTTGATAAAAGCTAATAAAGAAAGATTTAAAACGTTTTCAATAGATCAAATTTTAGCAGAAGCAAACCATAGCATATTGAGATTACCGCCTTACCATCCAGACCTCAACCCCATAGAAATGGCATGGGCTACTATTAAACAATAAGTAGCTAGCAAAAATGTTAAATGGAATTTACAAGAATGTACCAAACTTATCAAAGAAAAAGTATCCTTAATGGGTGCCCAGGAATGGGAAAAAATATGTAAAAAGGTAAAAGATATAGAAGAAGAGGGCGGTGGCGCTGCGAGCGTTGACACGGTCGGTTGACTCTGCGTATTTCTCTCAATAAAAAATAGTATTATCACCGTAACCGTTTTCTAAGTGTTATTATCATTTGCTACAGGACGCTGCGCATCTGTGTTAGTGTTTGCATTGCGATAGTGGCTGGGATTGTGTCGTGATTGTCTTTATAAAAGGCTTAATTCTGTGCTTGAAATTGTCGCTTTATTCGTAGTGCGGGTACTCATATATAGGTACATAGTTAATCACTTGATCGTGGATCGTGGTCAGTGGCGACATCTAGCGGGATCTATGCTCCTTGCATAGGACAGCGCCATCTAGCTGTGTGTACATAAACTATTTTTCATAGTAGTATTTAGCGCCATCTATTTTTGCGTACTTTAAACTTTTTGCGCCATTTAGTTACTATCATGGCAAAGTGTTCAGCGTGCGGAAAGTTCATCTCCGTAGCGGGCGGCGCTAGCTGCACCACTTGCACCAGCGTTTATCATAAAGGCTGCGTTGCGATACAGGACAACTCAAAAGTTCCAGATGAGTGGGTGTGCCCTGACTGTAAAAAGAGGGTAAGGAAAGGTGACAACAGTTCCACTCCCGTGAAGAATGTCTGCGGCGATGTGACGGCGCTTGCGCCCGTCGCTGCTCCGCAACCCAGCGAGAAATCAGAGATTAGCGCAATGCGCCGCGAGCTCGCGTCGAGCTTATCCGAGTTCCGCGATTTCATGCGCGAATTTCGCTCCGCCATGAAGAAAATGGAGGACCGCTTTCACTCTTTCGAACATCGGCTGGAGACGGTCGAGCGGAAACAGGCGGAAGTACCTCCAGCGGCTGGTGATGTGGTGGAGCTGCGTCGCACTGTGGAGAGTCTGAAGGCGGAGCTCAATGTCCGGGATCAAGAAATGCTACTGTCTGATCTCGACATCGGCCATCTACCGGAGGAGAAGGGCGTCAGTCCGCTCCATACGGTCACAGTGCTGGCCGCTAAGCTGGGTGTCACCCTGGCGGCCACGGACATTGTGTTCGCCGAGCGCGTCGGAGCCCCGCCCCAGGACGGTGCGGGGGCGCGCCCGCGCCGCGTCATCGTGCGGCTGGTGCGCCGCGAGCTGCGAGACGACCTGCTGCGCGCCGCGCGCGTGCGCCGCAACATTACCTCGGCTGACATCGGCGGGGCGGGGCCGCCGCGCCGCGTCTACATCAACGAGAGGCTGACGGCGACTAACCGCCGCCTGTTTCACCGAGTGCGCGAGGAGTGCCTCAAGCGCCATTGGAGATACTCGTGGACGAGGAAAGGACGGATTTTCGCGCGGCAGGATGACGGCAAGCAGGCTCACAGTTTCAGGTCGGACTCTGATGTGGAACGTGTTTTTGGTTTGGGTGACGTTACTTGTAACAGTTAGATCTGTAATCAAATTATTTGTTAATAGTAACACTGGTGGGAACAAAAACAGCCGAGTGCATCTGATAACTTTTTTATTCAGTACATTAAATCTTTTTACTAAATATCGTTTTGCTAAAAATCTTAAACTTAATTTAAAATCAAAAACTTATAAAACATGTTACTTCTATTACCGAATGTATGGGCTCATTAATATAAAACAGGTCATTAGAAATAGTTTACTCTATTTTTACATACTTAATTTAATTGCTAAACATAAACACAAATGGTAACTAATTGTTTAAAAATCGGTTTGTATAATGCAGGCTCCCTTGGAACTAACCACGATGATTTTATAGCAACAGCTACTCGGTATGACTTGGACGTCTTAGCAATAAATGAAACTTGGCTAAGAGACGGGGAGGAGGGCCGGGCACCTGCTCTACCAGGGTACCGACTGCGACACATCCCGCGGCCGCGCGGTGGGCGCGAGCGCGGGGGAGGCGTCGGTTTTTACATCAGACGAAACGTAACTGTTCGTACCTGGCCTCACCCTGTAGACCCAGTTCATAAGTTGGTAGAGCAGATGTGGCTCACGTTGACCCATAACGGAAAGAAGCTTATCATAGGTACTGCATACCGGCCGCATTGGATGAATGTTGATCTATTCTTTGATGCAATGTCAGACACTATTAGTTCTATTCCCAATTATGATAATATTATATTACTGGGCGATTTTAATATCAATCTATTACAGCCACAGAATTTAAATACTGCTAAACCTTTTTAAATAGTTTTAACCTTTTTCAGCTGGTCTCGGAGCCGACACACTTTACCCTAAACAGTCAGTCACTCATAGATGTGGTGTATACAGATTTAATAGTAAAAAATATTGCCCTGGATCATGTCGGTACTGCGTGCGGTCACTGTCTGGTTGTGTGTGAATTTAATATTAAGCGGGATAAATATTCGCCACAAACAATCAAATACAGACCCGTAAAATATATTTGTGAAGAAAGCTTCACCGAAGACTTGAAAATGATTCGATGGGATCTTTTATCTGAGACTGGATGTATAAACGATTTAGTGGAAATCTTTAATAGGTGTGTCCTGACTGTATTTGAGAAGCATGCTCCTGAAAAAACTGCCAAACTGAAAAACCGCAGCTTACCATGGCTGACTGACACAGTCAGACTCATGATGCAGCTGCGTGACCGAGCTTTGGCAGACTACCACAAAAACAAGAAAGAAAGTACCTTTTCATACTACAAATCTTTGAAATCTGTTGTAAATAAAGCCTTATTTACCGAGAAAGCGGCATTTTTCAAATACCAGGTTAACAACAAAATTCATAACCCTAAGGTATTATGGTCTAGTCTTAAGAATACAATTTTGCCAGAGAAAGGAAATGATCTGCCTAGGTTTTTTAATGATCCTGATGCGATAAATAATTATTTTTTAAATATACCAGGTAATTCTAAGGTCAGTTTATCTCAATTGACTTATTACGAATTTAACCGCTTCTCAGACAAAGTTTTTAATTTAAAACCCATAGATTTAACAGATTTCATAAAAATAGTACGCAGTTTAAAATCCAATGCAATGGGATGCGATTCAATCAGCCTTGACATGCTTATGAGGACCTTCCCCTACACAATTGACATTATTAAGGACATTATTAACACATCCATCACTTCTCAGACGTATCCACAGTTATGGAAATTAGCGGTTGTTCTCCCACTCCCTAAGATACCTAATCCAACGGATTTAAAGGACCTAAGGCCGATTAGGATACTTCCATGTATGTCCAAAATCCTAGAAAAGGCGGTTGGCATGCAACTGACCGAATATTTAGAGAAAAATAGGATTTTACCTGAGCTGCAATCCGGTTTTAGAAAGGGTCGGAGTACAACAACTGCTCTCCTCGATATTACTGACTCAATACTTAGTGCACGAGATCAAGGCATGTGTACTCTGCTCGTGTTACTCGACTTTTCCAGGGCATTCGAAACTTTGAATATTGATCTGCTCTTGTCGAAACTTAGTTTCTATGGTTTTGACTCTCAGACTCTGCGGTGGTTCCATAGCTACCTTACTGACCGTTCCCAATGTGTTAAATTGAAAGACAAGAATGGTACCACTAAGGAATCTGGTAAAATGCCCATAAATAGAGGAGTACCACAAGGATCTATCTTGGGACCTATCCTATTCATTCTATATTCCGCTGACATAACAGCCTCCATCACACATAGTAAATACCACATCTATGCAGACGACACACAAATTTATATCTCATTCAGACCAGAGGACATTGATGAGGCAATTACTAAAATCAATGAAGACCTCTCTAGCATTCTCGATTGGTCAAATAACAACTGTCTAAAGCTTAATCCATCAAAAACAAAATATTTGGTCTTTGGGTCCAAAAACCAGATTTCAAAATGCCTCCCATCCCTAAATGTCAAATTAAAGGATGTAGAAATAGAGAGAGTGTTTGAAGCTAGAAATTTGGGCCTCAAGATGGACAGTGATCTTCATTTTGAAAATCACATTGGAAATTGTGTTCGAAATTGTTTTTATAAACTAAAGATATTATATAGAGTTAGACGCTACCTCAGTATAGACCTACGTATCCAGCTGGTAGAGTCCTTAGTATTATCACAGCTCAATTATATGGACTCTGTGTATGGTCCATGTTTGCTTGTCAAAACAAAAAAGCTTATTCAACGAGTGCAAAATGCGTGCGCACGTTTTTGCTTCAATATTCCGTTACGGGCTCACGTGACTCCGTTTCTGAATGAGCAACTTATGTTAAAAATGAGACACCGACGAAAGTTTCACTTAGCTTGCTTAATGTTTAGTATTGTTAAAAACAAGGCACCTGAATATTTGTACAGCAAGCTTTCCTGGATATCGAACCATAAACCTTATGGGGCCCGCAAACTTGCTCCACAGCTGGCAACTGCTCGCCACACATCCGCCGCCTTCCGTGGTAGCTTCCGTTATGCAGCTTCCAAGATTTGGAATAATATTCCTCCGCCGATAAGAGACCTACACAACATAACCAGTTTTAAACAAATTCTTAAAAAATTCATATTTAACTGTCAATTAAGTCAAGAACACCAAGCACAAGATACCAGCATATTGTAATACTGAATAATTCGCTGTTTTATTTATCACCTACCATAATTTTCTGTCCCATATATGTTTTAGGTTGGTTTTCTGCATAACGGAATGCTGCTGAATGCTGTTATTTGTTGAGTAATGCTCTCAATAAAATGATAGCAAGCAAGGTGTGCATTGGTCTATTTAATCACATAACCCTTCCATCCAGGTTGTTTCAGGGAGCCCTGTATGAAAGAATATATATATTTTTTTAATACAATTAGAAAACTCATATTGGCTTGTTTTTACCATTATTAAATGTTGTTTATTCTTTATTTACTATAAAAACTCACCTTATTTGTTTGGCTCACTTGTTAAATCACCATTTTGGGAAGCCCTTATATGTGTAAATATAGTATTTTGTTGTACTTTGTTTTGTTTAGCTATAGAGCGATAGCTATATTGTAAAAGATCATCTTACTCATAAAAATTTCATGCGCCCATGTTGTTCTGAGAACCCTGCAAAATTAACAATCTGATTATAATAGGTACTTACAATATTTTGCTAGTGTATATTGTTTAAATAGTATGTTCGCTTTTATTACTCACTGTAATTGTTTGACTCACTTCAAACACTTCAGTTACTTCTAGAGTTGCTACTTTGTGATGCACTCATAAGTTTAATTTTTAGTTTTTAGTCATTACTGATAGTTTTTCGTAGTTTAAAAATTAGTTATTGATGCACTGTATAAACATTTTGCGTAAGTACTCAGTAAGTATGTTAGTTTGGTGCATTATCGTGTAACTTGTGCTTTTTAGTGCATTGCTTAATTTAGATATGTATTTTCTCTCGTGTTATGAAGTTTTTAGATAGTTTTTTTTAGTTTATAAGTAAAAGTAGAACTTTTATTCTTTTTTTCTTTTCTCAGTGAGTGACGCTAGCCAGATTAATTATACTAAAAAATAGATAGACGGTCACTCACTTGTCTATGCCTGTTTTTTCTTTTTTTTTTTCTTTTTGCTGGCACTGGCCTATCAGTATTTCAGTCTTGGTATGTTGTCCGATTGTGTTGGCTTCACAGCCCCACCAAATACGGTCCCGACGGAAGATCAGCGCTGGCCACAAGCCAAGCATTATGCTGAGTCGGGACCATTTTGGGACATAGGTACCGTACGATTCAATGTGTTTTTGTGTAAATATTATTTTGTTGTGATGTCCCAAATAAATTATTTTTCTTTCTTTTCTTTCTTTCAAGAGTACGCCAAGAGTGACCATGTAGTTGATTTACTTACCGAGCAATTTATAATTCGCGTCGATGATAGTTCCGAAGACGA
This sequence comes from Crambus lathoniellus, assembly GCA_949710035.1. NCBI lineage: Eukaryota > Metazoa > Arthropoda > Insecta > Lepidoptera > Crambidae > Crambus > Crambus lathoniellus. The sequence continues at coordinate 22,054,899 of OX453313.1, read as the reverse complement.
TGATTCTGATGATGGTTATGAAGATGATGATGATGACAACTGCGACCGAGGAAGCCCTGAACCCGGACCCTCAACAAGCAAAAGACGTTGCACAATTTCGTGTCGCGGCAGCACCACTGGACCATGCGGTGATTTCATAGAAGGCGTTAAACCTTTAACTGATTCAGAATCTGAATAGCACTGCTGCTAAGACTTTTTTTTAATGTTAACTTTTGTATTTAATAATTATTTTAAGTTTTCTTTTGTTTGTATGTACCAATTTGACATGTATCTTGGAATAAATAATTTTATTAAAAAACAATTATTTAAAATTTTCATCGCTGTCTCTGTAAACTTTAAAAGGAAATAAACATTTTATATAAGTAAAATAACTATCAATACTTTTAATAAATGAAGAAGTTTATCTATTTCGTATTATTTTCTAGCATTATTACCACTGTACTGACTGTACATGAATTTTGACCCACTCAAATATCCAACCTGGTACATAAAAAAGGAAAAGTATTGTGTGCGTGACAGTACCCATGCGCAGTAATCCCCTCCACCCGAAGGTCAAAGCCAAACTCTCGCCGCGCGATCTGTATTTTTTGATCGGCTGTTCGACTCCGTAAATGGAAGCTTCGGAAAAAGGAACAATCCACCACCAAATATGGAATGATTAAAAAAAATTAAAAAAAATATGAAATTTGTTAATACTAGACTACTACTACTACTACTACTACTTTGTTAGTCCTACACTTTGAAGGTGGAACATGTACCAACAATTAAAAACTGGGTATGGACGATAGAGCGCATACAATTATTAATAAAAAACTTTACAGTAAATATGGAATAAATTATATTTTGTTGCGGCATCTAAATCATTAGAAGAAGGGTCCATTAGAAGCCATGGATGCCGCAACGTGAACCCATCAACAGATAAATTTGAGTCGGCATACACGACGCTTTTAATTAATAGCCTCTTTAGTGTCCATGCCCCAGGAGCTAATTGTGAAAAAGATAATTGTTTTGCTCTCAGTAGCGTCATCATCACAGGCGGTGATTGCAAAGCCAAGCATGTTTTAGAAACAGAAAATATATACCTGAAATAACTATCACACCCCTTGAAGAAAAAAATTACCAACGGCAAATTGGGGGACTACAATATGTCAGTGGTTACTTTTTAAAATTGGCGAATTCATTAAAACAATTATTTTGATGTTTATAGAATTTGATTTTATTAAATGTGAAAATCATAAAAAAGAATTAATTATTATTTACTAAACCTGACTAATTGTAAGTCTTTTTACTTAAGAAACTTAAAAATTTAAGTTGTAAATTTTTCATTCAACATCTAATATTGCAAGAAACGTCATATGGTCTGGAAATATAGGCGGACGAGGGGGAAATGAGATAGCATCCTGTCTGATTCGCTGGGCGGATGAGAATAAGAACAAAATTGCATACGCAAGAGAGCTTAGTTTCTGGTCTGAAAACTGCGCGGGACAAAACCGAAACTTAATGGTGGTATTGGACTACATGTGGTTGCTTCATAAGTGGCCCCATCTAAGAGCAATAAACCACAAATTCATGCTCAAAGGCTATACCCATGTGGAGGTTGATCAAATACACTCCCAAATAGAGCAAAAGAAAAAGTAACTGAAAAAAAAACAGATTGCACGAGACTGGTCGCAATTCATTCGAACTTGTAGAGGAAAGAGAAAATTTGATGTCTTTGAAATGCAATCGCACCATTTCAAAGATTTGACTGCACTGTACAAAAAATGGGCAATTGTACATTCCAATATCAGAATATGTCCGTCACTCTTTGCTAAAATTGAATCATCATCATCATTTCAGCCGTAGGGGAGATCCTTGTACCTCGGGACACCTTGTACCTCAGGACAACCGTATTACGACAAAAATATTAACGCTCGAAAGTACGCGTAGCGCCATCTAGTATCTCCTCTAGTATACTAATTCATAGGCACAGAGTAAAGTCAGCCATTTTGAATCCTGTCAGCGCTCAGTGAAGGAGTTTGTTTTTGCATGTGCGAACTTTTTTTAACTATCCGCTTTAATCTTCGATTTTGTGCATTTATTTTAAGGTGAGTGATTGAATTAAGTTTTAGTTTATTAGTATACACATTTATAATTACGTATTTTAATAGAAACAGTATTATTTTAGTATTGTAATATTCAAACGAATTTTATGTAGTTAAGGCAAGGATTTGTACCTTGGGACAGTTACATTTTTGTACCTTGGGACTGTCCCAAGGTACAAGTCAAAAGATAAATCTTACAGTTTTGTTAAGTAGTTCATTTGTATTAACTTTTTAGATGCCGCGAAGCAAAAACAAAGTGACCCGGCCTAAGCCATGTAAGCAAAATGTTATGGATGCTGTTCGAACGGTTATAGAAAAACGAATGCCGATTCGAAAAGCGTCGGCAGTGTTTAAAATATCAAAGACTTTAATTGGTCGGTACGTAAAGAAGCATAAAGAAACAGATAATGTCAAATTCATTTACGAGCCTCACAATGATATCAAACGTATATTTACTGATCAAGAAGAAGAACATTTAGTCGATTATTGCTTAAAGGCGTCTAAGTTTCACTACGGAATATCGAAAGAAGAGTTCCTTAAGTTGGTTTACGAATATGCAGTTCTTTTGGACAAACGTTATCCACAGTCGTGGAACGTAAACAAAGCAGCTGGTAAGACCTTTTATCAATTCTTTATTAAACGGCACCAAAATCTAAGTTTGCGTAAACCAGAAGCAACTAGCTTGGCACGTGCAACTGCATTCAATAAGACAAACGTTGAATTGTTTTTTACAAAGTATACAGAGTTGTTGTCAAGGTTCAATTTTACAAGTGACAGGATCTATAATGTGGATGAAAGTGGTCTGTCGACGGTACATACACCAATGAAGGTTTTAGCCCCAAAGGGTTCTAAGCAAGTGGGCAATATAACTTCTGCAGAACGAGGAAATAATGTGACAGTTATCGGGTGTATTAATGCACTTGGAAATTCTGTTCCACCTTGTATGATTTTCCCAAGGGTACATTTCAAAGACCATATGATCAATGGTGCACCTCCAGAGACATTAGGGCTCGCAACTCCTAGTGGATGGTCCAATAGTGACAAATTTGAAGAGTTTTTACAGCACTTTATCAAACACGTCAAACCCAATAATGAGAACAAAGTCCTCCTTATATTGGACAACCATGAGAGTCACCTCTCTATTAAAATTATTGACTTGGCCAAGAAGAATGGTATTGTAATGTTCACATTCCCGCCCCATACCAGTCATAAGTTTCAACCCCTAGATAGAACGGTGTTTGGTCCTCTCAAGAAATATTACAACAAAGCGTGTAATAAATGGCTTTTGCAACATCCTGGAAGTCCACTTACGATATACAATGTCGCTGAGTGCTTTGGCAAGGCATATCCACTTGCCTTTACACCCACCAATATACAAAATGGTTTTAAGGTTTCTGGAATATGGCCTCTGAATGAAAATATTTTTGGCGACGATGAGTTTCTTAGCTCATACGTTACTGACAGACCACTGGACGAAAATGCCCATATTAATGTTGAGAGTTCAAACAATCCACCTACAAGTGCCAATACACCAATAAATATTTCTAATATTAATCAGCGACCGATAATAAATACTTATGCCAATATACAAGTAGATATTGCCTTATCAAAACCATCGACATCATCTGCTGGTAATCAGCCAAGTGGTGGAATTCCAGAACTACTGAAGTCACCTGAAATGGTTCGCCCATTCCCGAAGGCACCACCACGCAAAAATATAAAGGCAAGAAACAGGAGAGGTAAAACAAGAGTGCTGACGGACACTCCTGAAAAGCAGGAGTTGGAGCTTTTGGCTGAAAAGAAAAGGAAGAAAGCCGTTACAAAAAACAAGAAAACTGTTAAAAGGAAGGTTCTTAAAAAAGACAATACCAGCAGCACAGAAGATGAAACTGATTTAATCTTAGAAAGTGATGGTTCTGGTGATGGCGTTAATGATGAAAATATTTGTGTGGGTTGTGGCGAAAACTATTTTGAAACTTCGAGCAAAGAGGACTGGGTACAGTGCGTTATCTGCCATTCCTGGGTTCATGAAGACTGCACATTCTTTGACAATTATTGTCAAAAATGTGGGATCAGGCAAAAAAAACAACTTTAATTCCGTTAACTTTTTGTAATACCTATTATGTGCCATTTTAATTACCTAGTACATATGTTTTTATGATAATTAATTTTTGGTTTCACTTCTAAAATGCCCTTTTAAAAGTGTCCCAAGGAACAATATCACGTGTCCTTAGGTACAAGCACCGTTTGTACCTTGGGACAAATGTAACTTTTTAATTTTTTGACATTAGCTGATAAATTATATTAAGGAAGCAGTTTATTGCACGTATTCATGTAAGGTTATTAAATACTTATCAATATTCATTTATTATTTTGGGATATTGGTCAATATTCACTAAAATATATGCGTTTCAAAAAAAGTGTCCCGAGGTACAAGGACCTCCCCTACGACGCCCACTGCTGGGCATAGGCCTCCCCCAAGGATCTCCACAAGGATCGGCCCTGCGCTGCCTGAATTTGAATAGAATAAAAATTGAATAGAATAGAGTAGTTTATTTCTGAATAAAACTTAGTCTAAATATACATCGAACTTAAAAAGTGTCACGTTCTTACCTCCTTCACCCTAAATCTACCGGGATAAGGATAGGAAAAGAAACGCGAACAAATAATAAGTTTAGGTATCTTTCTATATTAAAACAAAATACCGGTGTGAGGGAGGGGTCATGGGTGAAGCCCAAAGAATTTGTAAGGAAGACTGCTCGATTTCCTGCTAGTCGGGTACTTCCCGTGTTGAGCGCCTCGGTGAGGAACAGGAGCACAGCAGGGACGCAGCCAGAAAGGTGTCGGGCGCAACAGGAGCGCAGCCCAAGGTGACCTTCAAGTAAAGGTAGCAGTGACCTCGGACCCTGGAACGCGCCATCAAAAGGCGTTATTCCCTCATCCAATACTGTGCGATCACCAACGGCAGAAATTACTGGGATAGTACCGTAATGAGCTGTTGTGCCGTGGTGTTCGCAATCGGTTACGGAGATTAAATAATACGATGAACAAAAATTTAAATTAGCTAACGTAAAATATTTTTTCAATACATAAAGTGGGTAGATCCAAAAGGAAATTATATGACTACGCAAATTACGTTATTGCAATAGATATAAATGATTTAACGGTTCCTAATTAACAATCACTAATAAAATAAAATAAAGAAAGGTGGCTAAATACAAATCACACTTTTCTAGGAAACTAATACCGACTGCTCAGCTATAATTGTTAAGAAATACAAGTAGGTACCACTTACCCAATCTGGGGTTTTCAACAATTTCACTATTTTGGCCTACTAGGCACGAAATATTATAATATAAATTACTAACTTAAATAGGTTAGGCCGCCAATAATTATATCTTTATTGATTATTTAAATTCGAGGTACGACTGTTGCCGGTCAGGGAATGTGTTGCCGGTCAGGGAATGAGTGGCCGGTGTGAGTGAGCAACGAGCGAACGGCCGTCGAATGAATGAATGGATGGCTTGCGAACGAACAGGTGATCGGTTCTATAGACGAAACGTCAAACGCGACGGCAAACAAAATGAGCGCTAAAATGAAATATTCCTGTGATTTTCTAAAGTATTTATATTTCATGTTATTAATATTTTGTTACTTATAAGCTTTTAGTTTATGGTTTTATTTAATAATTCAAGTAAATATTGTTAGATTAAGTGTGTTTAGTAAAATTATAAGTAAGTTTTATTGTGAAGTTGTAATAAAATCTTTATTATTAGTTTATAGAAATAGGTCTTATAAACTTGATTCAAATTATCATGTACGTTTACAACGTTACAAAAGTAACATCAACTTTTTTTAAAATGGAACGGAACTAGACAGGGCTACTTGCTCAACACAACGGGCAGTAGGCTCATCCGGACGGAAGTATCCTCTAATAGTAGTTTATGTGACTGTCGCATAATGAGGGGTATTAAAACACGAGGTTCACCCTTGTTTGGTAGAACAACGTTTCGTCGAAAATCGGTTCGACTAATTTTAGTTACAATAAAGTCATTTCACAGAATTATTCATTTGATCGAATGTTTATTTGTCATAATTTTATTTCGTATAATTATTTATTTGGACGAATGTCATTTTACCGAATTTTCAATTGCGCTAATTTTATTTGGACGAATGTCATTTTACCGAATTTTCAATTGCGCTAATTTTATTTAAACGAATGTTTAACTAGACTAATAATGATTTAGTCGAAAGATCGTTAATATTTGAGTGGCTCGGAAGTCCTGTAGAACACGTGATAGGTTAGAAATTTAAGGCGATCGCGAAGCGCAGCGAAGCGATCGCCTTAAATTTCGTGGTTATTTTTTTTGTGAAACAATCCATAAGTAATTTGTATTGATACAAAAAAAAAATAACCACGAAATTTAAGGCGATCGCTTCGCTGCGCTTCGCGATCGCCTTAAATTTCTAACCTATCACGTGTTCTACAGGACTTCCGAGGAGTCGGCTTTTCTTCCAAACGTTTTTATACCCAAACGATTATTATATCAAATGAACATTCTATTTTATGATCATTAGCGCAAATGTTGTTATCGCAAATGAATATTCGATGAAATGAACATTCTATTTTACGATCATTAGCGCAAACGTTGTTATCGCAAATGAATATTCGATGAAATGAACATTCTATTTTACGATCATTAGCGCAAACGTTGTTATCGCAAATGAATATTCGATGAAATGAAAATTATGTCAATCGATATTATACAAAGTGATTATTTTCTCAAACGTTGTTCGAATTATTGAAATTCGATCAAACGTTGTTCTGCCAAACAAGGGTGAACCAAAACACGAGTGGGTGGCGAGTTATTTAATAATACTATTCAACACTCGTGGAATACTCCACGAGTGTTTTAATACCGAGTTATGTGCAGTCTCATACACTACTTTATCTACACTCATTACATTTATTATATACTAGCTTTCCGCCCGCGGCTTCGCCCGCGTGGACTACACGACGTTATCCCGCCGGAATTTGATACTTTTCCGGGATAAAAAGTAGCCTATGTTCCTCTCCAGGCTACAAAGTATCTATGTCTCAAATTTCAGCCAAATCCGTTCAGCCGTTTTAGCGTGATTGAGTAACAAACATCCAAACATCTAAACATCCAAACATCTAAACTTTCACATTTATAATATTAGTAGGATTTCAAAAATAAAACAAATCAATATTAATTATAGAATGTGAATTGGTTCCAAACCTCACTCATAGGAGTCTATACATCATCATCATCATGGCATCAAAATTCAAGATGGCAGCAAATTTTTTTGTTTGTGGGCCGATTTTGATGAAACTCGAAGTCTAGTACTATTTTGACAAGAAAACAGCAACACTATGTTAAAAATATTAAAAAATCGAAGATGGCAGCCAACTTTTTTGTTTGTGGGCCGATTTTGATGAAACTCGATTTCTAGTACTATTTTGACAAGAAAACAACAACGCACTTTTAAAAATAAAAAAATCTAAAATTTTGATTTTTTTTTTTAACATTGCGTTACTCTTTTCTTGACGAAATAGTACCAAAAACCAAGTTTCATCGAAATCAGCCCACAAACAAAAAAGTTGGCCGCCATCTTGGATATTTTATATTTTTAACAGTGCGTTGTTGTTTTCATGTCAAAATAATACTAGAAATCGAGTTTCATCAAAATCGGCCCACAAACAAAAAAGTTGGCCGCCATCTTGGATTTTTTATATTTTTAACAGTGCGTTGTTTTCTTGTCTAAATAGTACTAGAAATCGAGTTTCATCAAAATCGGCCCACAAACAAAAAAGTTGGCCGCCATCTTGGATTTTTAATTTTTTTAACATTGCGTTACTCTTTTCTTGACGAAATAGTACCAAAAACCGAGTTTCGTCGAAATCAGCCCACAAACAAAAAAGTTGACCGCCATCTTGGTTTATATTTTTTTTAACATTGTGTTACAGTTTTCTTGTAAAAATAGTACTAAAAATCGAGTTTCATCAAAATCTGCCCACAAACAAAAAAGTTGGCCGCCATCTTGGTATTTTTTTTTTTTTTACATTGACGACATTTGACGACTTCCGTGGCCGAGTGGTGTACGCAACGGTTTTCAAGGTGCCGCTATCTCTAGAGGTCCCGGGTTCGATCCTCGGTCGGCTAAATACTGAAAACGAACTTTTCAAATAATCAAATTTCTAGCGCGTACCTTTTTTTAATAACAAATAAGTTTCGATTTACCGGTGTTAAAAATGCCCATTTTCAAAAATTTATTACTCGGTAACCAAGTGTAATGGAAATACGGGAGTTCTACACTTGCATTTGTAAAGCTTAACTCTTTCCAATTATTGAAAAAAAGGGGGATGTCCGATTTTAAGGGTTTTGGAAACACCGTGCATGGCCACCAAAGTCCACCAAAATCGCTGTATCGAACTGTTTTTTTTTTCATGACAGATAATGAATTTCCTAACAACTTTAATATGAAAAAAACTGACAAATGCGCAGTTATTGAGAAAAAAACTAGTTTTTTTGTCGAGATTGCATCACATGTTAAAGAAGGCTAAATACTATTAGTACCTACGTAGATTAAAAATAGGCGAATCCAAAAAATTAAGTGATTGTTTTATTTCTTTTTGATAATTTTTCTTTCAAATGACTAATAACGTTGCAGGCCTCAGAAGCCTAGCCAGTTAAATTTATATGAATAATCGTTTGTACAAAGTAGCATTATATCAAATATTACTTTTTTTATAAAGCTACTATCTGATCGATCGGCGAAATTTGTACCGCCTTATCGACAGCACGCCACCTACCCGGTCCAATTGTAAATCTAAATCATTCTGGAATCTGCCTGAAGACACACAAAAAAATTCATTGAAATCGAAACTGTTTTGCCGGCTCCAAACTATCGTCCAACACTCCAACTGTTCGTCCAACCTTCCACGTGTGGAGAGGTAGTTCGTAAATGTGTTGGATGTTGGAACGATGTTGGAACGTGTTGGGGCGAGATCGGTCCGATGGCGGTAAATCGTACCCAGATCAAAGGAGTTGGCCGACTCGCACAAACAGACCCTCCACACATCAGTGTCGTCACTTCACTCAGGCTGTTCACGCCGCGCTTGCGAGCAGTCAGTTGTCATTGTCAATGTCTCGAGACAATGCGCTCGGGCCGGGTGTAGGATTCATTCGTGAGTTCGCCGTAAGCCGCCGGGAGGCGAGGTTGTGTGTTCCTGTAGCGACGTGCCGCGCCAGGAAACCTACCGATATTGTGACCGAGATTTCGAGTTTTTGCACCTACGAGTGCACCGGTCGGGGTACAGACTTGTGACCCGTGTGTGTTCGCCTTGAAAAGCGCCGGGAAAGTTTTAGCTGTCTATTAGGGCATTGTGTAGTTATAAGAGTGTTAGCTATAAGAGTTTCCCATCGGGGGTTGGGTGAAGATCGACTTGCCAGGCGCGCGCGCCGGCGAGACAGCGATCAGCCCCCCCGGATTACGGACAGTATCTTCTAGTTAAGGTAGGACTAGCTCTTAAGTAACTTAATTTTGCATGAGAAACATCCGTTTCAATAAACTGTGGAACACAGTAGATGGTCACCACAATTGTGCCTGATCATATTTTGGTAGCAGAGCGTAGTTGATATAATTAATTTTCATATTAAAATTAACTACATAAAATTTCATAGTAAAAATAAAATTATTTTTTTTAGAAAAATGGAAAATAAAGTATTTAGAAAAAATCGACCCGACTCACAACCAGCTCCGATGGGACTCGAACCCACGACCTTTCGCTATCCGGGCGACTGCTCTAACCACTGAGCTACGGAGTCGTTTTTTAAAATTTTTATTTTTTTTGTTAAAATCTCGAGGGTATTCCGAGACGATTTGAAGTACTAAGAAATTGTTCTAGTAAATTCTCGAAGCGAATGTTTCTCACTTGGTGGATCCGATAATAGATAGACACTTATATAATTGTGGTCACATACTAGTGATTTGATACGAGTTTACTCGCCTAGATGTGTATATTTTTTTGTGTGTCCGGATTTATTTGACGAATAGTTTCGTTCGAAAGTGTTGTTTATTAGTACCACATACTAGTGTTTGTTCCGAGTCCGCTTGCCTAGTTAAAAAAGTGGAACTAGTTTTAATTATTAGTGGTATTAAATTACGAGTATTATTAATAAAAATAGATTTGTTTTTGTTTGTTGATAACGGTTTAGTAGTTGATTTGCGAGGTTGACTTGGCCGTGCCGTTTATGCCATACCGTTTATCCTATACCGTTTTGTTTATACCGTTATATTGTTAGCCCTTGAAATTGGTAAGTTGTTAATAATTTATGAAAATAGTAGGGTCCGTGTATGTCGTCCGAATTTTAATTGTGTTTTATATTATCGTGACGCGACCTATTTCTATTGTTTTTTTTTGTTGATGTTTACCACTTTTATATTTCTTTGTTTGCTTTGTTTATTAAACGGATTATAAATGGCTCCTACGAATCCGCCCGCCGTATCCAGGGCTGGCATCCAAGGAGTTTTGCGTTGGCTTGCTTGTGCGGTCACATTAATAGACCGAGCCGACCGGGTAGGCGCGTTGCTAGCTCGGTATGGCGGGCTGGCAGCTCGGCTGCAAGACCTGGAGCGCCACGCCATGGAGTGTCGCGCGTATTATTTGGAGAACCCCCCAGCTGATGATGCCGTGTCGGAACAGCTGGAGCAGGATGTAGCCCAGGCCTATGAGCTGGCTGACCAGTTCACGGAGGCGGCTGAGAGGGCCCTGGCTGTTCGGAAGGGGGAGCCGGTTTTGAGCGGGGAGGTCAAACCTACCCCGACGGCGTTGCTAGGCCGATTGCCTACGTTGGAGATTCCCACTTTTAATGGGGATCTGTCAGCCTGGATGGGCTTCATTAACTTGTTTGACAGCTTAGTGGATTCACGACGGGACTTATCCCCTAGTGAGAAGTTGGCCTATTTGCGCTCCTCCCTGCGAGGAGAGGCCAGCGCGGTAATCCAGCACCTGCTCATCAGCGACGACAACTACCAGGTGGCTCGCCAGCTTCTGGTTAGCAGGTACCAGAATGTCCGGTTACTGGCGGACACCCACGTGGCCACGATTTTGGCCCTCCCGCGAATCACGCGGGTACACCTGTTACGGAGGGAGTTGCTGAACCCGCTACTGTCAGCGGTCAACTCCCTAAGGCGATTGGACCTGCCGGTGGATCAGTGGTCCTTTATACTGCTGCACATAGTCCTCGCCAAATTGCCCGCTGAAATGAAGGGGCGTTTCGAGCAGAGGTACGGAGGCGACAGCGCCTCGTATCTCCCGCCCTTCGCGGACCTCCTTCGTTTTTTGGAGGACGAATGTAGGGTGACGGACTACCTGGAGCCCGCCCCGGTTCCAGGTGTTGGTCGTATGGTGGCGGCGAGGGAACAGCCCCGTCGCCCGACCAATCGGTATGCTGCCTTCCAGCAGTCCCCTCCCCCCGCACCGAGTGAGCGGTGCAGGTATTGCAGGGGAGATAGGCACGTGGTGCACGAATGTGCCAAATTTAGAGGCCTCCGCCCAGAGGGACGGAGGGCCGTTGCTAGACAGCGCCAATGGTGCTATAGGTGTTTGGGGGGACACATGCAGTCGGCGTGTCCCCAGACAGAGGATTGTCGTCTTTGCGGAGGGAGGCATCACCCCCTCCTTTGTTTGGACCGCAAGGACGCCGGGAGCGACCGGGGTTCGAATTCCTCGCGCACGGGCGGGGGCCCGGCAGCCCGGAACCGGTCCCCTAGAGATTCGGCGGGGCTTAGCCCCCCCGTTCAGTCCCCCCCGGAGAGGGGGAACTATAGGAGAGACGCCCCCGCCACGGGCGGGGGTAGGGGGGTACCACAAGAGTACGCCACGGTGGCGATGGGCACGGGCCCTATTTGCTACTCCCCCCCCCCTAATGGAGAGGCCTCGATTGGGGTACTATGCACCGAGGCACGCCCCACACGGGTATTACCCTGCACCTAGGAGTGCTGTTGGTCGGGGCCAGTATGTACCCGATTGGGACCCGCTCGCCCGGTACGAGCGTCCCACATTTGGCGCGCCGACTCAGGCGCGAGGGGGACAAGTACCCCCCCAAAATTTTTAATGGCGCCCCTGTCGGACCCAACCACCCCTCCGGAGCTTGTGCTGTTGCCAACAGCCTCCGTGAATGTTTGGGGACCTAAGGGCAATGTTGTCACGGTGCGTGCCCTTTTGGACTCAGGTGCCCAGGGGTGCATAATGTCCAGGTGGCTTGTCCGACAGCTGGGTCTTTTGCTTGTGCCGCATCACGAAGCGGTACGGGGGGTGGGAGACTCGCGGATCCCTGATCCGATTGGTCGAGTTGAGTTCTCCTTCTCCCCCCACTTCGCGCCAAGGCCGAAGATCGGTGCTTCGGCGATAGTTTTTGATAAGGTGGTTGGACCACTCCCGCAAGTGCGAGTGCCGCCATCCCCGATTGAGCTGACGTCTGGACTGGCTTTGGCTGATCCTTCCTTCCACCGACCGGGCCCAATACACTTGTTGATTGGTGCGGATGTCCTCGGTCGTGTACTGTGTGGAAGCAAGCGAGTTTTGCAGACAGCCGATCTTGTCGCCTTGTCCTCGTCGCTGGGTCATGTGGTGATGGGAAAGGTACCACAGACACCAGAGACCCCGTCGGTAGACCGCCAGACCATTGTCGGTTCTACTTTGTCCGCCGTTCTCCAAAAGTTTTGGGAGGTGGAGGAACCTCCCACTGCCAAGCGGTTGGATCCGTTAGCCGAGGAGTGCGAATTGTTCTACCAGAACAACACTGGGCGCCTCCTCTCGGGTCGCTTGATTACCCGCTTGCCCTTCTTGGCGGTTCGCCCTCCTTTAGGGAGCTCCCGACCGATGGCCGAGAAGAGATTGTTGTCCATGGAGCGTAGGATGGCCAGGGATCCCGCATTCAAGGAGAAGTATATAGACTTCATGCGGGAGTATTTGGACCTTGGGCACATGTCCATCTCGCAGTTGGACTGGCGTAATGTGGAACATTACTTCCTGCCACACCACGCTGTTTTGAAGACTTCCAATGGGAAGATCCGCGTGGTCTTTGATGGTTCAGCGCCCACGTCAACCGGAGTGTCGTTGAATCAGTGTCTGCATGCGGGGCCGAAGTTGCATCACGATGTCTGTGATGTTTTGACCAACTTCCGCCGGCACGCTGTCGTCTTTGTGGCCGATATCCGCATGATGTTCAGACAGACCGTGATTCACCCGGAGGATAGACGATACCAGCTCATCCTTTGGCGTGAGGATCCCCAGGATCCGATGTTGGCTTACGAGCTGAACACCAACACTTATGGTTTGCGGTCGAGCCCCTTTGTGGCGATCCGTTCGCTTTTGGAGCTCGCAGAGCGCGAACGGCTACGCTATCCCCGGGCATCTGCTCTTATTGAGGGGGGGGCCTTATTTGTCGACGATATCTGCACGGGGGCCTCGAGCTTAGATGAGGCTCTCGTCTTACGTGATGAGCTGATTGCGCTCTTAAGGGCTGGTGGCTATGAGTTGCGGAAGTGGCTGTCTAACTCACCGGACCTCTTGGCAGATTTGCCTAAGGACCACCAGCAAGAGCCGCTCCTCTTTGAAAATCCGGAGACTCCAGACATGCTGTCTGTTTTGGGAGTCCAGTATCGACCAGTTCCGGATTTGTTCACATATAGATTGGAACTGCCAGACCCAAAGGTCTGGACTAAACGCACGGTGCTGTCCACTGTAGCCCGTACCTTTGATCCGAACGGTTGGCTCAGCCCTGTAGTGTTTTCGATGAAGTGCTTCCTACAGGAGCTCTGGGCTGCGGAATTGTCATGGGATAAGCCCCTCTCTGGTAGCCTCCTACGAGAGTGGGTGAGGTTCGTGTCATCCCTACCCGACGTCAATCGGGTTTGTATACCGAGGCAAATGCTGCCTTCGGGAAAGTTTAAAGCCTCCCTGCACGGCTTTTGTGACGCGTCCGAAAGCGGATACGCGGCAGCCGTTTACATCCGAACGGTGGATGCAGCAGGCGTTGTCGCCGTACACTTAGTTACGGCCAAGAGTAAGGTCGCCCCCTTCGGACTAGGCTAACCATTCCGAAGTTGGAGTTGTCCGGCGCCACTCTCTTAGTACGGCTACTCAATCATGTTGCCGACACCTTGGGAAACGGTGTCGACTTGGAGTCGATATTTGCGTGGTCTGACAGCCAGGTCGTCCTTTGTTGGCTGAAGAGTTCAGTCCACACCCTTGAGGTTTTTGTGGCCAACCGGGTCTCACAAATTCAGACTTCAAAGGCCCCGTTGATTTGGCGCCACGTACCGGGCGAATTGAACCCCGCAGATTGTGCCTCCCGCGGCTGCGAGGCGCCTGAGTTAGTGGACCACCACCTATGGTGGAGTCCATCATGGTTGTTACGGCCTGAGCGCTCATGGCCTGCCACCCCGGCTGTGGCCAGAGTCCCAGACCTAGGCATGCGTGTTCACGCCGTGGAGACGGTGGCGGCTCCGCAGATGGAGTTTTTGTTAGACCGCTACAGTTCTCTTGATAAGTTGCTCGGCGTGACTGCTTGGATGAGGCGCTTTGTGCGAAATTGTCGCCAGCCTCAGGAGAAATCGTTGTCTCCGGTCCTCGCCCCACAAGAGCGGCAAGACGCTCTGTTGCATTGGTTGCGAGTGACGCAACAGCGAGAGTTTGAACCGGAGCTGAAAGCCCTGCGCTCAAGTAAGTCCAAGTTGAAGGGACCCTTGGTGCGGTTGAATCCCTTCTTGGACAGTACCGGATTGCTGCGTGTCGGAGGTAGGCTCAGACATGCCAACCTGCCGTACGGATCACGCCACCCTTTGTTGCTCCCCAAGGATGGACCGTTAGTTAGACTGTTGATTACAGACCGACATGTAAAGAATGCTCATGCCGGTTGTAATGCTTTGACCGCGCTCCTCCAACGAGAGTTCTGGATTTTGTCAGCGCGGAGAATAATCCGATCCGTTATTTTTCGTTGTCTCCCGTGTTACCGTTTGCGCGCCGATACGATGCAGCCCCAGATGGGTGATTTGCCTGCCGATCGGGTGAACGAATCGATGCCCTTCTCAGGAGTTGGAACGGATTTTGCGGGGCCATTTACCGTTAAGACATCGCGGCTTCGTAATGCTAGAACGGAAAAGGCTTACTTGTGTGTATTTGTTTGTTTGGCCACTAAAGCGGTCCATCTGGAGGTGGTTAGTGCCCTCACCACAGAAGCCTTTGTAGCCACGTTGAATCGTTTTGTGTCTCGCCGCGGAATGCCGTCGTTAATAAGGTCCGATTGTGGAACCAATTTCAAGGGCACCGATAGGTATTTAAAGGAAGTTTGTGAATTTTTGGATAGGAATAATTTTGAGATCGGATCCACACTCTCTCGCAGAGGGGTACGATGGCAGTACTCCCCGCCATCCTGCCCCCACTGGGGAGGGATTTTTGAAGCAACTGTAAAGGCCGCTAAAACTCACCTTCGTCGCGTTATTGGGGAGACGGTCCTCACGTTTGAGGAACTCGCGACCGTATTTTGTAAGGTTGAGGCGGTCCTCAACTCGCGTCCGTTGTGTCCGTTGTCTTCGGACGCGAATGATTTAGAGGCCCTTACGCCGGGCCATTTTTTGATTGGCAGACCGCTTAACGCCTTGCCGGAATATCCTTATTCCGAAGTGCCCTCCGGACGGCTCTCGCGATTTGAATTGCTCCAGCAGCTTACGCAGAGTTTTTGGCGCCGTTGGCATCTGGAGTATTTGCACATTTTGCAGCAACGCGTTAAGTGGTCGGATAGGACGACCCCACCCAAGACCGGAGACCTCGTGTTGGTAAAGGATCCAAACCTGCCGCCCCTCCGCTGGCGTTTAGGACGCATTGTTCAGCTTCATCCGGGGTCGGATGGTGTGCCCAGGTTTGCCGAGGTCCTGGTGGGGGACTCTGTTTTGAAGCGAGCGATCGCTACCCTCTCTCGCCTGCCCTTAGATTGAGTTGGCGGACAGTTTGCTACTGTCCGGGACGGGGGGATGTTCACGCCGCGCTTGCGAGCAGTCAGTTGTCATTGTCAATGTCTCGAGACAATGCGCTCGGGCCGGGTGTAGGATTCATTCGTGAGTTCGCCGTAAGCCGCCGGGAGGCGAGGTTGTGTGTTCCTGTAGCGACGTGCCGCGCCAGGAAACCTACCGATATTGTGACCGAGATTTCGAGTTTTTGCACCTACGAGTGCACCGGTCGGGGTACAGACTTGTGACCCGTGTGTGTTCGCCTTGAAAAGCGCCGGGAAAGTTTTAGCTGTCTATTAGGGCATTGTGTAGTTATAAGAGTGTTAGCTATAAGAGTTTCCCATCGGGGGTTGGGTGAAGATCGACTTGCCAGGCGCGCGCGCCGGCGAGACAGCGATCAGCCCCCCCGGATTACGGACAGTATCTTCTAGTTAAGGTAGGACTAGCTCTTAAGTAACTTAATTTTGCATGAGAAACATCCGTTTCAATAAACTGTGGAACACAGTAGATGGTCACCACAATTGTGCCTGATCACAGGCGATTCAGACGTGTGACGCGCAGCGTCCCCTGTTCTTAATTATTTCGCGCCAATTTGTTCTTAATATGGCTGATTGGAGTAATGATACCGTACTCTCTTGTTTTTGGAGTTATTTAAAGCAGAACCGGTACTATGGAATCCAAAGCATCGCCGATTTAAGAATAAAATAGCATTTAGCATTACACGATGTGTACGATGCACGTACATGCGGTTTATTTTGTTAGTAGATAAAATTATAACTGACGCGGCGTAGCATTGACCGCATTTCGACTACCGGGCTGACGGTGCACTTTAAGACAAAATGTATTCTTATTGATTAGTGTTCGATTAGATTCCTTGACAACAACTCATGCGTTTCTTTTCTTAGCACTCATCTGCATTCTGCATATCAACCTGCATCTGATACCTTGCATCACTGCATTTCATTTATTACATTTTGCATCAAACATTTTTTAGTCCTTCGCGACAGAACATTTTTTGGTCCTTCGAGCCGGATTATATGCAATCTAGATCCAATACACGTGAGTTGCCTAAGTTCGACCAGTTTATGCAATTCGTGGAAAGTAAATTTATTGCTTTAGAGCCATTGCAACGAAAAAGGCCTGAAAACGGTGTTAGTTCATCTCAAAAACCAATGAAACTACAATTTAATGCATCTCGTTCTTATGATAGAAATTACAACTCAAAAGCTCGACATGCTATCAGAGAACCAGGTCATGGGCGTCACCCGGCATGCAACTTTAGTTTAGGAAAAATTACGTGTCCATTATGCAAAAATGATCACGCACTGTTTAAGTGTGCCAAGTTTATTGAAATGACAAATAGAGAAAAATTGCACGTTTTAACTAAACACAACATATGCAAAAATTGTTTGTACGTGCATAACAAAGGTTTTTGTGGGTCAGGCAAAAGGTGCAAATAATGCAATTTGCCGCATAATACTTTGTTACATAGCGCTCTTAGCAACGTAGAACGGCCACCTATGACATCATCGGCAGCGCCGAAGTTGCCCTATGACAAACCAATGCAAAACAATTACGTCTCGAATACTGATGACGAAATACTATTACCGACTACATTAGTTCAGGTGGCAACGGTTAGAGGAGAATATGTGACGTTGCGTGCCCTAGTCGATCAAGGGTCACAAATTACTCTGATTACGGAGAATGCAGCCCAAAGATTAGGTTTACAGAGAGAAAAATTAGATGCAAGCGTATCAGGTGTTGGTACTTTGTCAAATAAAAGTAAAGGTAAAGTACACTTGAGTTGCAAATCAGTCTGCACCGACTATCAATTTGAAACCGATGCATTAATTATGACACGCGTCGTTAGTAATTTACCGAATGCGTCATTTGCAGTTAGCGACACGGAGTACTTTAAAAACATTACATTAGCCGATCCCGAGTATAACGTTTCGAGGCCCATAGATATTCTTTTTGATGCACACGTGTTTTCGGAAATACTGTTGTGTGGTCTGATTAAAGGACATCCAAACCAACCAATAGCGCAGCAGACACAATTAGGTTGGATCATGTCGGGCCACGTCAAAACATTTAACTGTCACGTGATCACGAATAATAGCGATGATTTTGCAAGATACTGGGAGGTAGAGGATATTCAGGATAAGCCTGGCTCCATGACGTCACAGGAACAATACTGCGAGGAATATTACACTGCAACAACGACACGGTTACCAGATGGACGATATGAGGTTCGATACCCCATGAAGTCAGGGTTCGAGAGCCAACTGGGTAAATCAAAACATCTTGCGTCAGCACAGTTTAAACATCTGGAAGGAAAATTAAATAAAAATACCCAGTTTTCAGACAGTTACAAAAAAATAATGACAGAATATTTGGAAATGGGTCACATGAAACCGAGCCCCATAGATCGTGAACCGACTTGTTATTTGCCCCATCATGGTGTTTTGAAACAGGATTCAGTGACTACGAAGTTAAGAGTAGTTTTTAATGCATCACAAAAAACTGGATCGGGTTTCAGTCTTAACGACCTCATGGAGTGTGGACCAAAACTACACCAGGATCTGTTGACATTGTTAATACGATGGAGATTACACAAATACGTTTTTACCGCTGATTGTGAGAAGATGTATAGAATGATCAAGGTCAGCGAGGAAGATCAACAATTGCAAAAAATTCTTTGGAGGGACAATAGAGAACAACAAATACAGCAATATCATTTATGTACCGTAACGTTTGGCGTAAAGGCAGCCCCGTTCCTGGCCTTACGAACACTGAAACAGTTAGCGCTAGACGATCAGGACAAGTACCCCCTAGCCAGTGACGTCATAAACCACGCTATGTACGTTGATGATGTACTATGTGGTAGTAATAGTTTAGAAATCGCCAAAGCAATGCAGCAACAGCTTATTGACATGCTCCGGGGTGCAGGGTTGACATTACGAAAGTGGACGAGTAATAATCCAGAGTTATTACATAACATCAGTGACAATGATTTGAGCCAGACAACGTTACACTTTAAAAGCGAAGGCACAACAAAAGCGCTGGGGTTGCAATGGAATCCACAAACAGATTACTTTGCGTTTTCGAATAAAATCAACATAAACTGCACTAAATTGACAAAACGCGTGCTGCTCTCGGAAATTTCAAAAATTTTCGATCCGCTTGGGTGGCTCACTCCCGTAACACTTAGAGCGAAATTATTATTCCAACAATGCTGGCTGTCAGAGTGCGATTGGGATGACGCGGTGTCGGAAGATATACAGACCAAATGGCGACAATTTTGCAAAGACATTGATGACATTCGACAGGTGGAAGTACCGCGACACTTGGGAGATACTTCAAGACCTGTGCAATTACATGGGTTTTGTGATGCGTCTGAAAAGGCGTATGCTTGCATTATTTATTTACGCACTTTGACGCAAGATGGTGACAGTATGATTCGAGTCATCGCGGCGAAATCGAGATTAGCGCCAGTTAATACCAAACTATCTTTGCCACGTAAGGAACTTTGCGCGGCAGTACTGCTTTCAAGACTCATGAAAACAGTATTACGTGCTAATACATGGGAGAACCTAAGTTATGACATTTTCGCGTGGACCGACTCAATGATAGTCCTTGCATGGTTAAAACGAGATCCTAATACATGGAAAACCTTTGTCAGCAATCGAGTACGACAGATTCGTGACGACATCCCGAATATACAGTGGGGTCATGTCAAATCTGAAGAAAACGCCGCTGATTGTGCCACTCGAGGGTTGACGTGCACACAACTTCTAAATCATTCTCTTTGGTGGCAAGGTCCGGGGTGGCTAAAAACTTTTGACAAGTCTTTGAACAAAAAGGAACACATTACTGACACAGATTATGAATTAAAACAAAAGCAAACATGCATAACACAATTACAATCGTCGTCAATTGTCATTGAATTAATATATAAACATAGTAGTATGAGTCACGTTATTAGAATCGTCGCATGGCTACTACGAATGACACATCGATTTACTCACAGAGGCTATCTGACACCGCAAGAATTACATGTTGCAGAAAAATTTATCGTAAAACAAATACAACTACACGAGTTCAAGGACGAGATACTAAAAATAGAACATGACAACTGCATCAGTACCAGAAGTAACATCCGTAGTTTAAACCCCTTTCTTGATAACGACAACATTTTGCGAGTTGGGGGGAGGTTGAGAAATGCAAACTTAAAGGAAGACACCAAACAACCAATGCTTTTGCCCCATAATCACCGATTGACCGACATGCTTATCGAGCAGGCTCATCTACAACTTCTGCATGGGGGACCTAAACTTACATTAGCACATTTGCGACAAAAGTATTGGATTGTCGGAGGTTATCGTGCAGTAAAAAGGGTGATTCATAAATGTGTCACGTGCCGCCGTTTTAATGCAAAAACACAAAACCAAATCATGGCGGACCTCCCTACGCCTAGGGTAACAGTCTCTCGACCCTTCACACATACAGGGGTCGACTTTTCAGGCCACGTAGAAATCAAGGCCAACAAAGGTCGTGGGATAAAAACGCTACTAGCTTACATCGCTGTCTTTGTTTGTTTTGCAACCAAAGCTGTTCATCTAGAGCTTGTAACGGAGTTGAGTACAGCAGCGTTCTTAGCGGCATTTCAAAGATTTTGTGCAAGACGAGGAAAGCCACGTGACATGTATAGTGACAATGGCACAAATTTTGTAGGAGCCAACCGCGTGCTACGACAACAGTACAAGGCCATCTTAGACACAATTGACACCCCTTTCTTGGATAAAATCGGGGAGATGAGAATCACATGGCATTTCAACGCGCCTGCTTGGCCCAGTGCTGGCGGAATTTGGGAAAGGGCGGTCCGAAGTATGAAATTTCATGTGAAACGGGTAATAGGAGAACAGAAGCTAACCTATGAAGAGTTTTCTACGCTGCTATGCCAAGTTGAAGCATGCCTAAACTCGCGACCATTGTGCAATTTGACAGAAAGCATTGAGGACATTGAATGTTTGACGCCTGGTCACTTCCTCACTGGGACGGAACTTCTAACCATCCCCGAACCAGACGACTGCAGCATCGATTTTAGAAAGAGATGGCAACTGGTACAAAAATTGGGTAAGGATTTCTGGGATAAATGGTCTAGCGAATATTTACAACAACTACAAGCTAGATCAAAATGGCAGCAATCCAAACCAGACCCTCAATTAAATGACATTGTGTGCATCAAGGACGAACACTTACCAGCAGGAAAATGGGCACTCGGCAGAGTTATACAATTACATCCTGGAAGGGACGGCCATTCACGGGTGGTTACATTGAAAACCGCCAAGGGAGAACTTAAAAGGCCCATAACTAAATTAGTGCGTCTTCTTGAAATAGAAAAACCTGCAAATGACGAACAGACATACACGCGTAAAAGAAATCGAGGAAAAAATATGACGTGGAAAAGTTTATTTTGTTATACATTATTATTATTTATTGGAGTTTTGTCACCCTCGATGCAACAAAATCACTCTGGCTTTACTCTTACTTCAGTGAGTAACAACCAATCACTTTATTTTGATAAGGTCGGAGAACTGCAAGAGATCAAAGAAGAATGGAAATTAATATTTTACTATAATATGACAAATTATTGGCATAACATCGTAGTACTGGATCAATACGTAACGCATATCAAAGACTTTCAGAGAGAAAATTGGGTCATGCAATTCCAAGTGTTACTAAACCAATTAGATCAGAACATGAAAGAGTTACATTATTATAACAGCTTATTAACTTCTCAACATTTGATGCAGAGCAGAGTAAAAAGGGGGCTGGTAAATGGAGTCGGGTACTTAGCCAATACCTTATTTGGGGTACTCGACGAAAGATTCGCTGCAAAATATGAGACCGACATAACAACTGTTCAACAAAATGAAAACCACTTATTAACATTAATCAAGAACCAGACAAGCATTTTAGAAGCTGAACGTAACATTGTACAGAGAAACGAGCAAACCATGATAAAACACCTAGATATGATACGTAAACACCTTGCAACACTTGACAGAGAATATTTAGCTAAAAAATCAAAAGATGAAACCTCATTTTACGTTTTGACATCTATTATGGCCGCCGAAAGCATACTGACAAACCTTAAATTCATGCAACAAACCTTAATAAACACACTGACTAACCTGTATCAAGGTCACATCGATGTGCATTTAATATCGCCTGGTCAATTACAACAAGAACTAGATAAAATAGCTCGACATTTAGCTCACAACTTAGCGCTACCTGAGACTCATGACAACATAAAAGACGTTTATAAACTTCTTAGAGTTCATAGCCGCATCACACAAAATTATTTAATAATGGAAGTCAAGGTACCGTTGTTGAATGACGAGCCTTATGAACTAATTAAATTAATTAACATCCCACAACGCATTAGCCGGACTAAGGTTCTAAATATTATTCCTGCAACAAACCTTATCGCTATAAATATACACCGAGACACTTTTGTGCCGCTAGATCAAACCGATATTTATGAATGTCAAACAATTAGTCAACAGAATATGATGTGCAAGTTCAATCACCCAGTATATGACATAACTCGACAGAAGTCTATTTGCGATACACAATTAATTAATTACCGTGATAAACACGAATCATTTTGCCGCGCAGAAAGTACGCTATGCAGCGATAACTGGGTCAAGTTACATCAATTAAACACCTGGTTTTATTATTGTTGCGGCGAGTGCATTGTACGCATCATATGTCCAACGGCCTTGATGTCACAGACGCTACGTCACATGGGACTGATAACGTTAGAGAAAGGGTGTGTACTGAAAGGAAACACCTTTATGTTATATGCAAATATGCAATATAGCGATAAAATTACAATTGAAACACCAAGCCTGATAATTCCAGAACTTTCACCTCTTAACAAGATTATCAATACTTCAGTTAATGTCCAGAATTTGTCAGTATTCCCGGAGACACATGAAACTCAATTTAGGAAACTACATAGCGATATCCAAAAGTTAAAAGATCAATCCACTATAGAGCCACTAACCTCGCACGATATGCATCATTATATTATGATTTATGTGATTATAGGCATAGGCGTTTTGCTTTTAATTGTCACTGTATACTGCTGGAAGGTCAAAACCGGAAAGAGTGGTAATTCGAGAGGGGGGAAGACTCATTGTGAGGACGCGAAGCCAAGCACAAGTGAGGATATCTATAGTGTAGTGCAATATGACAACAAAAAACATAAAATAGTGAATAAGTTACCAAGTGAATGTGATAGGGCTCGGCCCTCAGTGAACACCGTGACATTTGACACTAGTGAACCTAGATAGAACCTTTAGGAACATTAAGACTATGTGTTTAAGTGTGTGACATTTTACAGCTCTTTTATAATTTTATATTTTCTATTTTTTAGTTTTACGTATCAAGTTTACTTTTACCTTTATACCTGATTATTTTTTACAATAAGTAATAAAAACAAAAAAAGGGTGTTACGTTAACTTATTGTTTATTGCACTAGTTCAGATTTAAATTTTATTGCATAGTTTTACTTTCATTTTGTTTTTCTCGGTGGCAGTATGTACGATGCACGTACATGCGGTTTATTTTGTTAGTAGATAAAATTATAACTGACGCGGCGTAGCATTGACCGCATTTCGACTACCGGGCTGACGGTGCACTTTAAGACAAAATGTATTCTTATTGATTAGTGTTCGATTAGATTCCTTGACAACAACTCATGCGTTTCTTTTCTTAGCACTCATCTGCATTCTGCATATCAACCTGCATCTGATACCTTGCATCACTGCATTTCATTTATTACATTTTGCATCAAACATTTTTTAGTCCTTCGCGACAGAACACGATGCTTGGTTGAGAATTTCGAAGTCTATCGATAAAATATGATGTAGGTATCATAGGTATTAATTTGACAGGTGACAAAATGCACCTATGAAATTAGTTCTACCTACTGTATTGGAATAATAATGAATCACGCACCTTCCTATCATAGATTAATAACCTTTCGCTATTGAAAAATTGAAAATAAAGTACTTATTTAGAAAAAATTGACCCATCTCACAATTTTTTTCTAAATACTTATTTTCAAATAGAGTTTACAGCATAATTTAGTTCAGTGACATCATTACAAGTGACTGAGTGAAATTAAGAGTGAAAACATACAAAAACAGTATTATAAAGCAAAACAATCAATACCGAATCAAATTACAGTGTGTTTATTTGCAAAAAGTGAACAATTCAGTGAATCAAAACAGTTTTTGTGATAGCGTCATTTTTTTAAAAATAAACGGTCACAACAGCAACGCCTCACCTTGGCGTCACCTGTATACAGAAATGAACTTTGAACCTAGTGTCATTAACCTTTCACCATAGCTTTCACTCCGCCTTTCCCGAATCACCTATACGCCTATTTTAACAACTCTTCCAAGAGCGCTTCTGGTGTCGGGCGTACGGTCTAAGTTCTTATCACCTGCTAATTGCTGAAACCTTATGTCATATAAATACACTTTTTCTATTTTAAGGGTTTTTAAATTGCAGAAAGGAACAAAGGTTCTTAAATTCAACATGTTTTTGAATTTAATTATTTTGTGGTGAATTTCATCGATGTAAGATACACAGTGAACTTTTTGCCTGCTTTTAACGTCTTATCGACCGATGGCTTCATAAATGGATAGGTAAACACAAGTATGTTCAGAGCCATCTGTAGCGATAAATCGAATTATTTTTGCTGTGCTGTTTGCTCACTCCTGCACCTGCTATGAAATCCTATTGAATCCTAGTGAATTAAGTACCTACTGTGCCTTACAAAAAAATATTAACAGACAATTTCAAGAAATATTATAAACTACATTATTGGTGATAGTGAATATGGACGTGTAAAACTATGAGAGACATTAGTTGATAATAGTGAACCAAAATATTAGTTGACATTATATAAACGCCATCTATGAACTAAAAGTGGTATTTCAAGTCTCCAGGGTTTTGTATATACTTTGATGGTTTTAGTGTTTTGTGTGATTTAAAATGCATTTATTGTTTCTTCTTATTATTAAGGTAAATGAATTCTGGTTTTAAGATTTGATTTAAATATTTAGTTAGATGAAGAATTTGACTTGTAATACTCTTTTAAATATTTTATTCAAAGTTTAATACCTAAGTTTCTGTTTTTAAGTTTAATGTTTTTTTTTTTTAAATTTTGTTTGCTTCCAAAAATGTTATGATTTTGTTTGTTTGTGTTAATTCGAGTGTAAATAAACCTTTTTTTTTCTTTTTTTTCTTTTGCTACATGCTTAGAAACTACTTTTTAAAGTTAGCGTTTTATGTATTTCTTAATAACTAGTTTAGATGCGCGTGTGCCTCGTCCACGCAGCGCGCTGGCCCGGTGGTGCCATGCCAACGAAGAGACATGAGTCTTTTCGTTCGTAGGTACTTATTGATTTAAATATTTTGCTATAGGGTTTGACTGTTAATATTCTTTTAAGTAAATTTTTTATTCAAAGTTTTATGCATTCCTGTTTATGAAATGATTTCGCTTGTTTCCAAAAATGTAATGATTCAAATGAATTTCAATTTTTTTTAAATGTTTATGAATTCAAGTTTAAATTAACCTTTTTTTTTGTTTTTGCTATTTGATGTTTAAAAACAATTTTGTATAGTTAGCAATTTTAGTTTTACGTCTAACTATGGCTAGTTTAGATGCGCTTTATCGTTTTTTTATCTTTATGAGTTCGAGCTAAATTAACCCTTTTTTCTGTTGTTGCTATTTGATCTTTAGAAACGACTCTGTATAGTTAGAAATTTTAGTTTTAAGTATAACTATGGCTAGTTTAGATGCGCGAGTGCCTTGCCCACGCTGCCCCGGTTCCTCACGTCTCTTCGTTGCTCCTCATGGTTTAAATGTGCACTTAGGTCGTATGCATAAAGAGTCTAACTCTCAATCGGTAACTTCTAATACCCGTGTAGGTCAGGGCGATGCCAGAAGTTTAAACGATATTCCTCTCCTTAAGAAAACAGTCCGCGTCCTAAAACACATACCTAAAGGGGCGAGAAACCTAGCGGCTGGTAAACTTCGTTCTTTAATTGAAAGATGTTTACAAACTAATACTACTGGAGACTGGTATAATCTGCTGACATTTGCTTATACTGCTTTGGTCGTATTGAATCATGATGCTCAGAATCGTTCCCTCACGGCTAGGGTTAAAGAAAACATAGAGAACTCTTGTACGTACTTTACGGGGCTCAACCTCGTAAATGACCGACAGTTCTCTATAAATAAGGCAATTGAAACAAAGGTCCATGATGGAGATTTGAGAGGCGCGGTTCGACTTCTTTTGTCCGATTCATCCCTAGCGCCCAAGAACGCCGAAACGTTTAATGAACTGCAATCAAAGCATCCTCCGCCGTCCCGTATGAGTAATTTTCCGCCGGAGCCTGATTCTAATTCACCTTTTCTGTTAGTATCCAGCACAGACGTTGCCAACGCTGTCAACAGTTTTTACAATGGCTCAGCTTCGGGCATGAATGGCCTCCGCCCGCAACATTTAAAGGAACTTATCTCCGTGGCAGCTGGCGATAACGGTCAACGTCTCCTTGAATCCTTAACGAGATTGTGTAACTTTCTAATGCAAGGCTTATTAAATAGGGAAGTGTGTCCGTTTTTGTATGGAGCCTCATTATTTGCATTAAAAAAAATGATGGGGGAATTAGGCCGATAGCTGTTGGCAGTGTTATACGCCGATTGGTGGCTAAGCTGGGATGTCGGGTGGTCAAGGAGCAAATGGCAGTCTATTTGCAGCCTCACCAGCTTGGTTTCGGAACTTCACAGGGATGTGAGACAGCCATTCACGCTGTACGTACTTTCGCAATGAAAGAGAGGAATGACAATGAAATAATACTAAAAATTGACATTAAAAACGCGTTTAACAGCGTTGAAAGGGATGCTGTTTTGGCTGAGGTAAAGGAAATTATTCCGTCTCTGTACCCTTTTCTACATCAATGCTACGCCTATCCCAGTAATCTCTTTTTTGAGGATTCGACAATTGCATCTCAGGTGGGAGTGCAGCAGGGCGATCCATTGGGACCTTTAATATTCAGTCTCGCAATTCAAAAAATTGTTTCGTCTTTGGAGTCACCCCTAAATCTTTGGTACCTGGATGATGGTACGCTCGGTGGTAGCCCAGATGTTATTATCAGGGACCTTCAGCTACTTCTGCCAAAATTAAAAGAGATTGGACTACAGATTAACAGTAATAAGTGCGAAATTTTTCCATGCACCCGAGAAGCCGCGGCATCTTTTACTGATATCAACGTTTTGATCCCGGGCTCAAAGTTGGTAGCTGAGAGCGAATTGACGTTGCTAGGTTCTCCGGTTTTCCCTGAGGCTATTCCCGCAATTTTGCAGAAGAAAAATTTAGCCATCCTATCAGCCCAAGAACGCTTGAAGCACTTACCAGCTCATATTGCTCTCACTCTATTTCGCAGTTGCCTTTCAATGCCGAGGCTAAGGCCCCTTGCGCACTAGCGGTCAACCGCGGGGGCGGCTAACCGCGCGGTCTGCCGCTTTCCCAGTTTAATATGCAACCGCCTGTGATTGTACGCACTTGACCGCCCCAAAGTTTCAACCGCGGCGGTTGAATGGAGAGCTGCGGCCCGCTCCGCGGCTGGCCGCCATCTTGCTTGTACGCACTTGCGATTTCAGTTTGCGGCGAGCCGCCGATGAGTTAGTACGTGAGTCGCAGTCATGAACTTCGACACAGAGAAATTCATTGTTGAAATTCAACAACGAGAATCAATTTGGAATTGTCAAGGAGCAATATATAGGAATAGAGATTTAAAACGGAAACAATGGGAAGAATTAGTAGACATTTTTGGAAAAGATGAGATGACAACAGAGGAAAAAAGAAGTCTTGGTAAGTATTTATTATAATTATTATTATTATATTTATATAAACGAAACTACACATACATTCAACATCTTAAAACATAATAAATACGTCTATTTTCAATTAAATCATATTTCTTTGCCATTCTAATTTCCCATCAGTCATAAAATATTGGGCAAACAATTCTCTGTATCTCAACGCAGTTTTAGCGTTCCTTCTTAACCCTTCCTGTGTTAAGTTTTCTGTCAAAGGGCAACTGAGTGAGTCGTCGTAACAATAACCATCTCGGTCTCTTACAAAATTATGTAGTACACAAGTAGCTTTTATAATATCTTTTGCTAGATCAAAGTGAACATTTAGAGGTCTATGAAATATACGCCACTTGTTTGCATAAATTCCAAAACTGCATTCTACATATCTTCTTGCTCTAGAAAGCCTGTAATTGAACGTTCTTTTAGTTTCATCCAAATCTTTTTTTGCGTATGGGCGCATCATATTCGTAGATAATGCAAATGCCTCGTCGCCTACAAAAACGTATGGCATACATGTCTCGCTGTTTTGTGAAATAGGCTGTGGCTCTGGAATATCCAATTAGTTTTTTTGCATTCTTTCGTAGAAAACAGAATTTTGAAATATTGATGAGTCGCTGAATTTACCAAAAGCTCCAATATCAACCATAACAAATTTGAAATTACTGTCGCATACTGCTAATAAAACCAAAGAGAAAAAACTTTTATAATTAAAGCACATTGAGCCACTGTTATTAGGTGCTATACATCGTATGTGCTTGCCATCGACAGCACCTAAGCAGTTAGGAAAATTAGCTCTTTGAAAAAAATCATTCGCAATTTTTTTCCAAGCGTCTTTTTTTGGTTGAGGCAAACAAATATCTTTCAGACAAAACCAAATTGCAAAACAAACTTCTCGTACGATTTCTGCTACAGTGCTTACTCCAATTTTGAATGTATAATGTAGTTCCGCAAATGTACAACCTGTTGCAAAATATCTGAAACAAAAATTTTATAATTACTACATGCATTATTTAATTCAATTTAGATATGTACCTATATTATACTTCTATTACTTTATGACTATATCATTAACTTGTTTGTTGTATTGTTCTAGGAAAAGAATTACAAAAAAAATGGAAAAAATCAGGGATAA
Organism: Crambus lathoniellus; assembly: GCA_949710035.1. Lineage (NCBI taxonomy): Eukaryota > Metazoa > Arthropoda > Insecta > Lepidoptera > Crambidae > Crambus > Crambus lathoniellus. The sequence goes on along the minus strand of OX453313.1, from coordinate 22,025,681 downwards.
TTTTGTGAAAGCTCTAAAGGACAATGTTAGCAGGAGTGGGTCAGCAGCTAAGAAAAAGACTCAATACATATTTTACAATAATTTAATGTTTTTGAAAGACACAGTATCCATCAATGAAACTGATTCAAATATGCCAAGGCAAGAAAATGATGGAAATGAAACAGAAAATGTCACTGACCCAGTCATACCACCACCGCCAAAACGAAATAAAAAGAAAAAAAAAGAAGATGATATAGGAGTTGAATTGATTAACGTCTTAAATAAGAATGTCGAGTTCAGAAAGGCCGAAGAAGATGAAGATAGACTGTTCTTTTTGTCGTTGGTTAGTGAAATAAAAAAAGTGCCTGAACATATACGCCTACGTACAAAAGCTAAAATAATGCAAGTCATTACTGAAGCCCAAACGTCTGGATACAACTACTGTGATTACGTGCGACCATTTAACTACAACCAAGGGCCACATCAAGGATATCAGACACCATCATTTGCTAGAAATAATAACCCACCACCACCACCACCGCCCTCAGTTCCACCTACACATCGTGGAACATGGAATGAAGGAGAATCTGTAACTTCTCCTGAATCAACATATTCACAGAATACACATATGTCTCAAGAATCTGATTATTTAGATCTTTTTAATGATAATAATTCTCAGTAATAGTTATAGTTTCCTACTTTTATTGTTCTTTGTGGTTATGAATACACATTGCGATTCAAATTAAAACATAATAGCTAGCAAAAACATTTTTTATTTAAAATACATACCTTAACGTTATAACTAATTTCTCTTCGGGTTGGATACAGTCACGAAATTTAGTATCTTGTCCTTTGATGGTGACATATAAAACTGTTAGTAATTCTTCAAATGACGAAACACTCATTCTAACATAACCAAAGAATTTATCTTGGTGCTTCTTCAGTTCTTGAAAACAACTTGCGAACTGGCCAAATTCATTACGTGTTTCTAGTAAAGGATGAATCCAGTATCTTTTTTATTTTTCTTTCGTTGTTTTCGGGAGTAATAATAAATAACACAAGCTATCTCGACGGCGTCCATTTTGTTTATGAGGTACGCGGGCCGCTCTGGTCCAACCGCTTAACGCGTTATCATCGCGGTTTTTTCGCGATTGGCCGCCATAGCGGTCAGCCGCGATGAAACCGCGTTAAGCGGTTGGACCGCTCAAACGAACCGCCTAGGCGGTCAATCGCTAGTGCGTATAAGCCCTAACTTATTCTATTCGGACAGCTCCATGTTGGCTTTTTCCCAATGACATAGCAGATATAGACAATAACCTTAGGTCTACTTTAGAGGGTGTATTGAATATTGGACTGGATGAGACACAGTGGTGTCAGGCGGCATTACCCGTTCGACACGGGGGTCTGGGTATTCGCAGAATACAGGATACGGGACTTGCAGCCTTTCTTGCCTCGTCACACGGTGTAAGGAATTTAGTCACTAAAATACTCTCACCTGAGGGTGACAATTTCGAAATTCCGTATGTGACAGAGGCTCTTTCAGAGTGGTCAGTCCTCCATCCGACTCAAACTTAACCCGTGCGGCGGGAGGTTCAGAGGGAGTGGGATGAAATTCGTTGTCGAGCGATTCTTAGCGACCTTGAGGGGAATGCATCTGGGGCTGACTTGGCTCGCATTATAGCGGTTTCTAGGCCGGAGTCAGGGGCTTGGTTACATGCTTTGCCAGCGCCGCAGTTGGGAACGCTACTCGACGACAATACCCTAAGAGTGGCAGCGGCACTAAGATTAGGTTGCAACGTGTGCGAGCCCCATCGATGTATTTGTGGCGCATGGGTCGAAGCAAATGGTCATCATGGACTTAGCTGCATACGGTGTGCTGGAAGAATTTCGAGACATCATGAGCTCAATAATATTATCCGGCGGGCTTTAATTTCGGCCAACATGCCTTGCGTTTTGGAGCCACCTGGCCTAAGTCGTACGGACGGTAAAAGACCGGATGGTATGACGTTGGTCCCGTGGCGACAGGGTCGGTGCTTGTTATGGGACGCCACGTGCGTAAGCACATTTGCGACATCGTATTTGGAGGGGACTATCCGAGTGGCTGGCTATGCTGCTGATACCGCAGCTAGAAACAAAAAACTAAAATATAATGCTATGGAATTGCGTAAAGTCAATCGTATTCATTTGGCAGTTCATATTGTATCATTATAAATGTCATTCCATACAAATCGCAGCCGATTGAATACGATATGAACTGTCAAATTAATACGATTAGCTTACGCAATTGCCCCCCTGATCTAGCGAAAAACTATTTGTTCGTGCCATTTGCAGTGGAGACCGGAGGTACGTGGTGCACTGAGGCAAGGCGCTTTGTATCGGAGCTGGGCCGTCTATTACGGGATCAAGGCTACGATTCCCGCTCCGGAGCGTATCTGGTTCAAAGAGTTTCTTTAGCCATACAGCGGGGCAATGCTGCGAGTTTAATGGGGACCTTTGAGCCAGGTACGGCCCGGGGCGGGCTTCTGGATTGATTTAAGTTTAATTATTGCATTGTTTTGGTGTTTGCGAATAAATTATTTTTCAATAATAAAAATTGCATTGTGAATGCAAAATGGTAAAAATTTAAATAACTTTTCGCTACCTACAATATTTATTTCAAGCATATCCAAAATACTTACCTTGTTCTATTTCTATGTATACTTAACATCCACCATCTTCGTTTACGTCGTGGTTTTTTAATTTTACGTCGGTTAGGAACTTGCAAAAAATTATTATATGCACTCAAAAGGTACAGCGCAGAAGCACCTATCACTTCAACGTCCTCCATAGTGAATGAGGTTGGCCGAAGATTGGACGTTGTGTGGAGAGCCTGTTTTGATCGATCTCCAAACTATCGTCCAACACTCCAACTGTGAAGGATGTTGGAGTGTTGGAATGTTGGACGATAGTTTGGAGCCGGCATTTAGGAGGACTTCAGTTACATACACACGCATAGAAGAGTTATATATATAAAGAATTCACTGCTTACAAATAATTAAAAACGATCGTCAGTTACAAAAACAAACAAACACGTGTAATATAGCGGTCATATTAAACAAGTTCCTTCCTTCCGTTTTTAAATGCGCCGGCGGCGCCGCGGCCGCTCGGATAAACAATAGCGAACGGCGGCGACCGACGGATCACGCGAAAATGAACTTTAGCATGAACGACGCATGATTCGTTATTATCTGACGTAGCGAAGATTTTGTCGATGCCGCGATCACACTTGAAATTGTTATACAATAATAAGTCTAATGTAGTGCGCGCAGAAGTTTAAATTGCTTTGACGCTTCAAAACCCTGTCGCAGGGTAAGACTTAAAAGGGTTTTTCGTGTATGGCAAGCGCTTACCCGAATTAACTTGATTCATTTGGTTACCCTATCAATACGGTAAGTCGATGATATGCTTATCAATTTGAAAGGGTTTGTAGAAACAAGTCTTTAAAATACCCTATTAAAACCCGGGTTAGGGTAAGCGGTTCCGGTCTCTGCCTCTCCGGCAACCAAAATCGATATCAGGGATTTCAGTGAGACCCCCTGAGCCCCTCTACGGTGTCAGTTTCCCCAGAACGAGGGAGCTTATTTCTAAACCCAACCCTTATAGGTTTTTACAGTTGAGTTTGCAAGAGTAGGGAAACTTTAAAAATACTATACTATCAACATTTTGTAACAAATAAAACGCAAGATAAAGTATTACGCTGCAGTTTATTTTGTTGAAGTAATTTGTTTGAATTTTATCTAATTATATTTTTTTTCTTTCCTGTTTTAAATTGTCGTAAGTTTTGTTGCTACGTTGTTCCTACGTTGCTACGTTGCTCGATTTTTAAGGTAAGGATTGTATTTTACAATGTTATGAAATCTATACTTATATTATAAATGCGTAAGTAACTGTCTGTTTGTCTGTGTTGCTTTCAGGCCAAAACTACTGAACCCATTTAAATTACATTTGGTACATAGATAGTCTAGAGCCAGAAAAAGAACATAGGCATCATACTTCTTGATGTTTTCCCATGGGATAACATCGAGAAGTACACGCGGGTGAAGCCGCTGGCGGTAGGCTAGTATTTTTATATTTATACTTGCTATTACTAGCTAGTTAGCTGTAAAACAGTAAACGGCTGGTTGTGTCTGAATAACAATATCGATAAAGCTCACGTCAATTCAATTGAAAACTATTAGCAGCTGATTATACTCCAGCCATCTTACAAAAAATATTTTTGTAATTCAACAAATGTTATATTTCAGTTAACTAATACTATTTAATCTAATTTGGACAATGTAAGACATGAAGTGCACAATTTTATTAAACATATAAAAAGTTTAACGACCGATTTTCTACGTATATTATGTATGTTTTTACAAAACAAAAGTATCTTAGTATATATTTATCCGTTAACTAGCTACATTGAGGTTAAGTTATGTGTGGTTTGTTTTTAAGCATTATTTTCGCGAAATGGCTGGTTGCTCTAAAGGATGACTTTAAAGACACTCTTCAACAACTACCGCTGGGTTAACTACTTGAAATTTTAAGAGATGTCCCGAAAAACCAATTTGATCCCTGCGCTGGAGGTGGTCCAAACTCCAGGAGGAAGTCTTCGTTGCCCAGAGGGTGAAGAACGAGTTCTCTTGGAGGAAACTCCTCGCGGGCGAAACTTACGAGTGAGTATTTCATGTGCATGTATACATGTGTCTGTGTGTGTGTGTGGCAACAACTACCGCTGGTTTAACTACTTGAAATTTTAAGAGATGTCCCGAAAAACCAATTTGATCCCTGCGCTGGAGGTGGTCCAAACTCCAGGAGGAAGTCTTCGTTGCCCAGAGGGTGAAGAACGAGTTCTCTTGGAGGAAACTCCTCGCGACGAAACTTACGAGTGAGTATTTCATGTGCATGTATACATGTGTCTGTGTGTGTGGGGTCGCGTAGAATTTCACTTGTTTTTTTTTATTTATTCTTGGTTAATTACTGCAGTACTGCTTTATCAACATGCACTTTTTTGACAATTAAATTGGGTTTGGGAGCAGCACCTTTGATGGTGGTGGTGCTTTAGTGATGGTTTTCTTTTTTGCATTTATTCCTTAAGGTCTGGAAACCATCGACTACGCCCGAACTTGCGGGTCCCTCTCGCCTCGCCCCTCCGAAAATGAGGGCTCGACGATCTTTTCGAATGGAAGAGATCGACAGGGCCCTCATGAACTCTTCAAGCGAAGATAGTGAGAGCTCTGGAGAGGAGTTCGAAGATTTTCGCTCTCTGCGGCAGGAGACTCGGCAGTTGAGAGAGATGAATGAGGAGGAATCAGAGGAAGATTTGAATGATGAGAGTGAAAGAGTGGTGGAAGTAGTAGAAAGAGTTGAGGAACAAGTTGATGTAAGAATGCTGAGTATGAATGAGGGAATGGAAGGTGAAAGAGGAGTGGAGGAACAAAGAGATGAAATAATAGCGGATGTGAATGAGGGAATGGAAGGAGAAGGAAGAGTAGAGGAGCAAGATGATGAAAGAATGGTAGGTGTGGGTGTGAATGAGGAAATAGAAGGGAATGGATCTGAGTTGCGAGCGATGCGACCGGAGTTAGTAAATGATTTCTCCTGGTTGGAAGATTTTTCTTCATTTTGCGGCGTAGAAGAAGTCTATTTACGCACTCCAGGCATTTCCTTCGCAACTCAGGATCCAGTGGAAGCGTTTGAGGCAGTATGGAATGACGACATTATAAAATGACGACAAATAAAGTGGACAAAAATAAGAGAGGTAGTAATTGAAATAGGTCAACTTAATAAAATTCAGTATAAATATAGCCTGGAAGATGATTCAATGTCAGGTACTGAGGTACAACAACGACCGATGTGACTTTTACGAAAACTATACATATTAGGAATTTGTATTGTAAATCGCATTAAAAAAGACCATAAACAAAACAACTTGAGATTCTGACACTTTGTCATATTTAGAAATGCAAAATAATGAACTTTGTTTGAAATCTAACTGTAATTATTACTTTCAAGTTCAAGTATAAACTCAGATGTATGTCACTGGTCGTGAGTTCTGCGACTTTGTCATTTGGACTAAAAAATATTTTAAATGTACCTATTTCTATTGAGAAAAATAATGATGTTATCAACAATCAAATAATTCCAAAAACCAAAAAGCTCCTTTGATAGGCACGTGCATAACATAACATTTTAACACATGGTATACATTAAACAAATTCAAATGATTCATGAACATTCGTTTCTGTTAATTTCTGCTTTCAATTACGGGTACCATGAAAGGTATATCAAAAACAAGATCTTAACAGCAATCCTCTAATAAGCCGAAAAGGTAACTTAAAAGCGAACGCACCATACGTACGGGCTATCGTTTTGGAAGTAAAATGCCCTTATTCAATAAAGAACTTAATGATAATTTCTGACACTTTGTCATATTTAGAAATGCAAAATAATGAACTTTGTTTAAAAATTAACTGTAATTATTACTTTCAAGTATAAACTCAGATGTATGTCACAGGTCGTGATTTCTGCGATTTTGTCATTTGGACTAAAAAAGATTTTAAATGAATTTCTATTGAGAAAAAGAATGATATTATCAACAATCAAATAATTCCAAAAGCCAAAGAGCTCTTTAATAGGCACATGCATAACATAACATTTTAACACATGATATACATTAAACAAATTCAAATGATTCATGACCATTCGTTTCTGTTAATTTCTGCTTTCAATTACGGGTATCATGAAAGGTATATCAAAAACAAGATCTTGACAGCAATCCTCTAATAAGCCGAAAAGGTAACTTAAAAGCGAACGCACCGTACGTACGGGCTATCGTTTTGGAAGTAAAATGCCCTTATTCAATAAAGTTGGAAGTAAAATGCCCTTATTCAATAAAGAACTTAATGATAAATTCTGACACTATGTCATATTTAGAAATGCAAAATAAAATAATGAACTTTGTTTAAAAATTAACTGTAATTATTACTTTCAAGTATAGGTCGTGATTTCTGCGACTTTGTCATTTGGACTAAAAAGATTTTAAATGTATTTCTATTGAGAAAAAGAATGATATTATCAACAATCAAATAATTCCAAAAGCCAAAGAGCTCTTTAATAGGCACATGCATAACATAACATTTTAACACATGGTATACATTAAACAAATTCAAATGATTCATGACCATTCGTTTTTGTTAATTTCTGCTTTCAATTACGGGTATCATGAAAGGTATATCAAAAACAAGATCTTAACAGCAATCCTCTAATAAGCCAAAAAGGTAACTTAAAAGCGAACGCACCATACGTACGGGCTATCGTTTTGGAAGTAAAATGCCCTTATTCAATAAAGAACTTAATGATAATTTCTGACACTTTGTCATATTTAGAAATGCAAATTAATGAACTTTGTTTAAAAATTAACTGTAATTATTACTTTCAAGTATAAACTCAGATGTATGTCACAGGTCGTGATTTCTGCGACTTTGTCATTTGGACTAAAAAAGATTTTAAATGTATTTCTATTGAGAAAAAGAATGATATTATCAACAATCAAATAATTCCAAAAGCCAAAGAGCTCTTTAATAGACACATGCATAACATAACATTTTAACACATGATATACATTAAACAAATTCAAATGATTCATGACCATTCGTTTCTGTTAATTTCTGCTTTCAATTACGGGTATCATCAAAGGTAGATCAAAAACAAGATCTTGACAGCAATCCTCTAATAAGCCGAAAAGGTAACTTAAAAGCGAACGCACCGTACGTACGGGCTATCGTTTTGGAAGTAAAATGCCCTTATTAAATAAAGTTGGAAGTAAAATGCCCTTATTCAATAAAGAACTTAATGGTAAATTCTGACACTATGTCATATTTAGAAATGCAAAATAATGAACTTTGTTTAAAAATTAACTGTAATTATTACTTGCAAGTATAAACTTAGATGTATGTCACAGGTCGTGATTTCTGCGACTTTGTCATTTGAACTAAAAAAGATTTTAAATGTATTTCTATTGAGAAAAAGAATGATATTATCAACAATCGAATAATTCCAAAAGCCAAAGAGCTCTTTAAATAGGCACATGCATAACATAACATTTTAACACATGGTATACATTAAACAAATTCAAATGATTCATGACACACTCGTTTCTGTTAATTTCTGCTTTCAATTACGGGTATCATGAAAGGTATATCAAAAACCAGATCTTGACAGCAATCCTCTATTAAGCCGAAAAGGTAACTTAAAAGCGAACGCACCATACGTACGGGCTATCTTCGCAAATTAATTAGCAGTATAGTATCCGATGTTTTGTACAGTTATGCAGAAAAATGTTATTTATACATCGATTCTACTAGTTTTCTATTTTATAAATTTAAATTATGTTAACATCATTTATATTTTTATTATTATTTTATTTGCAATGGTTAATGCTAATTATGAATTTATGTTTGTTCATGTAAGAACAAACGGATGTGCTTCAGATGCAGCTATTTTAAAAAATACAACATTTTAAAGAAAATTAATAGAAGATAAATTAAAGGAGACTGGCGAACTTCTATGTATTTTCAGACCTCGATTTATAGGTCTCGTTCATGGAAAAAATAGAATGGTACTTTAAGAACTATGCTACACTAACAAAAAAGTTAATTGTTTATATGCTTTTAACGTTGGGACAACAGAGATATGGTCAATAACCTAGAAATATAGAGGTTAGGGTAAAAATCATTTATACATTTTATTTAAAAACAACGCAAATAATGATTTACAAACAAATAATAAATGATAAAATAGATGAATGAGTAGGTAATAACAAAGACAAATAACGAAAGGAATCATTATTTTAATAAAGACATAGGTAAGTATCGCACCGCTGCTGGCGCCATCTGCGCTAAGCTTTGCGTGTGGATCTTCATTAGTTTTTAATTTATGTTATGTACCTTCTTTGATGTAGGTATGTATCTAATAATATGTAAATAATAAATGGCCTTGTTTTACATGACTACTGCGTCAAATGAAACGGATTTATGAAGTGTTTCAATGTTATTTTGCCCTTTTCAGTTAATTATTTGCGATTTGAAAATTATTTATCTTTTTATTCCATTCTTTAATAAATCAGGCGTTCGTAAAAGTTAATTGTAGGAGTTTAAATTAATTTAATTTTCATGTTTCTGAAAGTGTACGACTTCGTAAAATATTAGGGCGATTCTCGCCGGTCTCCTTTGCCACAACCTTGCCCGTTATCTAATGGCGATATACCTGTGTCTTATGTTTGTTTGGGGGACGGTGCATTTTCCCTCAAGCGTCATGTAATGAAACCATTTAGACTCAAAGATATAAGCCATCAGAAGAGAATATTTAATTACACGCTTTCAAGTGCAAGACGCGTTGTTGAAAATGCTTTTGACATATTGGTAACACGATTTAGACTTCTGCGCCAAAGCATAAACGTAAATGACGAAAATTTTTTTAAATTGTGTATGTGTTAGGATGTTGTGTCTTACATAATCATTTGCTAAAAACGTCACATGCCACATATTTGACTTCCAAACGTGTGGACCATGAAGATGTTAGAGGAATGAAGTTTCAACCTGGTGAATGGCGGTGAATTGAAAATGCTTTTGACATATTGGTAACACGATTTAGACTTCTGCGCCAAAGCATAAACGTAAATGTCGAAAAATTTATTAAATTGTGTATGTGTTAGGATGTTGTGTCTTACATAATCATTTGCTAAAAACGTCACATGCCACATATTTGACTTCCAAACGTGTGGACTATGAAGATGTTAGAGGAATGAAGTTTCAACCTGGTGAATGGCGGTGAATTGAAAATGCTTTTGACATATTGGTAACACGATTTAGACTTCTGCGCCAAAGCATAAACGTAAATGTCGAAAAATTTATTAAATTGTGTTAGGATGTTGTGTCTTACATAATCATTTGCTAAAAACGTCACATGCCACATATTTGACTTCCAAAAGTGTGGACCATGAAGATTTTAGAGGAATGAAGTTTCAACCTGGTGAAAGCCTGTCTTGCACGATGATCGGTAGATTACCACACCGGCGACGATCGTCGCCGTTTGTGTAGTGTAGCCATAAACTTTTGTGCGGTGACGGATAAAAAGTGATTTAAAAAATCTATCGATCTATAAAACATTTTATTTTATTTTTAAATAATATTACCTAGCCACGGTTTCAAGGATGCAACTGTTTACCCTATTGACCATTGTCTGTTAGTTGAAGTAAATGTTTTCTTTTTATGAAATTGGTTAAAAAGTCGGTTTAGTAGGTACATTATGGCCAGTGAGTGGTCAAATGAAGAGACATACAATTAATGATTGTACCGCTAATTAAATGGTAGCAGCAGCAACACACTCCACGTCCATCTTGACGCGCGCCGTTCGACAAACTACTACAGACGAACGATTGTGTGGAGGCTGGCACGATGACGGCGACGTTTGTGTAGTGTAGCCATAAACTATTGTGCGGTGACGGATAAAAAGTGATTTACAAATTCTAAAATTTAATATCTGTACTGTCTTTAAAACATTTCAGATAAAGAATCACCAACGCAGATGCGCTGCTGTCGTCCGATCAGATAACTTCTAAACCAATCAGTTGCAGCTGGAGAAATGTTAAGAGATTGCAACACGCCAAGGAGTAGGTCAAAATCAACAGAATTGAAGGCATTACTGAAGTCTAGTAACGTCAACAATGTAAGTTGACGCTTTTCCATTCCCCGGCGTATGACAGCTAAAAAATAATAAAAAATTCTGACAAAAATGCAGCTGTTTTATCAAACGGTATGGATCTTATGTGCAACATTCGACTTTCAAAAGGTTTTATCGTGCCCACATGGACAAATGAGTGTACTCTTTTACAAACGCAAGCTGTCTTGCTACAATTTTACAATATTTGATGTTCCTACAAAAAAGGGATATTGTTATGTGTGGGACAAGAGTCCTTTATCATAAAACTAGAGACGTCATTAAAGGATTTCAGGTTTTGGTCAGACAACTGTGCTGGCCAAAATAAGAACCGTATTATATTTGCACTCTACACTCATGTGGCCAAAAAGTTTGGTGTTACTATTACTCACCGCTTTCTTGAAAAGGGGCACACTCAAAACGAGGGTGACTCTGTCCACTCGGTGATAGAAAGAGCTGGAGAGCATAAAGTCATTTATACTCCGGAAGAATGGAAGCTACTAATAAGATGGGCGAAATCTGAGAATCCATACGAAGTAAGAGATCTTAATAGAGAACAGGTATATAACTTTAGAGTTATTAAAAAAACAAAACTGGTCAAAGAATACACAAAATGAAAAAATAAAGTGGACGTGGAGTGGTGGAAGAGGTAGTAATTGAAATAGGTCAACTTAATAAAATTCAGTATTAATATAGCCTGGAAGATGATTCAATGTCAGGTACTGAGGTACAACAACGACCGATGTGACTTTTACGAAAACTATACATATTAGGAATTTGTATTGTAAATCGCATTAAAAAAGTCCATAAACAAAACAACTTGTCCAAATTTCACGTTAATTGAATTACTGGTTTTAAAAATATGGAGTAATATTCCATACAAAATCTTTGAAAGGCTCTCCTGTAAAATTGCTAAATTGCAGATCTGTCTTTGTTCTATGAGTGCGACGCAATTTTTTATTTTTATAGGGAAAGATGACATCACGTAGACTACTATCTGAGGGTGCACTACGGAGTATTTTGGAAAACTGGTCCGATATTTATTCGGAAGATGATGAGGAACTTCCTTTAGTTCCTTCTCCTCGAGAACCGTTATTTGAACTACCTAACGACGACATCATTGACCGCAGGTTAGAACAACTTTTCGCTGGTACTACCGACGATAATGTAGATACTGCTCAAGATGTGGGTACTGTTCCCGATGCTGCACACATGATTACTATCCCGGGGCAAATAATGAAGTCAAAATCGGTCCAGATTCTGACAAAGAGAGTGTGTCTGCCAATAACGTAGCCACCGTTAGTGTGCCTCCAACAGCAACTCCATCGCTGACTAATGAAGATTGGAAAAGCAGTTATGGCACTTAGGTGTACTGTGATGTTTGTTTATTTAGCATACTTTTAGCAGATATTTCTTATTCACCGGTTTTCTGAGGATATGTATGCATTTATTTTGAAAAAAAAAAGTGGAATCATTTATCATGACTTTTATCGGAAATATCAACATTTTCAACCACAATACACAGGAGTGGCAGATATTTTATGGAAGATTGCAGCAGTATATCAAGCTCAATTCAGTTGCGCAAGATAAAAAGGGACCGTTGTTACTCACTCATTTTTCGGATGAAACATACCGATTGGCTACAAATCTTGTGGATCCGATAAAGTTACAAGAGGTTGGGTTCGTGGATTTAGTTGCAGAGCTCGACAAGCAATTCTCTCCAAAAAGGTGTACGTTCGCCGACAGGGAAAAATTCTTCGAGGCAAGAAGAAGTGCGGGAGAAAGCGTCGAGGGATGGGCAGGACTGCGATTTTGGCAGTTCACTAGACATGCTCTTAGTTAATCGTTTTGTGCTGGACATGAACGTCAGAACCAAACGTGACCGTTTATACGAGCAAGACGCAGCCAGACTGATTACCACGGCTGTACAGACAAACTATCGATGAAGATTGACATCTTAAATTATAAGTTGGAGGGCTTGTTAGACTTTCGTGATAATCACGCAGCCGATTTTTGTGTACGGTCAGTACACAAAAAAATTGCCACGCATGACTCTCTCACCGTTATCACCGATAAATTTTGTCAGTGTGTGCGTTCGACGATGCATACGTACGGGCGCGCTCACATACAAACCGTTTGCGGTGCCTATTTAGGCAGTTAACGCACTTATTATACTTTTACTATGCCCAGGGCCCTAAGGAAATGAAACCTTTGGCATTTAAGATGCTAAAAAGTTGTGTGAAGGAAGGGGTCACATCCTATCTTAGCCCAATATGCCCGTCCATACACTCTTTCTATCCACACTCCAGTTCGCGAAAGCACTTGAAATAGCACAGCAGGCGGCGAGTGCGCGCCAAGCCCGGGCGGCGGCCTCGGGTTCGGTCTCGGCGCACATCAAGGAGGAACCCGTGTACCGAGTGCGCGGACAGAGGCCCACCGCTGATTATGGATGGACGCGAGGGCCGCAGGTGCTCCGTGTGTGGCATGAAGAGCCACGAAGCCGACAAGTGCCGTTATAGGAACTATAGGTGCCAAGTATGTTGCGAAAAAAGCCAAAAGGGGCAAATAAATCACGCCTGCACAATTTGGCGGAATATTCCCAGGAAAGTGGATGTCAAAATTGTTAGGAATGTGATGTTTTTAATTTAAGGTACGTTCAATGATCTCCAATCTTACTGCCGGGTAGTTATAATTATATAAAATATTGTTCCATTTTAAGTACCTAACTCTTATCAATTAACTAACCCTAGCTTATAAGTATTTTTTTTGTAAACACTAACCCACAATATGGAAAGCATTTTTTCTGAAATAAAGAATTATTATTATTATTATAATAGTGTAAAGTTACAAGTGGAACTCGAATCACTCGATTCCGTCATGACTCGAGAGTGAGAGGGACGAGGCTAACCGAAGTTTCGGATTTGCGTTTCAGAGTAGGCCCTCAGGCTCGAGAACAACAGTAATATCTGACAAATTATACAGACAATATTTTGCTAGTTTTATTTACAAAGGTGTAATTTAAAATTTTGTCTTTACAATGAGGTTACATTCGTCATATTATACCGGTCAATCAATATAACAAAACAAACGTCTCTAGTCAACATGCAAATATCTGTACTGCGTGCGCCTTTGTTATAAAAAAACTGTCATCATCTGTGAAAATTTCAACATATTAATTTGATCAACATATTAATTTGACTTGACCGTTATTCGAAGCTTATAAAGGGTGTCTCAAAAGTAGGTATAGGATTTGAATTTCGCGCTATTTCCGAAATATTCAAGATGGCGGGTTGAAATTTGACATACGTCATCTTGACACATGTAAAATTAATCGTGGAGCGTTTCACAATAAAACAGCGCATCGAAGTTTTACAAATATTTAACGAAAATTCACGATCAATTACAAACACTCGTCGAAAGGTCGAAAAATCTCGTAATTTCAAGAAGAGGTGATGTCAAATGGCCACCGAGATCTTGCCATCTGATGCCACTGGATTTCTTTCTTTGGGGCTACGTGAAAGATAAAGTTTACGCCAACTATCCACAAAATATAGACAATATAGACAAAATATTCGCCGAGTTATTGGTGAAATAAGTAGCGAAATGTGTGAAATTAGCAGCGATATGTGAAAGTGTCATGAAAAACTTGCACACAGCAAAAATGCCCGTGGCGGCCATTTAGCAGATATTCTATTCAGATAAAATTGTACAAGTCTCTTCTTTAAAATAAAATAAAAACTACGAAGAAATTCCAATCCATTCGCGTTTTATTGAGACATATCATCCTATACCTACTTTTGGGACACCCGGTTATATGAGATTGGTGTCACGTATTCCCGCCTATATTTCTGTCTCTTTTTAACCTATCAGTCCATCCCTTTCCCACTTTCCCACACCACTAGGCAGAGTGGGGAGACCGGCTTGTCGCCGGCTCGCCACATTTTGTTCATCATTGGCGTATTGTTTCCCGCCACGAGCGGTCGTTTTTGGAAAAACGGCCACACTGTAAGTTATATAAATATACCTACCTAGTGATAATATTGTCTATTTTATAATGTTAATCAATTTTTTACGAATTTTTCGTTTGTGTATAATTAAAACATTGTAGTGATTTATAATATGTGTTTTTCGTAGAATGATAATAGAACTATAACAGTTTTTAACGAATTTTTCATTCGTGCTTAAAACATTGTAGTGATTTATAATAAGTGTTTTTCAATAACGGATTTTCCGTTCGTATATTGGAAATTTATTTTATCAGTGATTAATATCTACCCACTTTTAAAATTTTACGTTCATCTCTAAAATCTTAAAGTGAATTATAGTAATACTATCTAATGTGTGATACTAATCAGCTTTTTGTTTAAAATGTCGGACAACAACGTTCAAATCTCTGCGCCTCTGGGGCCTACGGCACCACTGCCTACGCCCTCACCGCAGCGACGCAAGCGCCGCCGGTCAGAATCCAGCTCCAGCAGCAGTGGCAGTGACACTTCTAGTTCCTCTTCGGATTCTGGCGCTCGAAAACGGAAGCGTCGGCATCGCGACAAAAAAAGGGAGGCAAACGAGCTCGCCGCTCAAACCGTAAGCTAGATGAACTTTTTAAAGAGGTTACCTTTTTACGTGAACATATAGTTGCAAATAATAATGATTGCATTTCTGATGTGAGTGGAGATCTTTATAATGATAATGATAATAATAAAGATAATGATGTGCCTCCACCATATCCTTTACCTGCTGCATCCGACCTACCCAATGAGCATTTTGATTTAAATTTTCAAATTCAAACAAAACTAAAGGAACCAACTGTGCCTGCGGCTTCTAGCGCAGATTTAAAACTATTACACGACTTTCAATTATTCGATAATAAAGACTGGTCTGAATTTCGATATTCCGATACTCAGAAATCGTACAATCATAGCCCCGGTTTCACGGATTTGGAGGCTAATGACGAAGTAAAGATGTACGATTCCTTACGACATCAGAAATAATAATAGTACTATTAAATAATGGATTATATCAAAATAATGCTACTCAATTTCTTTATGAACATTAACATATCAATTTCATCTAAAACTTGGTTACAACGTAATAGTGTTTAATATTAAAGGTTACAAAATAGAACGATTAATATTGGAAATAAATATATATATGGCGTTGCTATTTTAATTCAAGACAGTAAAAATTATTAAAAGATTTTAAAACAAAGACAAGAATTTTATATAAGTAGAGAAAAATAATATCTTACCCGCTAATCAGTATGGATTCACACGGGCACATAGTAAAAAATCAATTATTAGGTAATTACGACTTTGATCATATTACATGCCAAAAGCATAGGACTGAAATAATTGACGCCTTGCTATCTATAATAATTAAATTATGTATTCATAACTGGTGCACTACAATTAATAAAATTTTAAATGGCGTAGATATTGTTCGCTTAGAACAAAGGCAGCTGCCAGAAATGCAAGATCAAGCTCTTTTAAAATACAAAAAGAAGCTTAAAAAGAAAAAGAAATAACTTAACGACCGATTTGGCGCAGGGGTAGGATACCTGCCTTTTGCGCCAGAGGTCTCGGGATCGATCCCCGAACAAGACAAATATTTGTGTGCATGAACATGTCTATTTGTCTTGGTCTGGGTGTTTTCTATGTTTATTAAGTATGTATTTACAAACAATCATCAATCCATTAGTCATGGAAAACTTGATAACGGATATCTTGATAACGATAATCATTAAGAAACATGACATACATGACACAGGTTTCTTAATGAAATTTACATGGGCTTAGATAATTGGTGTGGTTGTAAAAAGTTATTTATTTATATATTTTATAAGCATTAACTTATTTTATTGTTTTAATGTAACTGTTTGATTTTGAAATAATAAAAATACAATATTTTCCTGCAATGAAAGGTAGTTATTTGGTATTTCGCTTGCCAAATTCTGTTTGCACAAAAAAAAAGTCGTGTATCATTTAGTCTGAGATCCGGCCGTCGGTAACCCTACCTGATCGAGTACCACCATGGCATACTTATAGCTAGGAGTAGGGCAAAAAGTTACGTTACAAAAAGTTAGGTTGCCTAGCCGCAACCTGACCTTCTTAGTACAGTCATGAAAATAAGTGCGGCTAAAATAATGAGAAAATATGTCATCGGGTACCAGCATGAAACGCTGTTCATACGATCAGGCTCGCTAGGTAAGACTAGACCAATCTAGTACAAAAATACTGGTCTACCAACCCGCAGCCTGACCGTCTTTTGTGTCCGAGCGGTTTTATGTTTGATGTATGAAAAACAATGTATTTTTTGATATATCGATATAACATCGATGCAACTAACCGATGTATTGCATCGAGAAAAACATCGATATTGTTTTTCAGTGTCCATCACTAACACTGTTTAAATTTTTCAATACTTTGTTTCATTAAAAAACGAAGTCAGTGTTAAAATGAAGAAATTAAAATCAACAGAGCTACCTTTTACTGTCCGAAAAAAAAAACGGAGGAGAAAAAATATAGAAAAAGAAGAGAAAAATAGCAAATATAATTTCTGATTTTGGTAATCCCGGTTCTAGACTGCTTAAAACTTTTACATGCATTTTCTTGCTGTGGTTGTGTTTTGCGATACTTATCTTATTTGAATCTAGTATTCTGAGGATCTGGTATTTTGCGAATCTGGTATTCTGAGAATCTGGTTTTCTGCAAATCTGGCGTTCTGAGAATCTGGTGAGAATCTATCTTACTTATATCTTGCCGGTTCTTCTCGCAAGGTCTCCCGCCGTAGGATTTGCGAACCAATGGCGTAGCTTCTTTGACGTTCATAAGTGTTGTTACCTTAATCTAAATTGAATTAAAAAAAAAAAAATGATTTTGATTTGATTTGGTGTTTTGCGAATCTGGTATTCTGAGAATTTGGTGTGCTGAGAATTTAAAATTTTGCGAGTCCGCTATCCAGCAAACAAAGGCTAATGATGAGGCAGCATGGTCATGGTATGCTACATACCTTAGCCTGTTCTACGGAGCAATATAAAACTTACTACCATACACAATAGGGTATTACACGCTTTTTTGAAAACTCTCTAAAATCAATCCTGAGGTCGTAATGAACCAGTAAAATTTTTATTTCAATGCTATGATACCAAAAAATGCCCTAATA
The DNA here is from genome assembly GCA_949710035.1 of Crambus lathoniellus. Taxonomy (NCBI): domain Eukaryota; kingdom Metazoa; phylum Arthropoda; class Insecta; order Lepidoptera; family Crambidae; genus Crambus; species Crambus lathoniellus. Next base: position 22,007,801 of record OX453313.1, on the reverse strand, counting down.
TCTATTTTCATTTTTCATTTTTAGTTTTCGAGCTAAAAAGCTATCCGCCATATTGTATCGGCTCGTGACGTCACTCGGATAGTAGATTTGTAAACAATACGACTCTGCGTTAAGCCCAAGTAAAACATTGTTGAAAATAATGAGTTTTAATGTAATATCCATTGGTGTCTTGTGCCCGGGTGCAAGAATACGAGTATAAAAACCCACAAAATTTATGGATTCAAGTGCCAAGTGATATTAAAATGAGAAAAACTTGGTTGAAATTGGCAAGAAGAGATCCAAAAGCAGTTTTCACAAAAACTAGACTGTATTTCTGTGAAGATCATTTTGATGTGTATGCGATATATATATAATATAATGGTTAATAGAGAATAATAATACACAAAAGAAAACTTGATGTTCTTCAAGAAAGTTGTAAGTTGTTGTAATAATACTTACCTACATACAAAACAAACGTCATATTTATAGGTTATGTTTTGTTATATAAAACCTACATAAATATATTAAATTCCATATCTTAGCTGGAAAATGATATGGAGATTTATACACAGTATAAGATAATGGGTTCTGTGAAACGAATTCGGATGAGGCCAAACTGCAAACTATCCAGATTTGATTACCAAGACTGAAAACACAAATCCACTCCAAGTGAACCTCAGCAGGCCTTTATTAAAAGGCAAAAAAAGAATGTCTACAATTAAGGAGATTGAAGAGGCCATAAGAGAGGAGAATGATGTTGTATCAGTCAGTACCATCTTGTAGTAAAGGTAATTTATTTTAGTTTTCGTGAGTACCTAATTTAAGCAGATGTTATAAATCATTAACATTATCATTAAGACAAATATTATACTAACCATATTTTACTATTATTTCCAGATTATAATTTGACATCTGACAAGAATAATAAGTGTCATGACATGACAAAGAAGTCCAAGTAGTACAAGCCCAGGAACATAAAAGCAGTTCAACATTGTCGGATGACACACTATAGAAGTAGAAATGTGCAGACTTGTATAAAAAACAAAGACAGTATGACATCACCTTTGAAGACAACTACACAGTTGTCTCGTTGACTTGCATTGCAACATCACCTTTATAGTCTACCGGCCACCTGAGAAAATTCCTTCTCCAACCTGAATCTTGTCGGTATCTCTTCTGTATACCTACAACAGGTATGGATGTGTTCAGGGCGTTGTGTAAATCACGAAACTGCTTGTTCCACCACAAAAACACAGTACAACAAGCAGGTAGGTATACAGAAGAGATACCGACAAGATTTTTCAAAATCTGGTCTTAAGTTAAGTGTGAAGGTCATTTTTATCAATCTGTTGACTGTATGAAAACAGGCAGAAAACACCTTTATAGTCTACCGGCCACCTGAGAAAATTCCTTCTCCAACCTGAATCTTGTCGGTATCTCTTCTGTATACCTACAACAGGTATGGATGTGTTCAGGGCGTTGTGTAAATCACGAAACTGCTTGTTCCACCACAAAAACACATTACAACAAGCAGGTAGGTATACAGAAGAGATACCGACAAGATTTTTCAAAATCTGGTCTTAAGTTAAGTGTGAAGGTCATTTTTATCAATCTGTTGACTGTATGAAAACAGGCAGAAAAAGATTGCCCTTGATGCGTTTCTTGCCAGTTCTTGCAAGGTCTCTCGCTGAACGATTTGCGAACTGATGCTGTAGTGTAGCTTCTTTGACATTCATAAGTGTTGTAATCAAAACCTAGAGAATAAAGAAATTATGTTTGTTTTAATGCCGTTGGTATGTCTTTTATTTAATTTAACTGGTTTCAAAGGATTAAATTAATACCTAAACAGACAACTCTGGTTTTATACAAGGTATAATTTTTATTATTATGTAATAAAAAATATAACCAAGATAAAGTAAGTCTTATTTCTTCCTGAAAATAAATTCAATAAAACAATAATTTTATTACATAATGGATGTATTGTAAAAATCAAGTAAATAGGTTACAACATAATAAACAGAGTCCTACTTAATTTATTTTTATTTTATTTATTTAGTGGATCAACAGTTAAAACTACAAAATATGAAACTATAAATAGCTACAGGAAACCAATTATAGATCCACACCAATATGTAACAGCGTAGCATAGCCACCAGAGTACCATCCAGTTTTACAACGGCTCACTTCATAGCATTTCGAGGCTGTGATACTTCCATATCTTAGTTAGTTCATGCCACAAGCCACTTTTATGTTGATCTCTTGTTTCACTTTCTATCATGATTTTAGTTAAAAACCTCTCCGTTTTCTTCATCATATTTAATTATTAGACGATGCAGCGAAAGAGTTTACTTTCTGTCAACATCAGGTTCATGCTTCAAAAATGGCATTTGTGTTGATTTTTCTTTTTTTTGCATTGCAAAACAAATTCATTTAACACACTGCTGTCTGGAACTATCTCTTTAGGTTTACTGTTAGAGATTTCTTTTGTACTTACATAACATTTTTATTAATGAGCCAACCTTAGCCAGATTCGATTTACTGCAATAACATTCAATCGAAGTACAGGACGGGGCTTCGGTTCGGCGGTGTAAGTGTAACCACATCAAAAATGCAACACCGTGTTTGTAGCCACCTTCTGATGAGGGGCAATCGTGGCACTGGACACTAGTAACAGTCTCTTCCTGTTCATTCACAATAAATGTCACTGCACTAGGACCGCACTTTGTGTTCCGGGCATACCGTACAGTTTGAGTTGCACGTAGCCTATAGCAGGGGGGTGTCACTCCGCAGTTTAGGTACGTTCGGACGGCGCGCCTGCCGGGCAGGCGTATGGCATAGAAATTAGGTCCGCAAAAAAGCTAGAATATATGCGATAGAAAGAGATACAACGAGTGGCCGTTCGTAATTTGCTGCGCCGTACAAGCTGAATTCTACTTTATTGCGTTATAGTTAGAGTTGCTATTTATTTAAATGACTAAGCGGAGTGAACTATCTGTTACATAGTACCTATTTAGTAATCTGTGCCTATAGCGTCGTCGTCCCCGTATGATTCTCTTCCGGACCTGATGACAAGAAAATAGGTTAAGTTGGATTGTAATAGTCAACACAGGGCATTATCACGCATTATCGTGTTGTGTATTGATTTTGTATTTATTATTAGACCAAACTTGATAACATTAATACTTACATTGCTATTTTAACATTTCTCAACTCGGCTGATCAGAAATCGGGTTGGATGCAAAAAAAATTGCCACCATCAACGTATTTATCCTTGGTAGATTCGTGCTTTCTGCTTTCACGAATCCGTCATCCATGATGCGACGTTAATAAAGTATAGGAAAAAAGTAGTTTTTACGTGATAGTAACTATTAGATTACGAAAATATCATGAAATAACACAAAGCTCGACGTCGTTAGTACTAGTTTGTATGACAGAAATACCTCGCCTATGTTTATGCTAACGGATTGACGTCACATCCTAATCCAATATGGCGTATGGCGTTTCAGACATTTGAAGAACAGATTAAAAAAGACGATTTTTTAAATTTAATTATAAATTTAAAAATCCCTTTTTATTAATAAATATACACGTTTCTCGTTTACTTTTTACGTTATCTATAAAAAAAATGCATTTTTATATTTTTTCTTTCTAGGTGTAAAATACCCTATTGCTTGGTTGGAATCACCCATAGAATATATCAAAACTTACCAGGTACCATAAATTCTTGCCCGGATCGAATCTGCCATATAAACAAGACTGCCATGTTGGTTTTTCATTTTTAATGTGACGATATGATCTTTTTAAGCTGACTTAAGTCTATAATGATCTATGGCATGGCATATTTATAAAAAAAATTCCGTTGTCTCCGCGTTTTACAAAATATTTTTTAATGGAAATGTGTTTTGAGTTTAGTATTTCTATAAATATGAAAAATACTGACGCAGTTAATCGAAGGCAAGCCATTGAAAGTGTAAAATTGAGGTGTACTGTGAAATTGAGTTGAGATTTTGTTAGAGATTAAACGAACTTACCTGAAGTGAAGTTCTATCTTAATTATACGAAGGCTTCGTCCGAAGGCTTCGTCATATTAATATTACTGAAGTTATTAATCAAAGAGACTTTCTTGAGATTTTTCAAATCATTTTTACACCATCTAAATGTTCCTTTGTCACGTAGGTTTCTTTAACAGTTTTGAGCTCGTTTTTTATCAATAAAATATCTTTTAACAACCTTGTTACATCGACATGATCAAAACAAACTGGAGGCAGTCTATGAAGATCTTTAGCCACGAAAACGGGGGTTTCATTTGGATCAGTCTCCTTAAACAGCGCAATAACGTCGATTAGGTTCCTAAGTGATTTTCCAGCGCGCTTTCTCACTTTTTTCCTTGTTGATGTTGTTATCGATTCAAACATTAACGTTTTCGCCGTCTCAATTTCACCCTCCGAAAAAGCCGATTCACAAATTTGCACTAGGGACACTTCATCCATCACATCAATTTTGTTTTGAATAAAACATAGCACTTCGTTAATTACGATATTGCACGTAACACATTTAACCGTACCGGACGCCATGACTACGGCGAGCGCGGGCCGGGCCCGGGCCGGTTAAAATCCCTGAAAAAAACTATGCATATTTTTTGTGACTAAATCATGTCTATTTAATTTTACGTATGTAACCGTTAATTCATAATTACATTAGAATATATGATAGATTACAAAATTAATTTACATACTATGAAGGAAGTTACTAATTCAGGTGTAAATTATTTATTATTACTGAAATACAAAAGCAATGGATGTATCATACATGCTTGTGCGAGCGAAACGCTTCAGCTAATGACAACTTTAATCATTACCACAGTCGATTTTCATTGAACAGAGTGTGTGCCAGTGTACCTATACCTATTTATTTGCGAATTATTTAATAATTGTACATTTTTAATCAAAGTGATGTCAAAGTGCCGTTTAATACCGCTTTTACTGTATAACCATGTTGAGTGGAAATGCGAACTTAGTGTTGTACTGAAATACTGATCTCTTGATGGCAATTCCGAGGCAATCAACACAGGAAGACCATGAGCCAATCGGGCCTAGAGTTCAGAGTTCCTTTAAAGGGTGTCTCAAAAGTAGGTATAGGATTTGAATTTCGCGCTATTTCCAAAATATTCAAGATGGCGGGTTGAAATTTGACATACGTCATCTTGACACATGTAAAATTAATCGTGGAACGTTTCACAATAAAACAGCGCATAGAAGTAATACAAATATTTAACGAAAATTCACGATCAATTACAAACACTCGTCGAAAGGTCGAAAAATCTCGTAATTTCAAGAAGAGGTGATATCAAATGGCCACCGAGATCTTGCTATCTGATGCCACTGGATTTCTTTCTTTGGGGCTACGTGAAAGATAAAGTTTACGCCAACTATCCACAAAACATAGACAATATAGACAAAATATTCGCCGAGTCATTGGTGAAATAAGTAGCGAAATGTGTGAAATTAGCAGCGAAATGTGTGAAAGTGTCATGAAAAACTTGCACACAGCAAAAATGCCCGTGGCGGCCAAATGGCCGCTGCTAAATAGCAGATATTCTATTCTGATAAAATTGTACAAGTCTCTTCTTTAAAATAAAATAAAACTACGAAGAAATTCCAATCCATTCGCGTTTTATTGAGACATATCATCCTATACCTACTTTTGGGACACCCGTTATAATGAGTATGTTTGTGGTCAAAACGTTCAGTGATTTAAAATGTTTGATCTCTAGTCGGCAACTCCGAGACAATCTGCCCAGAATACAATTCAGGGAGACCGTGAGCAAATCTGGTCTAGAGATCAAAGTCATTGAATGACACTTACAACGTCTGATGAAAATAAAAATAACGAGCTCTAGTCGGCAACTCCGAGGAAATCTGCTCATAATAAAATTCCGGGAGACCGTGAGCCATTCTGGGCCCCGAGCGCGGTCAATAATTTAAGATGAAACGCAAATGGAACACGAACGAAACGCAACTTTTCGATGTTTTCGTATCGCGGTGTTGATTTGACAGATGGTTGAAATGAACTGCGAACGCAGCTGAAACGCAAATGCTGTCAGGGTTACGTCTAAGCTACATTTCGGAGGCTGGGTACTTTTTTTCAAACGTTCTACAACTGTTATTTAATTTTTGGTGCTTTTACTTATAAATTTGTATGAAAATTTTAAATATGATGTATTTGGACCTCTTAGAATGTGCGTACGCACACGCTTAGCCGTGGTTCGCTCGGAAAGTCGACAATTGAATTTAGTGTCGAGACGAAATTGTTCAGCTTTCATGCTAAGTGAGAGGATGTTTGAGAAACATTATAGGCTATCCAAGAACTTAGCTCGAGAGTTGATAGTAGAATTAACACCTCACTTACCACCTACCTTGCGTTCTGATGCTTTGGATGCGGAAACGAAGGTAAGGAACAACCCATGTAATGTTGTAAAAGTAGAGAAGTTTTCACTTGACTATATAAAATATACTTCACCGACTTATGTATGCCCAGCAGTGGGCGTCGTTCGGCTGACATGATGATGATGATGATGACCGACTTAAGTAGTGTACCTTTTGTTATGTCCTTACTCAATCAAGGCTCATGTGGACATTCACTTATTATTTTATTCCTGTCTGTATAATTACCACATGAAATGCAATAAATACTACTTACTTCCTATAATACTTAAATTGTTGAACTTATAATTACTCATACTACTTAAAACATGGATAACTATAGTCGGGGTCTTTTTGTTTTAGGTGTTGATTGCACTTTCGTTTTATGCTTCCGGGTGTTATCAGACCAGTGTAGGAGACAATCGAAGACACTGTGTGTCACAATCTAGTGTCTCTAAAGTAATTCAACAAGTGACAACGGCCTTAAACAGACCATCAATTATTAATAAATATGTTTCATTTCCGTTCCAACAACATGAAAGAGATTAAGTTAAGAGAGAGTAAGTTAAAGTTATTAAAAATTGTAAAATCAAATATTATTCATTGAATTCATTCCACTTCATTTCTTGTTTAGGTTTTACAGGCGATATAAGATGCCCGGGCTGTTGGCTTGTGTGGATGGAACCCATGTTGCAATAGTGTGCCCCCATGACCACGAAGAGCGATTCCTAAACAGAAAAGGATACCATTCTCTAAATGTTTTAATAGTGAGTAATAATACATTCACATTAATTATTATTAATGTTCCACACAAAAGATTTTAGTTTACAATTTTTAAGTTTTATTTTATAATTAGATACTTATCTATTGTATTTTTTTTTCAGATGTGTGACTCAAATCTAAATATATTATGTGTAGATTCTAGTTACCCGGGGTCTACACATGATAGTGTTATATGGGCAAAACATCCTTTAAATATTTATTTGGATAGGATTCATAGGGTTTCTGGTGAAGATGTATATGTTTTGGGTAGGTTGCAAATATTTTTATTGTATGTATAGAAATGAAATATGAATACTTGAATAATAATATGATAATTCTTTTTAGTTCTATAAATAAAAGATTATTAATTCTTATTTTTAATTGCAGGAGACTCAGGTTACCCTTTGAGGCCCACCACCATGATACCTCAAACAGACCCAGCTCCGGATACGCCTGAGGAATATTATCAAAATTTACATCTAACAGCCAGGAACACAGTAGAACGATGCATAGGCGTTTTGAAGGCTAGATTTAGGTAAAAACAACCTAAACCACATCTTTATTAGATATTATAGTAATTTCTATTCATTTAACAATTGTTTTTCACAGGTGCTTACTGGTAGATCGTAAATTGCATTATTCGCCTAAAATGGCAGCGAAAATCGCTAATGCGTGTTGCATACTGCTTTTAACATAGCCCACAGGGCTAATGTTCCTTACACCCCGCTAACACAAGCGGAGGCGGCTCGCGAGAGTGATGCGACCGAAAGTGCGAGCTTCTCGGAGGCGGCGGAGCGGCCGCGGCGAGGAAGCCGCCGGGTACTTTCCGAACTAGAGTTGGGACGCGCACGCCGGCACTCTCTTGTACAGCGATTGTGGGCAGATAGGGCAGTACAAAATTGAATACATACTTCAATTAGAATTAAAATGTATTTAAACAAACAACAAACAAAATACAAAAACATAACAATAAAATAATAATAATTCATCCGGACAGTGAAAGGTTGAAGGTTCGAGTCCCACTGGAGCTAGTTATGAGACGGGTCGCCCAGACAGTGAAAGGTTGTGGGTTCATGTACCACCGGAGCTGAACTACTTTGTGCTGCAGAGTACTGAAATTGACTTAAGTTTATTATTTGACTTAAGTAATTAATAGCCAGAGTGATGACAAAATGTACTGTGTCAGTGACAATATATTCATTTATTTGGAAACAGTCGGACTTTCATTCAATCTCTCACATCCATCATCATCATCACCATTATAACTGAGAATACTGATGTAAAAAATTACCTGCTGACTCAGCCGGTCTACACTTACTGCTATTAATTTGAACGCGTCAGCAAGCGTATTAAATGCTTGTGCATTCAGATTCGCAGTCTGTGCGTTCAGATTCGGTCTAGAGATTTTTTTTTCACGTTGTGAATACACTTTGAACGAATGCTTATTTTATTACAATTGATCTAATATTATGAAACCCTTGTCGGCAACTTCGAGGCAATCTGCTCAGAATTAAGTTCAGGGAGACCGTTAGCCAATATGGTCAAGAGTTCTTAGTTAACATTGTGTTTGGGTGCTTCTCTAGGTGAGCTTTTCCTTCACATAGTTGTCAGTGAGTAGCAGTAATAACGCTTTATTATAACAATTAATAACTTACGGTATCAAAGAGGACTCTTGTTTTGTGTACATAATGACGAAATGAAACATTGTCATCAGGTGAGTTAAACAGTAAAACTTCTTGATTGAAGCGGATTCACGCAACTCATTTTTTTTTTTATTTTTTTTTTTTTTATTTAACTTTTGTACAAAATACACACAGTAAAATATACAAGGCGGACTTAATACTAAAAGTATTCTCTGCCAGTCAACCTTTGGGAAACAGAGAACAACGAATGCGGTACAAAACCTACTAATACATGCTATATATACACACTAAAATAAACAAATATCAAAAAATATAATATAGATAGATATATACTTATATTTTATTTATATAAATAATAAAAATATAATTCAAATACATGCAGTAAATAAATATATAAAAAATACATAAAATAATATACTACATACTAAAGGGATTAAATCAAAAGTGAAATAAATACATCGATGATGATGATGAGCTTATGATGTAAGAACTACGAGTTCAAGCCATCCAGTAGAAAAAGGCGAGCATTCTTTTTAAAAGAGAATTTACTGGGAGACCTCCTGATAGCATCAGGAAGGAGGTTCCAAAGACGTAGGGCATGCAGAGTGAAAGACTCGGACATATAGCCAGAATGAAAGAGAGGTGTACTGAGAGAGAGAGAGTTTGTGGAGCGAAGAGGGCGATCATGAGAATCGCAAAGAAACTGGAAATTAGATTTTAGGTATTCAGGGGAATTTGGATTGGTGAGAATGGAATAGAGCGTACAGAGCAACCTTAGTTGTCGGCGCTGACGGATGGGGAGCCACTTAAGCTGTGACCGGTATGAGGAAATGTGATCAAATTTGCGAAGAGAGAAGATGAAACGAATAGCGTTATTGAGAAGCCGGTCCAGCTTGTTTAAAAGATCTTCATTCAGATCTGGATAACACACGTCAGCGTAATCAAGGAGTGGAAGGATAAGAGAGTTGACGAGAGTGATCTTGGTTTTTACAGGGAGAAAGTTCCTAAACCTATTCAGAAAACGTAACGAATAATGGACTACTCGACTCACCTCGGAGACTTGTGGTATCCAACTGAGCGTCGAATCAATGTGCAGGCCTAAGTTCTTGACGCTGGTGCAAAGAGGTATGATGGTGTTATTCAGAGTAACAGTTGGAATTGCGCTCATGTCAATTTTAGCGATCTGCTTAGATCCGCCCACCACCATAGCCTGGCATTTTGTCGGGTTCACCGCTATCCCAAAACAGGATGACCAGTTGTTAACGGCTTGTAGTGAACAGTTAATTTGGGAAATAGCGGAAGCAATTTCATCGGCTGGCGACTGTACATAAATTTGAAGGTCGTCAGCATATAAATGATAGGAACAGCCAAGCGAGGGAGGAAGGGAGTTAATGAAGCAGGAGAAAAGGAGAGGAGATAGAATACCACCTTGTGGTACGCCGGCAGAGAGATTATTCCAATGGGATATATCCGGACCTACTCGAACAGCCTGCCAGCGGTCACGGAGATAGCTAGAGAACCACTCAAGTGACAGAGACGAGAAGTTAAGTGACCCTAGAACAGCAAGCAAGATATCGTGGTCAACCATGTTAAAGGCGTTTGAAAAGTCGATAAGTACTATGATGGTGACCAGCTGGTTCTCCATGCCCATTCTGATATCATCGGTGACCTTGAGGAGAGCAGTGGTTGTGCTGTGTCCAGGGCGAAATCCTGACTGGAAGGGGGAAATAAGGGAGTTGGAATAGATAAAAGATGAGACCTGTTGGTAAGCAGCTGCTTCTAGGATTTTGGAGAGGAAAGGAAGGATGGAGATAGGCCTATAGTTATTCAAAAGTCGAGGTGTAGAAACTTTGGGGAGAGGAGTAACATAGGCCTTACGCCAGAGGATAGGAAATTGACCAGTTTCAAAGGAATAATTAATGATATAGACTAGATAAGGAAGAATTTGTTCCAGGACACAGACAACCATTTTCCTGCTAATGTCATCATATCCGACGGCAGTGGATTTGAGGGTGGAAATGATTTTACGAATCTCGTCGGAGGTCACTTGAGAGAAAGAAAAAGATTCAGAAAGCAAGGGGCCATTAGAGGTAATACGTTCAATGGTATTGGACTTAGTAAGGGGGTCAGGAGATGGAGCGAAGGAAAAATGATTGTTTAAATCGTTTAGAGAGAACGGGCAGGGGATAGTTTTCGAAGAGGATTTTCCAATACCAAGAGAATGGAGAAATTTCCATGTGGTAGCCGAGGAACAACCGGAAACATTGTCAAGGAAATGTTGGCGCTTGGCTGTCCTTACCATAGCATTGCACCTATTACGTGCAGTTTTGTACAGCAACCAGTTCGTGTCAGTTCTGTCATTTTTGTATTTCCGAAAAGCACGATCTCTGCGCGTCATCGCCATACGGACACCATGACTGATCCAAGGAGCAGGTGGCCGCTTTGCACGTACAGGTTTTACGGGTGCGTGAGAATCAAACAGCTGAATAATGCAATGATTAAGGTGACAGACTTGATCATCAACTGAAGATAGCTCGAGAATCATATCAAAATTTAGTTTACTCGCGTCCTCTCTCAATCTGTAGAGGTTGAGTCGAGAGTAATTACGCATCCAGACAATAGTGGGTATAGGCTTAGGTGGTCTCAAACGGTACTGAAGGTAGATGAGGTCGTGCTTAGAGAAACCCGGAGCAGGTAGCTGACCGTGATTGAGAACATAATCCGGAGAGGTAATTATCAAATCAAGCAGTGTGTCTTTAGAAGAGGGGTTGTGATGAGTAGCCTGAGAAGGCAGAATGGAGAGGTTAACAGAGTTGACGATATTTGAAAGTTTGAGAGATTGTGGTGTCGTACATAAAAGATCCGTGTTAAAGTCACCCATGATGATATGATGTCTGTAGTCCGTTGAAAGGGGTTCTAGGAGAGTCTCGAAATGGGAGAAGTAATCTACATTTGGAGGACAATATAAAACTGCAATGGCCGCCTTAGCGCCCTTGACACAAACTTCCAGAATGATGTACTCAGCCGAGCCGGTGACGTAGGGGGATGGAGAAGAGGATAAAACCTTGTATGGTATATCATCACGCAAGTATATAGCAACACCACCGCCGCGCATACCGCCAGTGCGATCGTTGCGTATCAGGACGTAACCAGGAAGCGAATAAGATAAGGAAGGAAGGCATGGCTTGAGCCAGCTTTCAGAGATTAGGATAGCATGAAAGGGAGAAGAGGAGAAAGTGTCAAGAAGATCAGAGTAACTAGCTGGGATACTTTGTGCGTTAAGATGGCAAACATTAAAGGAAAAGGGGTTATTAGGGAAAGCACTGTTTAAAAGGGAGCCTAACGTTTCCGGCTCAGACTGAGAAATATCACTGGAACTAGAGGAGAAGCTCAAATCGTGGGCAGTATGAAAAGAATCATCATCGGTATCTATCATTACAAATATATAAGAATATAAATAATAAAATATTAATAACGGTATAAAATATAACTAAATTTACTGTACTATTTTATACTACTACTGTCCTGCTAGTTGACTAAAAAAAACAACAAAAGGAAAAACATAGAAAAATACACACTCTGACCAAATAATAATAAAGCATTGCCGTTAAATAAAAGTAACTCAACAAGCGTGATAATACATGAATGTGCAAAAATAAGCAGAACCAAAGCCATGAATAAATCAGCCAAAGCTACTAAATTTTAACTAGTCTGTGTTATTTGACAGAATGAACAAAGAGAAGACACCAAAGAACTGGCAGTATGGCTTAGACCTTCGCCGGTACCGAAAAGGACGAACACTACTGAACCTGAACAAAGCGAAGCGTTAAAATAGCAATGTCAGAAATAAATCAAATTGACAACTAACAAGTGACATTGACAAGTAAATAATTTTACATTTACCAAACAAAAGTGAAAAGTGGTAGAAAGAAAATTATTGCATTGCTATACAAAGGGTAGTTAGATACTTATTAACAGAAATAAAAATTAACACTAAAATTAGAAGAAATAACACCAAAACATGAAAGAAAATAATCAACAAGCAATAGCTACCTACTGAAAGAGCGCAAAACAATAATTAGCATTATTACTGTTTCTTATTCCGGGCGTTTCGCCTCGATTTAGCCCGTGAATCTGGGGAAGACGTTGAGGCCGAAATTGCAGGCTCATTTGCAGTAGGCTGTGGCTCGTCCTCAGACCCAGGAATTGCTAAAAGGTCGTCCGCCGTAAACAGCCGTTGCCTCGACCCATCCTTAAGTTTAAGAATGATGTTGCCATCTATCGTCCAGCACCTTCTGATCCCAAACCTCTTGCGGGCGCTGACAAACACTGCTTGACGTTGGCGAGTGAGGAACTCTGAGATAGTGTGAGGAGTACCTTTAAACGCAGTTTTCTTGCTCCAAGCCGCAGATTTCACTGAAGGCTCAGTAAAGCGAACCAGCACAGGACGGCACTTTCCTTCAGAAATACTGCCAAGGCGATGACACGCTGCAAGCTTCTCAGAAGATATACCTAGACCCAGCTTGCTGTTGAGAAGGCTGACGACAGAGTTTGACAGGTCGCTATTATTACTCTCTGGAATGCCGCTGATGAGGATGTACTTCCTGCGGTGTCTCATTTCGATGTCATCAATTGATCTACAAATGCCAGCTATTTGATCACGCAGGATTTGCAGTACCATGAGCATTTGGGACTTGAAATCTTGAAGTTCCTCACGTAAATGAGTAAGCGAGCTTTCAGATTGAGGTGGGGTCACCTTCCATTTGGCTTCTAGCTCACTCATCTTCTTGAAAAGCCTCTCTTCCAGTGCGTGCTGCGTCTCCATAACAGCTGCAATGTTAGCCATTGCACAAAATAGAATATAGTGAATAGGGAAAAATGTGGTCAGCAGGACAGTGCAGTGAAACTCCTAATTAGTGCTCATAAAAGCAATATAACACTATGCAGTGAAAAGTGTACTTTCTCGAGTTGGAAAATAGTTTAAAAATTGTTATATGAGGCTTGTAAGTATTTTTTAAATATATTTAATTTAGAGCACTATTATCACGTGTTTCACGCCTACCGCCGAAAAAAGTAAAGAGTGACATTTGTAAAGAGTGAATTCATAACTTGATAATGTAAAATTAATTGAAAAAAAGTGAACAACCAAAACGAGCTGGAGATATTGGGCGTTCCACCCCACCGTGAGTGGAGGCGAACAGCCGAAACGAATGGTAGGTAGGGCAGAATAACCAATATCTCCCTACTGATAACAACAAACATATAAAACTAAAAGCTATTGACAAGCTACCACATGTAGAATTCAAAAAAAATTGATATTAAAGTAAACGTAGCCCAGAAGGGACAGGTGCGTAAGAATATTAAACAAACATTAACATTTTAAACAATAACTTAATAACAGTAGTGATGCTGTTGAAAAATAAATCAATATTGGCGTCAGCGTTATTGATGGCGCAACAAGCTCTAATAAGGAAACTATTATGCCCGTAGTTGGTGTGCATAGAAGGAATACTAAATGGTCTATATGAATCATTGCGGGGTATATAATCGTAGGTATTTTAAAACGAATTTTATCTATACTCATGTTACAATATTAGAATTATGAACTCATGCCAAAGCGTATAATGATACACTTTATGCCATAGTTAACTTTAAAAAATAAAACTGTTTCATAATGGTCATTATGATACAACCGGATACAGCTGTCACTCATTATAAAACACTTATATTTCTTAATTTTACAGTCTCCATGGCAACCGTAGGATTTACCGGCCCTGACTTCCAACTCTTTCAAGCCCTTCTTTAGCCGGCAACAATCAGAAACTTTTTAAAACTAGAATTTTGAATTTAGAAGGAATAGACCGAATAAGTGGGGTTTGGCACCAATTCACATTTTATTATTGATTTGCTTTATTTTTGAAATATAATAAATGTAATAAGTAGTGTATGCGACAGTCACATAAACTACTATTATGAAGTAGATCAGGACAATCCACTGAACCTCTAATCATTTTGAGTAGAAATGTAACATCTGCGATATTACGTCTAACAGAAAGTGGTAACAAGTGGAATTAAGTACAACGAATTTATACCTACATAGAATACTTAATTCCCTGGATTTCGGTGAGAAACACTTGAGCACTCTGAACAGTGTTCTGCAAGGAAATATGCGGGTACCGACGACGCGAAACAGAGTTTCTACAACAGCATCAAAGGACTCATGAAGGTTTTGACCTCAAAGCTGAAGTCGACCCTGCGGCCGGCATCGTTGACAGAGCTACGTTCGAACGTAACTTCGAACTAACGTGGCAATAATTTGATTTTAATTGCATGTTCGTTTAAATTTAATTATAATTTGACTCACACCTATGTGTTGGTGTTTCTTTGTTTTAATTATTTATTTCTTTCTTTCTTTGCTTTCAATATTTTCAAAAATTGCATTGTGAATGCAAAAAAGTAAAAATTTAAATAATTCGTGACTACTTTTTATAAACTGTTAGAAATCGAAGCTGGTGATGCTGAAACATTGGTCAACGCATTCAAAAACCAATTAATCAAAGATGGTTTGGATTGATAGGCATTGGAGTAGAATGCGCCAATGTGATGATTGGGGAGCATAATTCATTTTCTTTGAAGTTGAAAATAAAATACGAAACTTACAGAGAGTATCAGTTTTCTGCCCAGAAACGGCAACAAGCCAAGTACGGCCTGACATTCAAGAAATCGCTGTTTCTTTTAAAAATGTAGTTGGTGGTGCTCAGAATCTTGATGTGACCTTGCAAGAGTGGAGAACACTCCCTCTTCAACTGTGGAGTAAAACTGATTCAACCGATGAATTTTGAGCTGAAGTTTTTTTTATATAAAAATGCTGCTGGGAAAATAACATTTTCTCACTTAGTAAAATTAGACACGTCCATGTTGAGTTTGCCGTTCGCCGATGCGAGTGTAGAAAGAGCTTTCTCGATCAGGAATGTGATCAAAAACCAACAAAGAAACAGACTGCTTACAAAAACGGCAGACCACATTGTAGCGTTGCGTCGCTCGCTACTAATCTATTTCATGTTATTTTTATTCTATATAGGTATTCACGGTATCTTTTTTAAAATTCAAAACTATTTGTCAAATTTTTATGCGTCTGTCCTGAAAAATAATATTTTGAGTGTCATGTCGTTGCCATGACATTGTGTATGTTAATCTATCAAAATCATTTGCTTCGAACTTTATTTTCACTCCCCATATGTAAAACTAACGCGGGTACTCGTGCTCCTTTATATAGAGTAATGAACCTATATAATGTTAGTCTTAACAACGTCGATATGTTTTGTCTGTCACCATCTCAATACAAAAAACAAGTCAACTTAGCCCTAACACATAAGTAGTCTTTCTGTGTCTTTGTCTTATTGCTTTTACATGAACCTTGGAGTTTTGGAAGAAGATATAAAAGTACTCTTTTTATTTTATTTATTTATTACTTTGCCTAGTTTATAAGTAAGCACAAGATCAAAATTATCAATAAAATAAGTTAACTAGCTTTCTTGTGGATGTTTACGTAAAAATCATTCATTATCTGATCGTATTTTTAATGTACCACCGCACTGTTGAAGTTCTATGTCTTAGCGCAATTGTTTAATTTATAACGGTAATTAGTGGATAATGAGGTTGGCTGTACAATGACTTAATGACTACATTTGAATTGTTAACCTTACACTTTATTGTACAACTGTTTTTTATCACTACATAGTATAAAACAAAGTCGCTTTCTCTGTCCCTATGTCCCTTTGTATGCTTAAATCTTTGAAACTACGCAACGGATTTTGATGCGTTTTTTTTTAATAGATAGAGTAATTCAAGAGGAAGGTTTATATGTACTTTTTATCCCGATATTCCCACGGGAACGGGAACCACGCGGGTGAAACCGCGGGCGGCCGCTAGTCCTTAATAAAATAAAATAAAATAAAATTATTATTTTATTATTTTCATAAATTACTTTTGTGAAATTAAAACCTGTATTCACAGATAAGTTATTATTCCCATGAGACTATTTATGTATATTTTTGGTTTCTTTATATGAGGTCAATGTGGGGAAGTCCGTCTAGGAGGTAAGTCAGTCTAGCGCCAATAACTTCCATTTTTGAATGACTAGTTTCTTATGCCTCGGTCGGTAAAACAGTACGGAGCTACATAGTTCGAACTGAGAATCATAGACGTCGCTAACATCATTAGGTTGAAAGAAATTGGTAGGCCATTTTTTTTCGCGTTTTGTACTTGAAGCTGGAGTGTAACGTCTCTTCAAAAAACTAAAAAAAAAGTAGAAAATCAATGGAGTCCTTGGAGTTTCTTTGATTACGCAAGTCATTTAGTGATCCATATACTTATTTCTGGTGATGAATTCATTTATATCGCTTGAGTTTCGTAATTATTACCTGCAACAAATTTCTAATCACAAAATGTAATAGTTGGGAAGTCCGTCTGGCATACGTAAGGCAAGTCCGTCTATGACGGTCTTGCCTCAATTGCAGATATTGTCAACCTTTTCAGCTGCACGTATTTTACCTGCACGATAAAGCCGTGATATAATTATATCCCTAGGGATATAATTATGTACCGTAAGATAGTAATGAATCGCTTTCGTATATCTACCTTACTAGGAATATAAAAATTGAATTAGAAATAAAGATTTATGTTTTACTTTTTTTCTTCTTTCTCTGTTTTCATCTGCGATCAGTCGTTATAGACTATGAGCAAATTTGATGAATTTTGATCAATTTGATGATGTTTTACTTAGTATTTTATTTTACAAAAAAGGAAATTGGCTACATACAGTTTTATTAAAAATGTTTGCAACCACTGTCACCAAAGATATGCCGGACTTGCCTTAAAATAAAATAAAATCAATTATCTTTGAAATGTAAACCTTATAGACAAATACATAAATCACACATTTCAACGCTAGTTTTACGTCACTGCTAGAAACTGTTTTCATACATATTGCCTCACAAGTTATGGATATAGTGCTAGTAGACGGACTTACCCTAAACTGCACGGGAAGTCCGTCTACACGCCGTGTTTTAAAAAATAGCATATAAATCTAAAGATAATTGTAATTCATACTATTTTAAGACCAATATAGGTAAATAAATATATTACCTATAATTTCCGACGACACAAGTCACTTTAGAAAGCGTATCTCGATTCAATAAGTTCAGTTGAACTTAAATTTTAGAAAAGTATGCCGGACTTCCCCACATTGACCTTGTATTAATTTGTAATTATCTTTGTAATTATTTTTGGATTTTTTAAATAAACATTGTGACTGTGGACGGGATGCTTTGTTAATCGGCTGCCCCGCCACATTTGGCGCCCGAACAGGGAACATTGAACAAAACACTGTTCTGATAACTGTAACGATGCCGTTTCGTCCCAGTCATTATGGATGGTTAGAAACTCTATAGTTTTACCTACTGGCCATCAATTTTATGCTGTACCACTGTTCTTTGGTAATTTAAATTCAAATTCTTCACTTCACGTGCACTATTCAGCATTTTGATTCAGTCCTATCCTACCCAAAACATCGTGCTGTAGAGAGCTCGTGAGAGCGTTACAGTTATCAGAACAGTGTTTTTAGTTATAGCAAATATTTAAATTATAAGCAGTTCATATTCTTTCATATTTCTAATTTACCATAATTAAATAAAACAATTTGATTGAATCAGGCGCCACTTGGCGGAAGTCCCTAACCATTGTGAAAAACGAAATATATGTAGCTTACTTCCGCAAAAAACACAATATGCAAGATGCACCACCCGCCCGCCCGCAAAAAATTGCACATGCACAC
The DNA here is from genome assembly GCA_949710035.1 of Crambus lathoniellus. Lineage (NCBI taxonomy): Eukaryota > Metazoa > Arthropoda > Insecta > Lepidoptera > Crambidae > Crambus > Crambus lathoniellus. The sequence goes on along the minus strand of OX453313.1, from coordinate 21,989,160 downwards.
CACGAAAACACCAGTGCACAATACCTGCATCTAGCAAGACAGCAATACACCTTGCACCGTCACCGATTAGACTACTCTACACGTGTTTCGCCCCAACCCGGGGCATCCTCAGGAGATAGTTCGTGCTAGTTCGTGCGAAAAACCAACACCAAATGAGCTCCGGCACCTTCCAACACCGTATTTATCGCCTCTTACTCCCCACTTTGCGTCCCCCACAATATACATTAAATAATGTGTTTTATTAATCACTTATTTTTAAGAATTATTATGTCCATTTGAAAAAATACGCAACTACCTACGGCTGAGCGTGTTGGAAAACTTAGAAATTATCAAACACAATTGAATACTGCACGGCGACTTCCGACGCTCCGGCCGGCTAGTTTACCGCTGGCCGACGAAGGGGTCCCGTAACAATGGCTCTCCGGCTACAAATCGACTCCCTGTCCCATAACACTGGCTCTCCGGAAAACGAAGAATCGAAGAAGGTCTTTCTCTGAGGCTCGGAATTCGGAGTGAAGATTACCATATACCTTTCCCTTTAACTGAAAAAAGAAAATTAATTACGACTTTTGTGTCTAGGTTTTTGTGTTGTGTACTTATTTTCCCCACTTTCTTTTTTCTATGTTTAATTTTAATAAATTATATTCTTTTTAAGTAATACTCGTGGTATTTATTTATAATTTTGTCTTCAATGTCAATGTCACAAATTTTTCTATGCTGACATTGTCAGACGGTGTCACGTTGTTTTATTTTTAATCGAACAATTTTCTTTTCAAACTTAGAAAAGGTTGTATAAAGTCCATTCGCTTAGATAGTGTCGCCCTTTGATCGCGCCGCCTTGGCACGTGCCGCTTCTTGTCAAAGGATGCCGCCGCATAAACAAAAGAAGCCGCGTGCGGCGTACACCCGAAAATGTAATTGGATTTTGGGATTCGGCATTTATTAAATGATATTTTCTTAAATAATCTATGTTTATTATAAATACAGATGATAACGGCGGTTGTGACTTGTGACAATTCAAGCGATGATAAGTAATCATAATAATCATATAAAAAAATATAATTATTATTATTATTTGTAAATCACTTATTTAACTTCCTTTTATATAAAAATATCCAAATTTTCATTAAAATTGACTTTGGTACCCAACTTGAGTCTATTATTTTATATCTGCATTTTATAGCAAGAGCCACAATGCCGTGCGGGTGTACCGACACTATCTAACCGAACGGACTTTACCGTACCTACTTTTTTTCTGCTAAAATTACTAACTATGGATATTTCACACCACAAACCGAAATTATTTACTCCTACCTACCACTTTTTTACCCCATACCATTGGACTATTTATAAATCCTTTTTTTTTCAATTTTGATATCTTTTATTTTGGATAATTTAATTCTTCTCATAAATCCATCATTTTTATCTATACTGTTTAAAAATATATTTATATATAACAATGTTATTACTGAATAAAATGTATTAAAAGTATATTAAACGAGTCATTGCATGATGATATAAAACACAGTTGACTCTAATTAGTTTATTATCACCTACGTAATTTTAAATACGTAACGCATTTGTTACTTTTAACATTATTAACTTGATCATTTTATTTCCGGAATAGTGCGGTTGAAAGCACTAAAAATAAGCCTAATTCAATAATCAATATTTAACATTCTCATACTTACCATTTTTCAAGAAACGTGCGGTTAATAACACGATAAATATCGTTTGATACGTGGCTACATTTAGCTACTTAACACTTGTATTATAATAATCACTGTGCGGTTCTAGCAACACATAAAAATAAGCCTTATGCTTCATCTATTAGCGGGTAGTGACTATAATAAGCCTACACTATTTTCAAGGTAGTTTCTTGAGAAGTATTCAATTATATAATACTTCTCTCGTGTGTTTTTCGTCTTGATTAAATTTTTAATCAAGACTGTTTGCTGATGTATGTTAGTTGTTTGAATGATGATTTGCATGAACTGATGAAACTATCTTAACACTCTTTTCCATTTTGTATTATATATTCATTTTAACCATATTTAGTATAGTAATATTTTTTCTCCACAGTATAGATAACTTCAGTAACTTCAACCCAAATTTATTTTTATTTTTATTTTAGTAATTTATTTCAATTTTGTAACATTGCCTTTTATTTGTCTAAAAAAAATCCTTAACGATTTTTTTTGCGCCGTCCGCCCCGGTATTGTAATGATACCGTGAAAATATAGAATCAAAATAACATGAAATAGATTAGTAGCGAGCGACCCAACGCTACAACATAATGAAGGTGAGATACGGAGTAGCAGTCCGTGGCGGATGTTGGCGATTTGAGCCGACTGCTAAGATGATACAAATGTTTTATTCGGAAAACGTTTACTTTGATCCGGACATCCGGTTTGACTGAAAACTTTTATAAATATGAATACATACATACATATACTCACGCCTTTTTCCCACGGGGGTAGGCAGAGACTATGGATCGCCACTTGCTACGATCCCTGCACACTTCTTTCGCTTCTTATCTTATCTTATCTCTTAAATATGAATTAATAATATAAATAAATATTAAGAACAAATTAATGCTGTATTTATTTGTAAACTAGCTGTGCCCGCGACTTCGTGCGCGTGGAATTTAACAAAAGTTATTTAGTTTTTAGTGTATATTTTTTCTAAAATAAAAGTAGCCTATGTTACTCCTTATTAAATCAGCTACCTGCCAGTGAAAGTCCCGTCAAAATCGGTCCAGCCGTTTCAGAGATTAGCTGGAACAAACAGACAGACAAAATTGTAAAACATGTTATTTTGGATAATATGTACCGTATATATCAATATGTATGAAGTAAAAAGCGGTTATTTTAATAATACAAACAGACACTGACGAGTTTTGGCAAATTTCCGTTCTTGTTCAGAAGAATGCCGAAGTCACGACGGTCGTCATTTAAACAATATTACTTTTTTAAAGGAAATTCCCATCAATTGGCTGTTTCATGTCATTGTTTTTATCTATGTAAATTTTTTTTAGCTATCTTATCACTGGCCCACCCTCTATCATATACGGCAATCTTTAGAAGGAATACATTCAAATCCGGCCTTCTTGGCCAGACCCAATCACCGATGCCCATTATGTCACGTGATTTAATGGCATCGATTGAAGTTTTCGTGCAAGTATGTCCCCGAGTTTTTAATTTATAATAGTTTTTGTGATGTGATTACGTGGATTTAGTAAAAAAGCAAATAATGGATCTTAAACAGCTAACAACTAATAAGTTTCCACGTAAACGGCAAAAAAAACCCCGAAAAATGGAAACGAGGTCAATCTTAGAGATTAGGTACGTACTAGCACCAGGGTTGTCACTTCATGTATACTATGGTTTGTGCTTTCTTGGTTTGGGTTTGGTGTTAAGAAATGTTTTTGTGTTCTTTCTAGCTATTCCGCTAAATATGCGCCAGAAAGATTATGCCAGCAGGACTCAAAGTAGCATCAGTGTGCTTCACTAATAATGGCTCAAATAATAAAACTACAAAATTCTATTCTCATTTTGTATTGCAAGCTCAAGAAAGCATTAAATTAAAATTTTGTTCAATCGCACCAGTACGGTTTAGAAACTCATTCAAAGGAAAGAAGCAAACCTAATTAAAGCTAATAAATATACAACATTCTTCAGATATGATTCGCATAAAGATACCAGCCGGCCTAGCATGAGCGGCTTATAACGCGCGATATGATATGGTACGGCATGCCGTCTTGCTTACACCTTAGTGGGGTAAGCAAGACAACTTGCCGTACCATATCATATCGCGCGTTATAAGCCGCTCATGCTAGGCCGGCTGATATGTTAAAAACTTCTAGAATAGGAGCTTATAAACCATGTCTCAGCATTCCATTTTTTAATATTAATCCTGTGATTTGTCCTGCCAGAACATTATTGAGTTACACATATAGAGGTAACCAGACCCTTGAGTGGTGATATTGAACATTTATTTATTAGTGTCAGAAAGCCATAAAGAGCAGTCACCAGTCAGACCTTGAGTAGGTGGATAAAATAGTAGATTTCATTACAAGTGCGGAAAGCCTGTCATTGCAAAGAGTTCCGACAAATGTCTACCCGAGCCGAGGCGCAGCCGAAGGTGAGGGTTGACAGTCGGAACAAGTTGCAATGACGGTTCCGCACGTGTACTGAACAACTATTTTTAATACAGTTGCGAAAAAATTAAGCAATTTAATAAAATAATAAAACACAAATAAACTCGACTAAATAATCGTAAAAGAATATAAGCAGAGACTTTTTTTTTGTTTTCTTCACCCATTCTGGGTTGGCAAAGGAAACTATGATCATACAGCCAAGGCTTCAGTAGAATTTTTTTATTGATATGAAATGAAAATTAAATTAAATGAGATGAAATGAAATGAAACCTAATGCCCCCAGTACACGATGGCCGATCATGGTCGGCGACCATCGTACATTGACACTTTTGAAAAAACCTTTTTAAACTTGTTCGTTCAAAAGTGTCAATGTACGGTCGCCAGCACGTCAAGTTACTACAAAATGTCAAAATTTATTAATTGAAACTGACCTCTATTCGTTGGACATAAGGTTGAATTTTATTTAAAGAAATTTGACATTTTGTAGTAACCTGACGTGCTGGCGACTGTACGATGTATTGGTCATGGTCGCCGACCATGATCGGCCATCGTGTACTGGGGGCATAACAAAAGCAATCCGAATCCTATAGGAGCGCCTTTCCTGATTTCTCTCTTTTACCACATCGTTTTCCATTAAAGCCACATTATTGCACTAATTCCACCATACTAAGTACCTACCACAATAAAAACCAGAAAAAACCAATTTAGAAAATTAAGAAATAAGGTCCCTCATTTTCTTTTCACTTACTTGCGCAAACTCCTATAAGCAGATACTATGGTAAATAGTGCACGTCATACCATATTTAGTAATCTGTGGTCATACAACTAATTTTATGTATTTTTTATATTCATAAATTTAATTTGGCCGATACTAATATTAATTTAATGTATAATTAAAATTACTTTTAAATCTGTTATTGAAACAAATGAGAAGCTTCTTTTTAGAAATATTTGCATGAATCATAAAAACTTCTATAGCCCCCAGTACACGATGGCCGATCATGGTCGGCGACCATGATGGGCCATCGTGTACAGGGTCGGTTTGCGTGTGATTGCTGACTGTGAGCAGTGATCGCCGGCGATCCGTCCCGTGTCGGTTTTTCGTGCACGATTCAAAGGGAGTTTGTCGCAGGCCACAATCAGCGTTCACACGTTGGCCGATCATTCAGTTGATCTGAATATTTCTGCGTTGACTGACGTGTAGGATATTTTAGATTTATTGTTTTTTTTCGTAATCAGGCCATTTTGTGGAGCAAATTACATTGTCAAAAATATCCTTGATGTTGTATATCTTTGATAAAATATATTTTTTATTCAATTGATAATAAAATACAATTAAATTCACAAGATGTATAGGAGTATTCTGTTTCGTTATCTAAAATTAAGTAAATAAAAATAAAATGAATCAAACGTTATGAATACATTATTATTATTAAATTGGGTTTAATCCCCGCCCAAGAAGTATTGATATGATGTAAGTATTTGTTTTTTCTGTGTCTGGGTGTTATGATAAATATATCTCTTATTACTTTAATGCATAATTACATTTATCTAGACATATTATACAAGATCCAGACTCTATTAATATAGAATCATTCTCGTAATAAATTAAAAGCGCTGTCAATGTAAATTGCATAAGCCGTCATTGCATACACATCCATCCTCACGGCCAGTCCAACGCAGAATGAAACCGGCGATCGTGTGAACACTCACACTAAATGATCGCCGGTCATGGTCGCCGACCATGGTCGGCCAACCTGTACTGGGGCCATATGATTTTTTTAGTAAAAACTTCGTGGTTGGTTTTTTCTTTTTAATAGACAATATTTTGACAGTTGGGAAAGAAAACGCACGAGTTCGGGAATGGTAAAGAAAAAGCTCGAGTGTGTAATAGCCCACATCCCGAACGCTATACGTCCCTGCAATACGCCACTTTTTGAGCAACTGTATTAAAAACTACTTTACATGAGAGTGGAATTGACAATTCAAAACTTTCTGCTCACTCCACCCGGCACGCAAGCACCTCTACCGCCAGTAGGCTTGGTGTAAATATTGACTTGATAAGAAGTACTGCCGGACGGAGTGGTAACTCAAATATATTATGAAAATTTTATAATAGGCACAATGAAACTCAGAAAGCAGATGATTTTGCAATATCTATTCTCAATATTGGTTGTAAACTTTACGTTGCCGCGTTGTGATTATGAGCATCCTTATGAGTATTTCTTTATTTAATAACTGCTTATCATTAATATAAGATTTTATCGATGATGATGATTACTAAGGTACAAGTATAATATTGTTTGCTTTATTATTAATGAAAAATATAATTAAAAGCGAACTAAGCCATAAGTATTTTATTTCAATAATATTCCAGTATCTAATTCAAGGTCTACAATTGTTACCTAATCTCTAAGGATGAAGCATGAACTATAATTTAGTGTTTAATCGAACTTACCTGAGTGAAGTTCTATCCTAATTATACGAGGGCTTCATGCGAAGAGATTAGAACCCGTCCTCCCAGTAGTTCTTTTTTACTATAGTGTCAGATTAGCGAGTCGCAAGGCGATACTACAATTGTTACCTAATCTCGAAGGATGAAAGCATGAAGTAGAACACATTTTCAAAACCCGTAAAATATTTTTGTTCTACATACAAACTCTGTGAAAAACATTTTTTTTGGTGGCGATAAATGGTTGTGGTATTTTTTTATACTAGCGGCCACAATTTGATATATTATATATATATGTCGGAGATATTTCATTGGAAAGACTAGTCGCGCCATCTATCGATGCAATTATGAGTTATCGGAGCTATTCTGTAGGTAATACAAGCAGCGCCACTTTTCGGTGGTTTGGTAAGGTGTTGAAGTTGCCAGTTTGAATAATCTAATGAGATTAGTAACGCCATCTGTTGTGGCTGTTAGCGAACTTTCCCTGAGTCAGTAGTTCGAGTGAGTAGTCTGTGGTAGCGTGTCTATGCGATCTGTCAGTATCAGTTGACGTCTGTCAGTGAGACAGTGAGTGTTAATCTGGCTGGTGAAAAGCTATCATTCCATTCTTGGAGCTCGACCGCGCCGGACGTGCGCACTGATTCATTTTAACCACGTATAAAATGGCGGACGGAGATGCGATTTTACAACGAAATCATTTCTATCTGCGACATATATTCTCCTAATCATAAATATACGTAAAAAAAAGAGGTTTTTAGCGAAAACTCGATGAGCGTGTTAGATTTTAAGGAGAAAGTATGGAAATATAACCATTCTGGTATTCTATTATCTCCTACCTCATCCAATTCAACTCCAATCTCAGACATGTACTTATTTAGAGAAAATAGTTCAATAACTTACCATTCCTATCCTGTTGCTCCTGATTGCTCCGATACTTTGGATACACATAAGCCGCTCATGCTAGGCCGGCTGATATGTTAAAAACTTCTAGAATAGGAGCTTATAAACCATGTCTCAGCATTCCATTTTTTAATATTAATCCTGTGATTTGTCCTGCCAGAACATTATTGAGTTACACATATAGAGGTAACCAGACCCTTGAGTGGTGATATTGAACATTTATTTATTAGTGTCAGAAAGCCATAAAGAGCAGTCACCAGTCAGACCTTGAGTAGGTGGATAAAAACTACTTTACATGAGAGTGGAATTGACACTTCAAAATTTTCTGCTCACTCCACCCGGCACGCAAGCACCTCTACCGCCAGTAGGCTTGGTGTAAATATTGACTTGATAAGAAGTACTGCCGGACGGAGTGGTAACTCAAATATATTATGAAAATTTTATAATAGGCACAATGAAACTCAGAAAGCAGATGATTTTGCAATATCTATTCTGAATATTGGTTGTAAACTTTACGTTGCCGCGTTGTGATTATGAGCATCCTTATGAGTATTTCTTTATAATTATTGGCTTCAACTGCCTGACCCTCTTGATGAAAAGATTATGGATCTTCTGGAAGAGATCTCCCTTTTAATCAAAGATACTCGGTTAGATTTGATAACCAAATATAAAGCGCTTGTCAATTTAACCGGGGATGAGTTTGAAGGGATTCTTGATGAACTCATACCGGCAGCAATGGATGGACCCAAGGTTCTCAAGAAAATGATCAAGATAGCATTGATAGCCTACACGGCAGCAGCTGCGATAAATTCACGATCTGCAATTTCGGATATATCAACAGCCGCTGCCGAACTCACCTCCATGGCTCAGATAACCATAGAACAGTATGTCGAATTTAAGACATCCCTAGAACACATCACGATTGCGTGGAACTCTGTGGCCAGTAGCATGACAGATTACATGGGGTCAATAGATCGAAAGCTGCTTGCTGCCTCCTACCCCACGAAATCCTTTCATAGACCTGCCCCATCCCCATCCATTGAATCAAGGGGCTCTCCCGATCAGGTAGCAGGATCTCTCTTGAAATTACATAGTGGATATTCTTATCAGTGTTAGTTGGGTACCCTGTCCTATATTGATTCTCGCAATATGTCATGTCTGATACCGCAGAAGGGGCCATCATTGCCAAAGTAGTCAATACCATCAAGAAACCTAAGGTACTCAAGGCCCTCTTAAACACCAACTTAACAAAACTTTGTCAGTACATAAAAGATAACATAGAGGGATTGAACAAATACCCCAGATCTGACCCTCAAGAAAGACAGAGATTCCAAACCGAATTAGTAGAGAGAGTCCCCACACAATGTGGTCAGTGGACCACTCATGACAACTGACTCAAATTGTAATATAGATATTTTTATTTCTTTATAATACATAACAGAAGGTATTTAAACCGTGTAAACCATGAAGTGTACCTATCTACTAAATTTTTTTTAAAACGGCACTTCACGCTCACCGAGTGAGTCGCGCGATGGCGTTCATTTCTGGTTTTGTAACGGATGTATCAAAGAGGTTCTTTTTTAAAAGCAGCACATTTTGCCGAGGCTTGGACGAGCGTGTGGAGCCGGTGTCATGTACCGTGCCGCGTTATTATTCAGTAACTTTTATACATGTAACGTAGGTACGTTAGTACAATATGCCTCAGTGCATGTGTAACAATAATCTTGTAATAAGTACCTACTTATCTGTCATAATTTTCTTTCCAGATTTTGTAAATAGATTAGAAGTTACTGGAACACTGGGTTTATTTGTACTTACCTACATATCTAACAGAAGGTATGTAAACTATATGAAGTGTTGGGTACTAAAGAATGTTTTTTACTCCATGTACTTATGTAACAACAATAAATGGATATGGACGTTGATAGGAAAGCAACAGGAAAATCGCAGAAAAATTGGATGGATTGTGTGCGGAATTATATGAATGTGAAGGGAGTGTATGAGGAGATGACGAGTGACATATGGAAAAGAAGGTCGCACTGCACCGACCACAAATAAACTGGGATAAGGGTAGCAATAATGATGAACATAACATGATGATTATAACAGACACAATTTTCTTTCCAGATTTTGTGGATAATTGCCATAAGTACTTACAATGCCAGGAAGAAAAAGATCAAATCTTTCCCAGATATCTAGAAGTGCCTAAAGGTTGATAGCGATTAGGTCTCAAGAATTTGATGTCGATCGTGAGGAACGTTTAACTGCCGACAGAGAACGCCATGCTGAGTCTCGCGCCACTGAAACGTTTACGCAACATGAGGACCGTTTAACTGCCGACAGAGTACGGCACGCTGAAACTTGCGCCTGTGAAACGTTTACGCACCGCAAGAAACGTTCAACCGCCGTACGTGAACGTCGTGCTCAGTCTCGCGCCTCTGAAACGTTTACGCAACACGAGGAACGTTTAACCGCCGAACGTGATCGTCGTGCCGAGTCTCGCGCCTCTGACACGTTTACGCAAAGCGAGGAACGTTTAACCGCCGATTGTGAGCGTCACGCTGAGTCTCGCGCCTCTGAAACATTCACGCAACGCGAGGAACGATTAACCGTCGATAGTGAATGTCACGCTGATTCTCGCGCCTCTGAAACATTTACGCAACGCGAGGAACGTTTAACCGCCGAACGTGAATGTCGTGCTGAATCTCAAGCCTCTGAAACCTCCACTGAATATGAGTTGCGATTGCAGTTTCCCAGAAAGAATTATCACGGGACGCAAAACGAACTCACTGCTCAAAGATTGCACGATCGTGACCGTGTCGATCAAGTACGTCAGTCACAGTCTACTGAACAGCGTGATGAACAACTCGAATTAGATCGTCAGCGCCACGTTGTTTACAGATTGTCGATCAGTGACAACGAATGCATCATTTACGAACCTGAAGATCTGCCCTGGACAAATAAAGAAAAATCAGGGTTCTTCTTCTTCTTCAATCGGTACGGGCGTTTTCTATTTTGCGTGTGGAGGGCAAGACAGGACCTGTCGAAGGCCTAAAAGATGGCTTATCTCCTCTCCAACCTTGAGGAGGAAGCGCGGTCGCTCATCCAGCACCTCCCGGTGGAGGATGACCAATATGACACGGCGTGGGAGCTGTTGTACTCCCGCTATCAAAATGTGCGTTTGTTGGCCGACGCACACGCGGCCCCGTTGCTGGCGTTGCCCAAGGTTTCATTTCCGACAAATAATCTTGCTGTACGTTGTTCAGCACGATGGTCTGATGAAGCCATGGTTAAAGTTTTTGCAACGGTGCCCCTAACACCCTGTATAACTTGGTCTTTTTCGGAAAGTGGGCACGGCAAGAGTGTTGCCAATGGCATTGGGGTGCAATTAAAAGACAGTTAGATAGGCATGCGGCTTATTGGCATTATGTTAAAGACGCAGATGATGCTTATCATCATCTATCAAGCAGCCTGAAATCCATTAAATGTTTTACAGTCTCTGATAGTGATATCGAGAACATGAAGAAAATTATACCAATAAACCTAGAAGCTGTTCCGGAGACTGTGAAAGTACACTAGATCATATCTGTTGATGTCGGGCTTTACTATCGTATTTTGAGTTGCTTCTGCGGCGATAAACGTGGTCATCACTTGCTTAAAATTAAATATTAAAAGTCATTGCTTTCATTCTGATCAGAATCATTCAGTTGTTCATTTCGAAATGACACCTCATAATAATATCATCTCTGTTGCTGAAATTGCACCTTGCCATAAAACTAACCAGGGTACCCTGGTATTTGGTGTTCAAATTATTAAACGCTTCTCCTACCAGTGAATACGACCAGAATCATCGTACTGGTTACATTAGCTCAGATGTTTCCGACAATGCCTCTTTAAAAATGGACGTAAAAATTTATAAAGACAAGGAAAATACTAATAATAGTAAGAATAGCGAACTGCCGTTAAATATAGGTCGATCATATAAAAAGTTAAAAGTATCAATAAAAGAAGAAAAACGTCATTCTACTCATTCAAGGTCTCTAAAAATTATAGTAAACTAGCGGCCGCCCGCGGTTTCACCCGCGTGGTTCCCGTTCCCGTGGGAATATCGGGATAAAAAGTACATATAAACCTTCCTCTTGAATCACTCTATCTATTAAAAAAAAACGCATCAAAATCCGTTGCGTAGTTTCAAAGATTTAAGCATACAAAGGGACATAGGGAAAGAGAAAGCGACTTTGTTTTATACTATGTAGTGATAGTGATAGAAATTTTAAATACTTATTAAAAAATTTGAGAAAGTTTAAACTACATGACTACCCTAGGAGAAGCGATAAAGAATAAGTTTATTGTCTTTAGTTTTTAGTTTGGATAAACTCCTTGTACTACACTACCGCTAAAGTTAATCGAATTCTCACCAAAGTAGTACCATCAAATAAAACTTCTGACTTAACGGGACAAAAATACAAATTTTCATATTTTTTTTAATATTTTCAATATTAACTTAAAATAAAACAGAAGTAGGTACATTAGAAGTACAAAAAAAATAAGTTTTTGAGGGTGTGGTACTCCATCCCACAGGTGTCAGAGCACAAGGCCACGTCGCAGAAACTGCACATCAGTAGGGCTAGCACAACTTGCGCGCGACTCGAGTGAGAAAGAGCAGAGCCGCGGGCACTTTCGACCAATCAGATCGCTCGTAAATAGCGCACGTGACATAAGGCGACCTGTTGATTGACTGGAAGGAGCGCGACAAAGAGTCGCGCTAAGTTGTGCTAGCACTACAGGGAGACCAGTGCGCCTGTTCGCACACACCTCTTCTGCTGACTTCTAGTCCCCACCCGAAACGTATGCTTAACAAAATGATGCTTCATTAAGGCTTAGGGAATTTTTTAAGTAGCCCTAAGGCTACTTCGATTCGCCCTCTCTGCATGATCTTAGGATTAGCGCGCTTGATGTCATCGGGAACATGAACCCGACAAGGGTTCATGGTCCCGATGACATCGGTTTTTCTGGATTGGTTCAAGGACCTTGTCAAGGGCAACAAGTTATACCAGTTGTCCATGTCAAGGCAACGACCAGCGTCCAAGAACCCATCCATGAGCTCGAGAACTACCTCTGCGGTAGAGTTCTCGAACCCATGGATAGGTTCTTCCCACGCACCTCTGCCACGCATACTCATTCGTCTGGCGCACAATCTCTTCAATTATTGGAATTTGATTAAACTAAAAACTAAATAAAAAAAGGAAACAATTAATGAAGGCAAATATAAAAATTTAAATAAGAAACTATTTACATAAAATAAAATTAAAACTTACAATTAAACACTTAACTAATTATATCAAATAAAACTACTTAAAAACTAATAATAAAATTAAATAATCTGTATACGGAATCATCAACGCTCGTCGTAATGGTTTCAAATATTGCGCCTGCGATCCCTGTTTAAACAAAAGAAATTAGTATCCAAATCCAGCGGTTGGAATCCTCAATTATCGAAAACCCCAAAGCCTTCTGGACGTATATTAAAATGAAAAGAAACGGTTCAGCCTTTCCAAGTGTTATGTATTATAAGTCTGAAAGTGCTGATACCGGTCAGGGTATTACTAATTTGTTTGCCGATTATTTTCTCTCTACATTTTTGGTGTCGGCCCACCCTTCAAATTATGCTGCAAACACGAATTCAGACAATAATCTATGCAGTATTGGTGAAGTTGAAATTAATCCTAATAAAGTACTAAATCTATTAAAATCGTTAGATTTGACTAAATCGGGTGGACCGGACATGATACCGCCCCTTTTTATCGTTAGATGTGCGGAAAGTTTACTAGTCCCACTGTGCTTATTATTCAACCGCTCATTATCAGAGGGAATTGTTCCTTCTATATGGAAGTCGGCCTTTATTACACCGGTACACAAAAAAGACAACAAGAGTAATATTGAAAACTATCGCCCAATATCCAAGCTATGTCTATTCGCTAAAATCCTCGAAAGGCTAGTGTACCACGATGTTTATTTGGGTGTGGTCAATTCATTCAGCCAAGAACAACATGGTTTTCTTAGGCAACGCTCCACATGTACAAACTTGATTATTGCGAATGAATTCATAACAGCAGGGATGGACGAGAGTAGTAGGAAATTGGGCTTTCTGGATCACGGTCATTCAACATAATCGAAGTTTTAGTTTTCAGTCTAAGTGAATCGCTCAACTATAGAGCGCGCAAGATGCGCGCACCGAGTTGAGCGATTCACTTAGACTGAAAACTAAGACTTCGATTATGTTGAACGACCGCGATCCAGAAAGCCCCAATTTCCTTCCATCTCGGCGTACTCGGTGAATCCATAGGATGATTAAACCTAAGCGATGGTCTTCATTTCCTATAGACAATTATTTATACTTACCAACTTTGTGGTAGGTGAGTAATAATATTATAACGAACAAAGTCAAAGTGTTGAATCCTTATTATGAAACCTACTAGTAGGTAGATATATTAACATCTTAGTTTTCAATATGAGTGAATGGTACAACTAAAAGGCAACAATTTGATCTATTCTTATAACGCCTATTGTGTTCACAGACCTTTCAGTTCAGAACCCGCTATTCTGCTTAGCTTTAAACTAAGCATAAGTACATGTACGGATCTGCCTAGCGAACAAAATTGTTTGTGTATGGTGTGAACTGGTACCGATTAGTTAGATCAGACATGCAAATCTGCTTCTGTTCTCACCATCCACCAGCAGTTCTAGTGAACAGGTACCTACCAATTAGTTAGATCAGGCATGCAAATCAGTTTCTGTTCACACCATCCACCAGCAGTTCTATCCGCCAAACAGATCTGTAGGGTGAATCCGTATATACCTAACTACATGCTTCTAAATGTCTTGTCTTAACTTTCGATAAGAGTGAGTAAGTAGTACAACTCTTAAGACAACTAACTATACCTACCTACAAGTCGATTTATTTTTATATTTTTTGAAAACTAACTACCGTGTTCATAGACTCTGCAATGACAATGCAACTCAACAATGGCTATTCGCATAAAGCTATAATATTTATATGTAATTATTATCTTTTCTCTAAGTACTTTTACTTATTATGAAAAGAAATAAGCTATTTAGCTCTGTATTGCAGAAGTAACGGAAAAAAATAAAACAATAAAGATAAAACATTACTTAATATTTATTACTCGTAAATAAAAATATTTAGATGGAAAAATTGTATTAAAAATACTTGCTACTTTCACTACATATTTGGTCACTCATTTTATCGATAATTTCACGGGCAGCTTTATATATTTCATCCTTGAAAATGTTTTGAACGATATGTTGACAACATATTTCAGCGGTACATTTACAAAAACTTTCACTGTTCAACTGCTCCGCATCATAGATTTCTAATTTGATAACTTTTCGTCCTGTGGCAGGAATTTTAATATATGAATACGTCTCGTTTTCTTTTGTTCGCTTTTTCGACACGCCTGATGCTTCACCAACTTGTTTCCCATAATTCTCCAGAACTTGATTAGGTCGAATAAAATTAAATAGGGACTCTGAATCCTGTAATAAAACGAAAAATATGACCATTATAAAGCTTATCTTTAGAATTTAGTTTGCTTTCTTCAAATTAATTTAAAGTTCTATACTTATAACTTACCGACATTGTTGTTTTGATCTTCAGTTTTTCTTCGTAGAGAGGCTCGTCTAACTACACTGACCAATATCTTTAGACTATTAAAATAGGTACCGATGAACTGGTAAATTCCTTATTTGTTTCTACAACATATAAATAAATATAGCAAACAACGTCATTATTTACATATAAACTGTTGCTATACGCCTACCCTTTTTATGTGTTAATTAATTAGTATCAAATAGTTTTTTAAATAAATTAAAAGTACAAGGAAAACCATGTGATAGTATTAGTATCGCAAAGATATCGATTGTATTTCTATTACGGAAATTTTGCTGACATGCATCACGCGCCGTGAAGATACGCACACTCTCCCGCTTGTACCATATCGGGTAAGATTCTTTCGTCTTACAACCAACAACCACTAATACGCATCCTGAATCTATTTATAGACCTAACTTTGTATCCCCCCACCATTTGTTAAAGGTTTTTGTGATCGATTATTCCACTACTTATCCGAGAAATAGAGTTTTCAAATAACTTCAGTTTTAAAATAAAATAAGTGTTTTAATTAGTTTTTTCATTTTAAAAAGGAGCAAGAAGATTAATTATGTAAGTATTCAATTGAGTTTTATTATACAAAGATGTACTTTATATGTGACTAGATTTATCTTAAAATACATTTTAATGCGAAACGAAACGTAATAAGTACTTAAATATTTTCAAACAATCTTTAGATTGATTATTCAAGTATTCAATTTAGTTTTACAAAAATATTTTTTAAAGGCTTTATTTTCTTCATACAATTTACTGTGACACTTTAGTGAAATAAATATTTTAAACAGTATTACTTTAGATTGATAATTCAAGTATTTATTTTAGTTTTACAAAAATATTTTTAAAGGCTTTATTCTCCCCATAAATTTTACTGTGACACTTTAGTGAAATAAATATTTTAAAACAATATTTATTTAGGTCGAGCAAACAAGAAGTGCACCTGAGCGAGAGCAGCTCATCCAGCGACAGCAGCTCGTCAAGCAGCCGGGAGTCATCCCCCGAGCGCGCAGCCCAGCCAATTCCAGTGCCTGTAGTGCCTGTAGTGCATGAACGGAAGAGAAAGGGAACTCACTCGCATTCTTCTAATAAAAGGTAACTTATAGGTTATTCTTTTGTCGGTGCTTTCATAAAATATTAGTTTTATATTTTGATTAGTTATCATAAAGATGAAGGTTTATACAAGTACCTATATAGTATAGTATAGAGTAGGTATATATGTATAATGGTTGCTCCCCACCGTTTTTACCTGCGTGGTAGTCTATGTTACTTAGGAATAATATAGCTTTCCACTCGTTGAAGAATTATTAAATCAAGCCACTAGTTTAGGAACTTATTTTCTCTCTTTCTCCTTTATAATATTAGAGTAGACTTGTACTCAGTTATTTAATTAACCCTCTTCTTTAAAATAGAATAATTACATTATTTTTGGATGTTGTATTATACCTATACTATTCTTAATTTTAATAGCTTATACTTACAATCTAATCTAACCTAAAACCTTTTTTATTCTAGAGCTAAACATGAAGAAAAATCAAAGAAGAGTCAGAAGCTTAAGGTGAAGAGCAATGAGCGTGTTCAACCATCTGCTGGAACATCTTTCACCAAGGTCACTGCGAAAGATATTATGGGGACCGATTCCGATGTCGAAGAAGATAAAAAAACCGGTAAAAAAGACGATCTTCTATCATATTTGTGTCGTCGTGGATCCAACGGCATTTCCAAACAATTTAAGTCAGATATTGAAGGCTCACGTTTTGTAGATCTAAAGCTTTACATGTGTAGTGAAATCGAAAATATTTCGCCTATGAACAGGTGGCGTCACGCTGTAGTAACAGTAAAAACAAAAATAAATGATGACAATCCAGCATACCGTCATTTAGTAAAATTTTTAAAAGAAATTAAAAAGAATTTTAAAGATTGTCCAATCACCTATGTTAGTACACCAAATCAGTAAATAATGAATTCAGTATTTTACTGTTTTGGTGTCACTAGTACAGCCACATAATAGTAAAGCCTTCAATTTCTAACAGATATAAGAATTCAATAAGGCCAACATTCAAATGGGTATTTGTTTGAAAACGTCAAAACTATAAAAGTCAGTGTCAATGTCAACAACTTTGAAAGCCTGTCATGGATTTTTATATCTGTTAGAAGTCTGATAAACAAATAACTTATGGTTGGGTAATGATTCAATTGGTTCGACTGTACATAAATTAATTTTAAGTTGGATATACTTGTAATCATTGATATAATATTTCATAATACTTATCTTAGGCGCTACACACGATCACTTTTAACTGCCAGTTTTCACTGAACAGTTTTAACTGACAGTAAAACTGAGTTTATGTATGATGAAAACTGAGTTTTTTTTCATAGTACACACGTTCAGTTTTCACTGTCAGTTAAACTGTTCAGGGAACACATATTTAATACTCCATCTAGTGTTATAATCTTTCCTTAGAAGTGTTTTAAATTCTTATTATGTACTTATTAAAAATACAATTAACATATAATATATTTCTTTGATTTCAGAAAAAAACCCCACAAAAAACTTAAATGAAAAGATAAATAAAAATAAAGTAAAATTTTGCACCGAATGTAATATTAAAGTTTTAGAAAGCTCTTACAGATTTCATTTAAGAACTAATTTACATAAAAAGAATTGCTTATTGAAAACAAGTTTCGATAACATCGATATTATAGCTACAGCTTTTCGAGAGAGAATAGTTACTTACCGTGTAAACTCTGATGATAATGCTTGTACGACTCCTGATGAATTTTTACATAAAATTACAGAAAATGTGAAAAAACTTATAATCATGAACTTGTCTAAACATGGTTCCATAAAGCTTAATCTCGAATTGTTTGCTTATTTTAAATTACCTACCTCAGATGAAATTCAAATCAAATCATTCAATTCCAAGTATGAGACCATCTTTAGAAATACCGATTTATCTGAACTGTATTCAAAAAGTCAGAATATATTGATTAATAAACTAAGCGAATTTCAGCATCGTGAGTCAGGCTGGTGTTTCAATTCCGTCAGTCATTTAGAAATAAACATTAATAAATACTCACCTCTGAGGGGTGGTAGCTATTTAGAACTACCTAAAGAAATAAGTAGTACTAAAAGTTGTTTAAATGTGAAAAATTATGATAATCATTGTTTTGCATGGAGTATAGTGTCTGCTTTATTTCCTTGTACCATAAATGCCAATCGAACGAGTTCGTATCCGTTTTACTCTTCAGTATTAAATATCAGAGGAATGAATTTCCCCCCATCATACACAGATATTAAGTTATTTGAAAAAAATAATCATTCAATAAGTGTCAGCATTTATGGTTTAGATAATAAAAATAATATCACAGGCCCATTATACATGACAAATCAGAGAAAAGAAAATCACGTTAACTTACTGTATTTTGAACAGAAATCACGAGGTCATTATTGTTTAATAAAAAATTTGGCAAAACTTACTCGACGACAATTCAGTAATCATCATGGTAAAACATATTTATGTGAAAGCTGTCTTCAGTTTTTTATAACACAGGAAAAATATAACACGCACACTTGTTCAAAAGTTTTAACTGTGTTGCCAAGTAAGAATAGTAAATTAGAATTTAAAAATTATGAAAGGCAACAAAAAATTAATTTTGTTATTTATGCTGACTTCGAAAGTGTACTTTTAAACAATCATGAAAAAAACAGTTGTAATACTGAAACATATAAATTACATCAACCTTCATGTTTTGCATATTACATTTGTTGCTCGCATGATGAAAGTCTAAATAAACTTGTACTTTATAGAGGATCCGATTGTGTTGAAGTATTTATTAAACGTCTAATCGAGGATATAAAAAATATTGAAAGCATACTTAGAAAGAAAGAACCTATGCTACCGATGACTCCATCACAAAAAGATGAACATCGTAATGCAAGTATTTGTCATATTTGTAAACTACCACTGATTAATGATAAAGTCGTTGATCATGATCACATTACTGGTGTATACAGAGGTGCTGCTCATACTAAATGCAATTTATTATATAGAATATGTCCCTTTGTGCCAGTAATTTTTCACAACTTAGCAAACTATGATGCTCATTTGTTCATAAAAGAATTAGCTAAATATGAAGGTGATATCAAAGTTATCCCTAAGACAAAAGAAACATATATATCCTTAACAAAATTTCTGAAAAGCTCAAAGTTTTCTTCAGCTATTCAAATTAAGTTTTTGGACTCGTTTCAGTTTCTCAGTTCTAGTTTAGATACTTTAAGCAAAAACTTAGCAGAGACAGATTTGAAACATTTACAAAAGTTATGTTTTTCCGATGAACAGTTTTACTTACTTCGACAAAAAGGTGTATATCCATACGATTACATGGATTCATGCAAACGATTTGAAGAAAAAAGTTTACCAAAAAGAGAGCACTTTTACAATAGTTTAACAGGTGAGCACATTAATAAAGAAGATTATTATCGAGCTCATAAAATTTGGCAAGTCTTCAACATTAAATCGCTCGGGGAATATACAGACTTATACTTGAAATGTGACGTGTTACTTCTTTGTGATATTTTTGAAAAGTTTAGAAATAGTAGTCTTCAGTATTATAAACTCGATCCAGCTTATTATGTTACTTCTCCAGGTCTAAGTTGGGATGCCATGCTTTTATATACAGGTGTCAAATTAGACTTGCTAGATGATAAAGATATGTATGAAATGATAGAGAATGGAATACGTGGTGGCTTAGCTCAGTGCTCACTTAGATTTGCCAAAGCAAATAATAAATACATGCCTAATTATGATGAATCTTTACCATCTAGCTACTTAGTTTATTTAGACTGTAATAATCTTTACGGTTATGCTATGATGCAGAAAATGCCTATGTCTGACTTTAGATTTTTATCTGACAATGAAATTAAAAATTTAAACATATTAAGTATTTCTGATAATGCTGAATATGGGTTTATTTTAGAAGTGGATCTGGCTTATCCAGCTGATTTACATTCAAGTCATAGTGATTTGCCATTTGCGCCGGAAAAACATATTCCACCGGGTGGCAAAACGAAAAAACTTATAGCCAATTTATATGACAAATTTAATTACGTTATACATTATGTATATTTAAAAGAGTGCATGAGAAATGGTTTAATATTAAAAAAAATTCACCGAGTGATCAGTTTTAGACAGCAAAATTTTTTAGCTAAATACATAGATTTGAATACGCAGTTGCGTCAAAATTCATCTTCCACATTTGATAAAGACTTTTTTAAACTACTGAATAACGCTATTTTTGGAAAGACTATCGAAAATAGAAGAAAACAGGTAGATGTTAAGCTGGTAACAAAATGGAGAGACACTAATAATAAAACAAATAAAGAAACTGGAGCAGAAAAACTGATTTCGCGACCTAACTTAAAAAGTGTTTCCATATTTTCCGACAATTTTGTTGCAATTCAGTTAAAACATGAAAAGATTATTTTAGACAGACCAATATATATAGGGTTTTCAGTTCTTGAATATTCTAAAAAACATATGTATGATTTTCATTATAATTTTATAAAACAGAAGTATAATGGCAATGTGAAGTTATGTTATACAGACACTGACAGTTTACTTTATTTAATAAATAGCAATGATTTTTACATTGAAATGAAAAAAGATATTGCTTACTTTGATACTAGTAATTTTGAAAAAAATAATATTTATAGTATGCCCTCCATGAATGCGAAAATACCAGGCCTTTTTAAAGATGAGATGGGTGGTGATATCATTAAACAATTTATTGGTTTGCGGGCAAAACTCTATTGTATTGATAGTACAAAAACCCAAATAAAAAAAGCCAAAGGTGTATCGAAATCTGTAACTAAGAAACTGAAACCAATTCACTATAAAAATACATTGAATAAAAATATAAATATAAGATGTAGTATGAATTTGATTAAATCTTTGAAACATGTATTATATTCACAGAGAATTAATAAACTGGTACTAAATAGACAAGACGATAAGAGACAAGTTCTATCAAATCAAATAGAAACTTTACCATGGGGGCATTGCGATACTTTATTTTGAATGATTGTATTATCGTAAAATCATATAAATTAAGATAGTTGTATTGTTTGTAATTTGTTAAAATTATGTATGTATCATGATGAATTGATGATTATTATTATGAATGTATGAGAAACTAAATATAATTCTTACCTGTATTGTTTGTATTTTGTTAAAATTGTATATCATAATATTATTATATAGGTATAGCAAGTAAATAAATGATTCTTACTTGATCAAAGTTTTTTATTTTCGATATTTCTTATAGGTACTACATAATTATGAGACTAATAGGTTCTATTACCTATATCAGTAAGAAAAAGCAAACACCATATACTTGTATTTTATTTTGTACTGGATCATATTTAAGGAAGCTACACATATTTTTAGCTCTCATACTCATAATGAAGCTCGTCAAGCAAACTCTTTCTTTAGAGGTTAATGATTTGCATGTTGATACCAAAATTCAAAATGTGAGGCATAGCAAGCTGTTACCTAATACAATACGATGTATAATTTGCGGTCCTTCAAATTGTGGGAAAACAAACGTTATGATAAGTTTATTGTTACATGAAAATGGTCTAAAATTTCGTAACGTTTATTTATATTCTAAAACAAGTTTTCAGCCTAAATACCACTTTTTACAAAATGTGTTAAAAAGAGTAGAGGGGGTAA
Source organism: Crambus lathoniellus (assembly GCA_949710035.1). Lineage (NCBI taxonomy): Eukaryota > Metazoa > Arthropoda > Insecta > Lepidoptera > Crambidae > Crambus > Crambus lathoniellus. The sequence goes on along the minus strand of OX453313.1, from coordinate 21,967,231 downwards.
AGTTTTTCAGATTCAATGATCATGATGAAGTTATTCACCCTCAAGATGCTCTCCCAAATTCCATCATTATATTTGATGATGTGGTATGCGATCGACAATCAAATATTCGCAATTATTTTACCATGGGTAGACACAACAATATTGACTGCTTTTATTTGTCACAAACATACTCTAAAATACCAAAACAATTGATCCGTGATAATGCTAACTTCTTATTGATCTTCAAACAAGATGATAAAAATCTTAAACATATTTACAATGAGCACGTTAACACTGACATGACTTGGCTTTCGTTTAAAAACTTATGCTCAGAAATCTGGGAAGAGCAGCACAATTTTCTAATCGTTGATAAAGACAGACCTAAATTACAAGGAAGATATAGAAAAAAGTTTGACATATTTATAATTTTCTGAAAAGTATTAAACAGTTTGAAATTATGAGTTTTCGTTTATAAAAAACGGTTGGCACGATAAATCATATTAGTGTCATCATCCTAATTACAATTGATGGTTGTGTGGTTATAATGGAGGGAAATATTAAACAGCAATTAATTAAGTCAGTTAATTCTATCCAGGCAAAAATAAAACAAATGAAAAATGAGGAGTATCAAACTGACTTGACTATGAAAAAGTTATTAAAACCTGTAACCGTTCCAATTAATACCTTGGTTGAAAATAATTGTAATAATAATGATAAAAAATATAATTCAGCAAGCACCCGCAGTACATCAAGCACTAATTTACAACGATTTGAACTCTGACTATACTGTAATCGGTGAAGAAGATGATGGCGATGAAAGTGAAAGTACAAACATTTCATTCAAAAGTTCTGACCGTTATGATGATGAGGATGATCAAAATATTTTACTTAAGTCATTAGTGAAAGAAGATCTGTTCGATATTTATGAAAACATAAATATCCCCTGTGGAATAAGAAGTTTCAATGAAAATCTATTTATGGGTAACTCAAAAGTAATTTTATCGAAAATAGACAGTGCCTCGGATCATGACACCAAATATTTCATTACAATAGATAGTGAACGGTATGAATTAACGCCTGGACTAAAAGAACTGCTTTTATCTAAAAAACCGGATTTGAGTTTGGTTTCTGAAAATGATAAAGTTAAATATAAAAATATGCTGTCCTTAACTAACGCACATAAAAGAGATTATCAATCTAATGGACAAATCAAAGGTGATAAAAGTACTAAATATCGCGAAATAATCAAACCATTATTCAATAATACCCCCATGGAAAAGCATGGTGGGAATTTGCCGCAGCTTAAAACGTATAGATCTAATACTGATTTAGTATATTGGGATGATCCAAATGAGTTAATAGAAAGATTAAAATTACTGATTGCTTCGAAAGAAGCTGGTAATACTAATCATGATAACGAAATTTTGTCTATTATCGAAGAATTAAAAGAATCTGGTATTATTAAAGAATAAAACCGGTGAACCATTGAAACAATATTTAGTATCACATGAACATTCAATATGAATGTCGACAAATTTGGCCACCATGTATATAAAAACAAAATAGTTAAAAATGATTCGATAAAAGTTGAATGTGTTTTAAAGCGTTTGAATGATGACAATTTGGATGCTCAAAATAAAATCATAAAAAGAGTTAAATTGCCAGTTCACGCCACAGATAGCGCAAATAAAGAATATGTTGATAGTTCTATAAAATATATCTATCAAAAGATTCAAGAAGATAATAAAAACACTGCGGACAAAGAGTATTTATATAAATCCTTAGAAAATTGTCTGAAAGCCATTCAGTCAACTGACATGAAGTTGAGCGAATTAACTATTAAATTAAATTGTCTTGAAAAAAGTATAAATAATAAACCCAAAAAATGAGTAAAGCTGATGTGGTTAACGAAATTCATAAAAATGTAAGGGTGAATTTCCCACGACGAAGAGTTATAATGAAAAATATTGATAATTTATGGCAAGCTGATTTGATTGATATGCAAGCCTTCTCTAAAGTAAACAAGGGCTATAAATATATATTAGTAGTTATTGACACTTTTTCAAAATATGCATGGGCCTATCCTTTAAAACGGAAAACAAAATATGATGTATGTGTGGCTTTTAATGATTTGTTCAGCAATGGACGTATCCCAAAATATTTGCAAACTGATTTTGGTACAGAGTTTTATAATGATGAACTGAAGAAAATATTTAACAAACATAATATTAAACATTATTCCACGTATTCTGTTAAAAAAGCTTCTATTGCAGAAAGACTTATAAGAACATTGAAAACGAAAATGTATAAATTATTTAGTTTAAAAGGTAATTACAAATGGAATGACGGTACTTTAAATGATGTGGTTCATGAATATAATCATACTTACCATCGAACTATAGGTCTAAAACCTGTTAAAGTAAATAAAAATAATGTAAAGATATTGCATGAAAGATATGATAACCTATCAAATAGAATAGATAAGAGACACAAGTTTAAAGTTGGGGATTTTGTGCGAATAAGCAAATACAAGGGAGTATTTGAAAAAGGATATACACCTAATTGGTCAGCAGAAATATTTAAGATTATTAAAGTACAAAAAACGTCTCCACCAACATACTTAATTGAAGATGCAAGAAAAAGAGCTATTTTAGGAGCATTTTATGAACAAGAATTATTAAAAACAAAGCATCCTAATCTGTACCTTATAGAAAAAGTTTTAAAAACAAAAGGAAAAAGGGTATTTGTGAAATGGTTGGGGTTACCTTCGAATGAAAACAGTTGGATTAATAAGTCAAGTATAGTTCAATAGTATATTAATATAGGTACATTTTTCTATAAAACTAGTTCTATACGAGCTATGGTAGAAAGCAGTCTACTTAATTGTTTTATAAATAATTTACCTTGCGAACTTCACTTGCCTGGATATAATTATTGTGGTCCTGGAACAAAACTAGCTAAAAGATTAGCTCGTGGAGAAAAGGGCATTAATTTATTAGACGAGTACTGTAAAGAACACGATATAGCTTATTACAAATCATCTTCTCTGAGAGATCGTCATATAGCTGACATAAAATTAATGAAAATGGCAAGAAAACGTATACAAGCTTCAAAAGCTGGTCTTGGAGAAAAGGTTGCAGCTCATTTAGTGAATAAGGCTATGTTAGCTAAAGTGGGCACAGGCTGCGGTTTAAGAATAAATAAGAAAAAAAATAAGGAAGCCATTAAAATTGGAGGTGGTGTAAAGAAAAATTTAAAAAAAATTGTTGCTCATACAAAAAAACATTTACAAAAACTAAAACCTAAGTGTAAAAAAATGGCTATTGAACTAGCAGTAGCAGCAGCTAAAGAGGCCATGAAAGATTCTTCTATAAAACTACCTCGTATGATTCGTGTTCCAAAAAGTGGTGGAGTTCTTCCTCTTATACCTATATTTGCTGGATTGTCTGCAGCTGGAAGCTTAGCTGGCGGGGCAGCAGCAATCACTAAAGCTATTCATGAATTTAAAGCTGCTAAAAAACGCTTAGCTGAACTTGAACGACATAACGAAAAGATGGAAGCTTTGTGTATAGGAAAAGGTTTAGAAGTTGGACCTCATCAAAATGGACTAGGAATTTTTATTTCTAATAAAAAAAACAAGGTAATCGGCTACCCAATCGAGCTCTAAGCAATATTGATATTTATAAAAATGCTAAAGATATTCCATTCTTCCGAGGTGTTTATATGCGTGATGAATTGCCGAAGTATCCACTTTCTAAAGAATGTGGTATTATTAATCTAGATAGCTCAAAAAATCAAGGTTCTCACTGGGTAGCCTATGCAAAATATTGTAAAAATATTATATATTTTGATAGCTATGGTAATTTGAAGCCACCCAAAGAATTTATTTCTTATGTTGGTACCAGTAATATTAAATATAATAATCAAGATATACAACAAAATCACCCATATAACTGTGGGCATTTATGTCTCCAATTTCTTAGAAATTTTTGGTCTGAAATTCTGAATAAATAGTGAGCAAAGCTTTCAAATAAGTTAGTATCGAATAATGTCTATCACTTTAACTATCACCGGAGACCAGTCGCATTTGGAATCACAATTCCAAACCCCTTTAACTTTATGGGAAAAATGTGAATGTGGATTATTATACTTTTCCGCTTTGAATTCTATACCAAACGTAACTGCTCTCAACAACATATTTACGTATGGTGATGATAATAAAAAGTTACAGATACCTGTGGGAACTTACGATCTTTACGATATTGCTGAATATCTTGATACAAATATTACCGATTGTGAAATCAAGATTAAACCCAACAACAACACCTTGAAGTGTTATTTTTACTGTTCTCACGAAGTAAACTTTAGCGTAGATAACAGCATTGGACAGTTACTTGGCTTTCAGAACATGAAATTAGAAGCAAATAAATGGCATGAGTCAGTGAGTCCAGTCAACATTCTCCCTCTATCCATGATAAGGATTGAATGTGATTTAGTGCAAGGATCGTATAATAACGGCTCACCTTCACATATTATACATGAATTTGTGCCCAACGTATCACCTGGTCACCGATATTTAGAAATACCAAAAAATATTATATATTTACCAGTTAACAAGAACAATATATCATCTCTGAGTGTAAAGATTCTAGATGAACACGGAAATTACATTGATTTCAGAGGAGAAAGTATTCAATTGCGTCTTCATTTACGTAGAGCAACATGATAGTCTATAATTATAAAGTTCAGAAAACGCAGACGAGACGCTTCAATACCCGCCATAGTGTCAAAGTGTCCAGACGTGTTAAGCCTGTTAAAAAAATAACGAAAGTAAACAAAAAATTTCTTCAGGCCCTAGGATTTAAAACATGAGTATTCTCAGAATAAGTGATTTTCCTCAATATGATAATTCCATTGAAAGCTATGAAATTCATACTTATAATCCTTACAATAATAATTTTAATGAGAATGATGAAATAAGAATTCCAATTCATCAGCAGGATATATACATATTACCATCAGCGAGTGCTATATATAATGAAGGATATATACAACTCTATGATAAAGATGATAAGCCTATGAACAAAGCTATTAAGCTAACCAATAACCCGATTTTATATCTATTTCAAGATATTAGATATGAGATGAATGGTATTGAAATAGACCGCATCAAAAATGCTGGCATAACCACTTGTATGAAATCATATACAGGGTAAATTTTTAATCAGTGCACAAATTTTTAAGATCGACTCAGAATCGGTAAGTGAACAACTTTCTCCTAGAAACATAGGTCGAAATATGACAAAAAAAATTTGACTCTTCATACAAATCGGACTGATCACGTGATCGATTTAGTATGGGAAGTCCAAAAAATTTTGTCATATTTCGACCCATGTTTCTAGGAAAAAGTTGTTCACTTACCGATTCTGAGTTAATTCTAAAAATTTGTGCACTGGTCAAAAAATTATCCTGTATATCAATGAATGAAGGGGAGAGCAAAGTTGCAGCTGTATGGGGATGGACTCTAAATGGTTCTTCAACGATTAATAATAGTTTCAATGCAGTTGTGCCACTTGATAAAATATTAGGTTTTGCAGAAGACTATAAGAAAATTGTAATTAACTGCAAGCATGAACTTATTTTAAACAGGGGTCATAGCGTATTGAATAGTGTTATTTTGCCGGATGACGTCAAGCATATTAAAATAAATATACAAAAAGTACAGTGGCGAGTTCCACATATTAAAGTTTCGGATTATGAGAAACTATCGTTGCTTAAACTTGTTGAAAAAGATAAGCCTATTCAAATTGCGTTTAGAAACTGGGATTTATATGAATACCCTGTATTGCCAAAAACAGTTAAACATTCGTGGTCAGTAAAGACTACTTCACAATTAGAAAAACCTCGTTATGTAATTTTAGGCTTACAAACAAACAGAAAAAATAGTAGAACTCTGGACTGTTCGGAGTTTGATCATTGTAAATTAACTCATGTTACATTATTTTTGAATTCACAATATTACCCCTACGAATCAATGAATCTGAAGTTTGATGAGAATAAATATAGTATATTATACGATATGTATACTAAATTCCGTCACTCGTATTACAACATTTCATCAGACCCATTGCTTGATCTACACAATTTAAAAAACAAAGCTCCTCTGTTTATCATCGATTGCTCAAGACAAAACGATAATTTAAAAACTGGACCTGTAGACGTGCGAATAGAAATTGAATGTTCTGAATATTTACCAGATAATACAACAGCATATTGTTTAATCATTAACGATCGTCTAATTGAATACAAGCCGTTGAGTAAAATAGTTCGAAAATTATTATGAAGGTTATTGTAGATGTACAGGGTTTTAAAACGGATGATTATAAATTTATTGTAAAGGAAATTGCTATTCTAAACAAAAACCAGGTACAAATTCTCCTTGTAAAACCTCCGTTTCCTTATTATGACCTAAGCAAAACAGAGAGGAGACAAGTACATTGGATTGAGAGAAACAGAGGAATTTACTGGAAAGAAGGTTTTATACCATACCCCTATCTTAAAGACCATATAATGCATATTTTATCAAATAAAATTATTTATACTAAGGGGAAAGAAAAAGTGAAGTGGTTAAAAGATATAACAGCAAATAATAATGTTACTAATTTAGAAGATAAGTTTTGTCCTAGTTTACTTAATTTATATGATAAGTATTGTAACGATGTCGATTCGTACCAGTCATTATGGATGGTTAAATACTCTATGATGACTGGAAACTCCATCTAGTTCTACATACTGGCCATTAATTTTATCGAATCCTATCCTGTTCTTTCAATTCAAATTCAAAATCTTCGTTTTCACGTGTCCTGTTCATCATTTTTGATTCAGTTCTACTAAAATCACCAAGCCGTACAGAGCTCTCGGAGCATTACCAGTTTTTATATCGGTTTGAGTTTAATTATAGTTTTAAATAAGTGGAACCCTTGACCCTTGGAAAGGGTTCCTATGCTTCCTAATCTTCCTATTCTTCCTAAACGTTTCTTTATTACTACCTTTACAATAAAAGTCAAGTCCCTATAAACATCATCTTTTTATTCATCTATTATCTACAAATTAAATACTGGGCGGTGACTTCCGACGTTCCGGCTAGTCTACCGCTGGCCGACGAGGACGTCCCGTCACAGTATAAAGACTCCAATGATATCTTTAGTTGTATGTATCACACTCGGATATGCGCATTGAAAAATGTATTTTGTTTAAACAAATGGTGTGATGAAAATAAACTTTTTTAAATAAATTTGTTTCTTTCATTCTATACCTACCTTCCAATACATTATTATTCCACCCTATTGTTATTATTATTATTCTTAATTTAGTATATGTCTCTATAATAGTGACGGTGATTTTCACCAATGGACCTAGACCTAGGCCTAGACCTACCTAGGTATACTTACCTATCAGTAATGGGCATCTACATTACTCTACTTGGTGTGGTACCAAGCACTCTCCATAAGCCCAGTTTATGAAAGTGATGGTAGAAAATTGGGCTTTCTGGAACATGATCGTTCAACATCCTAATCAAAGTTTTAGTTTTCAGTCTAGTGAATCACTGAACTCGGTACACGCATCTTGCGCGCTTTATAGTTAATTGACGTTTATGTACCTACCTACCAACCTAGTAGTAGGTTTCTTAATTAAGATTCACCACTATGACTTTGCTCGTTATAATATTATTACTCATCTATCACAAAGTTAGTTGGTATAAATAATTTTCTAAGGATATGAATAATATCGCTTAGGTACAATAATCCCCATGGATACGCCGACCTGCTACACCAAACACTCTCCATAAATCTAGTTTTTGAAAGTGATGGTATGAAATTGGGCTTTCTGGATCGCGGTCATTCAACATAATCGAAGTTTTAGTATTCAGTCTAAGTGAATCGTTCAACTCGGTGCGCGCATCTTGCGCGCTCTATAGTTGAACGATTCACTTATACTGAAAACTAAAACTTCGATTATGTTGAACGACCGTGATCCAGAAAGCCCAATTTCCTACTACTGACGAGGGAGCACAGGTCGATGTTGTCTACACAGACTACAAAAAGTGTTTTGACCGAATAGACCATTCGTTATTACTGACTAAGCTACGTGCAGCTGGCATTCATGGTAGTCTTTATCGCTGGTTCACGTCATACATAGAAAATCGTAATCAAGCTGTAGTATTGCGTGGTTATATGTCTTATACAACTAAAATACAGTCTGGCGTACAAGGCTCAATTCTTGGGCCTCTCATGTTCATAATTTTTATATCAGATATTAATAAATGCTTTCATCATTCTAAGTTCTTGCTTTTCGCTGATGATATGAAAGTACTCAAGAAAATTAATAACCCATCTGACACCCAGGAATTGCAGCAGGATCTGCTTAGGTTTCAACACTACTGTGTGCAAAATAGACTAGAACTCAATGTGTCCAAATGTTTCTGTATGACATTCACGTGGAAGAAAAATACAGTGGATGGCTGTTATACTTTACATGACCAAGAGTTGGCTAGAGTTGATCAAATGAAGGATTTGGGTGTGATGCACGACAGCAAATTATTATTCGCGGATCATATTGAGTTCATTGCCAATAAGGCCTCTAGGGCACTTGGATTTATTATGCGAATGTCCAGCGACCTTAAGTCCCTCAAAGCAATAAAGGTCCTCTACTGCGCCTACGTACGTAGTCACTTAGAGTACGCTTCGCAGGTTTGGAACCCCCAGTACAACGTTTATATAGCGAGACTAGAAAAAATACAAAAACGGTTTTTGCGCTTTCTCGATTATAAATGTAGACAACGATCCGTGGACTATGAACAACGATGCATACGGTACCACTTTCTGCCTCTGTTCACCCGGCGCGAAGTCAATGATGCTTGTTTTGTCTCAAAACTAGTTAACGGTGACATTGACTGTTCGGAGTTACTGTCTAAAATTGGTTTGCGCACTAATCTACTGGCTCTGCGAAGTCGCCCACTGTTACACTTGCCGTTCGCACATACAAATTACAGGCTTAATACCTTCCTGATACGTGGTCTCGCTACATATAACAAGTATAGCACTGAATACGATTTTGATCTGTTTACAACAAGCACTGCCACGATTAGGCGAACTGTAAATTCTAGTTACTTTGGTCAGCAATTACTGTCTAGGTAAGCTCTAAGTAGTGGTTGGTCGATAAGATAAATAAATAAATAAATAGTTATATTAAATATTAGGTCAAGTAAACGCGAGACTCGAAACTTATTTTTGACTATAATTTGTGGATTTATTTTTGGTTTTTATAAGTTATTTGTTGATTGTTTTTTTTTTTACATTGTATAAATATAATCAAACTTACCAATTAAACAGCGTTTCATTTGAATAACCTTTTATTAATTCAACCACAGTAGTTTCAGAACCAATATCCTTCCAACTTATTCTAAATTATCCGTCCAATAAATCTAATATCCATCCATAACATAATATCCGACCGACAAACTAGCAGGGTTTCCCCTTCACTTATCTGTACTACGAAAATCTGCAAGCAACTGAACTGAATTTTACACTACCCGTCTTTTTATAGACGAACAGACATCCCAGTGTTGCCAGAGCTAAAAGTAACGTTCAACGATATGAAATGTTACCATTATCAAAAATGACGTTAACGGTTAAAATTAACGGTTTTAAACTTGAATCCTGCAGCGCTACTCAGTCTAGACAACACAAAATGTCTATTTATTGCAATCAATTCTAACAAATTCGTCCATCCTGACCATCTTATCACGTCCTCGTGATTAATAAAACATCTATTACAACATTACAAACAAACAAAACAAAAAAAAAAAAAAAATCATCCGTTATTATGCCAATCCTACAGCTATAAATTATTTAAATCAGAATAGGTATACAATCTTACAAAGCTAGTGACAATTAAACAATATTTTGTACCTATACATAATATCCACATACTTAAATTTTGCAACACATTTGTAACAGTTGTACTTACCAAATCAATAAATACATAAGGTATTGTAAGTAATAATGGATGATAAAATAAAAATGCAACAACTATGATTTTCGTTACACAATAATAAATCAGTCTTCCTTTCCTTTTGATTAGCAAGTACGATAATTACCTATTCTATCAATCTTATAAATAATCAGGTATCATTATTAGTTTCGTGATTTACATTGCCATCTCTTTTCCATCTCTACCCTTATCTAAATCATCTTTTCAATTTTTTTCATACTCATCCTTTTCACTCTCACCCTTTTCACTCTCACCCTTTTCACTCTCATCCTTTTCACTCTCACCCTTTTCACTCTCACCCTTTTCACTCTCACCCTTTTCACTCTCACCCTTTTCACTCTCATCACTATCATTCATTCCTTTGAAATTTAACCAGGGATAAATACGTTCTACAGGGTGAATACCTCTATAACTAGGCTTTCCTTTTCTTTTTGTTAAAGGTGTATCTTCCACTAAATACCTATCATTTTCTAATATTTTTACAATTCTATAAGGTCCGTAACATTTTGGTACTAACTTCTTACTTTTTCCTGGACATTGTACGTTTCTTTCAACCCTAACCAAATCCCCAAAATTGAATTTCCTAGCTCTACATCTCGATTTATCAAATCTTACTTTTTGCTTCTCTTGATCAATACTAACGTGCAAATCTACATCATCACGTATTCTTTGAAAATCAATATTTGTATTATTTTCAGCCGTATCTAATGACGAAGCGATTTTACCATCACTCGTCCCTGATAACCGTAAGCCAAACAAAACTTCTGCAGGGGTTCGACCAGTACTTTTATTGATCGTGTTATTTAATCCCCATTGTACATCCAAGACCTTCTCGTCCCACAAAGATTCATCTAAGCCATGATTCATTGCGGTAAGGGCATCTAATACAGTGCGATTATACCTCTCCACTTGCCCATTGGCTCGTGGAGTGGCAACTGCATTCATGATATGGTGGACACCAACATTTTTCAAGTAATCACGTAACGATTTTCCGGTAAATGACGAATATCTGTCGGTAATAAGTCGAACAGGTGATCCAAATGTAGCAAAATATTCTTTAAAAACTTTAATTGTAGTGTTAGCCTTTGTATTCTTTACAGGTTTAATGGCTATAAATTTACTGTATGCATCGACTATTATAAGTAAGTATTTATTTTTATTTTTACTAGTGTTAAATGGCCCCAGATGGTCTGCATGAATGGTATGAAATGGGGTAGAAACCTTTGGAATAGGATGCAAGAATCCAGATTTCCTTCCAGATGGCGTTTTACTATGAGCACACTCCAGGCATGCATCCACATACTTTTTAATAAATCGCCTCATTTTAGGAAACCAGTATTTCTCACATACCTTATCCAAAGTCTTCTCGAATGCAAAATGGCCAATGCTATCATGACAAGCTTTTACTATCTGCCATCTAACCCCTTTTGGTACAAACCATCCGAGTCCGTCGTCTGTAATTTTAAAGACATTATTATTTTTAACGCAATAATTTTGTTTAACATGAACTATATCATCACTATTGCTATCCTGCAATATGTTTTTGATTCTATTCACTTCACTATCCGTCATTTGAACAGTTTTCAACCATCCATCAGATATATTCAATACAGCTGGTAAAGTTTTACTAGAAGATTCTTCATCGATCGGATTCCTACTAAGGGCGTCTACGTGAGCCATCGAGCTACCGGTTTTATAAATGATATCACAATCAAATTCTTGAATCAGGCTCCACCAGCGAGCAACCCTAGGTATCATATCACGTTTCATAAATGTGGCACGGAGAGAGTTGCAATCGGTCACAATTGTAAAACTTATCCCAAATAAATACGATCTGAATTTTGCTAATGATGTTATTACTGCTAACGTCTCTAACTCATATGAAGAGTACCGCTGCTCTTCAGGCGAAGTCTGACGACTATAGTAAGCTACCGGTCTAAGATCCCCACATTCTTGACGTTGCAGCAAAATCCCACCTACGCCCCATTTACTCGCGTCGGTGTGTAACTCTGTTTTTAAATTAGGATTATACAAAGCTAATACTGGACGAGTCACTAAGCTATCTCTTATTACCTCAAATGCCACTTGCTGTTCAGACCCCCAGGCCCATTGTGTATCTTTCCTAAGCAATTTCGTCAACGGACGAGCTAGTGCTGCAAAACCCTTAATAAATTTTCGAAAAAAACTTGCTAAACCTACAAATTGGCGTACATTATGTACATTTTTAGGCACTGGAAAATGTTTAACTGCCTCAGTCTTTTTGATACCGGGCTTTATTCCGTTACTAGAAATCTCAAAACCTAAAAGTCTACGGATGTTTGGAAGAAATGACATTTTGATAATTTAAGAGTTAACTTAGCCTCCCTGAAACGTTGAAATATAGACTCTAAATACTTTAATCCTTCTTCTATTGACACTGATGGGACCAAAATGTCATCCATATAGGCTACGGCAGTATCAAACCTCAATGGCCCTAGTGCTTTGTTTACCGTTCTTTGAAAAATGGCTGGCGCATTTGCCAACCCAAAAGGCATTCTATTAAACTCCCATTGTCCGTCGGGAGTGACAAAGGATGTTTTAGATTTTGATTCTTCAGATAGGGGTATTTGATAGTACCCACTTGCCAGATCTAAGGTAGTATAGTATTTATTGCCGGCAAGTCTATTCATCTGATCTTCCATGCAAGGTAAAGGATAATGCTGTTTAATAGTTCTCCTATTCAATGCCCTATAATCAACGCATAATCTTTTATCGCCTGTTTTTTTTCGCACTAATATAATCGGACTAGCATAGGGTGAATTAGATTCGCGTATGATACCACTGTCAACCATTTCATCAACCATTCCCTGCACTTCATTTCTTTCCTTATGCGATAGTCTATAAGGTCTATAAATGATAGGTTGGTTATCATTTAGATCAATAGTCATTTGCTCTATATGTGTGCAGCCTAGCTCATTCAAGTTGGTAGCAAAGCAATCTCTATACTGATTGATCAGAGCTAACAGTTTAAGTTTATCGCCTTGGGACAAATCCCCTGAATTTATTTCATTCATAGAAAAAGGTTCATAAGTTACCGAGTCTATTTTGTTTATTGTAGATGTACCAAAGGATTCGATAACAATCTCTACACGTGCGAGTAACTCTCCTTTTATAAAATTAATTGGTTTGGATGTGTTGGGTATGACGATTATCAGACCCTTACCATTAATTAATCTGTAAACGCCTTCACTAACACAATACTCTCGATTAGGTTCACCCCTAAAACCGCTTTTTACATAAATACAACCGCTATACTTTGTATCGCTATCAACCTGAATGGCATCACTTTTATTGACAGTGATATCATCCAAAACTTTTAATTCTAGTCGTCCACAAGCAGCACTTTGTTTATTTTTAGCATTAGTAATTATGAGGTCAGAATCAGTCTTAATTATGAGAACATGAGGTTGTTCACTGAAAGTTTGGCCAATTAATAAAGAATAATCAAGGTATTGATCTGGTACCACCACACACATCAGTGTAGCCGATACGTCTTGTATCTGAATTTCAGCCGTGCATGACCCTATGGATGTTACTATTGTACCTCCAAACCCTAACATAGGCTGATGAAAATCCTTATCCAAAATTTGACATAATTTTAACGCGTCAGTCTCACGAATCAGAGTTAGTTGACTTCCCAAATCAATTAAACCTACTGTCTCTGTACCATTTATTTTACATTTTTGGATATATTTATCAGAATTGCCAGTAGGTAGCTTATTAATATTTAATACCTTTTTAGGCTCAGCCGATACTACATTCCTAAAGCAGTCCGTCTCCGTATGACCATAACTTTTGCACTTATTACATTGCCTAATTGGCTTTTGACACTTTGAGATGGGGTGGCCTTCCTCCTTACAGTTGTAACACCTAAATACTTTAGTACTATAATTTCGTTTGTCCTCTTTATTAGAAGCATTACTATTGCTACCTACTTTCCTATTTGATGATATATCAGACTTCCTAATAACCTTAACGTTACGCAAATATGCTAATAATTTATCTGGGTCGTCAAATTGCGCAGCCTCAGCACCTACTCTAACTGACCTGTCGTCAATGCCATGTAGTACACAATCAACCGCTCTTTTTCCTGTGATACCGCAGCGATTTATCAAAGCTACCTTATCATAAAAATAATTTTCCAACTGATCCCCAAACTTAGCTCGTTTTTCTAACATATCTGACAACATTTGACCATAGTTCTCATCCGCTGGAAACGCATTCCTAAGTTTATTTTGCCATTCATTCCAAGAAAATAAAACTGATGGTAAGCCCTCATACCATTTCTTAGCCATACCTGCTAATTTGGGAAGTGCATAGTGCACAATTTGCCTATCTGTCCAGTCATACAACAATCCACATTCATTAACTTTCATCAACCAAGTATTTATCGTCTGATTTTTCAAGGACGGGTCAAATTCAGGGATAACATTTGTACTAGAGAAATTTTCCCTAGGTCTATGGCTTTGGCTTTCATTCAAGCCTCTTAAAATATCAGTAAACTTAGAAATAAAGTCCCTAGTACCTTCATCTTTTTCTCTTCGGCCAGACTCGTTGTCCCGCAGCGGCGGTATATCGACGCGGTGACGGTGTGATCTTGATGATTGACGTCGATCCGGTTCCCGGCTGCGGGAATGTCTGTTGACTTGCGCCATGGTCATACGGTGAGGAGATCTGCTTCGATACCTTGCTCGTTTTGGACTGCGCCGAGTACGACCGTTCCCGGTTCTGTATGAGCGCATCGCGTTGTCCCGTAGATACTCGGTGTCCTCTGACGATGTTTCATCGTAAGATGTAGATGGTCTGGGTGTTGACAAACGTTGAAGTCGGTTTTCCTCCATTTAAGCTGGAATTTTTAAAACATTTCTGGGCACTAATAGTTCTTTGATATTTTATTCGGTTTGCTAATATATATTAGTCAAATTTAATCTGGCTTTTACACTCATTGGACATAAAACTATGACCACGACAAATGCAAAGTGTAAGAGGCGATGTCAGGGAGTGCCCCGACCAATCACCTCGCACACAATGAAGACACTATTAGGGAGTACCCTAACCGAATGTCTAGCACTGCACAGTCGCTATCACAAATTACCGTCACAAACAACAATCGAATCGGACTTCAGTCGTGCAACTATTAACATGACAAGTGCAAAGTGTAAGAGGTGATATCAGTAGCGTTACCATGAGTTGCTGTCGAAAAGTCACATTCGTTTACTACAGTCGCTATCGCTTAATCACGTATCGAATAGATTTCAATATTAGTCGTACCATGAGTCGAGTGGACTCGCTAGCGACAACTCGTTTCTCGATAGCGGTTTTGAGTCGTTATGTTGGCACACAAATACTATCATGACTAACTTCACACATATTATGCTGCTTCTTTCTAGCGCACTAATAAAGACAGAGTAAGGTAGATAACAGAAAACGTATCGGTAACCCTGCCAATTGCAAGCGTCACCTAGCAGCGCTTCTACGTTAAGTTTAAGTGTTTTTCAAATTGGTCGTTTTGCTCATCTTTCATACTGTCAAACTTGTTTTGTTCCCAAACATTTTGATTTTCTTTTCTTCGTTCAAATCGTTAGAAAGTAAAAATGACGCGCTGTATTGTACCAAAATGCTGTGAAATTGGTGTATATTGCATCCCAAAAGATAATCAAATTCGTCGCCCAGCCCATGGTTAAAAGCTATCCGCCGGGCAAAAAATTGTTAGAAGTTATGTCGAAAACATTTTGTTGATTGTGTGATTATCTGAAAAAGGCAGTAAATACTCAGGTAAGCAGTTCCTCAATAAATTTATTTTATTTCTGTGGTCAAAAATGGTTCATACGCACATTAAAAAGAAACATCAATAGTAATGTTGGCCGATTAATTTACTTGGTAAAGTATTGTAATAACATTCTTGTTTGTTCCAGGAGTTGAAAATCAGCATAGATGCCTCAAAAAAGGTGCTGTACCTACAATGTTTCCATGGAACATGTAACCAGTTTCAGAGGAGGCAAAAGCAAGAAAAGTTAGATTAGAAGCTTGTAACCTCAAGAAGAAAAACAACTTTTTGAAAGGCCATCAGACATAGTGTCACTTGAAATAGTGTTAGCAGTGTGGACCTCGGCTTTGATCGATGTATCTCAAGAGAATGTGATCGATCGAGTGCAATACAAATAACTCCAAGGCTTGAACCTTTTCAAGAATGTAAAACTTGTGGCACTCAAACTTCCAATGTATTAAGATTATTCTCAACTGAACTATTACTTGCAGATGATGAGACAGTTCAATATTTTACAGTGTTAGAAACAGCTGCTAAATTGTCGTTAATTTTAAGTACAGTTTTACCAATGGTGAATAATATAAAATATCGTTGGAGTAGTGATCGGCTTATATCAGTAGAAGATCCATTTCTACTCCTAGTCTACGACCCTAGTTTTATCACTTATTTATACTACATATAATCATTACATAAAGGCTCTCATGGTGATAATTTCCTTTTACAGGCCGGCTGGTAGAAATTTTAATTTTTAATAAGCCGTGCCCCTGTACAATAATTTTTCTATTTCTTTCTTTTCTATTTTGCTTTTATGTTTGTGTGTACTTAATATGTAAATAAATAAATAAAGCAGCTCTTTAGCTGTTGTTAATTAAACTAAGAAGAAACACTATAGATTTCGAACTAGACAAAATATTTGTTGTAAGTAAGACTGAAGTGTTGAATATTATAGTTGCATAGATAAATTTTTTATGTGACATTTAGAGCTTGTTCGACATTTGGCCTAGCCGAAGTTTAGTAAATTTTATATGCTAGACAGTTTAAAAAAATATTATCCCTCTACAAGAGCCATTATAGATGAGACTGCAATAAGCATACAGAAGCCAAGTTAGCCGAGCAACCAAATTTTCACCTTGTACTATGTTTTGTAATTTTAGAGTAAGAATTGTAAATAAAAATAAATAATACAATTAAATATTGTTTTATTTTGTTAAATCTTCATAATTATTATAGACATCTTTTCCAAGCAAGGGAACAAGCTAGGCTGGCACCAGTGGCACCATGCCATCTGAGATAAGCTTATTTCATAACTTATCCATTCCATAACTAAGTACAGTTGTACGATCCAATTTATTATTATAAATGCGAAAGTTTGTGAGTATGGATGGATGTTAGTTACTCTTTCACACAAAAACTACTGAACGGATCTGGATGAAATTTGCAAAAAAGATAGATTATAGGCTCGAATAACTCATAGGATACTTTTATAACGATATTCCCGCGGGAACGGGAACCACGCGGGTGAAACCGCGGGCGGCCGCTAGTTATTCATAAATGGATTCTGTTCTGTTTGTCCGAAGAATTACAAAATGCCAACCAGCCAATCGCAATATGTGAACAAATATTCAAAAGCTTCCTTATTGAGTTGAGTCTATTATTTTCATTGATTTGCAAAGTGCATCAGCTCCAAGTCTCTTTCGCAATCATGTTCGCTTGGAAATCTCTCCTTGATCGCGTCGTTCGTCTTCATACGCAACCGACGCTAACATATTCTATGCTAAATAATTCCTACCGGACATCATTGACACGATATAGTTCAGAAATTAATTGTAAATGAAATAATAATTTTGAGTGACTACGCATTCACGCTTCATTATGCTAGTGAGCTACTTTACTACTGTCGAAATGGTATTGCTCGACGGCATCCGTCAAATTTGTAACTCATGGTGCCGATTTCTATAGAAACTGCGAAAAACGTTAGTCGTTAGCGAAAACATTTCGATAGGTATTTTACTAAGTGAACTCATGTTACCGATTTTAGTTCTGCAAGTGACCGCTAGAGGCGCTGTGCAATTTTCCATACAAATTTTTTACGTCGTCGCTAGCGAGTAGGATCGATGTAAACTCATGGTAACGGTACAGGGAGTACCCTGATCAATCGCCTCACACAGTAAAGACACTGTTAGGGAGTGCCCCAACCGAATGTCTAATTGCACAAGCCCGTGTGTACGCTACGCATGCATTTACATTCTAACAACATAAAACATTACAAAACAGATCATGAACGTGCAGAGCACATGAAGCAATATCAGGGAGTACCCTAACCACTTGCTTCGATGTGCAAAAAGGGACATTATTAGGGAGTACCCTAACCAAATGTCCCTCCCGCCCGATCAAAATCATAATAATTAACAAACTCAGACTATGAACGTGCAAAGCACATGAAGCAATGTCAGGGAGTACCCTAACCACTTGCTTCGATGTGCAAAAAGGGTCATTATTAGGGAGTACCCTAACCAAATGCCCCTCCTGCCCGATAACAGTCATCAACGTGAATACTTTAGAAAAACAACAAAGAAAAAAAAAATATATATAAATAGTGAATTACATCCCACTTCTGAAAATATAATCAAACTTACCAATTAAACAGCGTTTCATTTGAATAACCTTTTATTAATTCAACCACAGTAGTTTCAGAACCAATATCCTTCCAACTTATTCTAAATTATCCGTCCAATAAATCTAATATCCATCCATAACATAATATCCGACCGACAAACTAGCAGGGTTTCCCCTTCACTTATCTGTACTACGAAAATCTGCAAGCAACTGAACTGAATTTTACACTACCCGTCTTTTCATAGACGAACAGACATCCCAGTGTTGCCAGAGCTAAAAGTAACGTTCAACGATATGAAATGTTACCATTATCAAAAATGACGTTAACGGTTAAAATTAACGGTTTTAAACTTGAATCCTGCAGCGCTACTCAGTCTAGACAACACAAAATGTCTATTTATTGCAATCAATTCTAACATAAGTATCCTTTTTTTTCTTCCATGGGTAACCATTGGTATCATTGTCGCCTTAGCATGTAA
Source organism: Crambus lathoniellus (assembly GCA_949710035.1). NCBI lineage: Eukaryota > Metazoa > Arthropoda > Insecta > Lepidoptera > Crambidae > Crambus > Crambus lathoniellus. The sequence continues at coordinate 21,948,298 of OX453313.1, read as the reverse complement.
CATACTTGTGGAGGTTTGTAATAGGCTTTTAAGTGTTATTTAGCTAATCTAATCTGTGTCAATAGCTGTAAACCTTCCTAAAATAATAAAATAAAATAAAAAACTCCCGGGCGCGCCGCAGAGGCTCACGAGCGTGCACTCGACTATCATCGGATTTTCCCAGCCGCACGACTGTTTTAAAGGTCTGAGGCGAAGGCTGTGTCGCTCGCTCTAAAGTAATTTAATACGTTTTCCACGAGAAAAAATAAAATCCCGCTGGGGTGAGTTCTAATATGCGTTTATATTAAGTGTTAGTATGTAAGGTGTTCTAGGGTAGCTAAAATACTTAAATTATAGCTGGCATCTTTCCGATTTCCCTTTCCTCCGGGACGCTGTGACCTTTCGACCGGCCTTTCTAGAAAACCGACGCTAATGCTACCACCCTCTGGTCTTCCAGGATTTTTTCAAGTACTACTAAAACTTACTAGAAGTTTCTCTATTGCTGCACTTCTAGACTTCAAGCTACACCAGAAGTCACATAATCCCACGTACTCAAATTCAAGATACAATCCTCAACCTTTGAAGAACAATATACCAGGAAGGTGGAAGAGTGCACCAATTCAGTCATAGTCAGACCAGTGTCCCCCTTATTACCGTCCCCCTATCTCAGATGTCTAAGAGTGCGAGTCCCAGATTTACGGGCAGAATAAATATCTTACAATTTGTACGACTATTTTGTTATTTCGAACCCACTACCTGCGGCGGGCCAGTAGCTAATCTACCAGGTGCCGCAGTGGCGCCTACAACGTGTTATTCTGTGGGACTTATCACTTTTGGATATATTCCTTAGCCTGTCATAATAAAGAGTTGCATATTATTGATATCAATATGTTGTTGAATAATGTATACTTGACAAAAGATAAATACTATCTGCCTAATTATTTTAAGAGACAAATAGCACTTTCGCTATCTTTTTATTTTCAACAATTAGCCAATAATTTGGCTTTTAAAACCACTGCTTCTATTGAGCAGTTAAATTCTGACATGAACAATACAACTTTGGAATCTGAAACAATTCTATTCTTTTGAATCTGAATACTGACTTGGTTAATTTAAATTACCATTAGAGACAACAGAGGCGCCCTCTAGCCCAGTGTTGAAAAGAGGAAAGCCAAGCAGAAAGAGAAGAAGAAAGAGAGTTTAACAATTGTTCATCAAAATATGCAAGGCTTTTCTAAAAGATTCAAAAGATCTCAAAGATTTCAAAGATTTCAAAGATCTAGAATTAAGTTTGTTTTTAAACTGTAATAATGTTGACGTGTTATGAGTTACTGAGCATTGGTTTAAACCACATGAATTAATGTTAAACTTAGATAATTATAGAGTTGTAAGCTCGTTTAGTAGGCAATCTGCAACCAGAGGAGGGTCCCTTATAATGTTACATGATAATTTCCAATACAAATGTATCACTCTCTATTGAACGAGTCATTGAACTATCCTGTGTGGAACTTGACCAACTAATTATAATATGTCTTTATAGACCCCCTAATAGTAATTATCCTGAGTTTGAGTCCACTATGGAGGAAGTGTTAAGAGTAACTAGTAGAACCAATAAAAAAGTTGTCATATGTGGGGATTTCAATGTAGATATTTTAGACCGTAAATTAGCCACACTCTCAAGTAGATTTTTAAATTTGTTTAAGTCATTTAATTTAATACACACTTTTAATGAGCCTACACGAATCACATCTACATCTGGCAGTTGCTTGGACAATATTTTTACAGACTGTTCGGTGATAGAAAAAAAGGTAATTGATATCATAAAATCTGACCATAGTGGACAAATAGCCTCTATGGAGCACCATCATGTCTGTCCTAAACTTAAAATAATATGTAGGCCAATTACGAAAAAGGGCATTGATAAATTTAGAAATAATGTAATTGATAAAATTGAAACTTTACCAGCTCCTATTATGCAACCTAATAATCTCTATAGTGATTTATTACGTCCGTATGGATTGAGGAGCCACGTCAGATTTTTAAGGATAGCTATCACCCTTATTTAGTAGCCATGCAGATAATTTTGTAGGTCAAATTCTGAAATTTGTAGTAAAATACATCAAAAGTTATATCACTGCAAAGGTGGCTCCTCAATCCTGATGTTTAGATTGAGGAGCCACCTAGAACTCGTAATGTATTGAATGTAGGTTGCTGAAAATTATGTATCAATTTGTAGCCATCACGTAGGATATCTACTAGAATTTTGAGCACATTAGTTCTAAAATTCAAGAAACTACAACACTTTTGCTGTGGCTCCTCAATCCATATACAATAGAGTAAATTTCTATGAATATTTGCAGTCAATTCAGATATTCGACATAATGATAAATTTGAAGTAGGTAAATTCTATTGCCTACAATATGAATGAAATACTAAAACATAGTGATTTCCGTAAACAAACGCATATTATTTGGCTCCTCAATCCTGACGTTTAGCAGACCAATAATTTACTATATTTACTTGAGATCACAACGAAATCAAAAGCCAGAGACTAACGTTTAGTAGGCATGCATACTAAATGGCTACATACAATTCATTGCTGTATTCGTTTTAATTGCTGAGAAATAAAGCTTTTTGGTGTTGCTCAAGGATACGTTGCGAGGGGTGACCATAGTTATGTGAATGAAACTAGGATAAGTAATTTTTATGAACATTTAATAATTTGTTTTTACAAAATTTCAATCATTTCATTTGCCATAATGATCATTGGTCATAATATTTGTTAACACTATTTTTATTTGTACTAATAAAGCATGATATAATTATTTAGTAGCAATAACTCTCATTTGCCATAAAATGAGATGCCTTAATAACAAATACTATATTTATAAGTAACTGTAAATATCATTTGACATCATTTATATTTGACATAATAATACATGTCTCATAAATAATAATTTAATAATAAAATTGTTTATTTGCTTAGAAGACGGTATATACAAGTTGGTACAATAAATTTAACCAGGCGGACTAAGAACAAGTCCTACCACCTTTCTACCACCAACCAAACCGAATACAATATGTACCCCCACTGGGAATCGAACCCGGGACCTCTTGGTCTGTAATCGGTGATGTGATGTGAACCACTAGACCACAGAGGCGGTCTTGTCAAATGCCATACATAATACATCAAAATTTCATAAGTTCATTATTAGTTACTTTATTTTTTTAATTTGATCACAAAATATGACAGACCTGGAATTATAACAAGAAAAGGTAAGGTACAGTCGGCAACAAATTCGGTGAACCACCTCTTACTTCTTTTCCCTTACCTTAAGCAATTATGTATTGTACTACCCTAGTTTAAAACATAACCAAATAGCAAAATGGTCTGCGCGTCAATGGCGAGGCACCAGCCAGACAAAAAGAAGCAAGAGATGGTTCACCGAATTTGTCCCCGAGTGTACTTACCTAATTTTACTTTGAGGGTGGGTATCAATATACTCGCAAGAAAATTTGCAAAAACAATACATCGTATTGGAAGGGTTAATATTAGTATCCAACCGCAGGCTTTTTGTAGATTCTTTGTGTGGAAAATGTAGATTTTGATCTCCGCTTTCCAATGACACCACTTTCAGAGCGCGGAGATTACTAGTTTGTAAGAAATGAGATTGCAAAATATCGTATTTTAGGTTATTTATTAAGTATAAGCGAGTTTGCCTCGGAAGTCTTGTAGAACACATGATAGGTTAGAAAAAAGCCTTAAATTTCGTGGTTACTTTTTGTGAAAAAAAAACTGATGGATTGTTTCACAAAAAAAATCTGAAATATCTACGCAGCTGTCAAAGTCAAAGTCAATAAATTTTTATTTATATAGATTAAATAAAGTTAATGCTAATGAATCGTCCAACATTTTTTTACCTTCTATTTTTTTAGAACTTTAAAAATACAGTTCGATAGCGCAGAAAAAACTGATTAAGATGGCATCCAAAACTCATTTTGGTCAAAATGGTGGTTACGCCCTTTGAGCCGGAAGGTATCGATATATTCTGTGACAATACATCGTGTTGGAATGGTTGGTATTAGCACAGTTTAAGCAATCTTTCTATACAGTTGGACGACGCCCTTGAAGTTGGGCGATGCCGGACGCCAGTATAGGTATTTACGTAAGTACGTAAGGGTTGTCACTTTAAAATGTGACGGTGGACCTTTTACGACCCCGGTTGGGTACATTGGTATTGCAATATTAAATTAATAAAATAATTTAACAATGCAAATGCAATGTCAAAATTATTAAAACATTCAAGATGGCGGCCGATTTTTTTGTTTGTAGGCTGATTATCGATGAAAACTCGGTTTTTGGTACTATTTTGAGAAGAAAACAGCAACGCAATGTTAAAATATAAAGAAATCCAAGATGGCGGCCAACTTTTTTGTTTGTAAGCCGATTTCAATAAAACTCAGAAGACTAGAAAACAGCAACACAATGTTAAAAATATAAAAATCCAAGATGGCGGCCAAATTTTTTGTTTGCTGGCCGATTTCGATTAAATTCAGTTTCTTGTACTATTTTGACTAGAAAACAACAACGCAATGTTAAAAGTATTAAAAAACCCAAGATGGCGGCCAACTTTTTTGTTTGTGAGCTGATTTTGATGAAACTTGGTTTTTTAGCACAATTTTGACAAGAAAACACAACACAATGTCAAAATAAAAAAAACCAAGATGGCGGGCAACTTTTTTTGTTAGCCGATTTTGATGAAACTTAGTTTCTGGTACGATTTTGTCAAGAAAACAGCAACGCAATGTAAAGGTAGACTTCCGAGCATCGCGGCCGATCGCAGCCGCGCGCGATCGATCGCGTGCGACTGACGCGCCGCGGTGATGCGACAATAGTCAGTATATGAAAAGGTATGGCGCCGCTTCCGAGGTCTGCGACAGACGCGTGCGGCCGACGACAGACGACGGCCGCACGCGGCCGTAACTATAATGAAAACTTCTTTGTATTGTATAGATACTCACTTTTCTGTCATCTTCCTTATTTTAATCTCTAAGTTTTGGTTGTCTGTCACTGTTAGAAAATTCATGTGTCAACGCTGGATTGAGATGATTTTATAAACTCTCCTTTTGGGCGTTTATGCACTACACTGAACTTTACCGTCCGGCAGTCCAATTTGTTACGGTCCGATATGGCAGGCCATAAAATGTTTATGTGCGCTTGTGCACTACACGGAATTTTACCGTCCGACATTTTACTTTTCCGTATTCCAGTCAATAATGTTTTATATGTTTATACGTAATCTGAACTAAAAAGTGGCGACAAAAAAGTAAGGTAATTGCCCGAAGTGAATCCATAGTATGAATTTATTTATTTCGTGTAATTTCGGCTTTGAAACATTGAAACTGTGATATTGAACTGAAAACGTGATATTCATGAGCGGGCGGGGCGGGCAGGGGGTAATCACTGCGCTGCCCCGGCGAGTAAAAAGACGGACAAGTGCACAAGCCCATCCGTGTTTTTCATGCCACACCGGTCCGCAACAAAAACGGACCGCCGCCGCCGCCGCGCCGGACGGTACAATTCAGTGTAGTGCACAAACGCCCTTACTGTAACACGCTCACTGCGGCACTGAATTAGCTATTCTCTCCATTGGTGCGGTACGCGGCGTTTTAGACCTCATACTAAACCAGACATTGTGGCAGTACGAAGCGTTTTCGACCCCACCGAGATTCAAGAGACTGCAATTCCTTTTTTTAAGCGTGAAGTCAGAAACAATATGGATTTTAGACTTGGTAAGTGGGTATCTATACAATACAAAAAAGTTTTCATTTTAGTTACGGCCGCATGCGGCCGACGTCTGTCGTCGGCCGCACGCGTCTGTCGCATACCTCGGAAGCGGCGCCATACATTTTCATACACTGACTATTGTCGCATCAGCCGCGCGCGTCAGTCGCACGCGATCGATCGCATGCGGCTCCGATCGGCCGCGATCCGCGGAAGTCAACCTTTAAAAGTATTAAAAAATCCAAGATGGCGGCCAACTTTTTTGTTTGCAGTCCGATTTCAATGAAACTCAGTTTCTGGTTCTATTATGACAAGAAAACAGCAACGCAATGTTAAAAATATAAAAATTCAAGATGGCGGCCAAATTTTTGTTTTACTTGACATGATGATGATGATGATACTTGACTCTGTCTCAAGCTTTCAAATAAAAACCTGTTTCATTTTAAGCGAAAAGAGAGAAACAAAAACAAAAAACGGCCACCATCGTGACCATTTGTATTTTTTTACATTGTGTTAAGAACGGTTTTCTTGTCAAAATAGTACCAAAAATCGAGTTTTATCCAAATCAGCTCACAAATTAAAAAGTTGGCTGCCACCTTGAATTTTTTTATTTTTTTGACATTGCGTTGCTGTTTTCTTGTCAAAATAGAACCAGAAACTAAGTTTGATCAAAATCGGCTTACAAACAAAAAAGTTGGCCGCCATCTTGGATTTCTAATATTGCGTTGCTGTTTTCTTGTCAAAATAGTACCAGAAACTGAGTTTCATCGAAATCGGCCTGTAAACAAAATAATTGGCCGCCATCTTGGATTTTTTAATGCTTTTAACATTGCGTTGTTGTTTCCTTGTTAAAATAGTACCAGAAACTGAATTTCATTGAAATCGGCCAGCAAACAAAAAATTTGGCCGCCATCTTGAATTTTTAAATACTTTTAACATTGCGTTGTTGTTTTCTTGTTGAAATAGTACCAGAAACTGAATTTCATTGAAATCGGCCAGCAAACAAAAAATTTGGCTGCCATCTTGAATTTTTATATTTTTAACATTGCGTTGCTGTTTTCTTGTCAAAATAAAACCTGAAACTGAGTTTCATTGAAATCGGCCTGCAAACAAAAAAGTTGGCCGCCATCTTGGATTTTTTAATACTTTTAACATTGTGTTGTTGTTTTCTTGTCAAAATTGTACTAAAAACCAAGTTTCATCAAAATCGGCTCACAAACAAAAAGTTGGCCGCCATCTTGGATTTTTAATATTTTTAGCATTGCGTTGCTGTTTTCTTGTCAAAATAGTACCAGATACTGAGTTTCATCGAAATCGGCCTGCTAACAAAAAAGTTGGCCGCCATCTTGGATTTTTTTATACTTTTTACATTGCGTTGTTGTTTTTGTGTCAAAATAGTACCAGAAACTAAATTTCATCAAAATCGGCTTACAAAAAAAAGGTTGGCCGCAATCTTGCTTTTTTTTTAATTTTTGACATTGTGTTGTTGTATTCTTGTCAAAATTGTACCAAAAACCAAGTTTCATCAAAGCCGGCCCGCAAACAAAAAAGTTGGCCGCCATCTTGGATTTTGGAAATGCCTTTTTTTTTAATAAGCGAGATAAAGATTTGCACCCACTTACACTACATGTCGTATGCACCATAATATTATTTTAAAAATAAATTATAACGATAAAGACGTGATAGCCCTGGAAGACTTGTCCCGAGTTACTATGAACGGCGTTGTATGTAACTCGGGACAACCACTCCCCCGTCTCACCCCGCAAGCCCCGCACGATTGACCTGTCTAGACGTCTCCGTCGGCCTACTGTATGAAAAGTTGCTTATTCTGTGGTATTAGTATCCAGCCGCAGGCTTTTTGTAGAGTCTTTGTACAGATAATGTAGATTTTGATCTCCCCTTTCCAATGACACCACTCTCAGAGCGCGGAAATAACTAGTTTGTGAGATATGAGATTGCAAAATGTCGTATTTTAGGTTATTTTGAGGTGACAAGTATGAGCAAGTTTGCCTCGGAAGTTCTGTAGAACACACGATAGGGTAGAAAAAGGCCTTAAATTTCGTGGTTACTTAATTTGTGAAAAAAATCCCTGTTTTCTCGTGGTTCCATGACTTTGTCCCATTAATGGTACCAAGAGGGATAACTATTTCTTGTGGTCCCGTTTAAATTGTGCTCCCAGGATTTTGACCAATTATTGGAACCACGAGGGATTTACTATTTCTCGTAGTCCCATTACTATTTACGGTTGAGGAAATTCCCTCCTGTCTACAATGTGTAACAGAATTAATAGCTAAACCAGAATATGATAGTTATGGGACCATCAAACTGAATAACTTTTACTATAGGACCAACTCTGAAAACGCGAAAAAAAAACTGCTGTTTCATACAAAAATTGATTGATAATAAATATGAAAATGTATGAAACAGCTGATTTTTTTTTCGTGATTTCAGGGTTGGTCCCATAGTTCAGTTTAATGGTCCCTTTCTACCATATATGTAAATTCTTACTCAGCGTTAAACAACAACCGCACGCGACATGACTCCCGCGCCACTATTGGTTTCTATGTATTTGTATGAAATACATTATAACCTTTTCATTTATTTATCATCGACTTCACTACACACTCCAAAAAGTTTGCCTATGCAGGAAATATATATAGGAGGGATCCACAAATTTAGATGATAATGGGACTACGAAAAACAGTAATCCCTCGCGGTCCTATTAAATAATAATGAGACCACGAGAAATAGTTATCCCTCGTGGACCCATTAATGGGACAAAATCATGGGACCACAAGAAAACAGGGAAAAAAATGATGGATGTGTCACAAAAAAAAAAATCTCTGAAATATCAACGCAGCCGTGTGTTTACTGTCGCGAGACTAATATGTTTTCTGTATTTGGCATCAAAGGTTTAGAAGATGCTATTTGTATTGCAGAAGATAAAAACGCATGTAAGTCTTGCAACAACCAAACAACAGTAACAGTCTGTTGATAAACACTTTCAAATACGGTTTCGTTCGATTTGAATGATTGCAAAAAAAAATTGTTTGAAGGAAATACCAGAATCTATAATGGTTCTAGGCAGCTCAAACACATTAATGGGCGCCATAGAATTATTTCCCAGAGTTAGTATCACTGGCGTGGGTCACTACTACAAATGTCATATCCTAGCAAAGGATGAGATGTTGTGTAACGATGACTATGAATCCAGAATCGTAAGAGCACAGAAGACCCAATAGGTACTCATCCATTCGCTAACCTATATTTTGTAAAAATACTTTATTAAATTTTAAAAAATTACTTGTCTTACTTTCATTCACATAATTATGGTCACCCCTTGCAACGGATCCTTGAGCAATACCAAAAAGCTTTATTTTTCAGTAATTAAAACGAATACAGCAATGAATTGTATGTAGCCATTTAGTATGCATGCCTACTAAACGTTAGAGTCTCTGGCTTTTGATTTCGTTGTGATCTCAGGTAAATATAGTAAATTATTGGTCTGCTAAACGTCAGGATTGAGGAACCAAATAATATGCGTTTGTTTACGGAAATCACTATGTTTTAGTATTTCATTCATATTGTAGGCAATAGAATTTACCTCCTTCTAAATTATCATTATGTCGAATATCTGAATTGACTGCAAATATTCATAGAAATTTACTCTATTGTATATGGATTGAGGAGCCACAGCAAAAGTGTTGTAGTTTCTTGAATTTTAGAACTAATGTGCTCAAAATTCTAGTAGATATCCTACGTGATGGCTACAAATTGATACATAATTTTCAGCATCCTACATTCAATACATTACGAGTTCTAGGTGGCTCCTCAATCTAAACATCAGGATTGAGGAGCCACCTTTGCAGTGATATAACTTTTTATGTATTTTACTACAAATTTCAGAATTTGACCTACAAAATTATCTGCATGGCTACTAAATAAGGGTGATAGCTATCCTTAAAAATATGACGTGGCTCCGATTTATTTAGTGTAGTGCAAAGCGAATTTAGTAAAACATTCAAACACAAGGTGATCAACAGTAATACTAATAGAAAGAAGTTTAGTGATTGGGCCACGCCAGGGATTTATACAAGTAGAAGGAAATTATATGAACTTTATGCATTAAAGCGAACTTCATGTGACCCTAGTTTTATTGAATATGTCAAGAAATATTCTAAAACTTTTAGAAAGGTATGTGCGGCTGCCAAGTCCACTTACATCTATATATATAAAATTCAAAGTCCTGACTGACTGACTGACTGACTGACTGACTGACTGACTGACTGACTGACTGAGATATCAACGCACAGCCCAAACCGCTGAACCTAGAGACTTCAAATTTTGCACATAGATACGTTATACAGTGTAGGCATCCACTAAGAAAGGATTTTTGGAAATTCCACCCCTAAGGGGGTGAAATAGAGGATGAATGTTTGTATGAAAGTCCGTCAGTTTTGAAGTTAGGATCTTCAAACATTGTATTTAGGCTGGCAATTGAAAATTAATATTTACCTGTGTCAGCGTTTTTGACAATTCTACCCCCGAAGGGGTGAAAAGGGGGATGAAATGTTGTATCTGGAAAGTCCTTCATTTAATTTATTATTTAGGCTTATGGTCGGAAAGTAAAACAAATAAGCAAAAACATGTTTCGTATTTTTTCGAAAATCAACCCCTTAGAGGTTAAATGGGATACGTAAACCTAAAAATCGATATGGATGTCGTTATTGAGGTTTTATGGGATGAAGATTGCAAAAATGACATTTATTTTGACGTTTAACACGCTGAACATGATTCAACCCCTAAAAGGTTGCAATAGGGGTGAAATTTTAAATGAAAAATCAGGGGTAAAATAGACATTTCAACTTGAAACTTTGTAGGCTTACCTACTTCTTAAAACAAATAGGCAACCCATTTCGTAATTTTCCCAAAATCAAACCCAGGGGGTAAATTGGGTATAGAAACCTAAATCACCTTAGGTTCCCTAAAAGTTCTTGGTACCTAAGCTACTCTGAACTAACTTTTTGATTTAGAAACAGACATTTACTATTTACTAGCTTCCGCCCGCGACTTCGTCCGCGTGGACATTCGAGAAAATACTTAGGGGACCAATAACCAGGATAAAAAGTATTATATGTTTTAATTTCATAAAAATCCGATCAGCTGTTTTTACGTGATTAGGCGGGTCCTCCCTCACCAAGCGAGCAGCCTCGTGCGAGGCCCGCCGCACGTGGCAAGCGTTCTGCCTCGCGCGAGGCTGCTCGCTTGGTGAGGGAGGACCCGCTTATTCACGTAAAAACGGCTGATCGGATTTTTATAATATTAAAACATAGAAGCTTTTTATCCTGGTTATTGGTCCCCTAAGTATTTTCTGGAATGTCCTCGCGGACGAAGTCGCGGGCGGAAGCTAGTCGCTAATAAAATAAAAGTAGCTGATAATAAGATCAAGGCTACATGGAATATTATTAACCAAGAAACTGGTAAAACAAAAAATCATATAAATTCCTTCACTCTTAAAGCAAATAATAAAACATTTACATCAGACGATGAGGTTGCTCGTGTCTTTGAAGACTTCTTCTCTCGGGTACCCTTAGAAACTACGAAGAATTTAAATTCCTGTCCTAAGATTGCGGCTGCCTTCTTGGTGTAATGTGTTGATAAGTGTTACAAAGTATTTAATTTTCAACATATAAATAGCGAAGACATTCTAAAAGCTTTTAAAACAATAAATATTAAAAAATCAGAAGACTTATGGGGTATATCAACTAATGTTATTAAATCAATAATTGATCCAATAGCTCTTTATTTAGCTTTTATTTTTAACCCTAGAAAGATAATCTACGCCAAATGACTCCGTGTGTTTCAAAATATTGCTGTCTCTCTCTAATTCGCGCGAATCCGGCGCAGTGCTTTACGGACATTTCAGTTGCCGGGCGGAGCTATCGAGTGGCAGTCGCGGCACCGAAGTAAGTGTTCCCGTTTTCGAATTACAACAGGTGTTGGAGTCAAAATGACGTATGATTATCTTTAACGTGACTTTTAGGATTTTTGTATGCATTTCAATTAGGGTTCTTTTTAGTAACTTTTATTTGTTTTAGCGATAGTTTTACCTTTATATTATACTAGCTTCCGCCCGCGACTTCGTCCGCGTTGACATTCGAGAAAATACTTAGGGGACCAATTACCAGGATAAAAAGTATTCTATGTTTTAATTTCATAAAAATCCTATCAGCCGTTTTTACGTGATTAGGCGGGTCCTTCCTCACCAAGCGAGCAGCCTCGCGCGAGGCAGAACGTTTACCACGTGCGGCGGGCCTCGCACGAGGCTGCTCACTTGGTGAGGGAGGATCCGCCTAATCACGTAAAAACGGCTGATCGGATTTTTATAAAATTAAAACATAGAATACTTTTTATCCTGGTAATTGGTCCCCTAAGTATTTTCTCGAATGTCAACGCGGACGAAGTCGCGGGCGGAAGCTAGTAAATAATAAGTGTCTGTTTCACAATCAACTTGTTAGGTACCAAGAACTTTTAGGGTACTTAAGATGGTTTAGGTTTCTATACCCTATTTACCCCCTGGGTTTGATTTTCGGAAAACTATGAAGTGGGTTGCCTATTTGTTTTAAGAAGTAAGCCTACAAAGTTTCAAGTTGAAATGTCTATTTTACCCCCTGATTTTTCATTCAAAATTTCACCCCTATTTCAACCTTTTAGGGGTTGAATCATGTTTAGCGTGTTAAACATCAAAATAAATGCCATTTTTGCAATCTTCATCCCATAAAACCTCAATAACGACATCCATATCGATTTTTTTGGTTTTTTATCCCATTTAACCTCTAAGGGGTTGTTTCGAAAAAATACGATATATGTGTTTGCTTATTTGTTTTACTTTCCGACCATAAGCCTAAATAATAAATTTAATAAAGGACTTTCCAGATACAACATTTCATCCCCCTTTTCACCCCTACGGGGGTGGAATTGTCAAAAACGCTGACACAGGAAAATATTAATTTTCAATTGCCAGCTTAAATACAAAATTTGAAGATCCTAACTTCAAAACTGACGGACTTTCATACACATTCATCCCCTATTTACCCCCCTGGGTTTGATTTTCGGAAAACTACGAAATGGGTTGTCTATTTGTTTTAAGAAGTAAGCCTACAAAGTTTCACGTTGAAATGTCTATTTTACCCCTGATTTTTCATTCAAAATTCCACCCCTATTTCAACCTTTTAGGGGTTGAATCATGTTCAGCGTGTTGAACATCAAAATAAATGCCATTTTTGCAATCGTCATCCCATAAAACCTCAATAACGACATCCATATCGATTTTTAGGTTTATTTATCCCATTTAACCTCTAAGGGGTTGATTTTCGAAAAAAATACGTAATACTTATGTGTTTGCTTATTTGTTTTACTTTCCGACCATTAGCCTAAATAATAAATTAAATGAAGGACTTTCCAGATACAACATTTCATCCCCCTTTTCACCCCTTCGGGGGCGGAATTGTCAAAAACGCTGACACAGGTAAATATTAATTTTCAATTGCCAGCCTAAATACAAAATTTGAAGTTCCTAACTTCAAAACTGACGGACTTTCATACAAACAACCATCCCCTATTTCACCCCCTTAGGGGTAGAATTTCCAAAAATCCTTTCTTAGTGGATGCCTACACTGTATAACGTATCTATGTGCAAAATTTGAAGTCTCTAGGTTCAGCGGTTTGGGCTGTGCGTTGATATCTCAGTCAGTCAGTCAGTCAGTCAGTCAGTCAGTCAGGACTTTGAATTTTATATATATAGATTTATAAATATTACAGAATATCCTGTCGAAATGGAAAATCGGAATTTACAAGACGAAAGCATCCTGGCGGCTCTTTTAGAGAGCGATGAAGATCTTTCATCTGCCGACACTGACAGCGAGCTCGAGGACCATCTGAGCGAAGACGACGTGCAGAGTGACGTTGAGGAGGCATTCGTCGACGAGGAGAGGGACCAAGAGTCAATAGCATCCAGTCTACCACCTGAAGGAAATGCTGAACAAGTACCACCAACTACAGCTTCTCGTCGTCTGATAACCGTGTCTCGGCCTAGCATAAGAGGTAAGAATAAACATTGCTGGTCTGAAGGAAATGCTGAACAAGTACCACCAACTACAGCTTCTCGTCGTCTGATAACCGTGTCTCGGCCTAGCATAAGAGGTAAGAATAAACATTGCTGGTCTACTACAAAGGCATCAAGACGAGGACGAATCTCAGCACTGAATATTATAAGGTCACAAAGGGGTCCGAGGCGAATGTGTCGCAATCTTTATGAAGCTTTGCATTGCTTCAATATTTTCTTTACCGATGAGATAATTGCTGAAATAGTTAAGTGGACAAATGCTGAAATATCTCTAAGACGAAAGGAAACCATGATAAGTGCTACATTTCGTGACACCAATGATACTGAAATTCGTGCTTTGATCGGCATCCTGGTAATGACAGCAGTGAGAAAAGATAATCACATGTCCACAGATGAGTTATTTGATCGATCTTCGTCAATGATTTATGTTTCCGTTATGAGTCGAGATCGGTTTGATTTTTTGATCCGATGCCTTAGAATGGACGACAAAACTATCCGTCCAACACTTCGAGCCACTGACATTTTTACTCCAATGCGCAAAGTATGGGATCTATTTATTGACCAGTGCATAAATAATTACACTCCAGGAGAACATCTCACCATAGATGAACAGCTCCTTGCTTTTAGAGGTAGATGCTCATTCAGGATGTACATTCCCAATAAGCCAAGCAAATATGGCATAAAAATCGTCATGGTATGCGACAGTGGTACATCGTATATGATAAACGCAGTGCCTTATTTGGGAAGAGGAACGGAAACAAATGGCGTACCCCTCGGAGAGTACTACGTGAAGGAGTTGACAAAGCCTGTCCACGGCAGTTGTCGCAATATAACCTGTGATAATTGGTTCACATCGATTCCTTTGGCTCAATCTTTGCTTCAAGAGCCTTATAAACTGACACTGGTCGGGACCATTCGCTCTAATAAAAGAGAGATACCTGAAGAATTGAAGAACAGTCACAGTCCAGACCAGTAGGAACATCAATGTTTTGTTTTGACGGACCCCTGACACTTGTCTCATATAAACCGAAGCCGGCCAAGATGGTTTACCTTTTGTCATCATGTGACGAAGACGCGGCCATAAACGAAGTTACTGGGAAACCAGAAATGATCATGTACTACAACCAAACCAAGGGAGGAGTAGATACCCTTGATCAAATGTGCTCTCTTATGTCGTGCAGTAGGAAGACTAACAGATGGCCCATGTGCCTTTTTTATGGGATGCTGAATATTGCATTCGTAAATGCATATAAATATACAGGCACAATGTTGTCACTAAAGGCGAGAAGCCTCTAAACCGCCGCAAATTCATGAAACACTTGAGCATGGCTCTAACTTCACCCTATATGGCCAAGCGCTTGGAAGCACCTACTTTGAAGCGATATTTGCGAGATGAGATAAAGAATACGTTACCGAAAGCTGCTCCTGGACCAACCGAAGATGACACAGAAGAGCCCAATCCAAAGAAACGTACTTACTGTGCCTATTGCCCCTCTAAAAAAAAGCGTAAGGCTAGCGGATGTTGCAAAAAGTGCAAAAAGGTTATTTGTCGTGAACCTAACATTGACATGTGCCTGAGCTGCATCTAATCGACCTCCGTAGATTTAAGTGTTAAAAATATATAGATTCTATTGTTTCAAACTAACAGTATTACTAGAAATGACTGATTAGTTTAAAAAATGAGATTTATTAAATATAAGAGAAGTTCCTATGTTTTGTTACTTTAAAATGATAGCCTTATGTTTCGTTCCTTTTTTAAATAATTAATAAACAGTACTTATATATAATTATATTGTATTTTTATTTAAACTGATATGAGAAATACATACACACCATAGTTCATCAAATTAAGTAACTAATCTTTGAAATAATAGCCATTTAAAACTAAGGAGTAATTTTTAAGGAATGATTATCTTTTCCGTACATCTAAATAAGATTATCTATCTAGGGTTAATAAGTGTATTGACGAAGGAGTCTTCCCCGATTTAATGAAATGTAGTAAGTTAATTCCGCTTTTTAAATCTGGAGACAAGAGTGACCCCACTAACTTTAGGCCGATATCAATTTTACCAGCACTTAGTAAAATTTTTGTTAAGTTAATATACGCTCAATTAGTAGATTATTTGGTATTAAATCAAATCCTTCATAAGAATCAATTCGGATTCTCGAAAAGTAAAAATACCACAGATGCTGGAATTGCACTTCTAAAACATATCCTTGACGCTTGGGAGGGTAGGCAGGACGTAATTGGTGTATTCTGTGACCTTTCCCAAAGCTTTCGATTGCGTTGATCACCAAACTCTTTTAATGAAGTTAGAACATTATGGTGTCTCGAAAAAATCAGTTAACCTTTTGCGTTCATATTTGAGTAATAGAAATCAAAAAGTGATTGTTAATAATACTGCATCCTCTGGAGCCCCCATTATAATGGGCGTGCCCCAAGGCTTAATATTGGGTCCTTTACTATTTTTAATCTACATAAACGATCTACCTTACTACGCGCATAATTTATGTGAGACAGTACTATTTGCAGATATGATACTTCTCTAATTTTTTAAATTGACCGAGGGAATAATTGCTCTGACGAAGTAAATAGTGCTCTCGCAAAGGTCGCACATTGGTTTGACATTAATAACTTGTCTTTAAACCCTAAAAAAACAAATTGTGTCAAATTCTCACTACCAAATGTAAGGAAGGTTGATTTAAGTATTAGTTTGAATGCAGATGCAGTCGAATTAGTTGACAGCACGAAATTCCTTGGTATTACCTTAGATTCACGACTACAGTGAGATCCACATATTGAGGCCTTGTCGAGTAGACTCAGTTCTGCTGCGTTTGCAGTAAAACAGATAAGGCTATTAACTGATATTGAAACGGCAAGACTTGTTTACTTTAGTTATTTTCATAGTGTCATGTCCTATGGCGTGTTGTTGTGGGGCTCAGCAGCCAATATTGGAAATATTTTTTAACTTCAAAAAAGAGCGGTACGCCATTTACAGCCTCCGCCGGCGCGATTCATTAAAAGTTTTGTTTAGAGAAATTAATATACTAACCTTAGCAGGGCAATACATCTATGAGAATATATTATATGTTAGGAAACATCTTGACTCGTTCACTAAGAATAGTGATATTCATAATTTTAACACAAGAAATAAAAATAAGCTTGCCGTTCCAAGATTTAGACTTGAAAAAAGTAGAGGCTCGTTTTTGGGAAAAGGCATAGCATTCTTTAATAAAGTTCGCCAAGAAGTAATCGAGCTGCCTTTAAATAAATTAAAAAAAACATGTTAAAAAGACGCTCTTAAGCAAAGGCTATTACAAAGTAGAAGATTATTTAAATGATCACAACGCTTGGTTGTCATAATTATAGTAACACTAACAATGTATAAAAGGAAAATATTCCTATACATAAGTATGAGAATACTTTATTTCAGCATTAGCCTTTTGTATAATTTTTTTTATTGTATAATTTTGTCCAGCAACGACATATATTTTTTTGTAAATGCGTTGCTTCTGTTAAAGCTGATGAGTTTTTTTCGCCTGTTTTTCTTGTCAGTTAAAAGATGTCCATAACAGGTGGTAGGTAAAAAAATATTGGACGATTCATAAGCATTAATTTTATTTAATCTATATGAATAAAAAATTTATGACTATGACTATGACTCTAGCCTAGCTGCTAGCTTTTGATACAAGCTAAAAGAAGCTGAGAACGTAAAGGTGCTCGCGCGTAGTAGCTGACAGTGTTATAAACGATAGGGACTGTATAATAGGAAACAAGGAAAAACAAAGCGACTGAGAGTGAGCAAATTTCTATAATGATAGCAAAACTATGACACTAGTAAAAACCAAAAACAGAACTTCAAATAAAAAGATAAGGTAAACAAGCATAGAGCAATATAAAAACATACAAACTATAAAAAACCTAAAAGCTATATAAACCTCCAAACATAAAACCTCAAACAAGTGTCATTGACCAATTTAAAGAAATGTCCACTGAAAAACGGGGTCTAGGTAGAACAACTTTAGTTACTCACTACATTGATACTTGAGATTTCTTACCTATAAGACAACGCTATTATCGTGTCTCTCCTGAAAAGCTACGAATAACAACGGAGCAATTTGACGAAATGTTAGCTTTGGTTGTAGTTGAGGAATGTGAAAGTCCCTGGTTGTCACCTGTTCTACTTATAACTAAAAAAGATGGGAAACTTCAATTCTGTCTGGATAGCCGGAAACTGAATTATGTAACTAAGAAGGATGCATATAAGCTACCTAATATAGCCGATATCTTAGATAATCTAAAAAATGCTACATACTTTAGCAGTATAGCCTTATCCAAAGTATTTTGGCAGACGCCTATTGCTGAAAACGATCGTAACAAGACTGCTTTCTATATTCCACGTGGAACCTTCAAATTCGTCACTGTGCCTTTCGGATCGACAAATTCTCCCGCTACCCAGCAAAGATTGGTTGATAATACATTGTTTTCTGGGCCTGAATTTGAAGTCGGGCGTGAAACATTTGTTTGTTTGTTTGTTTATGTTCTTTTTGTTAAAAAAAACCCGCCCGACTTCAAAGTACTTACGTTATTTGGTGTGAATACAGTATAAGAGGGATTATTTCTTACTTTTTTCGATGTCATTTTTTTGAAGGCGGTTTTAATTTTTAAGGAAAAATAATTTTAATTTCACTCTTTTTAGTGCATCATACATCATGCAGGCAATTTTCGTGTATTCTGGTAAATAGGTATGTGATCAAACTGAGAACCTCCTTTTTTGAAGTTTGAAGTCGGTTAAAATACCTTGAGGTATCCCATTTACAACAAAACAAGAATCATCTAAATCGGTTTATAAACAAAGGAGTTATGCCTAAAGATACGTAATAAATTCACATAAAGTGGTAACGAAAACGACAGAATTTTCAAGATTCCCTGAAAACTACTAAACTGATTTCAAAATTTAAAAAAAATGGGACCAACTTAGGACAAAACCTGATGTTATAACGTTTGACTCATTTCAATCGGTTCAGCCGTCTTCGAGTAATCGGTGTACATACATATAAAAACAAAAAAATAAACGCGACGCATAGAATATAACCTCCTTCTTTTTAATTTTTGAAGTCGGTTAAAAATGAACGTATATGAAAGATATTTTTACAAGATACTTAAATAATCTTGAAACTGAATAAATCGGGACCTGGTACAAACAAAACTAAGGAGTAACACTTGTATAAACAACTTCTGTTTCTGAAAAAAAAAGCGCTGCAATTATAACTGTATCAAGCATAATGGAGGAAGACGAAGAGGAAAATATACAATATGTATACGTTTGGCCCGAGTCATTGATGCTGCGATTTGTGCCCGAGACGATTGGGTTTGGTGCTATTACTATTACCAGACAAGAATTCATTGACAGACACGTAACTTATTTTGCTAATGAACTTTATAATACCAATGTTAAAGACCGCAAAGTCATTGTAATAGCAGACACAACTTATGCTTATATTGAGAAATCCAGACATTTTAAATTGCTGCGACAGTCTTTCAATATGCATAAAGGCGTCATGTAGTTAAACCGGGCTTATTAGTGGCACCAAATGGTCATATTCTTGTTGTTGAACATGATCTTCATGGCCCATATTTCACGGATTCCAGAAACAATGATGCAGCTATTATTGGGGACGAATTTGAACAAGAAAGGAACGGTATTGATCGGTGGTATCAAAATGGATATATAATGTTGATAGATAGAGGCTTTCGCGATGCAGTACCCTTTCTAGAAAGCAAAGGAATAACATGCTAAATGCCAGGGTGCATTGTGCGTGGTCACTCTCAGTCGTGGGCCACACTGGAGCGGCGCGTCTTGCGTCCGCGTTGAGCGGGAAAAACAAATATATTGAGATGGACGGGAGGGGCCATACTGGCGCGTCCGGCGGTTGCCGCGACCGGCGGAGGGAATTGCCGCGACCGGCGGAGGGAATAGTACGTGTTCGCGAGTCCTGCGGATCCGCAGGGCGCCTCCGCGCCCCTCGGTCGCTCCAGTGTGGCCCACGACTCAGCATCCTACTTACTAGCCAACGAATCGCGAATCATCACAAAGTTAAGATGGGTGGTCGAGACACGTAATGGACATCTAAAATCGATATTCAAATTATTTAAGTGCATCATCCCTAAAGCACATGTTTTGCATCTGAATTATTACTATGAAAAAGCTGCTGCGATACTTAACAGATTCCACGTACAAATAACAATGGAGGACGCAACAATCCCGAATCGTCCCGAATTTTAGCTAAATCCGTTCAGCCGTTTTGTCGTGATTGAGTAACAAACATCCAAACATCTATACTTTCACATTTAATATTAGTAGCCTTTGCTCTCTGTATACCTATAAAGCAGTGTGCCTAAGTCGCGTTATGCCTATTATGTCATTTCAAATAAGCGTTTGGTCTATATCTCACACACATTGTCCATTTCGCGATACGACTATGTTGCTATTGGACTATATCTCACATTGCCCATTCCGCGATACGACTAAGTCGCTATTGGACAATTTTTTTACATTGGTTTTTACTCTCATTTACATTATAATATAACGAACCATTCGACAACGCTATTATCAGTTGTCGCCCGTTAAGCTCAAGGTTCTTAACGAAGAGATTGACAAGATGCTGGAGTTAGGAGTTATTCGTCCTTCGCGGTCTCCTTGGGCATCACCCGTTGTGATGGTTACCAAGAAAGATGGTAGTGTCCGGTTTTGCGTGGACAGTCGGAAGTTAAACAGCGTGACCGTACGAGACTCCTATCCTCTCCCACGCGTCCAGGATATCTTAGATAACCTTCGGGGTGCTAAATATCTGACTTCACTGGATTTTAGGAGTGCTTTTTGGCAAATCCCCTTGTCGGACAAGGCTAGTTGCGAGAAAACAGCTTTTATCGTGCCGCAAAAAGGTCTGTTTGAGTTCGTACGCCTTCTGGCCTTACGAACGCAGCGTCCGAAATGCAGAGGCTCACCGACATGATAGAGTTAACTTTGAATTTTCCCCAGAGTCCAATGACTTCGTTTTTGGCGTCCGAAATGCAGAGGTTCACCGACATGATAGAGTTAACTTTGAATTTTCCCCAGAGTCCAATGACTTCGTTTTTGGTTATGTGGATGATCTGATTTTGGTTTCTCGGGATTTTGACAGCCATCTTCGACTTATCCGCAAGGTTTGTGATAGGTTAAAGGAGGCTGGCCTTACCGTCAATCTAAAGAAGTGCGAGTTTTGTAAATCGGAGTTAAGATACCTTGGCTACATCTTCAATGAGCGGGGTCTTCAGACTGATCCGAAGAAACTTGAGGCGTTAAGTGATTATCCGACACCCACAAGTGCCAAGTCCCTCTGTGCCTTTATTGGCATGTGCTCATATTACCGACGACGGTTCGTAGATGGTTTCTCTTCGATTATTGCACCTCTTACAGCGTTGATAAGTAAAAGGAAAGGACGTGATCCCATCGATTGGAATCACAGCGCTGCGACGGCCTTTGCGAAGTTAAAGGATGCCTTGATGAACTCACTCACTCGCTTATGACCTGATTTCTCGAAGTCTTTTATCCTACAGTGCGACGCTAGCCAAGTCGGCCTTGGTTCAGTACTTGCACAGGAATTTGATGGCGTCGAGCACCCGATCGCTTATTATTCGCGTTTGTTCACTAAGGCTGAACGTAATTATGGCACGACTGAACACGAGCTTCTCGTGGTCATTGATTCCATCAAGCATTTTCGCGGATACCTCGATGGGATGAAATTTAAAATCGCTCTTAAATGGTTAATCACTCTCGATAATCCTACAGGGCGTTTGGCCCGCTGGGCAACTTTGATTTCACAATATAATTTTGAGGTCGAACACAAGAAGGGTGTTTTAAATGTTGTTCCTGACGCCTTATCCCGTGCTCAGGTAGGGCTTATTTCGTTTGAACGCGGTGTTGAACCTTCTGGGGACCCCTGGTTCGAACGTGTTTTTAACGGCGTAAGGGAGACCCCCCAGATGTTCTCAGCGTTTGCTTTGCGCGGTGGTGTTTTAATGCGTAAAGTAGCTGTTGAGTCATGGCGTATTGTTTTGCCTGCGTCAAAGACCAGAGAGGCCATCGCTGAAATCCACAACGGTTTCCCTAATGTGCACCCTGGTGTTATGAAGACGTACCTAAAGGCTCGAGACTTAAATTATTGGCCGTACATGTTCCGAGATGTCACCAGATTCCTTTCTGAATGTCAAATGTCAAATGTCAAATGTCAAAATATTTATTGCAATCATGTGGTTACAAAGGTGGTGGGTGAACATGATAAACCAGTACCAGTAACATGAACCCTGCTAGGGCATAGCAACATACACAATCAAATAAATATCAAATAAAATTATTGTACATTTAAATTATTGTAAAATTTCCTAACAACTATAAACATTAAAATAATAATATAATAAAATAATAACATAACATAATAAACTCACAATGAAAATAGGAACTAAAAATTCTTATAATATAAAAGATTATGTCACATCCAATTCATAATATCTATAATTTGCTCTCAAAAAATTCTGTCAAAGTATAAAAGCTTTTCTTTATTAAAAATTCTTTAAATGTCGTTTTATATTTATTTATTGAAGTTATATTCTTTATTTCTTCGGGGATTTTATTGTACACTTTCACAGCCATGGCAAATGGACCAGAGTGAACTAAATTTAATTTTGAAATGGGAGGAGCTAGTCTTACATTTAGTCTCAATCTTTTGGGTCGTTCTTGCTGGGGGAATAAGTGGGAGTGTTTTTTTATAAAAATGCTAATTTCTAATATGTAGATGCATGCTAGAGTTAATATTTTTTCACTTTTGAAGAACGACCTGCAACTCGTCATCTTATCAATATTTACCAAAATGCGGACACATCGCTTTTGAAGCTTAAAAAGATTTGTGGTATCCACGCTATTTCCCCACAGGACGATGCCATACTGTAGCCAGGCGTGAGCATATGCATAATATGCTTTTAAGGCGGTTTGTTTATTAGTGGACTTTTTTAGCTCGTAAAGCGCGTAAGTAAATCGTGATAGTTTTGTAGTTGTTTTTTTAATATGATTTTTCCAATGTCAAGTCTGTAAAGCGTATAAAATCGCTAATTCGCAGCCACGCGGTCAGCGGCTATATCCACGCCCTGTCGTCGCCCCAATGGATCTGCTGTCAATTGATTTGATAGGTCCACTGCCTGACACTCGCAATGGTTTCCGTTACATCCTAACGATGGTAGACGTGTTTACCAAGTTTGTGTGGCTGTCTCCACTCAAAAGGGTGAACGCGGCAACTATTTCTGCAGCGTTAGAAACTGAAGTTTTCCTGCGTTACGGCGTTCCGGCCAACATTCTGTGCGATAACGCTACTGTTTTTCACAGCACTCAGTTTTTAATTTTTTTATCGAGCTTCGATTTTCCCAATCCGTGTTATACTCCCTATTATTCTCCACAAGCGAACGTTGTGGAAAGGTATAACCAGGTAGTGGTTACCACTCTTAGCATTTTGGCTGGCAACGATCAGCGCAGTTGGCGGATAATTTGCGCCGGGTCGCTCTTTATCTAAATTCTTGCATTAATTTAGCTACTTATACACCGAATTTCCTTATGTATGGACGCGAGGTTTCGATGATTCGTCAACGTGTGGATGGCCAGGTTGTGGACCAAGAGGTGGGACACAGCCGGGACGAGCACGCCTCTAATCTTTGTACGCTTCGTGAGGTTTATGAGAGGGTTGCGGATTTGATGGTTCTAGCTTTCCATCGTAACGCTAGGAAATTCAACGCGAACCGTAGGTCAGTTAGGATCGATGTTGGACAGGTTTCAACCCCCTCTGTGGTCATACCACCGATTTCAGACCCAGAGGTCCCGGGTTCGATTTCCAGTGGGGGTACATATTGTATTCGGTTTGGTTGGCGGTAGGACTTGTTCTTAGTCCGCCTGGCTAGCTACCACCATCTTATCTAAGTCTGACGCCATAACAATGATGTTTTCAGCATTATTGTGTTCCGGCAGTTAGAGATAAGATAGCCAGTTCCTCAGTTATTGAGGATTCCGGGAGTAGTGCGCTTCCACCTTCAGCCTTATCACAACTTATCATCAGGTGTGATGAAGGCTAAGTGCTACCCCGTTGTGAATAAATAAATTAAATAAAGGTTGTCTGGCGCAGAAATTTCCAAAGAGGGACTTCTGACGCATTCAGAGGTGGCAAGTTCGCGCCACGCTTTGTGCAGTGTCAGGTTGTTGATCGCGTGTCTCCGCAAGTTTACGTTTTGGCCGATGCGGATTCGGAACACGTGGGCTAATATCATATAAAAGATATTTTAAAGTCATTTGTTCCGATTTGGTCTGGCCGCACCTAGCTGTTGTTGCAGTGTTGCCACCCACTGCTAATCTCCCAATATTAATATTATTTATAAATACTGAAAACATTGATTTGCTTGCAATAGATAGATAAAAAGAAAAATAGTTTCGGTTATTAATGTTTTATTATTTTAAAGAATTCCATTTCATTATTTTTTAATTTCCTGTTGTTTTCATTAAAATACTAGAACATGCTAAATATTTACTAAAAGCAGCACTTATTGATGAGGTGTTATGCCTTTATTATAAACTAGCCTTCCGCTCGCGGCTTCTCCCGCGTGTACTACACGACGTTATCCCGCGGGAAGGTGATATTTTTCAGGAATAAAAAGTAGCCTATGTCCTTTCTCAGGCTCTAGACTATCTCTGTACCAAAATTCATTCAAATTGGTTCAGTAGTTTAGGTGTGATTGTGTAACACACAGACAGACAGAGACGCATTTATAATATAAAGTAAGGATATTTAGTTTTACGACAAATTGTGAGTTTTTGAATAAAATAAACGAATAAAAACTAATAGATAAAAGAATCTTTGCACAAATTGCCATAATTAATGGAATGAAATGGAAATCTTTCGTTTGTTCAGTCCTACGTAAAACTCATGAACGAGCATTAAATTGAATACTCTGAAAATCCCTTAAACGTAATTCTGTCTGCTTTAAATATTACCGATTTTACATAATTTCTCCCTAAATCTAGGGTAAAACCTCCAAAATTGTCAACACTGCCAAGTTGGTCCGGTCGGAAGCCTACACACGTTCCGATTTGGTAGAAAGTGAAGTTCGTGCGAACCAAATCCGGCCGACCGCGTCAAACAGGAATAATAATAATTATGGTCGGACGACGACGCTACACACGTCCAGATTTGGTCTGGAGCAGACCAAATCGGCTGTCGGATCGGAACGTGTGTAGTCTATAACAGAGACAAACAGATATGCAGACCAAACACTGTCTGCAGTATCGACTAAAGGTGTGCTATTATGTTATATTCGTATATCACAGCATAACGTTATGCTACATTAAAATATGAGGTTATTTTTTATGCTATAATATATTAGTATTAAGTACCTAATATAATAAATAACCTAATAAAACCCATGTTAAACTAAAAGTAGATTTTTATATTTTTTACACTCTTAATGATCAATAACTATTAATAAATTAATTCTTTATTCTTTGTATACCCATTACACTATTTTACAAATAACAACACGAATAAATTCATATAACGCTATTAAAAACAGAATTCGTAAGTATTTTTTAAGCCCCGAGCGAGCGTGAGTTCGCGATCAAGAATTCCACAGTACAGCATTAGTTAAATATTATAACAGTAATAAATATTATAGCAGAAAAATAACATGTTCGTTCAAATCGCATGTCGTACGTGATTTATGATATTAGTCTTTATTGATAAGACATTAGAGTCTGTCTCAAATATTACGCGTTATTTGGTTTTCCAACTTTTAAAATTCAACTCTATTTCCACGTGATAGAGTTGAATTTTGATAGATTTGATTACCAAAAAAAGAGAGAGCAATACTTGCATCGCGTGCGGATGGATCAAGAAGCCTATAACGGCAGGATAGAGAAAGAGAACACAGTTCATTCGTTCAGTTCTGTCATTTCATTTGTTCATTTCGAATACACTAAATGGCGTGCGGAGATCCTGCTTGATATAATTTAATATAGCAATAGCTGAATCAGTTATATTTTTGTATTAGGTGTAGTAGTTATATTTTTCTAACGTTATGCTATATGCGTTATCGAATATAACGCACACCTTTAGTATCGACTGACCCTACAAAAAAAACGGTCCTGCTTGATATAATTTAATATAGCAATAGCAGAATCAGTTATATTTTTATATTAGGTGCGATAGTTATATTTTTCTAACGTTATGCTATATGCGTCATCGAATATAACGCACACCTTTAGAATCGACTGACCCTACAAAAAAAAACTAGGACCACTTAAGCGACAGACTCCAACTGATCGAGTCAAGAAGAGTCTTACTTTTCGTTTGATGGCTTTGGAACCACTCCTTACTTTGGGCGTATAATGTCCTATAATCGTTATTATTTGTTAAAAACATTTCACCATTTCATCGACAATCAAACGACGACCGACTTGACTAAACTCCTTAGACCATTTTAATGACAAATTCAGCAGACTTTACAATCCCGGCCAAGAAATTGCCGTTGACGAATCACTTTTAAAATGGCATGGCCGATTGAATTTTGCTCAAAAAATCGCCACAAAGGCAGCGCAAGTGGGGGTTAATACATACGAAATTTGCAAATCGTCAACGGGATACTTATGGAATTTTTTTGTTTACACTGGAAAAGACGAATCAAACCGAACAGACAGACCTACAAACCCCAACCACGATGACATAACAGACGACGTTCAGGACAGACCCGATGACGTCCAAAACCTTACCGACGACAGACGTGAAACTCGACCGACAAATGTGACTACAAAAATAGTATACGACTTAATAGCACCACCGCTTCACAAATGACATACACTAATAATGGTAAATTTTTACAATAGTCCATTATTAGCGCGATGCCTGAAACGAGACGGACAGACTGACGTTTCCGGATCTGCGACTGCCTCGGGAATTCGTTCCTGACTCTATAAAAACTTTGACCAAGACTGATGTACGACAAGGTGAAGTAGTGGTCTCTTACTGTTCTGATCTTGCAGTGATGTTGTGGAGAGATTCTTACTTTGTTAGCATGATCTCTACCTACACACCATCCACTCCTGATTGGAACAAGGGAGACTTACAACCAACTGACATATAAACCCGTGATTGTACCTAGATTATAATAAATCTATGGGGGGAGGGTACCGTAAGGACCAGTATCTCACCGGTCAACCACTCGAGCGACAACGAAACAAAGTGTGGTATAAAAAACTTTTTCGTCGCATGTTTAATGCGGCGATCTTTAACTGCTACATTTTGTTCACTAGCAACCAGATCCACAAACTTAGAAATCGCCAGTTTAAAATAGTCTTTGAGGAAAAACTTTTGCAAGTACATTGCCGTGTTGACTTGACTGCTGAGCCTAGACTTTAAAATAAAAAGACCAAAGCTTTGCCTACGACGTCCAACGCTGCAATGGCACTGACGCTACTCGACTAAGACGACGAGACTCGACTACTACTACACCAACGACAGAAACTTCTACACGACGGGATCACAGGCGTCAACTGTTGTCAGGAGACATGTACGTCCACATATCCACGGAAATCACTTTCCCGCAGCCAGTAGTAGCAGATATGCCCGTTGCTGGCTATGTAGCAAAAGTAAAAAAACGTCCAGAACGGCATACAAATGCGAAGAGTGTGTCGTGAACCTTTGCATATTAGGCTGTTTTAAAGCATATCACAAGCCTTAATATGTACAGCCGAGGTCTAGCGATTTTGCTACGATATGTTCAATTGTTCAATACTTTATGCCATAGTCAATTTTAAAGAAATTAAGAAAATAATGGTCATTATGTGACCGTGTGTGTTAAATTATACAATCAAGTAGGTATAATTTAACACACACTGTTGCACAGTCTGTTATTTAGCCTTAGTTGCGGCCATCATTTTTTTTTTTTGAGACTTTTGGAAAGACAATAGCCACACAATACCTCGTAAAACTTTCGTGGCTTAATGTATCACTAGCTTTCCGCCCGCGGCTTCGCCCGCGTGGACTACACGACGTTATCCCGCGGGAATGTAATTTTTTTTCGGGATAAAAAGTAGCCTATGTTCCTCTCCAGGCTATAAAATATCTGTCCCAAATTTCAGCCAAATCCGTCGAGCCGTTTTGGCGTGATTGAGTAACAAACATCCAAACATCTAAACTTTCACATTTATAATATTAATTAATAATAGGATAGTAGGATAGTAGAAAAATCCATAGTCACCATAGAAACGTGTTTTTGGCTTAGCAGAAAAATGACCATGTTTCTGTTAATATTCTGTTAATATTCTCGACATAACATTAATTAATTTTGCAATAGCATTTTGCGAAGCCTCGTACGATGGCAATAAGAATCCCGAGGAATTAGAAGCCTTTTTATCTGGCGTGAACACGTTTAGGACCATAGAGTATATAACGGATAGCAAAGCCCTTGCGGACTGCCGTTACTATTAAGAGGTGAAGTTAGTAAATGGTGGTAGGGACTGAAGAAGAAGGTTACTACTTGGACTGACTTTAAAGATCGCTTATGCAATAGTTTTGCGCCCCAAAGGCCTAGTTGCCCGATTCTGCATGAGGCCGTGGTAGAAAAACAAGGTGCTTCGGAATTTCCGGAAGTGCAATTTATTGGACATTCTTTATTACCTCCTCAATATCAAAATTAGAGAGCGGTTGCCTCGAACAGGGTTTCAAACGTATGACGAGCTACTTAGTGCAGGAAGGGGCATTGAGCAAATCCTGCAAAAGAAGAGTTGCAGTCAACCAAACCAAAAGTTAGAACATGGCAAGGTTCCGAAAATTCGATGTAATTATTGTAAGACTTTTACTCACACTATAGCAAATTGCACGAGAAAGGCCAAGAAACCCATTTCACGTCCAACTTCTAAAGCTGAATATGTAGAAACCAAAAACTCAGTTCCCATCGCCATCACAGCCGAAGGTATCATGGTATGGTTGCGAGGCACCTGGTTTCGTTAAAACAAACTGGACATGTGCCCAGAAAACTGTTAAAGTAGAGCAAGTTGACTTCTGTGCAACGGTCACACAAACATATGTTCACCCGAGGCCTGTCATTCGCTATCGGAGACTTTCATGGAATTGCGTACATAGATACTTACCCTAAGTCATGTGTAGCATCATTCTTGTTTTGGACTACTTCAAAGAAAAAAGGCTTTCAATTCACTGAGAAAGCTATGAATATAGTGCTCGCAGATGGCATTCCACGTCGACAGACTACCTCGATCGTGACTGCTCTCGTGTCCCTGTGTGGACAGCCTATTTATACTACTTTCATTGTTTTACCAGAAGCACGAGACAACAAGACTTTGTAGGGTATTGGATTTCTAGCGGAAGCAGGAATGATAATTGATGAACCTCAGTTTACATGGCACTACAATGACGCTCCAGAGATAAAGTATGAGCAGTATGACGAGGACTTCTTGTGCCCTAAAAGCCTAGCGCTGACAGCAGACAGTAGCCCACTCGAAGATGTGTGTCGGGACTGTCGTTTATTTCTGTATTTTTTTTCGATAAGTTTGAATTTATCTGCATTCGGAGTGTTGAAAGATTTTTGTAATTATTTATTATGTTTCTTGAGGGCCAAGGTCAGTACTCCTTAATAACACTTAAAATGTTGGTAGTTTTTTGTTCTCTGCGCAGATAAACGTACTATTAGAAAAAGTTTGATGCGCGATATTTCGATTATGCGCAAGGTTCTGTTAAGATTAGTTTAATATATTCAATATTCGAAAACAAAACTACAAAAAAGCATAATGAGCATTTTTTTTGAGTTTTTTCTTGTACATCCACAAATATGACGAAAAATATATATGTTTTCAGATTCACATTCTAAATATCACCTTTGGAAGTTATCACGAAAATAGTACGAACTTGTCAGAAGTTAGGCACCGAATGTATTTCCGTCTTATAAGACAGTGCAAAAATATAAACTTCGCTCATTCATATTCACCAACTGTCCAAGTGACGGAAACTGGAGTTGTACCACTTCAGAGTTTATTGGATCATACAGGCATTCGATTATTGGAAGCCTTGAAGGATATCCTAAAATCTCAGGATACAAAAATAAAGGACAAATAAAGACAACGAAAAAGAAGTTAAAAGTAAAAAAAACAGTTGAATCACTAACAGAGTTGTTAAAAGAATTTAAAGCCGATGTAATAAAAATTTAAATCCGATAAAATAATACAAGACTTGTATTGAAAATTTTGATGATGATGAAATAGCTGTGCATTGCGATTTCTCTGAAAACTTTGAATGCAAAATGGCAAGAGGAAATCCAGTCAATGCATTTTGTTGCCAGCCGAGTTTAGGTCACTCTACAAACGGGTGCTATAATTTCAAAGGCCGACAAAAAACATTTTGTACTGTCTCACCTTCCAATATTCATCAGCCACATGCCGATTTGACCGATTTGGCGCCCCGCCCTCTGCCCGCCTTCTGCGCCAGAGGTCTCGGGTTCGATTCCCGAACAAGATAAATATTTCTGTGCATGAACATGTCTATTTGTCTTGGTCTGGGTGTTTTCTATGTTTATGTATGTATTTACAAACAAAAAGTATTTAAGTATATATTTATCCGTTATCAAGATCACGTAGACACAGTTTCTTAAGAAATTAACTACGGGCTTAAATAACTGGTGTGATTGTAAGAAAAATATTATTATATTATACACTCGGCGTCAAAAAAATCGCACCTTTTAAAATTCTTCTTTAAAAATTCTTAAACAATATTTAGATAATAGTATTGGGTATCATTAGAAAGGTAACAAAAAGGAGTATCAAAAAACAATTAAATTTAACTTTTTGTTTAATTATAATTATACAAACAACATAATTTTTTTTTTTAAATATAAAAATCCTTAATTAAGTCCTAATTAACAACAGATAATTTGAAAAGAAAAATGTACAAAAAGTGTCTTTAAATTAACTTAAAATCTAGTGTTACCCACCCTTGCCCTGATGACGGCTTCCATACGGTCCCTCATGGACCTCACCAACTTCAGGAGCTCTTCTTGAGGGATAAGCCCCCATTCTTTAATCACCGCGTCTTGGAGCTCCTGTAGAGTCGAAGGAGCTGGATCCCGAGATCGAACCTTATGTTTAAGATGGTCCCAGAGGTGCTCTATCGGATTCAGATCCGGACTTCTCGCTGGCCACTGCATCACAGAGATTTGGGACCTCTGTAAGAAGTCGCTCACGATGACTGCAGTGTGAGCGCGAGCGTTGTCGTGCATTAATGTGAACCCCTCGCCAAAAGATTCGGCAAAGGGGACCACACGCACTTCCAGGATCTCTGTGACATAGCGGCGAGCAGTCAGCGACCCTTGTCCGCGAGCACCTCCAGTCCGGGAGACGCAGACAAGGTCGGTTTTGCCGGCAGCCGACATTCCGCCCCAGAACATGCAGGATCCGCCTCCATATTCCACCGTCTCCTGGATGCAGGCTTGGGCGAATCGTTCACCCTGCCTCCGGTATACTCTTCTCCGTCGGTCGTTGCAGAAAAGACACACTCGCGTCTCGTCTGAGAAGAGAACAGCTCTCCACTGCTCAAGGGTCCAATCGACGTGCTCACGAGCGAACTGCAAGCGGGCTCGCCGATGCGCTGCAGTCAATTTTGGACCCGTAGCAGCTCTGTGGGCCGCTATCTTCTTC
Source organism: Crambus lathoniellus (assembly GCA_949710035.1). Lineage (NCBI taxonomy): Eukaryota > Metazoa > Arthropoda > Insecta > Lepidoptera > Crambidae > Crambus > Crambus lathoniellus. The sequence continues at coordinate 21,916,638 of OX453313.1, read as the reverse complement.
TCCTTTAATCTTCTTCTAACCGTAGTGACGCTCACAGTGCGTCTGCGAACTGCCTGGAGCTGCTGTTGCAACTCAACAGCGTTGGAGAAACGATTTATCAAAGAGTTCGACACAACGAACCGGTCGTCTCTTTCCGAAGTGCAGCGACGTCTACCGGACCCGTGTCTCCGGATATAGCCACCGGTTTCTATGAAGCGCTGGTACACTCTTCGAACGGAAAAACGGCTCAGGTTCAGTTGCCGGGCGACATCACACTGCCGCATCCCTGATTGCAGTAGTGCAACCACTTGAGCGGCTTCATCAGCTGTGGTAGCCATCTTCGATTTGTTTTTTCTTCAGTAAAATCTGTGCATGTGTTCTCTTCAAGGGTTGAATAGCGAATGACCCACATTGACTTTTTTTTTTTTTGCGTCGAACTACCGACCGTTTCCTATTGAAACAATCGCTCATCCGGCAACCTTCCGAACTACGGGGGAAGGAGGCAGTGAATCCTCATGGATACCATTACAGCCAGCTGTAATGGTTATGTCGGACTCTTACCGACTAAACACTGCCTGAAAACAGCTGTTACCTGGACGGGTATTTCAGCATATCTGTGGCGACCACGTCCCAGGAGGGCCGTGGCGCAGGACCCACATTGACCCCGTGTTGACCGTTTTATACCCACAAAGGTAGCAAAATTTGCATCGAATTTTTGTGACACTTTATTTGTTGCATTAGGTTTTATTTGATAATGAAAAGTAATGTTTTTTATTAAGGTTATTAACTAACCTTTTAAATAAAATCATAATTAATGCGACTGCATGTGCATATCAAGAGTTAATGACATTTGAAAGTGTTTTTCTAAGAGGTGCGATTTTTTTGACGCCGAGTGTATTATATTACATGCCAAATGGGTCCACTTCAAACAAGATGTTTGAAAAAATAACACTTGAGCAATTATTAACGCATTTTACTTTAAGTAAACTCTTGCCACAATAAACAGTTTGGTTTTACAAAGGGTAGATCTACTACGGATGCTGGGGTAGCACTTATTGAGAATGTTTTGGGGCCTGGGAAGGGTCGCAGAATATATCTATCCATCTAATCTAATGAAGCCTTTTGCAATAGTATGTGCCAACGGATACATTGTCGATGTACTGGGCCCGTATCCAGCAACAACAGATGCCACCGTAACGATTAATGAATTTAGTGACGAAACAAAGCCATTGCGGCAATATTTTCGTGCAGGCGATGTTATGTTGATGGAAAGGGTTTTAAGGACTCTGTAGCATTGTTAAGACAATGTAAATTATTTTGTCTATATGCCTGAATAATTACAACAGGGTGAAACGCAGCTATCAACAGTTGCAGCTAACAGATGGAGATATATCACTGCTTGTGATGGGTGTTGGAAGCCGTGAATGGAATATTCAAGCATTCGTTTAAACTGCTCAGACATGACCTTTTTTAACCGTGCATCTACACATGCCATGACAGATTTCTGAATTGCCGAATCGCCGCGATTATAAATAGGTTTCACCAAAGAGTACGAGATAGGGAAGACGCGGCGCAAATCCTTGATATTATAAACAGGAAATTTTGTTATTCAAAATAATTTAAAATTAAATAGAAGGCGGACAGACTTTCAAAGTATAAATGTAAACATTTACAATGTTCTATTTCCAAGAATGGAAATAGATGAACTAATATTAATTACATGTGGTACCTACCATTTAACACAAGCACGCTCATATTATGGGGCGCACATAAGGCCAAACGGTTCCTATACTATTGAAGTGTGTAGAGACTCGGCCAGCAACCTACTGGATGGTTATATCAAATACTATAGAAACTCTACCGAGTTAATACGTACAGCTTCGGCAGAATTCGGGCAAGCAAGCGACACTAGCGCACCTAGCGGCTTGAGGTGAACGATTAGTTTTGAATGTTTGTCATGTGGTATTAGTTTGTGTTGTGTTGTGGTTCAAGTTTCGTTTGTTAAATTTTTAATAATTATTGTAACTACTTACTGGGAAATAAACTTATAAATAAAATGTCTCAAAAACCTTGTACCTATGCTCGTGGTTCGATTTGTGCTGTTTATGGATGCAAGAATTATAAATTTCAAAAAGATTCGAAGTCGTTCTTTAGAATGCCTAAAGATATAGAGAGGTTAGTTAAATGTTTGGATTTCTGTTTTTGAAGGCATAATGTGTTATTGTTTTCAATATATCGATATGTAAATGATTTTCAGATTGAAAAAATGGATCGTGGCCTGCAAACGAAGCGATTTAGATGCGTTATTAAAAGTGAAAGATGCCGATTATTTTAATAAGAATTATGTGATTTGTTCGGATCATTTTACTATAGAATGCTTCAGAAATAAGGATTTATACAGTCAGGGGTGAGTTTTCTAATGCTGGAATATGTGATTGACTTTTATAATAATTTTCGAACTAAATTTTATACCTACTTACTTACCTGCATTCTTTTTCAGACTACTAGCAAATTCAATACCAACTTTGAATTTGTATAATATTAGAGAACCCCTTAAAAGAAAGAGTCGGTGTGATAATAGTATTGTGGAATGTGCAACAAGGTAATATTAACCATAATAGTAGTATAATGCAAAATGTAGCTGAATGAATCAACTACATTTTACTGTAAAATACAATAATAATATTTATTTCTTTGTTGTAGTTCAAAGAAAATTAAATTAAATCCAGAGATAGAGAAGGAAAATGAAGCCCCTCTTCCGCCCAGTGTAAGCAGCCTTCAGGAGGAAAATTTGAAATTGCAGCAAACCATTCAGGAATATAAAAAGAACCTAAATAATAAGTGTAGTCTTTTGTCAAAATATAAGAAAAAATGCTCGCTTTTGAAGCAAAAGTTGATGCAAACTGAAAGTACCAATCCTGTTACCCAATCTGGTAAGATGACTAAAGTTTGTGAACAGTTTATTAAATCCCAAGAAAAATTAAGTAGCAAACATAAATTAGGGAGACGATATGAAACATCCGATAAAGAGCTTGCATTAGCTCTTTATTACTGTTCAACCAAATCGTATACATTATTACAAAAGTTTTTCTGTTTGCCAAGTATAAGTTCACTTCGCAGTTGGTTGAATAATTTGCATGTGAGCTGTGGTTTAAACAGTACAGTTTTACAGTTATTAAAAATTAAGGCTGATAAATTAAGTAGTAAAGAAAAAGTAGTTTCATTAGTTTTTGATGAAATGTCTTTGAAAGAATTTTTGAATTATAATGCACGTAGGGACATATTTGAAGGTTTTCAAGATTTTGGTAAACAAAGTCTTGAAAACTTACAATTATGTAATCAGGCAATGGTTTTTATGATTAAGGGTATATATGTAGATTTTAAACAAGTGGTAGGTTATTTTTTGAGTAAGGATGCCACGCCTGGTGTTATGTTACACAAGTTGTTTTTAGACATAATTGAGAAGATATTTGACACTGGTTTCATTATCAAAGCAATAGTTTGTGATCTGGGTTCAAACAATGTGAAATTGCGAAAACTTCTTTCAGTTTCAATTACTGAACCCTATATTGAATACAGGGGTCATAAAATTTATTTCTTTTATTTATGATTCACCACATTTGCTCAAATGTATTAGAAATAACTTTAAAAATTACAATTTTCAATATCATGATACTGTAGCGTCATGGTCCCATGTTGAAGATTTTTATAAGATTGATTCTCAACAGATACCAAGAATGGCGCCTAAATTAAATAAAAAGTGCATTACTCTTCCTCCATTTAGTCCAATGAGAGTATGTTTGGCAGCCAGAGTATTTAGCCATTCAGTAAATGTTGGAATACTCTGTAACGTTACATTAAATAATTTGCCAGCAAGTGCAACACATACAGCTGATTTCATAGAAAAAATAGACACCCTTTTTGATATATTCAATTCATGTAAATATAAAGAGTGTAAAAAATATAGACGTCCAATTTCACTAAATTCGGATCATATTAATAAATTAAATGAGTTGTGTGCCTTTTTGAAAGATTTAGTTGTTTTAAATAAAAAAAAGTTAACCCCTTGTGTATAAATGGTTGGATTTCAAATATTGTAGCAATAAAAATGTTGTGGGAGGATTTGAAATCCAATTATGATTTTAAATTTTTATTTACACGTAGGCTTACACAGGACTGTATTGAAAATTTATTTTCAATAATTAGATATAAAGGTGGCAATAACGTCACTCCTGACTGTACAAAGTTTAGGTGCAGTTTGAGGTCCGTTATGGCAAATCAATTGTTACAGCCTTCGTCTGATAGCAACAGTGAAATCGATGCTTGTGAGTTCTTACTGCAAAAAGAGTTAATTTTGCAGAAAGACGTAACACTTCCGATCGTACAAGTAAACAAATTATATGCAGATAATGAAATCATACAGTACCCTCTCGACATGTCTAAAAAAATTCTGAATGTTATGTATTAGGTTGGGTATGCAGTCAATTGTTACATGATGATTGCAGAAATTTACTGTGTAGTCTATATAATGATTATAGTATAGAAAACACACAAATAGAGCTAAAAAAATATAATGACTCTTCAAGGCTTTTCTTCCCCAATGAAGATGCTAAAAGAATGTCAGACATCATTAATCAAGTTTTTAAAGATAATATAGATAATTACTTAAAAGTGTCTGTAAATAATGTTAAGGCTAGGTTATGTTCCAATGTAAATACAGAAGATATGTTAATATGTAAGGATTGTACCAAATTGTTTTTAGATAAGTATTTCAATGTATTAATTAAGGCTTATGTAAATAAAATTAACGACACAAAAGAAAATACAATTAAGACAGATAGGAAATTAAAGAAAATTACTCATTCATAATTTATTTGTTGTTTTATTTGAATTAAACTAGTAAGTACTCGCCACTATTACTTTACTTGGAGAACCGACAAACAAAATGATCACCTCGTGTCAACAGATGGCGCTATTTCAGAGGTTGCCAAGTCATTGTATGAGAAACGTCAAGAGCTGTGCGTATTAACTCTGTTCTATAGTATTTGGCATGGAGCTAGACTTAATACTGAGGTAACTGGAGTTTTCACCCTGAATAAAAAAGTGTGCCTAGCAAATTTGACATTTAGTATGTAGTGGCTGTCAGTTGTCTCATATGATCATACGTATTTTTTCAAAGTGTAAGTGAGACGGAAGACAGCCACAGTGTAATTTGTGGCCACAAAAAAGTGTTAGTACTGCACTCTCCAGTTACCTCAGTATGTAGTCTAAACTTTTTGGTATTTGGTTATATGTTACTATCTAAAGCCCCCAGTACAGGTTGGCCGACCATGACCATTACATCGTACATTGACACTTTTGAACGAACAAGTTTAAAAAGGTTCTTTCAAAAGTGTCAATGTACGATGTATTGGTCATGGTCGCCGACCATGGTCGGCCAACCTGTACTGGGGGCATTACCGCTAACCAATCTTAAAAAATGCTATACGCAATCTGATTGGCCGACTAGCTTTTTGGACTCAACCAATCACCTAACAATGTCTTTTACAGACTAAATTTGTTTTTCCTATCATTTTTATTCGCGTATCAATAAATTATTCCTACTAAATTTCAAGAATTTTTATACAGAAAGGATTACTTATATGTGTGTACTTACATATAAATAATAAATATTGGACACCATCAGATATATTGTTCCAATACCAAATTTTAGTAGCTTGAGCAGTAGCATAATGGAAATTGGAAACAACGACGGGTATTACCACATACACCCAAACCCAAGGAAATATTGAAAAGTCCATTTTCAATATTTACCCCACCGGGGATCGAACCCGGGAACTCCAGAGATAGCGGCACCTTGAAAACCGGTGCGAACACCACTCGGCCACGGAGGTCGTATGTTATTAATGTAATTTATTCATTATAAAGTAAGTTATATGATTATTTTGCTTAGTGTTCATCTATTTAGTTATTTCATTTTACTTTTCGTAAGCCTTCATAAGGTTATTTAATTTAATTTACCAATGCGCATGCGCATATCATTGGTTATGATTAATGTGAATATTCGTTTTTATTTTATGTACAATAAAATACTATAACCAAACAGGCAACATTTACTATACACATGAGCTATTTCTATGTTGGCAACACTCGCTCCTATCTTATCGGCTCGTTTCTCAATAATGATTGCCTTGTTCACTCGGCAACCATATACCATGTTTTAGGCCAATGAAAGTTGAATGGCGTTATATTCTTCTTGAATGAAAGTAAAAGTAAAAGGAACCCAGAGGTCCCGGGTTCGATTCCCAGTGGGGGTACATATTGTATTCGGTTTGGTTGGTGGTAGGACTTGTTCTAAGTCCGCCTGGCTAGCTACCACCATCTTATCTAAGTCTGCCGCCATAACAATGATGTTTTCAGCATTATTGTGTTCCGGCAGTTATAGATAAGATAGCCAGTTCCTCAGTGATTGAGGATTCCGGGAGTAGTGCGCTTCCACCTTCAGCCTTATCACCACTTTTCATCAGGTGTGATGAAGGCTAAGTGCTACCCCGTTGTGGATAAAAAAAAAAAAAAAAAAAAAAAAAAAAACGATGGTAAAAAGAAATCTTGTGTCGCAAAAGGATGTTTCCCAAAACTTTAAAAAAATGCTATGGACGAATTACACAGAAATGGAAAAAGATACATTGGTTGGTTTCAGAAACATAGGACTTAATCATATCGAGTGCTTCCGCGTGCTCCTACTAATTCTGTGGTGTTAAGGTAAAAGGGGATGAGTCAAAAAAATCGATAAATGGGATTATTACACCTAATCGTTCAAAACACTTACCATCTGTCAAGGCAAAAAGGAGATGAGTCAATAAACTTTACAATGTTATTTTCACACTCCTACGAACATAAAGAGACTTGTCATAACATCAAAATGTATAATTTTGTAAAGAGAGATAAATCGAGTTAACTCCGTATTCGCTTCTTACCGCTTAGAATTTAGTTACGCATAGTGAGATGAGTCGACTCATACCTAAAGTGCGCGACAATATTTTGCATCAGTTGTGACTTGTGCGTGTACTCGATGTGTGTTACACTAACTGAAAATTGTGTTTAAAATTAGTTTTATCGCGTTATAAGTTTTGATATTCATCAATATGAATAGAATTAATAAGATAATGTCATTGGCCTTAAAAGAAAATCCCAAAGAACGTAAGTATTGTTTATTTTTTAAATTTTTGTTTGTAACCGCCAACTCATTTGAAATTTTGCAATTTCAAAGTATTTAAGTAATTGTTTTGCGCTATTAAAAGAATAAAGCAATTATGTTTATGGCTTTTTAATGTGCTGGTCAGAATAACATTTAAGTACTTATCACAGGTGGTTAAATACGTGAAGGGAGCTGTGCTGTGTAACATAGGTAGGTACCTAACTACTGTACGGGATATACCTACGCGCCGCGCGGCTTTTGTGCGTTTATTTGATTAATATACCTACTTACTAAACCAACCGTCTAGTGGCACACACCACCGGTATCAGACCTAGAGGTACCGGGTTCAATTCCCAGTGGCGTACATATTGTGTTCGGTTTGGTCGGCGCGGCGGTAGATGATACTTTACGTACGAGATATACCTATCTATGCGAAGCACGGCCTTTGTTCATTTATTTGACTAATATACTACCTACTTATTTGCCACTAGATAAGTAGGTAGTATATTAGTCAACACACACCTCCTGTATCAGACCCAGAGTTACTAGGTTCAACTCCCAACGGGGGTATAATGTATTCAGTTTGGCCAGTGGTAGGGGCACCACAAAACGATGTTTTCAGCATTGTTGTGTAAAATAAAAACCATTAGGTATATTGTTATTAAAATTATACAACAAGCTGTTAATTTTTTATGTTTTTCAGACGGTTTTTTAATGATTTTTTTAATATGATTAACGACCTCCATTGCCGAGTGGTGTACGTCCTGGTTTCAAGGTGCCGCTATCTCTAAAGTATTCGTTTATTTTTTACAGTATCAGAACAATGTTCTTCAAATAATAACATTAGTACGCTGTCAAACATATCTGAAGCTAGCAGTGAGCTTACCCAAGAACAAAAAGATGCTGCGGATGCTTTAGAAGATTTGATATCACTTTCAGATTTAGGTATAACATCAGAAAATAGAAATGGTAATGATGAGCCGTTTGCAGGTCTTGATATTGAAAGTCCTCGACCAAGTTTTGATCTGGAGCAAACTGAACCAGTAGATTTTGATTCTGACGATAGTGTTCGCGATCAGACATTCAATCCAGAATTAGAACAAAGTTCATCAATGTCTTCTGAGGATGATGTGCGTCAAGAAAATACAAATAACAATGATGTTGTTGTAAATACAACAAGAAAGAGAAAGGGAGAAAATTTACGCAAGATTATAAAGGTTAAAAGAAATAAAGGTCAGTCATATAAAACAAAAAAAGGAAAAGTGATTCCGGCTAGAAAAGTTACTGCCTTATCAGATTGCCGTAAAAAGTGTTCCACTAAAATTAGCTTACAAACCCAAACATCACTTTTTGACGAATTATGGTCATTAGGAGATTATAATAAACGTTCTGCATATCTATCATCCCTTATTTTAGATGCACCAAAAAAAACTCAGCGTATACGGAATACTAGTGCAGAGCCTAAGCCAAGAACTCTAAACCACAAATACCATTTAAAAGTAAATGGCGACTTAATTGAAGTTTGCAAAGTTTGTTTTGTAAAAACATTTGCAATTTCTAATAAATGTATAGAGATAATTACCAAGAAACAAACTAAGAGGGTATCTGGACTTACAAGCCCTGACAAGCGGGGATCGCATGTGCCATTTAATAAATTTGATGATCATGTAGTGCAAACAATAAAAGATCATGTAAATTCATATCCTCGATACGAGTCACACTACAGCCGAAGTCATACTAATAGGCGATACCTACTGAAGTATGATTGCAACATATTACACAAACAAGATGTTTGCATTATCGCGCATTTACAGAAAATTGGAACACACGCGTAGCATTCTCAGCAATCTAGAATAAGATCGCTTACTAAGAAAATGTATCTTTAATTGTACTCAATATTATTATCTCAATATACATCTTGACACCGAACAAGTCACATCTCTTTTATTACCTTAGCCTCGGTAAAGCGTCATCCCTCTTCATGGCGACCCTTTGCCAACCGAACTTATAAATTTTTGCGGGAAAATCATTACTACATGGAGCAGCAAAGCAAAATTTTCAACACCATACTAGCAGCAGTCTTCGTTGCGGTGCTATTTGGCTCTACACTTCTGTTCATCGCATTACTTGGGAAGACAAAACAATAATATGGGAGCACCACAAAGTAAAGAAGAAGTTATCATCGCACAAACCGCCAGCGGCGACGCCCAAGCAACGCAGAAAACTTCAAGCCAGCTCACTACAACAGAAATTTTACTATCCGTCATACTGCTTCTCATCGTTATACTCATCATTTACGCCTGCATCCGGAAAATTTGGGACCGAATTGTCAACCGACTCCGTAGAGAATTCAACAGCGCAGTTCTAAGAAACACAATATCTTCCGTGGAACTGGCAACGACGTCGACTCAACCATCAACGTAGACCAGGAGGTGTCCAGGGTAGAAACCCGGCCCATTGTACGAGGGGCAAGGGAAATCCCAGCCCGATCTTCAGTTAGCTGTTTCAAGCGGTCCAGGAACCCATCTTAGAAGTCTGAAGATCCTACACACTCAAGGAGCATGAGAAAACCCCCAGCCCGCAGCCCCAGCCCCCACACGCCACGCCGGTCACCACATACCTACTCATCGTGCAGAGACGTAATTATTTTATTCGCGCGCTATAATGCCACCGTAAGTCGTAAGTTATTTTATACCTAAACGTTTTAAATAATATGTAGGATTACATTTTTTTTCTTATTAGATAATGTCATTTATTATTTCCGATTTAAATGAATTGCATAAGAAACTATTGTATATTAAAGATAATTTAGTAAAACTAGGACCAGATAGACGTCAAAAAGAGTTAGGTTTTACGAAATTTAATGAAGCGAAACTTGAATACGCGAAATTAGAGTATATTTTAGCTCAAGTACATAATTTAGTTGAAAAATCGGAGGTATCAACTAAAGATATAACTTTAATTAATAAAATAGCAAATGACATTCAGATCATTTATGACAAAATTATTTCTTTAGAGACTTTAAGTGTTAGTAGTATTTCAAAAATGGCAGAAAAAGATAAATTTGACTTGAAGACAGCCATTGCACTTTTACCAACGATGACAGGTCAAGAACACGTCACTAAATCTCTAATTGATGGTATACAATTATATAGTTCAATGATCAGCGATGCTACTCATGGGTTACTTATTGATTTTGTGATTAAAACTAGGCTCTCTCCTAGCGCAAAATTACGTTTAAAAAGTAGTTATCCAACTATTAAAGATTTAATTAGAGATATGAATACGCATTTGATTCAGAAAAAATCTGCTGTTGCTATCCAACACAAATTACAAAACTGTCGTCAAGGTCATAGGTCGATCGAGTCATTCGGCTCGGAACTAGAACAACTTTTTGTGAATTTAACCATAGCACAAGCGGATGACGACGCTACTAAGTTTGAAGTATTGCGTCCCATTAATGAAAAGGTTGCAATCAAGCGCTTTTCAGATGGATTAGTGAATCAAAAGCTTAGTACTATCATAGCATCACGTCACTTTGATTCTTTACCAGAGGCTATAAGAACTGCCCTAGACGAGCAGTCAATGTCTACCAGACACGAGGAAGTTATGAACATTAAAAAGTTTCATACTCGTAATTTCTCACGCACACCTACTAATTATCCGCGTCAGCCAAGTAATTATTCTAATAAATATAGTTACTATAATAGATTTAGCGCAAACAATAGGTACGCTGCCGGAAACACGAGACCACAACAAGGTAAGTACATGTCGCGAGACTCCCGCGCCGCGCAAGGAACACAATCACGTTCACGTGACCGCGGTCGGCCGAGCCCGCGCCCGCCGCGCTCAGCTGTGCCTTTTCAACGTGTGCAGTACGCTAGCCACGAGCAATCGACCAATAGTGAGTCACAAGCGCGTTCTGAGCCCCAGAACGATAATAATTTAGATTTTTTTCGTTCCTACTGAAAATTATGTTTTAAACTACAATAATAGTAGTACCGTAACTTTTAACGTAAGTAATAGCAATATCGATCTGTTAGTCGATAGCGGAGCAAGCCTTTGTGTTTTAAAATACGAATGGTTATGCGATTATCCGAAGTTATTGAATTTAATTACATTTGAGAAGTTAGTTATAAAAGGTGTTAGCGGTAAACTAGTATCTGAAGGATATATTTACTTAGATTTGTCTTATAATGGGTTAGTTTTTAGAGAAAAAATGTATGTGTTTAAAAATATGTCTTGTTCTGCAAATGGTATTTTAGGTGATAATTTTTTGAAACGCTATCAAGCTATAATTAACTATAAAGAAAATACTTTGCTTTTAACTAAAGATAGTAATTATGTGTCTATACCTATATTGAGTCACTATAGACATTTGATACCGCCACGATGTGAGGTAATAAAATATATACCTACATCGTTAGGCGACGATTGTGTTTGTTTATCTAAAGAGATACAGAAAGGAGTTTTTATAGGAAGTATAATAGCGAAACCTTGTAATGGTCGCATGCCAGTAAGGATATTAAACACCACTGAGAAAGAAGTTGATCTAGATCTTACCGATTTAGAGACTTTTTCATTGAATGATTTTGAAGTCTGTAATTTTGAAAAAGAGGAGGTTTCTGTCGATCGTGTAAAAACATTATTAGGATTATTAAATTTACCTGAACTGAATTTAGAAGAAAAACGAAGTATTGAAAGTATTTGCGCTAAGTACGCAGATGTTTTTCATCTGCCAGGCGACAAACTCTCTTGTACAAACCTAATGACCCATAATATAACTTTAAAACCTAATGTCTCGCCAGTTTATGTCAAGCCACATAGATTACCGTTCGCACTAAGGAAGGAAGTTCAGAAACAGATAGATATTATGCTCGAAAACGATATTATAGAAGAGGCTACGTCAGAGTGGTCTAGTCCCGTCTTGCTTGTACCGAAAAAAACAGATAGGTCAAACGAGAAACAATGGCGATTAGTTATAGATTACAGGCAGTTAAATAATCGTATTGAGGACGACAAATTCCCTTTGCCTAATATAACTGATATCTTAGATTCGCTTGCAAATAACATTTATTTTTCAAAATTAGACCTTTCGCAAAGCTATTATCAGTTATCTTTAAGCGAAGATTCACGAAAGTACACAGCTTTCACTGCTGGTGATAAAATTTTTCAGATGAAACGCTGTCCCATGGGTCTCCGGACATCTGCGAGTGTATTTTCACGTCTTATGACTATTGCAATGTCAGGCTTAAATTATAAAAAGGCTTTTATTTATTTAGATGATTGCGTAATTTTCGGGAAATCTATAGAAAACCACAATAAAAACTTAATTAGTATACTAGAGAGATTTAGAAAAGTTAACTTAAAATTAAATCCTATGAAGTGTGAATTTTTGCGAAACGAAATAATATATCTAGGACACAAAATAACTTCTGATGGAATTTTACCAGATGAAAGTAAAATTGCAACCATGCAAAACTATCCAGTGCCGATGAACTGCGACGATGTCAATCGTTTTGTCGCGTTTGCAAATTACTACAGACGATTCATACCGAACTTTGCAAACATTGTTTATCCTTTAAATCAATTAAGAAAAAAGAATGTACAGTTTCTATGGTCATCAGAGTGTCAAACGGCATTTGAAAAATTAAAATCAGCATTAATTCAACCCCCTATTTTATCTTATCCAGATTTTTCAGAAAGTAACATCTTTCGGCTACAAACAGATGCTTGTAAGACAGGTTTAGGATCTGTTTTATCTAACATGAACGGTCAAGTAGTCGCGTATGCGAGTAGAAACCTGAAACCCGCCGAGACGAGATATCCCATCATAGAATTAGAACTTTTAGCAATTGTTTGGTCTGTGAGACATTTTCGCCCTTATTTATATGGACGTAAATTTAAAATTATAACAGACCACAAACCGTTAATTTATTTATTTAACTTGAAAGACCCAACAAGCAGACTTACTAAATTCCGATTATTCCTAGAGGAGTATGATTTTGAAATAGAGTATGTTCCAGGACGAAACAATGCAGCTGCAGACGCATTGAGTCGCATACCTATTACATCTTCTACTTTAAAATCATTACATCAAAACACAGTATCAGTTTTAACTAGAGCACAAAGTAAAAAATTAAAAACCCCCACTGATTCTTCTTCAGAGAGCTCCACCAGCACTAGGCCTGATCAACCTATTGCGGTAGAACTTCTCAAGAAACCCGATGACGTAACTGAATTAAGTTTTAATCAATTAAAGTTTGACAATTATTCAAAGTCTAAAGATAGCATTATTTCTAATGCAAGTTGTTACGTTTACGTACCTTCGCAATCAGCGATATATCTGAGTACCCGATCGTCATCTACCCCAGAGGTGTTAGCGAGGGACTTAGAGTCATTATGTCAAAAAATAGGCATACATGAGGTACTTATTATTAAAGAAAAATGTAACGAGAGTAAAATCAAAAGTCTTGTACAAGCAACAAAAAGAATTAACTCTGTTACCCCGCGCTTTCTCATAACAAAAAATATATTAAGAATATATGATAGTGAACAAAAAAGAGTAATACTAAATGATTTCCATCTATTACCTACCAGCGGACACGCAGGAGTTAATAGAATGATGAACAACATTAAGCAATATTATTTTTGGCCAGGTTTGAGTAATGATGTAAAACTTTTTGTTAAAAATTGCCATCAATGTCAATATCATAAGCATAGTAATAAACATATTAAGCAGCCCTTAACCATAACATCAACAGCCCACTCATCATTCGAAAGAATTAGTTTGGATATAATGGGTCCACTCGATGTTGATGACTATAATAATAAATATGTATTGACATTACAATGCGATTTAACCAAATTCGTTGAAGCGTATCCATTACCTAGTAAAGACTCGGTCACAGTTGCTCAATCTTTTACCAATAATTTCATTTTACGTTATGGTATTCCTAGAGAAATATTGACTGACCAGGGAACCGAATTCATGTCATCAGTGATGTCCGAAACATGTTCTCTATTACATATTAAAAAATTAAATTCTACGGCGTACCATCACGAAACTGTAGGCGCTTTAGAAAATACTCATAAAACCCTAGGAGCTTTTCTGAGAATCCAGTGTAATAATTATAAACATAACTGGAGCACCTGGATTCCATATTGGTGTTTTTCTTTTAATACCACAGTGCATAGTGAAACTAAATATACGCCTTTCGAATTAGTTTTTGGAAAAATTTGTAACCTTCCAAATAATTTACAATCAGAAATCGACCCCTTATATAACTATGACAGTTATCCCCGAGAACTTAAGTATCGTTTACAACAAGCGCAATCCGACGCACGACGTAACTTGATACAATCTAAAGAGAAAAGAAAATTATTGTATGATAAAACTAGCAATAATGTTACCTATCAGTTAGGCGATTTGTTATTATTAAAGAACCAAGTAGGAAATAAATTAGATAGTATTTACAATGGCCCTTATAAAGTTTTAAGAGATATGACGTCTAATGTAGAAATTTTAAAAGAAAATAAAGCTATAATTGTGCATAAGAATAATACCAAACCATTCAATAAATAACTATTTTATTTGATACGTAATTATAAGTATAGGTACTTAATTACATACCATGTTACTTAACACTTTGTTATTGTTATGATTAAGTGTAAAATGTGAAGCTTCCGTTTTAATTCAATACCATTTCAATTCGATACCATTTTAATTAGATACAATTTTAATTAGGTATATTGTTTATATTGTAAAACGTTTTTGTACTAGTACGATTTAATAAATGAAATAGTTTTAACTTTGCTATGTTGATAATGTTTAAATTTTGTTTACTTATTTTACTTAAGTAATTAAATTTTGGTTAAGTTCGTTAAAGTCAATGTTACGAGTCTGTTCCTTTTTGCAGGGAGGGGATGATCCTTCCACTTTTTCAGGGGAGATGAAGTATGATTGCAACATATTACACAAACAAGATGTTTGCATTATCGCGCATTTACAGAAAATTGGAACACACGCGTAGCATTCTCAGCAATCTAGAATAAGATCGCTTACTAAGAAAATGTATCTTTAATTGTACTCAATATTATTATCTCAATATACATCTTGACACCGAACAAGTCACATCTCTTTTATTACCTTAGCCTCGGTAAAGCGTCATCCCTCTTCACTACCATCAGGACTTTCATTGACTGTAATGTATCAAATGTATAAAGAAAAGGTTACTAACAATCCAGTGTCATATACATTTTTTGGCAATATTTTTCGCACTATGGGTCTATCTTTTAAAAAACCGTCATTAGACACTTGTAATATGTGTGACTCGTACAATATGAAAATTAAATTAGCTTTACCTCAAGATGCAGAGACTCTAAAACAAGAACTTGAGGCTCATCAACTGGAAGCAGATTCAGCTTATACAATCAAAAAGAAAGATAAAGAGGAATGTAATGAGGACAAGAGAGTGTATTGCTTTGATCTCCAACAATGTCTCCCAACACCCTTCTTAAAAACTAATATTGTATTTTACAAGAGGCAATTGTGGACCTTTAATCTGACTATTTATGATTGCTTTAGCAAAAAAAGTTTTTGCTATATGTGGCATGAAGCAGATGGGGGCCGTGGGGCAAATCAATTTGCTTCCTGTTTGTTTCTTTTTTTAAAATCACTTCCTTCCAATATAAAAGAAATTACGTTCTACTCAGATACATGCGGTGGACAAAATAAAAACAGCCACGTTGCTGCTATGTTTCTTTGTATAAGCAAACTTATACCAGGCATGCGAATCGATCACAAATTTTTAACCCCTGGTCATACCCATATGGAATGTGATTCTATTCACGCCCAAATAGAGCGAAAAAAGAAACATACTGATATGTCTATATATTTGCCTAGAGATTGGTATAATTTAGTTAGATTAACAAGTCCAAATATAACTGTCATAGTAATGAAAAATGATACATTCCTCGATTTCGCAAGTTTATACAAGGGTCCACTGCAGATGAGGAAAGTCGATTCATCTGGGGAAAAATTTACTTGGCATGATGTGAAATGTTTTCGGTACAGCGGTGAAAACGAACCGGGAGTGATACAATTTAAAACACGCTTAGATTCTACTGAATTTAAAAGTATATCTTTTTGTAGAAGAGGCAAAGCAAATGAATCGTTGAATCCCCAGAAATGCTATGATAAACCATTGCCTATAAGCCAGGAAAAGAAAAAAGATCTCCTTAGTATTCTTCATTTGATTGACAGTGATTGTCACGAATTTTATAAGAAATTGGACACCAGTTCAAACGCCCATGATACAGACCCTGATTTAGAAGAATTTAATGGTATTTAAAATGATTCCGTTGGTCTATTTAAATGTTTAAAGAAGCAACATTTAAAATGCCAAACGGGATATGTCCTTAAATTACATTTTCTGTTTTTTTTTCTCGATATGGCAAAATGGGACATGTCAATTTTTTTATTATATAATAATTCCTTTTTATTAAAAATTTATGTGAAATGTTCGTACCACCAACTATTATATAAATAAATAATAAAAGTGCTACTTTTAAATTTAAGTACGAAATAAATTTAATATTTTCTACTAAACCACACTAGTTGTTTTCTTAATTTGCTCGTAGTGAAAAGTTAGGGCGTATGGACTTATCCCCTTTTTCTGTGACACCACAGAATTACTCCTACTGATAGGAGCACCAGGACACCCATGTCCTTATGCTCCTACTGCTAAAGGAGTTTTCTTGGATATTTTTACTTTATGGGTACGGACTATTATTAGTTATCATCACAAAATGTATTCCACTGTGATAACACACTTAGTTTAAAAATTATGACGATTTAAGTAAACAGGTGTAACCCAAAATTTTTAAAAAATCATAAAAATTACAAATATTTTTTTAATTTTTTTTGATAATTTTCCCGTCGATAAAATAGAGTGTAGTTTCCCTGATTATGATATGTGCACCTTATAAAGACTCACACTGTATAAAAATGGTTTCAAGTTATGCGAGTGCCACTTACGGAAAAAAAACGAATCATAATCATAATCATAATCATAATCATAATCATTTATTGCATTAAATGTGGTCATTACAAGATGTAAATATAAAATTATTGTTTCTCACATTTAACCATTTAAAATTGGCATGCAACATATAGAGAGGTCAAATTATAATACAATGAATAAAACTGATAATAGGTAATAATAGTCTACAATGTCATAAAATAATTCCTTCCTGATCAGAAGGTCTAAGTAGCTGAATGTCCAACAGCGCGAAACGTCTGATGAGCAGTAAGTCTAATTAGCAGAATGTCTATGTAGCAAAACGTCCAACTATCAAATGATCTGTATAGCAGAACATCTATTTAGCAAATCGTCACATTATCAAAATGTCTGGATACTCGGGCACAAAATTCAACACACAAATTACATCGGAAGGGAAACGACACGGAATTATAATATGTACGTACGTACAGACTTGTAGATACCTACAGATTCTTTGGTCTATGTAGCTTAAATCATATCTTTTTGATGGTGGCTGACAATTTATTGTCAAGAATGCTATTTGATTAGCATTACATTAAGCTCCTAGAAAAGAAGCGCTTTGGCAAGATCGCAAATTTAAAGAGCTGCAAAAGTTTGAGGGCCAAAAAGATAGTCCCTTTGAGTTTTTGATACACCTTGGTTATATCAAAAGAATAAGTAAATAAATGCAGGGGAATTTGTGGGCCTAATATCCTAATAATATTTATGGCGCTACTAGCTTTTTAATCCAGATTTTGTTTTTCTCAAATAAATGTAATGTAATTTACAAATGACTTTTCCTTTTTATCATGAGTGTACACATTTCACAAATGACTTTTTGCTAAATAGATGTTCTGTACCCCGAGTGTAAGTTTTTATGTCAAGCAAACGCAAACTATTTCGAATGCGTATTAATGTCAATTTGTATGAAAACTATATAAGCGCGCTACTCGCCGCTAGAGGCGCTAATACAGTTTTCATACAAATTGACATAAATACGCATTCGAAATAGTTTGCGTTTTTTGACATAAAAACTTACACTACGGGCACTGATATACAGACCATTTGATAGTTGGACGTTTTGCTACATAGACATTCTGCTAATTAGACTTACTGCTCATCAGACGTTTCGCGCTGTTGGACATTTAGCTACTTAGACCTTCTGATCAGGAAGGAAATAATTCAATAAATAAAAATTAAAATGCAGGTAAAAAATTACTTATACTAAATTAACAATGTCACAAAATGATTCAAATGTAATGGATGAAAAATGTAGTGGAACCATGGAGATTCAAGTATTTTAAGGCGCCCATTCTCCAAAATAGGGTATTTTAAATTATGGATTACTCGCAAATCACAAGTACTTAAAACTTGGAAAAAATATATGTTATTTTACAGTTATTTATCTAGTGCTACCGGCCGTTTTTTTTCGATTGGTGATATTTTACTGTGTCAAATAAAATCCCAAACATCCGTCTAATAATAATGCAAATATCATATTACTTGCAGTATAATTGGTTTTAGTTAATGAAAAACATATGGAAATAATTGTCTTTGAATAGCCGAGGGATTCCGGCCGTCATAAATTAAATTTTCTAATTATTTAATTTTTAATTGAATTTTAAGTGATTTTCGATTCGCGGGGCGCTCGCTAGTTCACAGTTCACTGCCGGCTGCCGCTGGGCCGCGCAAAGTGTATAGAGCGCGGCCGAGCAAGCGTTAGCGTGCCTATTTCGGTCGGGATTCCTCGCCTTAAGAACTAGCAAACCATTTTATAAGTGCTCTTATAATGCAATGCTATGCTTATTGATGAATCAAGTATTATTCTCTGGTATAGTATACGATATTTGGCGTAACTTCTTTCTGACTGATTAATTATTGCTTCATTCGTATATTCTTCGGCTTCAACGAATAAGGTATTATTTAAAAAATATCACCTCACGTTCATACCGAAAAATGTGCCTCAAATTGTATAGAGTGACTCATGAACTTATTCTAATACGTTCCTGTGAGTCATATATGATTTATTGGACAGGGAAGTTGTTAAGTAAACATGTAGATTTGTCAATTTCTAGGATAACCGGATATTAAAAGCAAATCCTCACAAATGTGCACCGAATTTTAATCAAAACTTGCCAACAGTTTTTAACGCAATAATTTCTGATCTTAAAGACTTCGGACTGGATAACGTGGTTACAATCCCAAACTTCGACAGTAAAAAATCATCCGGTACCGATACCGGAACAAAGCTTTTGGTGTTGATAAGACAGTATAATGATGTTAAACAAGTTCAAATGCCTTCTTAATTTAAAAATAAAATGTTAGTTGATTATTGTCAGGATAATACGCGCATAATGGTGTTTTGTTCGGATGACACTTAAGAAAAAATGGTCATTTTTAGGTTTTTTCGGTGACGGAACATTCAAAAGTTGTCTAATGCAGTTTTATCAGCTTTTTAATTTTGGAAGAAATAGCGAAAGCATTGCAATAACTTCCTTGGTTTATCAGCTCTAATGACGGTTAAGAAAAAAAAGCTATGAAATTCTTTTTTAGGGTTTCGATGTTGGCACTCTCGAATTTTGACCGGAAGCTCAGAATTCAAGATGGCGGAGGTTTTCTTAACCCGGGGAGCGCACAGTTGGGTCAACTTGACCCGCGCTATTTTAAATCGCGTGTATTTTACAGAAATGTTTGTGCTACGTTGACGTACTTCTCAGTAGCTGGAGCTAACAGTCCCTTCTCTTCGTTTCTTACCACTATTTAGTAGGGTTGCGCCTGGACCGAGAGATAGATTTGGCCAAACGACCAAAAGGGTAATATGACCCAACCATGCACTCGACGTCGTAATTTCGCACTAGTTCGTTACTAGTTCAACCCCATCAAAGGTAGCTTGTGCAAGGTGCTGCGACACAAATTCAATTACTTAGGTTGGTTTTGTTTTCTTCCAGACAAAGGAAATTCTTCCAAACCTGAGGTAAGTGTACATTTTCTATCACTCGACGCACTGGTGTTGTGTTCTTCGAACGTTTCATGCGGGTGGTGGATTTGACCGACTTGGGGTCAAATCCACCTAAAATATAAAAAATAGAATATGTTAAATATTCCTGTTGAACACAACGTGGATTTTTGAATATCGCGTAGTGTAGTCCCGGATGTGTACTTCCACAACTCTCGCAAAGTCTCCGAATGTGATGCATTTCGGTGGCCTTTAAAAAACATTAATCATTGCCATGCCGTCAGTGATCAAATGACAATCCTCTGGTCTCAAACATACGTCTGTGGGTCAATTAACGTTGGCTTTGAGAATCGATGCTAGTGCAGATTTATCTCCACTTCGTAAATTTCCATCTTCATCAGTCAGAGAAGGAGGCGTTGGCAAAAGTTCGTGCTTCAAAATTTGAGGAAGGTTGATGGGTCGCCCGGCTTTACAAACCATAACTAATGATACCACTTTCAGACACAATATTAAAGAAACATTATAGAACAGTTATTGCACTAAACACAAACAACTTATGATTTTCTAAACTGCGACAAGATTCCCACAACACAACTCAAACAAAACAAACAGTTTGTTTTTTATAGTTTCTTGGCCCGAATACAAGCTCTTAGATAAAAAAATCGGCCTCAGGAGTGGCAATATCACATATCACACGAATAATATTATAAATGCGAAAGTATGCCAGTTTGTTTGTTGATTTGTTTGTTTGTTTGTTTATTTGTTTGTTTGTTCCTCTTTCACGTCATCACACTTATAATATTATAAATGCAAATGTGTGTAAATTTGTTTGTTTGTTCCTCTTTCACGCCAAAACGGCTGAACGGATTTTGATGAAATTTGACACACAGATAGACTATAACCTGGATAAACACATATGCTACTTTTTACCAAGGGAAAATACCTCATTCCCACCGGAAAACCCATTTTGTCGCGGGGCGGAAAGCTAGTTAATACTATATTAAGAAAACCTCCGCCATCTTGAATTCTGAGCTTCCGGTCAAAATTCGAGAGTGCCAACATCGAAATTCGTGTTCAGCAGGTCCGAATTAGTAAAAAAAACAGATTTGGCCAAATGTTATCCAAAATGCCGCTAGAATTGTAATCCGTCAAAAAGTGAACCAGTCTAATTAGTTACTTTATTTCCATAATAATTTGATCACAAAATATGAGTGACGATGACGTGGAATTCATAACAAGAAAAGGTGGGATAATTTTACTTTACGGTGGGTATCAATATACTCGCAAGAAAATTTATAAAAAAAATACATCGTATTGGAAATGTGCATCCGCTAAAAGAACTAAGTGGTTGGTTGATTCCAGTACAACCATAACAATAACAGAAGTAAGTTTATTAGACTTCAAATATCTATAGATATAAAACTGTTGCGTTACTGATTGACTGACAACGGGTTGGTATTAGTATCTCGCCGCAGGCTTTTTGTGGATTCTTTATAAGGATATTGTAGATTTTGGTCTCTCCATTCCAATGAGACCATTCTCAGAGCGCGGAGATAACTAGTTTGTGAGATATGAGATTGCAAAATGTCGTATTTTAGGTTATATTGAGATGCCAAGTATGAGCGATTTTGCCTCGGAAGTCCTGTAGAACACGTGATAGGTTAGAAAAAGGCGATTGCGAAGCGCCGCGAAACGATCGCCTTAAATTTCGTTTATTTTTTTGTGTACTTAACAAAAGTTATGGATTGTTTCACAAAAAAACTGAAATGTCAACTCAGCCGAGTGCTTACCTACTGTCGTGCGACGCTCGAGACTAATCTTTAACCGACTTCTAAATCAAAAAGGAGGAGGTTCTCTATTCGTCTGTATGTATGTTTTTTTTTTTGTGTATGTCCACCGATTACTCGAAGACGGCTGAACCGATTGAAATGGTTCAAACGTTATTACATCAGGTTGGTTTCCAAGTTGGTCCCATTTTTTGAAATTTTGAAATCGGTTCAGTAATTTTCAGGAAATCTTGAAAATACTGTCGTTTTCGTTACCACTTTATGTAAATTTAATACGTATCTTTAGGCATAACTCCTTTGTTTATAAACCGATTTAGATGATTCTTGTTTTGTTAAAAAGGGGATACCTCAAGGTATTTTAACCGACTTCAAAAAAGGAGGTTTTCAGTTTGATCACATACCTATTTACCAGAAAACACGTAAATTGCCTGCACGATGCACTAAAAAGAGTGAAATAAAAATTATTTTTATAAAAAAATTAAACCGCCTTCAAAAAAAACATCAAAAAAGTAAGAAATAATTCCTCACCAAATAAATAACGTAAGTACTTTGAAGTCGGGCGGGTTTTAACAAAAACAACAAAAAATTGTACTTACATGTTTCACGCCCGACTTCAAACTGTGCTGTACTGTGCTTCTGTTTTAGTATTTACATGATTTTCTAAATGTAGTGAGTGTGAAATAACCGTTAGTGTTTTTTAAAATAGTAACGATGTTATTTAGAAAACCTACCTATTTAGTTTTAGTTGGTATCAATTCTATTAGTTCCTTTTACTGTGTAGTATTTAATAAATTATCTTTAATTATGCCATTTGCCTAGCCGTTACTGAATGACTTAAAAATGCCACCTTCACTATCTTTTCCCCTTGTGCTGGCTAAATAATTGTAGTACTGGAGTGCTTCACGATTCCTTGCTCTCAGCTTGTACAATAAAATAAGGACCATAACATAACGTATTCGATCGGTGCGTTACAGGAACACCCTTGGGAATAAGGAGATTGCTAGCTCCACACGCCCATCCTAAGGTCTGAGGAGACCTGCCTGCTGAAGACCTAACCTAGACCTGGATCGTGACATCGGCGTCGCCGTACTGCGAGACCTAGGAGAGTGCGGTATTCGGGCCATTGGCGGGCGAGCGTTCCCGCCGCGAGCACCCCGGAGTAGCTCCGCGCCGCCCGCCTTCGCTAGTAGTGAACTGTATAGTAATTTTTTCATTAAACAATTTTTAAACCGTACCTAAAATAGCAGATAAAAGACATTCCAAGCGGCTTGCCAGAACACCACCAGAATACTCAACTAGTGATCTAGATAAGTTACTGGCAAGCACATCCAGGGCTAAGAAAAAGGTAAAGAAAATTGATAAATTAATTGTGATACACTCTGATCCAGAAGTCAGCAGAATGGCACTCGTTTACAAATTTGATGATGGCGTTACTTCATCTACATTCAAAGGCGACTCGTTCTACGAAATGAGAAAAGATGACCAATTTCTTACTGACCCAACCGTTCTTGAAGGCATTTTGTGTCAAGGTAAAAAAATACGAGCTCAGCTAAAGACCATACAGCCTGGGCAAGCTTTGACAATTGGCACTGCTCTGATTGATCGCAATACACCATTAACTATACGCAAGGGCGGTCAGGATATAGAAATCAGAGACCAGGAGTATACATTAAATAGACTGACTGGAATGTGTGCTGCCTATGCTGCTCAACAAGAATCTAGCTTCACCCCTAAGTGTGCCATGGCTATATCTCTGGGTCTAGATGCGTCTAGGGATCGTATCCTCTACTATTCGGCAGCACCTGGCGCTGAGCATTTCACAGGGGTTTTTGGGTTCAAGCCACTTTTATGCGCCATAAAACAGATGCAGAATGGTAAGGTTCAAAAAGAAAACATTGCCAGAATTGCTGCAATTAAAAATGACAAAGGTGTGAGCATGGGTGCACACATGGCTTCATCTAGGACACATCTTCCTGCGCTACTGCAAAAGTTTGGCACATTAAGGATCTTAAAATTGTTAATAGCCAACTTGGAAATGAGTCCTAATTTCTATTTCGGATTTTGTTCTAGGTCAAAATCCTCTCACAGGAGAGGGGGTATTGTAACGTAGTGTTACTCACTCTTAAGTTTAGAAGTTATTTGTAATATTTATGTGCTTAGGCAGATCAAATAAATTTGTTTACTTATAATATTCTCTAGTCACCGCGGCCTATTGTCTCACACGCTTGGACCGGTTGTCGCCTCACCTCCCTCCATCACCGCTAGCACCTGTCCCCGCTACAGGGGCGGCGGGCGTCCCGCAGGCTAGCTCGCCCGGCTCACCACGCATACCGATTTCTAACACCAAGGCGAAGCTACGCTGGTTTGAGTCGCGCGCGCACCTTTTTTTCTGCGCCGCGATCTTATATTTTCATATGTTATTCTACGAACGCAAATCTTTTAGTGTTTTATTGTAATCCCGTACTGGGTAAGTTGTGCAGATAATTTTCTATGCTTTACTGTGCTTCTGTTTTAGTATTTACATGATTTTCTAAATGTAGTGAGTGTGAAATAACCGTTAGTGTTTTTTAAAATAGTAACGATGTTATTTAGAAAACCTACCTATTTAGTTTTAGTTGGTATCAATTCTATTAGTTCCTTTTACTGTGTAGTATTTAATAAATTATCTTTAATTATGCCATTTGCCTAGCCGTTACTGAATGACTTAAAAATGCCACCTTCACTATCTTTTCCCCTTGTGCTGGCTAAATAATTGTAGTACTGGAGTGCTTCACGATTCCTTGCTCTCAGCTTGTACAACAAAATAAGGACCATAACATAACGTATTCGATCGGTGCGTTACAGGAACACCCTTGGGAATAAGGAGATTGCTAGCTCCACACGCCCATCCTAAGGTCTGAGGAGACCTGCCTGCTGAAGACCTAACCTAGACCTGGATCGTGACATCGGCGTCGCCGTACTGCGAGACCTAGGAGAGTGCGGTATTCTGGGCCCTGGATAGATTGCGCATTGTGACCTAGGCAACCTAATACCTACCAGTAGATTTTAATTATTTATTTCATTTTTTATAAGTACCTTGTTTTAAATAAACTAATTTATCTTTATTTGCCGCATTATTTAATAACTATCATTTATTTAATGCGACAGTACTTACGTTATTTATTTGGTGAGGAATAATTTCTTACTTTTTTGATGTTTTTTTTGAAGGCGGTTTAATTTTTTTATAAAAATAATTTTTATTTTTTATTAATTATTTTAATACGTCAAAATTCTTCAAACCGTTTAGGCTACCTATATCAAGGAACATAGAAATCTACATACATACATACCTACATTACCTACTCTCGCTCCTTCTGTCGCAGTTTGGTAAAAAGCACAGAAACTAACTAACTAGTTATTTTATTTCTTTTCTTTCTTTGTATTTATTTATTTCGATCTAATAGTGGCGACAAGTGGATATAACAATTAAAAAAAATCTAAAGTGCACTTGTCTCCCCTGGTCGGTGGAGACAAGTGGATAAAATAATAATATTTTACTGAAGTGTACTTGTCTCCCCCGGTCGGTGGAGACAAGTACCTACACAAAATAGTGGACGTGTCTCTACTGGGGTAGACACCGGGGGAGACAAGTGCACGGACTGTAATTGCAGCACGTTGATATTCATCATTAAAAGACGCGATTTAGGGTGCAAAAGATGAAGAGGTGTCTATGACCCCTTCAACTAATCCCGAACAAATATTTTATGCGCGCGGAAAAGGTTACAATAGGGTATTTTACTGTTGTTGAAATGTAGATATTTAATGATGACGTTAAAAATATTGCAATTAAGAATACCAAATGTGAAAAAATAATTTGAATCTGTTTTATAATAAAAGAATTATAGTCTGTTTGATTTTGACTATAGCTGTCTCTTTCTAAAACGAAATCTTCTATGGCGTGACTATGACGCTACTAACCCACTGACGTCACTAAGATAGCGTCCTGTCCTTGTCTAATTATAAAGTTTGAAGTCCTATATCTTTGAAAATATTCAAGATAATTCAAAATGAAAACTTGTATTGTGTAGGTAGCTAATATTTCGAAAAACATTTTAAAGAAATAAAAAAAAATCAGTAAAATACCGTATTGCAGGAAAACATTTAACGGAACGTACCTACTACAAAAATGTAAATAGGTACCCACGGTTTGCAAATACAAACTCGAGTTTCTTCCCTAAAACAAGAAAATATTTCCAAGTTTATCTGAGGCAGTGAGGCGAATCATTGAGTTTCCCATGCATGAGCGTTTCCCTCCCGTAGTCCACCTCGCTGTTTATTTGGAAAATGGCCAAAGAGTTTACTTCTACAATGCTTATTAAACTAGATGCAGAAAGCCAAAAAGTAGGGTTAACTATGAACGCTCAGAAAACAAAAGCCATGACAAACGGAAAACAGGAACCCATTTATGTAAATAACAACAAAATTGATTATGTGAATGAATATAGTTATTTGGGACAGCTGATATCTCCAACAGACCTCACAACAAAAGAAATAGAAACCAGAATTGGTAATGCCTGGAAGAGATTTTGGAGTCTAAAAGAAATACTGAAAAATCCTGATGTGAAAGTAAATATTAAACAGAAACTGTTCAACACTTGTGTACTGCCCATTCTTACTTACGGATGCCAAACCTGGGCCCTGACTAAAGCACACACGGCACACACCAGAAAGATTGGAAACTTGTCAGAACTCTATGAATAGAAGCATGTTGGGGATTAAACTGTCAGATAAAGTATCAATAGACAATATCAAGAGTCGAATAAAAACTAAAGACAAAACCTACACAGTAAAAGTACTGAAATGGTGGTGGACAGGGCATACAGTGATAGGCAGAGATAAATGGAGCAAAACAATGATGTACTGTTACCCAAGAAACGCCAAAAGGAAACGTGGAAGACCACACAAAGGATGGGTTGACGAGATAAGGGCCATAGCGGGATCAGCTTGGACCAAAGAGGCTGTAGAAAGGAATTCGTGGCGCCAAATGGAGGAGGCCTTTGCCAATGGGCAAACAGACAAACAGACAATCAAAACTTAGAATACTGACTACAAGAATATAATGAACGTGTTATGGATCCAAATAAATAAAATTAACTCAACGCGGACGAAGCCGCGGCCAAAAGCTAGTTACAACATTATTTCTTTCAAAAAAGGTAAAGCGTATTATCACTGGAGCATAGTTTGAATAAGGAAAGCATATTTTTTCGTTTTATATATCCAGTGAAATAGGTACCTACTTAATTACGTTGATTTACTGTCTGATTTAAGTTGTTCAATTAATAGTACAAGAAAATCTTAAAATTCATCACTATTTCCATTTATGGGCTTTATTTGTGGGTTAAAACTATCCTCGTGTCATTTTCAAGAAAATATAATGTGTCGTTCAGTTAGGACTTTGCACATTCCTCGAAGATGTAGATTGAATTATGTATTTTGTGCACAACCAACATTGCCGCTTTCTCAAGAAAAAAAATCAGGAAGGTAAAATACTTTTTAATTGATCTTTTATTAGCAAAGCTTAACAAAATTTAATTTAATACTCATTCATGATCCATAAAAACAAAAAGCAGATTCCATTCCGGTACTGTTAATAACCTGTATGTTGATAACCTAGCATAAGCCGCTCAAGCAGAGACTATCGAAGATGCTGGACTGAAGTTGTCCGAGGACCATGAGCGCAATGCACTCCGACCTAATCCATGACTGAATCAAGTGTTGGTATTTTATTCAACCCTTGGCATGCCTGGTAGGATCCCACAGATTCACCACTACACATAAACAACAGAATTTTATTCAAATTTGAATTTTGTTTGTACGCAACTATTATTAGTAGCTGACCGTTACGTTTCAGTCTGAAACGTGCTCCCTTTAGCAGAAAAACGTGCATACAGGACACGCGGGTCACACAGACCCGACCAGGCATACGGCGTTACTTTTTCGTTTCGTTTATTATGTATGATGTTTTTGGTAAGTAGGTACCTATTGTTTTTTAGTCAAAATAATAATTAGGTAAGTATATTTTTTTTATTTTCAGTTACAAAATGGGAAGCGGTTTGCGCGAATATGCAATTTATTACAAGAGCATGAAGAAGATGACGTTATATTCAATTCAAGCGGAGATGAGTCGGATCACGTCAGTCAGGGGGGTGAAGGCGCCGATTCAGACTCAGAAACTGATGATTTCGAACCATTGGCCACGGAAGAAAGTTCCTTTGACTCTGAAACGGACGTACCGCTGTCTACATAGCTTCACTTCCTTTTGAGAATACAAAGGTAAAGATTACTTAATGGTATAAAAATCCTGCCAGTTATAACGTACGAACGAGTGAGAACATAATTACTTCGTATTAAAATATTACCACATTGTCAATGATTACCAATTAAGAGAAAATTGAGCCTGACTGAATGAAAATTACCCTTAAAATTTGTGATTACCAGTGACTCTATGACGACTTCTAGACCAACACATTTTTCGCAAAAAAAAATTTTTAATTTCAAGCCATTAAACACATAAAACACTTTTTATTTTGAATTTATTATTTCTATGTACCTATTTGAAATTAAATTAAAAATGCTGCAATCAGCTAGCCCAGCATGTCGTCAGGTCAGCAGCACAAAAAACAAAATGCACACAAAAATCACAAATGAGTAAATGACAAAATCACCACAAAGTCAAAATGTCATCACACATGTCAAATCTATGTCAGTCTGTCACAGTCTGTCAGTCAGTCAGAGACTTCTAGTCTATATAATTTGTGATCAGATATTTATTAAGCCCCCAGTACAGGGGGGCTACCGCGTAACTTTATGGATATGAACTTCATACGTTTTTGGGAACTTTAAGTCAATTTTATAAAGAAAATAGCCGCTATCAGTTCCTTGTTTTGTGACGGTGGGGATAACGATAACTAGCTAGCAACGTTCAACAGAACAAAGCAGCAAAAATCGATCAGAATGAGGAATTCAAATGACAGTTGAAGCCCATACCCATATCCAGATTTCTTAGCCGGTAGCCCCCCAGGATGGCCGATCATGGTCGGCCACCATGTTGGGCCATCGTGTACAGGGCCGGTTTGCGTGTGATTGCTGACTGTGAGCAATGATCGCCGGCGAAACCGGCGATCCGTCCCGTGTCGGTTTTTCGTGCACGATTCAAAGGGAGTTTGTCGCAGGCCACAAAGAAGCGTTCACACGTTGGCCGATCATTCAGTTCATCTGAATATTTCTGCGTTGACTGACGTGTAGGATATTTAAGATTTATTGTTTTTTTTCGCAATCAGGCCATTTTGTGGAGCATATTACATTGTCAAAAATATCCTTGATGTTGTATATCTTTGATAAAATATATTTTTTATTCAAATGATAATAAAATACACTTAAAATCACAAGATGTATAGGAGTATTCTGTTTTGTTATCTAAAATTAAGTAAATAAAAATAAAATGAATAAAACTTTCTTAATACATTATTATTATTATACTGGGTTCAATCCCCGCCCAAGAAATACTGATACCTATGATGTAAGTATTTGTTTTTTCTGTGTCTGGGTGTTATGATAAATATGTCTATTATTACTTTAATGCATAATTACATTTATCTAGACATGTAACACCGTATTTTTTGGTAATGAAAGTTTTACCTTTTCGCCTAGGTTCGTCTAGCGATCCTTGTGTATACGCACTAATTGTCACAGGGGTTAATCGCGTAATCCTTTCAATATTGATTGATTTTAAACTCCCTTTCGTTCAACTTCGAGATAAAATTATGTGGACGAGGTGAGTTTGTTTTGGCTACAACGCCTGATATGACAACTGTCTGACGTGTGACGATGACAGTTGACGTTTGGCGGGCGGTTGGCAGATGTTGTGTCTCGCTCACGCATGTGTCCTTGTCTGGCTAGAACGAAGATGTCTCAATGAACTTTTAATTTCCTTTTATTATTATAGGACATTTCAACAAATTCAAAGCCTATAAATTAATTGTCTAGTTTTTTTTTAAATCTTTGTATTAGCTTGATCATAGCCCATAGCCAATTTGCTGGCACCCTGCTTTGTGCTCTGTGGAGAAGCGTTCCGTTACTGCGGACGATTGCCGGTCCGTGGCCGGTGATTTTCTAATGATTGTATTTTTATTCTCTCTCGTGCCATTGTTTGGGAACGAAATTGACTATTTATAAAGTAAGTGGCCAATTTCGTTTTAATGTTTTATCTTTGTTGCGTTCTGCCAAAGAGATGTTCGTCATTTGAGTGGAAACGGACTTGCGTTGAGTGAAACGGATCGCGCTGTGCGGATGCTGGTTGAATCTAGGTACTTCATCCGGTTATGGTCCTGGACCGAATCTAGCCACGTCTTCGGGCAAACCTTTTTTACACGTTTAAGCGTAAGGTCCCTTGGAAGTTCATCAGGTGAGCGACGTGTAGGGTTGAGATGGAATATCGTGTTTGTGAGAAAGGTTTTTCTATGAGTCGAATTGTCAAGAGTGACTTTGTTCGATTTTCAGGTGAAGATGGAAATCTCATGATGAAGATGGAAATCAGTGTGGACTGGTTCCGTCGGCGCATTTTATTAATTCAAAATTAAAAAAAATCAAAATTCAAAATCGTTTATTCAATTTAGGTTTGTTTAACAACACTTATGAACGTCAATGAAGCTACGCCATCGGCTCGCAAATCCTACGGAAGGAGACCTTGTAGCGAGAAGAACCGGCAAGAAACTCGCCAAGGGCTATTTTTTTCTCCCTGTTTTAACTTATACAGAGTCGTCAAATTTGAAAAATGACCTTAACATAATAGTAAGGTTACTTTCCATCACAATACAGAATACCGCTTAAATTAAGTACAATTTTGCTTATTACCTAAAACAGTAAACAATTTTCAACCAAACAAGGAATCAAATAGTTTAATGAACACACTAATCTTAATCTTATTCACATTATATTATAGGATTAATAAAAAGGAAACTGCAAGCTGCGCCGTATATTCAAATCTATAAGTATTAACAAATAAAAGAAATTTTTGAATAAATATTACAATTATAAGAAAAATTGCTGTAACTGTAAGACACGGGTACCAAAATTACCATGAGACACACCAGCTCGCTCATAAAACTATATAATACTATTATGAACCATATCCCGAACACCTTTAACACAAGTAGACATGAGCAGACCCACCCCACTGGCAGCACCCGTTCACGAGCATGACGCATGAGCCAGCCATCGCTTCGCTTAACCATATTTTAGGGAACGTAACGACCCGACTCACACGACACCACCGCAGGAATGTTTAACGAGAGCATGACATACTTAATATATATATACATACATAATATAGGTACATACCCGTTTAGGTAAGTCCGTGATAAGAATGTTTCACGTCTTCGTGACTGACTCGTCACAAAATGGCGGCTGGTCTTAACAAAATGTTTTTGGTTGTTTTAGGGCCTCATTACCCTACCTGCCAAAGGGAGGCTAATATGTTCGTCTTCGGGACTTCGGGTACCATGTGCTGTGTGGGAAGTTAACCGGCCAGACCCTTATACCTGCTCGAGATGTGATGGTTAATAGGTGTTTCCAATGTGTTGGCTGGTCCTGTCCCTATGGTAAAGCCATGAGACTCACACCCACTTGCAGGAAGCTCCATTAAAGTTAATGCTTCATTAAGTCTATTGCTTTCACTTTTCGTTGTCAAGAAATAAAAAGTGACAGCAATAGATTTAATGAAGCTTTAACTTTAATGGAGCTTCCTGCAATTGGGTGCAAGTGAGGTAATCCGCATATTCTTTAAGTGGTGTTAAACCATGCCGTCGTCCGATTTTTTAATATAATTACCATTGATAACCGGTTCATTTTCGCTGTGGCAGTGTTTACCTACATATGTATCATTATGTATTAACCATTAGTATATTTTAGCTCAACTTAGAGATATTTATAAATATAAGTAGTGAGCATGTTTTACTAATGCCCGTTTGCACTAAACTCGGGTTGAGCTTGTCATAGATAAGATACATCTTAGCTTAGAAACAGCCTAAAACAGCCGAGCTAAAATTTTTGTTTGCACTGACAGACTACGTCGTAAATTAGTCATCACCTTGCTAAAAGAATGAATGAATGAATTCAAATATTAATTGATTATGGATTTTAAACCTGGCGAGGTAAAGTAGGTCACTGGATATTTTTTTGGTTGAAACTTCTCATTGATTCCTTCGTAAGTTAAAAGGAGACAAAAGCTAAGGCGTTGTCTATTTTATTTGGTAGGAGTAATTCACCGAGAAAAGAAAAAGTCAACTGAGCTCAACTGTCAGGAAAAACATAAATACAGTGCGCAACCTTTTCTGTTCCGGTGGCCAAAACTAGAACTAACGAGTTTTGTTTTTAATGTCATTTTGCTAATACTTTCATGTTTTGCTGCTAAACATAAGCGCCGCTGTCATGGGAACAGAAAAGATTGTCGATCTGTAATGTTTTTTTAAATAAATGATGAATGACGTATGTCACATGTGTTGTGTCTCTATCTAGCAAACAAGAATACAAAAGCCACAAGCTTTTCTGTTCCGGTGACAGCCGTGACACAGGAGTCACTTGCAATACGAAATTAGCTGTCAAAATGGACTGTCGTATGAAAACTGTTTTAGTTCCAAAGATAATCACCGGAACAGAAAAGCTTGTCGCACTACTCTTTGCTCACAATGCCACAGACAATAATCACTGATATAGGTATTTCTTAAGCCTTAGGCGCTCGATATTGGGCCCGTAAGTTAAGAATAGCCAAAAGTGCATTTAAGAATGTCCTAAGGTTAGTGCAAAGCAATTTTTTGTTAAGAATATCTTAAGTTAGCTAGGAAAAGACTTAGGCGATTTTTAAGTTTAGTGCAAACGGGTGTTAGTGTCTTAAGTCGGCACTACTAGTTTATCTGCTTGAAAGAGGTATCCCTCTGTTAAAAGTTATGTTACCCGTTCAATGTGGGAAGTGCAACGACAATTTTGTATCATGTCACGGTTAAGTAGATATAATCTATCTTATTATCATTAGTACTATTATACTGGTTTTGTGTTAAATTGTATCCGCATTAAATGTTTACCAATGCATCAAACATGTGGTTTTTCATTGAATTCACTTTGCTTCAATCTGGGGTTATTAAATAAATTTTTAGACATTTTAGTACTTTGATTACAAGTTTAATATTTTTGGTAACTTGCATTTGTGACTAATGTCAACGGCGCCCAAGGTTAGTTATTGCCCCAGATGTCTGAGCTACGCCTACCTATGACCTTAATTGCAATTTGAGCTAGCCGAGTCGAAAATAACTTTCTAGGGTTGATTCCGGTGAGATCTCCACTAGTCCCCCAAATTCTCTGACTAGTACCCAAATTTCTCTATACCACCAAAAATTCATATTACAATATTATACAAGATCCAGACTCTATTAATATAGAATAATTCTCGTAATAAATTAAAAGCGCTGTAAATGTAAATTGCATAAGCCGTCATTGCATACACCTTTGAGTATTCAAAACGGGAGTTGCAAGACGAGGTACACACGCACAGCACACAACTTCAAATTCACGCACACTCTTGTAGAAAAAGTCATATTGTTACACACGCACACGAAAACGAAAAGACCACAAACTTATATTTGCGAGTGGCCAAAATTTGGAACTAAACATCTTAGTACACATTCTGACAGCTCACTCAGACGGCAGCGCCAAAAAAAATAAGTCAGCTCTTGCGTCAAGGTTAGTGATGGGGCGTAAAGAGACCGATGAAATTGAATGATTTATGATTACGAACAAAGATTTTTTTAATACGGTCTTCATTTGATTTTATTATTTGCACCAACAAAATTACTAAAAGCAGCTTATAAATAAATGTTTAAAGGGCCCCACAGACGATCCATGAAACCCGAAATCCATGATATTAAGCCATGATATTCGGTTTTTGTATGAAAAACTGGAAGTGTGTGGTCGACTGCGGCCAACTGACAGGCCGTTGCCTGCTGGCGGACTGCTCGTCTGTGGGGCCCTCAACATACATAAAACATAGTTCTGCCCTATCTTCAAATAATTTACAGAAATGAAATTCCGCTCGTGATAGTTGGCGCAAGTAGCCTTTTTATTAGATAAGATATTATTTTATTTTTTAAACTTTTTATAAACAGTAACTTATTTACCCGAAACACAAGTTTGAATAATCTACACTTTATTATCTTATCTTAATTTCCAGTCCAAAAGCTTGAAAAGCTGAAACAGGGCATATCTTTACGGATAAATTGTGTGTGGATTGCTTCGACCGAAATGACAAAAAGACTGTTAAATAGGAAAAGTACCCAAAAGCTGTGGTTACATAGTTTTTGAGTTTACATAGTTACAGTTACATAATGTTTTTTATTTCTATTGGTGTTTAAAATGAATATAATTTGTTATATATGTTACTTATACATTTCTGCGGATCTGTTTTCTCATCAGATAAGACAGTCGGGTATCTGTGTACTTTTGCATCACTAATCTTCCAATTCCATATTGACTTTCTTCTTTAAATATCTGTTTTGGTCTTGCAATCTCTTAATCTTCTTTTTTTGGAATATTATTTCTCTTTTCAATTTTCTCTTCCTAGACGTATCACTCAGTTGAGTTTGAGATGATGACTGCATAGGATTTAACATTGTGTCACTTGGGCTAGAATTTGATATGGATTCTAGTCGAGTTTGAGATGATGACTCTGACTGCATAAGATTTGACAGCTTGTCACTTGGGCAGGAATTTGATATGGATTTCCTTTAAAAACAATTAAACTTCGATGGTTTCGCGCCCTCAATCAACTTTCTTCTACTAGATACTGATTCAAAACATGAAGAATCAAAATGCTCTGGGGGCCAAGTCTGCTAACGTTAAGTCACAATCGTGTCTCAATCGAGTTTCAATTGTAGTTCAGTTGTAGTGCTTTTTTCCACACTAGTTACAAGAAATACCTATGTACTTTTTTCACAATACTATTGATGGAAACACCACACACTACATTCACATCACATATTACTGTCATAAATTCTTGTAACTAGTGTTTAAAAAAATACAACTGAACTAAAATTGAAACACGATTGAGACACGATTGTGACTTAACGTTAGCAGTCTTGGCCCCCTGAACAAGTGACGCTTGTTCTTTTCGGTACCCAACAATTTTTTATTCTGCAAAACTCTATCCGTTGGTTCTTTAAAATGAGATTTTTTGGAAACCTGTGAAGTAAATAATAATGATGACAGCATTATCATTATGATATATTTTATTGAATTAAAAAACTAATTTATGTGCTTTATCAGAACGCATCAAAATAATAGTTCATAGAGCATACATTCGTTCTCTTTGTAACAGCACTATGACTTGTACCACGGTGTTTGGTATCATTTTGCTATCGCAATGTCTGTCGTTAGCTTACACAAACAAACTACGCTTTCTTCGTGATTATATTATAGTTTGATAATAAAATTATACTTAAGTGTGATAGGAAATTCCGTCCTTTGTAAAATTTGAACTTTCTGATCGTCTTTTGCAGAAATACACTGCACAATACACCATTTTAGCGGAGCTGCGTTCGGCGATATGTGTTCTTACAAAATGACGGATGGTCGTGACCAACTAGTTTTTATAAAGTGACACGAACTAATTGGACATGTACTTTGGTGAAAGGGGGTGCGTGTATATGTCAACTCCCGTTTTGAATACTCAAAGGCATACACATCCAACCTTACGGCCAGTCCAACGCAGAATGAAACCGGCGATCGTGTGAACACTGTCACTAAATTATCGCCGGTCATGGTCGCCGACCATGGTCGGCCAACCTGTACTGGGGCCTTTAAGTCCCGCCGTACACATTGGGCCAACCATTGGGACAGTATAATGGGCCAATGTGAAGAGGGCTACTTGGTTGCAGGGATGTTAACCGCCGCCGGCTACCCGTTTGTGAATAACAACTTAGTCCATAACGGGTTTTGTTCACCGTACCTTTAGAGCGCTGCATACATTACACTAGAATTATTAAAAGGGAAAGTCTTTTTTTATTTTTCTTGTATTTAGTTGTATTATACGTACAATAATTATAGTATACGTACCATAATTCAGGGGTCTTCGTACCATGTACCATGGTAAATCAATTATGGTACGCAAAAGTACCATAATTTTGACATCTAGCCACAGATTACTAAATAGTTACTATGTAACCATGATGTTTGACTTAATACTCTGATGGAGCTCTCACCCTGAATAAAAAAGTGTCGCCAGCAAATTTGACATTTATGTATGTAGTGGCAGGTAGTGGCTGTCAGCTGTCTCATATGACCATGAAGCTCGACTTAATACTGAGGTAACTGGAGAGTACAGTACGAACAATTTTTTGAATACCACAAATAACACAGTGGCTGTCTTCCGTCTCACCTACACTTTAAAAAAATACGTATGGTCATATGAGACAACTGACAGCCACTACCTGCCACTACATACATAAATGTCAAATTTGCTGGCGACACTTTTTTATTCAGGGTGAGAGCTCCAGTTACCTCAGAGTATTAAGTCAAACTTCATGCATATGACCATACGTATTTTTTTAAAGTGTAGGTGAGACGTGGGTGAGACGGAAGACAGCCACTGTGTAATTTGTGGTGGACAAAAAATTGTTCGTACTACACTCTCCAGTTACCTCAGTATTAAGTCGAGCTTCATGTATGTAACAGATAGCTCACTCCGCTAAGTAATTTAAATAAATAGTTACTCTAACTATTACGCAATAAAGTAGAATTCAGCTTGTACGGCGCAGGCAAGCTACGAACTGTTGAGGTGACAGGTTGAGTTCACTATGGTTGTCTGTCGCTTAGCAACAGACTGTTGATATGGCAGCTTAACTTGTCTGTTGTTTTTATAGTGTCAATATATATTATTTCGATTCTCTTACAAAAACTACTGTTTTTCTTTTATCTAATATCTACTTCACGTTCACTTTAATATGGTAGCAGAGCGTAGTTAAAGTTTAAGGCACGTTTAAGGTAGAGAGTGCTACAAAAGTTTTTCCGAGATGGATAAGGCTATAGCGGAAGCCTCAAAGGTGCAAATAGTGCACCTAAACGGAAACAACTACAAGCACTGGAGATATAGAATTGAAACAGTGTGCAGAGCAATTCCCGGAGCTGAACAAATTTTAGAAGGTAAAATGATCAAGCCCGGAGAACTAGCAGCGACTGCTGATGCAGCTGCAAAAGTTAAGTATGAGAACGATTTACTACAATTTATAAAGATAGATTGTACAGTATTGACTCTGATGACAACGAATATGACCGATGAGTTACTGGAGCAAGTCATGCGTTACAAAAGCGCAAAAGAGGTATGGGATGAACAAGAACGCCTATACAGTGGAAGTAGTGAAGACAAAAGTTATGATCTCTGTCTAAAATTCTTTGATTATAAAAAGGATCCTGAACAAGACATAAGGAAGCACATATCTGCGTTGAAGAATATTTGGCACGAGCTGAATAGCCAAATCGAAGCAAATCTGCCCGAGATACTACTGATTTGCAAGATACTCGGAACCTTACCACAAGATTATTTTGCTTTCAAGTCGAGTTGGCTTTTAATAACAAAAAAGGATCGGACAGTGGAGAATCTGACATCGCAACTGAGCGCTTATGAAAAAGCTTTGACTGCTAAAGTTGAAACAGATAATACCGAAAACGTATTAACCGTCAAGACACAGAGGAAGAAGAAGAATACAGTTTTGAAATGTAATTATTGCGGACAAACTGGACATGTTGTGAGAAAATGCCAAAAATGGATGAACGATGGAAGACCTCCAAAGCCGTCAAACGCTAGTAGAAATCCAAATGTAAACTTGACTGTGTTAGCTATAGAAGATGGATTGCCAATGGATAAAGTTAACTGGTACGTTGACAACGGAGCGACAAGCCATGTTACTAACAGAGGTGACTTCTTCGAGAGCTTCGAGCACTTTAAAGGAACACATACGGTATCTGCGGCGAACGGAGAAACCATTGAAGCCATTGGTATAGGCAACATTAGAGCTGAAGCCATCGTTAATGGAAAAGTTGAGCAAATACTTTTGAAAAACGTTTGGTATGTCCCAAAGATTAGAAGAAACTTATTCTCAGTGCTAGCTGTGCATGATAACTTGATCACAAGTACGTTTGAGTCTACGCCTAAGCAATGTATAGTAAAAGTAAATGGAGAAGCAAAAGTGATTGGAGCTAGAACGATTAAAGGGGGACTATTCAAGCTGGAGTTGAAATGTGTCGCGCCTAAAAATCAAGAAGTCAATCAACTACTGACAAACCCTTTACAAGTCTATCATGAAAGGCTAGTACATCAAAACAAAAGACATGTTCGTCAAGTGATCGAAAAAGAACTAGGATTGAAAATGGATAACGAACAATCGGACATTTGTGAAGGCTGTGTTTATGGAAAGGCGCACAGGCATTCATTTGGAACAAGGGTTAGAGCCACTAAACCTGGACAACTAATCCATACAGATTTATGCGGACCATTTCCATATTCGATTGTTAGTTAGTTATTACGATATTACAAGTTATCGATGTTACGATATTACAAGTTACGATATTACATTCTGTTCAAGGACGACTTCACACGATATCGCCACATCTATTTTCTTCGACAAAAGTCTGAAGCAGGTTCAAAGCTAAAGATCTTCTTGAATGAAACTAGAACGGCAGGACATGTCATTAAAGAAATGTTAAGTGACAACGGAGGTGAGTTTGTTAGCGCGGAATTTAAAAATATTCTAACTGAAAACGGAATTAAGCAAAGATTCACTATGCCCCACACCCCAGAGCAAGCAGGCTGCGTAGAGCGTGAAAATCGGACGGTCGTAGAAGCCGCACGCGCCATCATGCATGCGCATGATAAAATTCCTGATGGTTTATGGGCAGAGATAGTAAATGCGACAGTCTACGTGTTGAATCGCACAGGGCCAACAAGTGTGCCAAGCAAGTCTCCACATGAGCTGTGGTACGCACAGAAGCCAGCGATCAAACACCTTAGAATTCTTGGTTGCACCTGCTATGCCCATGTTCCTAAAGCTAATCGCAAGAAACTGCACAAGAAAGCTCAAAAAGGGATACTTATTGGTTATGAAGGAGATGAAGGCTATAGGATCTGGGACAAAGAAGCATTCAAATTGATTAGATCCAGAGATGTGACTTTCCAAGAGATACCGCTACTGGGAAAATCAAGAGAGGATGTACCTAGACCGACAGAGCCGACGCCTGTTCTTCAAAAGAACGTCAATCATAATTTCCCATGTTTTGAAAGTGAACATCAGATGAATGTTAATAGAGAGATTAGAGAACGACGTGCTTCAGAGGATGATATCGAAATAGTTTCAAGACCTTCGTCATCAAGGGCATATATTGAAGCCAATGATGAAACGGTAGATGGTATGAATGAAGGAGATTTCGAACCCTTGCCCTTTGAAGAAGATAACGAAAATCTAAAAGAAGGAAACGAAAGCGACAATTCTGACGGAAACGTTGAAACAGAAGTAAATCGTAACGATAATTCTGATGAAAACGTCGAAAGAGAAGAAAATCGCATGGTTCTTAGAGATAGAGCAAATCTAAAGCCTCCTGTAAGGTTTAATGATTATATTATGGCTCTGGAAGCCAACAATTTATATGAGCCCCAAACCTATAAGCAGGCAATATCATGTAACGACAAAGAGAAATGGACAAAGGCTATCAAGAGCGAAATAAACTCGTTAAGAGATAACGAAACATGGGAACTAGTCGAATTACCAAAAGGTCGAAAAGCCATCCCATGCAAGTGGATTTTCAAAATAAAGACGAATCCCGATGGCTCAATTGATAAATATAAGGCTCGACTAGTCATAAAAGGATATTCGCAGAAGAAAGATATTGATTTCCATGAAACCTTTAGTCCAGTTGCTAGGAGCAGTACGATACGAACCGTCTTAAGTGTAGCTGCAAGGGAGAAACTGAAGCTATCACAATTCGATGTGTCTACAGCCTTCCTATATGGTACATTAGACGAGGAGATTTACATGAAACCGCCTGAGGGTTATGCTGATGAGAGGTATGTCTTCAAATTAAAGAAAAGCTTGTATGGATTAAAGCAAGCTCCTCTCTGTTGGAACAGATGCATCACAGACTACATCGTAAAGACAGGATTCAAGCAAAGTTATTCAGATCCCTGTTTGTTTGTAAGAAGACAAGGAAAAGAAAAACTTATTCTAGCCCTGTATGTTGACGATGGCCTATTGGCATATACCAGTGAGAAAACGGCTAACTGTTTCCTGAATGAACTGAGAGCACATTTCAAGATAACAGTAAAACACGCAAACTATTTTCTAGGTATGGAGATAAAAAGATACTCTGATGGCTCCATTCTGTTGCATCAAAAAGCATACGTCACTCGCTTGTTGGAGAGGTTTGGTATGGACAAATGCAAGCCAGTGACAACACCAATTTTAAAGGCAAATAATGCTCAGGTTGAGGATGAAATTACGGAAAAATTCCCTTACCGTGAAGCCGTTGGTGCCTTGTCTTATCTGATGACAAGCACAAGGCCTGATATTGCCTATGCAATAAGTGTTGCATCACGAAATTTGGAGAAACCAACAAAAGAGAACATCTTGAACGTAAAAAGAATAATGCGATACCTAAAAGGAGCTATGGACGAAGGTATACGTTACAGGACAGATAATGTTCATAGTTTGGATTGTTATAGCGATGCAGATCATGGCGGTGATATGGAAACTGCGCGATCTACATCAGGCATTCTCTGTATATACGCTGGAGGTGCTATTTCCTGGTATAGCAAACGGCAGAGCACTGTTGCAATATCCTCGACAGAGGCAGAAATAGTAGCAGCTAGTGAAACTGCTAGAGAAACTATATGGCTACAAAGGATATTACAAGATCTAACTGGTGTTCACTGCCCTGCGACCTTAGGTATAGATAATGAAAGTGCAATAAAACTGGCGAAAAATCCAACAGAATTTCATCAGAAGACAAAGCACATCAGAATAAGATCTTTCTTTGTCAGGGAATGTATGCAAGATGGAAGTATGACAATTTGCCATGTGCCAGCAACCAGACAAATAGCTGACATGCTTACAAAACCGCTATATGGGCCCAGACTTGAAATGCTAAAGAAGATGGCTGGCATTATCATCATCAACAGGGGTGGATGTTGAGGTGACAGGTTGAGTTCACTATGGTTGTCTGTCGCTTAGCAACAGACTGTTGATATGGCAGCTTAACTTGTCTGTTGTTTTTATAGTGTCAATATATATTATTTCGATTCTCTTACAAAAACTACTGTTTTTCTTTTATCTAATATCTACTTCACGTTCACTTTAATACGAACGGCCACTCGTCGTTGCATCTCTTTCTATCGCATATATTCTAGCTCTTTTACGGACCTAATTTCTATGGATTTACAACGCAGGCGTTGCCGCCGCGTTTCTGAGCCGACACGGGGAGTGAAATAGGCCAGGAGGGCTACCAGCTAAGAAATATGGATATGGTTATGGACTTCAACTGTCATTTGAATTCCCTAATTTGATAGATTTTTGCTGCTTTGTTCTGTAGAATTTTGCTAGCTAGTTATCGTTATACCCGACGTCACAAAACAAGGAACGGATAGCGGCTATTTTCTTTAAAAAAAATACTTAAAGTTCCCAAAAACGTATGAAGTTCAGACCCATAAAGTTACACGGTAGCCCCCCTGATCTAGCATTAAAACCTCAGAATAGTAGAATTCTACTGCTATTCTTCTGTGTGGAACTGACTGTATAAGGGAGGTATTCCATTTATCAAAGATCTTTGTCCAATATTGCATTTGATCAAAGGCATACCACTCTTATTACAATAGCACTAAGGGTGGATCCAATTTCTTGGATACAATATTTGATCAAACATTGGATCCAAGAAATTGGTACCACCAATATCCACCCTTAGTACTATGGTAATAAGAGTGGTATTCCTTTGATCAAATGCAATATTGGACAAAGATCTTTGATAAATGGAATACCACCCTAACCCAGACAAATACGATTTGCGAGAGGCCAGTTATCTGTGTCCTGGGGTGGGGGTGCTAGCGGCTAAAAATTATGCCCATAAAAGGACAAAATATGGGCTTCAAAACAGTCAAATGAAGCCAATGTCCATATCCATATTCTTAGCCGGTACAGGGGCGGATCCTGGG
Organism: Crambus lathoniellus; assembly: GCA_949710035.1. NCBI lineage: Eukaryota > Metazoa > Arthropoda > Insecta > Lepidoptera > Crambidae > Crambus > Crambus lathoniellus. The sequence goes on along the minus strand of OX453313.1, from coordinate 21,874,400 downwards.
GGGCTACCGCGTAACTTTATGGATATGAACTTCATACGTTTTTGGGAACTTTAAGTCAATTTTATAAAGAAAATAGCCGCTATCAGTTCCTTGTTTTGAGACGTCGGGTATAACGATAACTAGCTAGCAACGTTTAACAGAAAAAAGCAGCAAAAATCTATCAGAATAAGAAATTCAAATGACAGTTGAAGCCCATACCCATATCCAGATTTCTTAGCCGGTAGCCCCCCCTGGGGGGCTACCGCGTAACTTTATGGATATGAACTTCATACGTTTTTGGAAACTTTAAGTAAATTTTATAAAGAAAATAGCCGCTATCAGGGGCCCATTTCTCAAAAGCTTGTATCTTGTAATACAAGTGGAAGTCCCTTTCTAACAATATCTGTCAAAATGTGACATCCGCTTGTATTACAAGTTACAAGCTTTTGAGAAATAGGCCCCGCAGCGCCAGTATCGTCTCCGACCCTCATCCAGCAACCTTCAGCAGTCACACAGCAAGCCAGCACAACCCGCCTCAAGGTTCCATCGCAGCATCGTCCGATGCTACCTGGACCTTCGGCAGCACCCGACGGCATCATCCCGACCTGGCATCCTCGCAGCCCACGTCTCTGGAGCATCACTGGGCCCTTACTCCATCGTGGCAGTTCTGTGCGCCAGCAGCTCGGACCCACCGTCACAACGCACACTCCATCCCGACTCACCGTGGACGTCCCGACTCACCGTGGACAGGAGCAGCGACCAGCAGCCACCCCGCACCGTCTCGACTCACCGCAGACGAAGTCTCGACGCACCGCAGACTGGGGCATCCTGCATCACCCTCTGGCACTTGCAAGCTCACACGCACTGAGACTGCTCAGCTACCTACCATTGGATCGACCTCCGGTCTAGGAGGGGAGTGATGTGGCGACATCTACAAGACGACGAGCTTTATCCATCGTAGCGATAGATGGCGTTAACAGTCAATCTCGGATTTAGTGAAGAACCTACATCGCGCTCATGAAGTTCATCACGCAACTTAGCATAAATAGAATTTCCGATACACAACCATCGGACAGTTGTCCCCGGGCTAAACACCTAGCCCGGAAGGAAGACACAACATCAGTCTTCCTTTCCCAGTTGCATCATCCCCACATGGTAATTCGTATACGAACATTTTGTTTGTGATTTCTTTTGAAAAGTTATAATGTTTCCAACCATTTTCCAACAAATTAAACTGTCCCACATGTCAACAAATACATTTTGACAGCTAAGTTCGTATACGAATATCTATTGGTCTGTAGGGTAAGGTGGGACACATTGGCCGTGTTCCGTTTTGGGTCAATAGTACTGTTGGCACTGTGAGCGCTAAAAGCTGTTCCGTTTTGATTATCGCGCTGACAGCACTGTTGACGCGATTTCAATTCGGAACGGCTATTTGCACGCATCGCGAGCGAGCGTTGTTTTGATTTGAATTTGTAAGTAAATAATCACCGGTTTAGTATGGATATTCGTCAATTAGTAAACGTTTTATTGGACAGCGATGATGATAGTGATCCGTGCTTAAATTTAGAGTAATGTCTCTACCCGTCGTCTCATCTTTAATTAGCACTATCATTTTTCTGGCTTTCTGCTTCGGGATAAACAAATAAAATACCTAAATAAAAGTTAAAACGCAGAGATTACTCAAACAAAACCACAACAAACAATGACGTTTGACAACAAAACGTCAAATATTACAGCCCGCTCACAGTGCTAACGCTTGAGAACGATATCACCGTGATCGCAAAATGGCGGCGGTAGTGACGTCATCCGTGACGTAATTACTGCTTTCGTTGTCGCGCTCACAACAAATCGGAACGATGTGTGAGCGCGATATCAGGGGCCCTATCGCCCTATTTTGCAATAAGAGCGATTTCATTACAATTCCATTTCAATCAGTTTACGATCGTGACATAAAAAGGTATCGCCCTAACGTTCACAAACGGATGGAAGACGGATTGCGATGGCATTGCGATCGTTTGGATCGGTGAATGAATGATACCAGTGATGCTACTTTTATGAATGAATCTTTTAAAAAATAGAGTGTCAAGTTGTCAATGTCATTGTCATCCAACTGTCAAATACAAGGGATTTTTGGCGGTTGATTTTAGTGGTGCGTTTTTCTCAAACATGTATTGGTTTTTCTGTTGAGGTGCAGGCTAGTTTTGAAATTCCAACTTTTACAATATTTTTTATTGGCGTTTACTTTGAATTATTTCGTAGTACTTTTCAAGTTTTAGCGCGCTTGGCTTGCGATCGTTGAGGTTAAGCAACTTTCGCAATGATCGGTCACGGGATGGGTGACCAAAAAACTTTTCATCTCGAGCTCCTTCGTGCTTCGGAAGGCACGTTAAGCCGTTGGTCCCGGCTGCACTTGCAGTCGTTAATACCCACCAATCCGCACTGGGCCCGCGTGGTGGGTCATGGCCCATTCCCCTTATCCATCCACAAGGAAGGCCAGTGCCCCAGCAGTGGGGACATTAAATGGCTGATGATGATGATGATGATGACTTTTCAAGTCTAGTCCTGCCGGCCTAGCATGAGCGGCTTATAGCGCGCGATATGATATGGTACGGCAAGTTGTCTTGCTTACCCCACTAAGGTGTAAGCAAGACGGCATGCCGTACCATAATCATATCGCGCGCTATAAGCCGCTCATGCTAGGCCGGCAGATTTTTCAGGCGAGCAGCTCTTAAGTCGGCCTGGTGGGCTATTTCCAGTTTCCACGGCCGCAAATGAGAATAAACTCATCACTGGGGAAGACGGCTTTGTCTTGGTAGGTAGCCTCCTTCATACGGGCTCTTTTCGAGACCTCCTCCCTCTCCGCTCTTGGGGGATGTTGGAAGGCAGTGCCGAGTGTCTATCTTGAGCCGTTTAGAGTCAAGTAGCACCCGTCACTTTACTTCATCTGATTTTCACTTTTTTGTGTATTTTCGACACGGTATTATTGTTTTCCGGAATTAACAACCACTGAGCAAGAGAATAAATACGTTTTAACAACTTGAAACACACAGAATCTTACTAAAATCCACTAATAATTTCTGAATAATGTTGAAAAAACTGCCTCCGACTAGCTGTTTATTTTGACATAAGCGAACGGTCAGTTATCGGCTGCAATGTAATCATTTTACGTTTAAAAACCTAGCGCGATTCGAAAAAAGGAATGGTAATTGAATGGTAATGGTATTGTTGTCGTTGAGAAAATAGCGCGATACCAAATTGTCAAATAAGAGCAATGTAAGTGTAATATAAGCGCATTTAGCATAGGGCGATAGGGCCCCTGTAATATTATCGCTGTTTGCGCAAATCGGAACGTAGCCATTGTTACACGGGGTACACTGTTACAGTGCACATATCTCCGTCCCTGTCTATAACATTAATAGCGTAAAATAGCGTCTTAATACAGTTTTGACAAGCGCATAAAAGGCCATCTGAAAACAGTTGTCATTTGCACTGTTTTTACTGGGTTTCAGACTTGCATTTACAATGCAATTTTTATGATTTTTATGATTTACCCCGTGTGGGGGTAGTAATATCCTCACATTGATGAAATTAACGCTGGCCATACAGCGTGTAAGAAGTATTTGATAAATTCGACGCTTCTCGTAACGACTCCGTAGCTCAGTGATTAGAGCAGTCGCCCGGATAGCGAAAGGTCGTGGGTTCGAGTCCCATCGGAGTTGGTTGTGAGACGGGTCGATTTTTTCTAAGTACTTCATTTTCCATTTTTCAACCATAAAAATTGCATTGTGAATGCAAAAAAGTAAAAATTTAAATAACTTGCCATAGTAATTTCTTCTTTAGCGACTGTCAAATATCTGGAAAGGTATTTCTTTCGCGTGTGGGGGTAGTAATATCTTCACATTGATGAAATTAACGCTAGCTATACAGCGTGTAAGAAGTATTTGATAAATTCGACTCTTCTCGTAACGACTCCGACAACTTTCAACAGAACAATGCAGCAAAAATCTATCAAACTAAGGAATTCAAATAACAGTTGAAGCCCCTACCCATATCCATATTATTTAGCTTTTAGCCCATCGGGGGCTAACCGCGTAACTTTATGGATATGAACTTCATACGTATTTTGGAACTTTCTTGTTTTGTGACGTCGGGTATAACCATGAAGCTCGACTTAATACTGGTTACCTCAGAGTATTAAGTCAAACTTCATGGGTATAACCATGAAGTTTGACTTAATACTCTGAGGTAACTGGAGCTCTCACCCTGAATAAAAAAGTGTCGCCAGCAAATTTGACATTTATGTATGTAGTGGCAGGTAGTGGCTGTCAGTTGTCTCATATGACCATACGTATTTTTTTAAAGTGTAGGTGAGACGGAAGGCAGCCACTGTGTTATTTGTGGTATTCAAAATATTGTTCGTACTGCACTCTCCAGTTACCTCAGTATTAAGTCGAGCTTCATGGGTATAACGATAGCTAAAGTACGTTTTATAATTCGGTCCAAAAAAAAATGTCTCTTTCACATTTGAGTTTGGCAACAGGGTATCGTAAACCTTTTTCTTCATGTCTCTTTTAAACCAAATTTATTGTGATGTGAGGTTTTGATTTTACAGATTTTGTTAAAATCTAATTCTAAAAACGATATCTTGGGTAAAGCGCATAAGCGCATAAGATAATGCAAAATGGGTTAGATAGTAATAGTACAGACACAATAGTAACAAGTAACAACGGTTCAAACTTAACAATAAACAGAAACAATATCAGAAACAACAAGAAATCTACGAAATAATGTATGGTATTTGGTATTTGGTATTTGGTATTGACATTTTTCCGCATTTAGACTCATATTTGGTCCGTTATGCGTGAACATGGCTAGTCGAGCCATCCTAGCTCCTTCCAGAAGCGCAGAAGCCTCCTGGGGCGTTCACAGGCTTCTAGGAGCGACCTCACCTCTGTGAGGATTTCTGTTCGTTGTGCGGCCAAACCTACGCACTCCAGGATCACGTGGGCGGCTGTTTCCTCAGCGTTCGGGCAACCACTACATAGAGGACTGTCTGTCGCATTCATAATAAATAGTTGTCGGTTTAAGGTAAGGTGACCTGTAAGTGTACTAACAACTATCCGGAGGTCTGGACGATTAAGGCTGAGCAGCCTGCAGGTCAAACGCGGCGAGACTGCAGTCATCGCCATCTTAGACTGTCTACAGCTTGTTAGAGCTACCCAACGAGTATTATGTGCAGCACGAGTTCGTTGCCTTACCCATGAGCGCAGTTGGCTGAATGGGAGTGGCAGAATGGGTGTAGGTCCTGTCACTATTGTGGAGGATCCCATTCTAGCCAGCTCATCGGCGGCATCATTCCCGTGTGATCCACTATGCCCTTTAATCCATTGTAGGATTACTCCGTTGTTGGATGCTAAACGATCCAAAACTTTGTGGCATTCGTAGACGATACTGGAGTTGATCGTGTTGGCCTCCAGTGCTGTTAGGACGGCCATGCTGTCAGTCAGTATGCGGATGTTTAGTTCCTTTATACCTCTGGACAGGGCCGTGGTAGCGGCGTTTATTATTGCAACACATTCGCATTGAAATATCGAACTGTGTTGGCCCAGCGCTAGTGATATTTTGATATTCAGATCTTGTGAGAATACTCCAGCTCCAGTTCCAGTCCCCATCTTGGAGCCGTCCG